>JBBGZY010000505.1:0-1213750 GCA_037952925.1 Lithobates clamitans | reverse complement strand
ACACTGATAATGACCTGTGAGAAAGAGAAACCAGCATGGTCAAAGTAAGCTTAGAACGTTTTTGTTTTTTTGGTTTGAAGGAATCCACCAATGAATGAAGGGACCTGAGGATCCACAATAAAGGCAAAGATTGGCCTGTCAGCAATACTTCTGCTACTTGGAAACTGTAGGTAGTTCTATCTCCTGCTGTTTTTTCTCTCTGAGGTGGTGGTCTATCTGAGTGGCCAGCTTTATGAAATTGTTCTGGGCTTTAGGCTAGAGCCAGCTCATCTGTTACTAGTCCAAAAGACTGAGGCAGAACTGATGCTTGATAGCAACGTTCTACTGTGTGTCCACATTCTACCAACGGAAGTGTGTCCAGCCTCAGTGAAGACTGACTAGGTCTGACTCTGCTTTGGTCACTCAAAAGAGGTAATCATAGAGTTCAGCCAGTGCCTCAAACAGAGATTTGACATTGGATAGAGACTCACTGCTTTGCTATATAAGCCCAAAGACTCAAGGTTGACGTTCCCCATGCAGAAGCGAGAAAATGGTGCTCACTGTAGTGGGCTTGTTGGGGTGGGACCTTTAGGCTGGATGAGTAAAGTAATGAAGCAGGCACAATGAAAGGTCCAGAATCGGATGCAGTCTATACAGAAGCAATTTAGCAATGGGCTCTAGGGCTTGGACATGGCAGGCATAGATGTAGCTACCACAGCAGAAGCTCCAGCAGAAGAGCTGAAGCTCTGCAGGACCGGACCAAGACTTCATTCAACCTTCTAGGTGAAGATAACTTCTCTGGACCTCCTAAATAGAAATTTTGAGCTGTGTATCTATTTGCAAATTAAATCAAGAGCAGAACTGTCTCCAGTTGCTGACATTTTGGCTGTGTCTTCTGTTGCTAAACCCCCTGGCAGCTGATGGGGACTCTACCAGGGAAAGGAATGTAAGTACCAGGTGTTCTTCATCAGAGCTCCTAATGCTGGAGATTGGCTGCAAACCCTAATAATCCTGCAAATCTTCACTGCAACGGGCACCAGATCATGGCACCTGAGATTGCTCCACTAGGGGGTAGCAGGTACAGGAGGGCTATTTTGCTAATACAGAAGATCAGAGCAAAGTCTTGATGAAGCAATAGTCTTGGCAGGCGGAAAACCAGTAGACAGTAAACTGGGCTGGAGACAACAGATTAATGAGGTTCAGGCAGTGCTTATGGCAGGCAGATAGTCCAGGCCGGCAATGAAAAAGGCAGAAGATAAGGCTTAAGATAAGAGAATAGTCAGGCAATCCAGCTCAGCAACAACTGGCAACAGGCTGCAGAATTGTAGTTCTTACACACGTGTAGCTATTCTGAGCACATGGCATTAGCCTGGAGACTAAATGCCCTTTTGGTAAAAGCTAACATTGTTTCAGGGAACTCTGGAAGTCCAGGCAAGAGCTCTGTGAGTACCAGTGAAAATACTTGCAGGGATTCTGTAAGTACCTTTGGAAGTCCTGGCAAGGATTCTGGAAGTGTTCAGGGCTTCTCTGGGCTTGTTTTTTTATCCAACGTGCAGATGATTTTGCCATTTGTCATTAGCCTGTTGAAGTTGTTTTTCACAAACTCAATGGAGATAATAGATTTTTTTTCCATTTTTTTTTTAAATTGCTATTCTGGCAGATAGGGATACATTGGACTTTAATTGCTTGATATGATTAGGGATCTCTAGGGTAACCTTGCAATAAATGGCTGAAAACAATGATATGATCAAATTGGTGTGTGTTAAAGGATACATTCACCTTTGTACACATTTTTTTCTTTCTAAATTCCAGCCCACCCTATGTACCCATTTACCATTAATGTACTTATTTTGCAAAAATATCAAAGCTTTTCATTAAATCTACAGACACTTACTTAATTTGCCCTCATCCATTTTTCTAAACGTATCCTTTAGTAATGCCTTACTTCCTGGTTAGACTAGAGGTCATGACACAGGAAGAAGTTGACCAGTTGACCTAATTAGCATACACCTTGCATCATCCACCCATTTCCAGCTGCACGTTTTTTAAATGAAATGGAATCAGTGATCACCCTTCTCACTAAATACACAACGGGGAAGATTTACTAAAACTGGAGAGTGCAAAATCTGGTACAGCTCTGCATATAAACCAATCAATTTTCAGGTTTTATTGTCAAAGATTAATTGAACAAGCTGAAGTTAGAAGCTGATTGGCTACCATGCACAGCTGCACCAGATTTTGTATTCTTCAGGTTTTAGTAAATCAACCCCAATATACAATCAGATTGCATAGTGTATGGCCATCTTTATGCAAGTACATAGGAGGGAGTGGACAGAAACACTCAGCTGTCAAGCCCCATTAACATCTCTGCATAGCAGGAACTCACATTCCTTTAGATCTCCTTTAGATTTACCAAATTCATATAATAGGAGGAAACACCTATCTAGTCAATCACTCTGTATCCAATCAGGCAGGCCCTTGCACTACATAGTTGATGGTAAATCTAAAGGAGATTGTACAATCAGATTGTATAGTGAATGGGTACCTAAAATTACTAGTTGCTTTCAGTGCCATTAATTGTTAACGGCACACCAAATATAGAAGCAAACGCACATTTTGCCATGTGAAAAAACGAGTGGCAAATGCTGCAAAATGTAAAGTAAAATTGGTGCGTTTACACAAGAACAATTAGGCTCTATTCACATCTGTGTGTTTCCTTGCATTTCAGAAATGCACTGCACCAAAGATCACAGTAACAAAAACACATCAAGCTCTGCTCTAAAAAAAACTTTTGAAGCTTCTTTAGGGTGATTGCTGCATGCAGGGCAGCCCATTCAGGTGGGTGGGCTGCCCTATGCGTGATGAGTGAAAATGTTCCAAAACACCCACCCCCTCGCTAAAGAAAAACACATGTGGGAATGCGAGTTACTGCTATGCAGAGATGTGAACGAGGCTTGACAGCTGAGTGTTTCTGTCCACTCCCTCCTATGTACTTGCATAAAGATGACCATACACTACGCAATCTGTGTATTTAGTGAGAAGGGTGATCACTGATTGATTGCATTTCATTTAAAAAACGTGCAGCTGGGAACGGGTGGGTGGGTAGGAGGGTGGATAATGCAGAGTGTGTGCTAATGAGGTCAGTTGCTTCAGGTGAAACTCCTTCCTGTGCCATGACCTATAGTCTGACCAGGAAGTAGGCATTACTAATGGATACCTTTTGAAACATGAATGAGGACAAGTGAAGTAAGTGTCTGTAGATTTAATGGAAAGCTTTGATAGTTTTGCAAAATAAGTACATTAATGCTATATTGCTACACGGGGGGCTGGAAAAAAAAAGCGTGAACAAAGGTGAACTTATCCTTTAAGGAATTAATCGGATTGCCTATATACTAGATAATTTATGAACATGTACAGTTTGAATGAAGTCTAGGAATTATTCTATCATGCAATATTACAGTAATTTTACAGAATTCTATGCTAAAAACAAATGAAATGCATTTATCAGCAAGAAAAGTGCTGTGATAATTTACAGTGCTCCTATCTGTACTTTCTTGCACTGTTCTTATGACATAGGAAGGATATTGATAAGTTTATAAGGTCATAAGTGGAAGGAGTAACTATTTTACTGATTATTTTGCAGATGTGTCATGTCAAGGAGAGAAATATGGCAAGGTGGCTCCTATTCAAGGTAATATTACATTTGTAATGCTAAAATTATATATTTTAACAGAACGCACTAGTGTAAAATTACTTTTAGAATGTATCACTGTATGTGTTAAATTAAGATCACAGCTCTGTTCAAGTTCAGTCTATGGTTACCACAAGGAAGACAAGAATTGCTATCTTCACTGATAATGTTGTATCGTGAAGATTAGCCCTCTTATTCTTCTAGAATTGCTTAACTCTGATATTGCATTTCCTGGCTGAGCAGGTGAAAAGGTTTGTAAATGCATTTGCAAATTTGTGTATTGCAGAACAATTATGCCGCATACACATGATCAGATTTTCCGACGAGAAATGTTGGATGTGAGCTTGTTGGCGGTAAATCCGACCATGTGTATGCTCCATCGGACATTTGTTGGCGGACTTTCCGCCAACAAATGTTGGCTAGCAGGTTCTCAAATTTTCCGCCAACAAATGTTTGTTGTCGGACTTTCTGATTGTGTGTACACAAGTCCGTCGCACAAAAGTCCACGCATGCTCGGAATCAAGTACGAGCCGGAAGCGCTCGGTCTTGTAAAACTAGCGTTCGTAATGGAGATATCACATTTGTGAAGCGGCAAATTATGAAATCTCTCAATGCAGCGCATTCTCTTCTTCTTTATAATGGTATAATAATGAAGTTGCTTTGCTGTTGATAGTCACAGAGTTCTGACAAACTTATTTTTTATTATTTTTAGTGATCTCCTGAATAATATCTTTTTTTGTGTTTTTTTTTCTAGTGATCTCCAGAATAATTCTTCCTTTTTTTTTTTCTTTTTTTTTTCTAGTGATCTCCATAATAATTTCTTTTTTCCTTTTGTGTGTCAAGTTACCAACAACAACATTATTATCTTGTATTTTTTTAACCTCAAAGATACAACTATGTTGGTGTCCCTTGTTAATTTGACATTGTATTTTTGAAATGTACCTGCCTACTCACAAACAAACTGTCCTTTTTGAAGTATTAGTCCAAAATGTTTTTTTCATTTACCACTTGACAACTGGGCACCTAAACGCCCCTCCTGACCAGACCAATTTCCAGCTTTCAGTGCTTTCACACTTTAAATGACAATTATTCAGTCATGTAATACTGTACCGAAATTAATTTTTGTCCTTTTTTTCATACAAATAGAGCTTTTCTTTGGTGGTATTTGCTCACCTCTGGGTTTTTTATTTTTTGCGCTATAAATAAAAAAAGACCGAAAATTTTGAAAAAAAATAAATTTTTCTTAGTTTCTGTGACAAAATTTTGCAAATTATTAATTTTTCCTTCATAAATTTTGGCCACAAATTATACTGCTACATATCTTTGGTAAAAATAACCCAAATTAGTGGATATTATTTGGTCTTTGTGAAAGTTATAGAGTCCACAAGCTATGGTGCAAATCATAAAAAATTGATCACACCTGATGTGATGTGGCCTATCTCATTTCTTGCGACCCGAACAAGCCAGGAAAGTACAAATACCCCCCAAATGACCCCTTTTTTTGAAAGTAGACATTCCAAGGTATTTAGTAAGATGCATGGTGAGGTTTTTGTCATTTTTTCCCACAATTCTTTGCAAAATAAAGTTTTTGGGGTTTTTTTTGTTTTTTTTTTCCACAAAATTGTCATTGTAATAGGTTATTTCTCTCACATGGCATGTGTATACCACAAATGACACCCCAAAATACATTCTGCTACTCCTCCTGAGTATTACGATACTACATGTGTGGGACTTTTTCACAGCCTAGCCACATAGAGAGGCCCAACATGCAGGGAGCACCATCAGGTATTCTAGGAGCATAAATTACGCATCTAACTTATTGACTACCTATTACACTTTTGAAGGCCCTAGATCACCAGGACAATGACACGTGACACTGATGTGGCACTGATACGTGGCACTGATGGCACGTGACACTGATGTGGCACTGATGAAAGATGGCACTGATACATGGCATTGATGACAGATGGCACTTATATGTGGCACTGATGACATGTGGCACTGATGACACGTGGCATTAATACGTGGCACTGATGACAGATGGCACTAATACATGGCACTGATGGAAGCCCCAGGTTGGACTTTTAGGAGCCTCAGCTGATGTGGAAGGAAGTGTTGATAGCGATGGCCTGGGTTCCCTCTGGTCGGACAAAAAACACAGGCTGTTGTAGTACCACAGCCTGGGGACATATACGTCATCTGCTGATGCTCCGGATTTCAGGGAATCCTGGACCTTCTTGCTCTCCCTATTATATGTGCTCCTCAGGCTACCAATTTTGGCCTTCAAATAGGTGATGTCTGCCGTGGGATACACAGGCTTCACTAATTCCAACAGTTTCTCCAGCGCTGCCTTCCTCTTTAGCTTGTTAGAATAGTCCCTGCATTGGACTTGTCAGAGACATGGCATCTCCCTGCATTTGTCGATAAAGTTTGGCAGGAAATCAGGGGCTATAAATTTATCAACCATTTTATCTGCAAGACACAACACAAGACAAACCCTATTGTCAGGCTAAACTCTCCTAATCTTGTCCCAATATAGGCCTCAATCCATAAGCAGTATAGGCCACTAACCACTGATGCCCCAAGTTACAATTGTACCTTTGTTTGACTGATCGGTGCTAACGATCCTCCGTCCGTCGCACGCGTGTTATGCTTTATATACACTGCACATGCGTGAAACCCCGCCCCTGTCCTTCTTTCTACTGTATTCCCCGCCTCTTCTCTTTCGGGGCAGTGGGAGAGCACATGGCGAAGACACAGCAGGTGTGTGCTGAAAGCAGCAACAACGAAAGCCCGGAGCAAGGCAGTTCCAGATCCAGGAGGAGATATATGCCTCAAATATGTCCTTTGAAGAGATGGTGGAGATGGTGGACATCTTAAAGAGGACAGACTATGATGGGAAGCATGGACCTTACAGAAACCCTAATGTGAGAAAGGCCAAGATCATGGCTAAAGTTTTCAGAAGTCTGCACAGGAATTTTGGGGTACGACGATCCAAGGAGCAATTGAGGAAACGCTGGTCAGACCTAAAATTGAGGGAGCAAGATCAGTATAGAAACATCAGGAAAGTGCTGCAAAAAAGTAAGTATTTGTCGTGTGTTCCTATTATTATTATTATTATTATTATTACTTTTACTATTATTACTTTTCGTGCTGGTCCTTTTCTTTACTGTTGTACAGTTTAAAATGCCAAGTTTGAGGTTCGTGGACACAGGAATCGTTCGTAGTAAACATTGTTCGTTCGAACACTAATACGACGTTTTTTGGCAGATGCAGGTTAACTACATATGTGCATGCCTATTTTGATTAAAATAAGTTTATTGCATTGTTGTCTAGATGTGTTTGAAACTATAATGAAATGACAACTTGATTCAGTGTAAGGAGAGGACACTCAGCAGCTCTTTAGACATCTGGACGCAGGAGTACTAGTGTGGGACACCATAACAACCTTGTTTTGGTGTCCCATGCAGGTACTCCAGTGAATACTAGGGGTCTCTCCATGTGTGAAACTTGCACAAAACAGGTAAGTATTCCAGCTTTTGAAAGTAAAAAAAATTCATGCCTTCAGCTTGGAACTCTGCCAAAACAGACAATTGGACGACACTTCCAAGCAATGTTTCATATTACTATTTCTAGCCTAACATATCTGTCTGCTAAGTATACCTTTTTTGTATTCACATAGGGGAGAAAAGAATAGGGACATCTGAGGACACCAGTAACCCCACACCGCATGAACAAAGGGAACTCACCACACAACATGAAGATGTGGATGCAGAGGTTCAGAAAGTGCTGGATGAAGTGGTCGAAATGGTGTCGACAACAGGTCAGTGTCTGAGACCACAGCTTCAGGTAATAGATAGATGCCTGCATATTTATAATACACGGTGTGTTTTTTTTTATGTTTAGGTGATGTGGATGTTGTGGAAGAAGAAACTCACTTCAGCAGTGCAAGTGCACAAATACTCATCAGTGAGATCATGTTGTGCAATCGTGATTTGGAAAAGATGAAACAAAACATCCATGATGTTCAAAAAAGACTGAGCAACATCATCGATATATTAGGCAAAATCTAAACCAAAAAATATTTTATATTTTTGTTGTTATGATGTACATGTTTTAACAGCTTTAAATGAATTGTAAAGCCAAATTTTGAAGAGGGAGGGGGTTATTTACTAAAGGAAAATCCACTTTGCAGTGTAAGTGCACTTGAAAGTGCACTTGGAAGTAAAGTCGCTGTAGATCGGGGGGGGGGGACATGCAAGGAAAATAAAAAACAGCATTTTAGCATGCACATGATTGGATGATAAAATCAGCAGAGCTTCCATTCATTTCAGATCTACCTCTTAGATTTAGAGCGACTGCACTTCCAAGTGCACTTTCACTTTTAAATGAATTGCAAAGCCAAATTTTGAAGAGTGTGTCAACATGTTCTATCCCCCATCATGGGTTATCAATGTACGCGTTTTGTGGGTGCAACCCCTTTCTCCAAACTAAAGTAGGTGAGAGGAAGGGGTTTCACCCCGATACACGTCCATTGATCCCCCATGATTAGAGCTAGCACATGTTGACACACTGGGGCTTATTTCAAAAAGGCAAAACCACTTTGCACCTCAAGTGCAATGCAAGTGCACTTGTAGGGCAAAGTGGACTGTCCTTTCTGAAATAAGCCCCAGTGTGTCAACATGTGCTAGCTCCCATCATGGGGGAACAATGGATGTGTTTCGGGGGTGCACCCCCTTCCTCTCACCTACTTTAGTTTGGAGGAAGGGGTTGCACACACAAAACGTGTACATTGATATCCTATGATGGGAGATAGCACATGTTGACACACTGTGTGTTTTGTGGCTTTAGCAAAATAGATGTAGGGAAAAAACACACATTTTAGGCATGGGATCATGAGGGAAATCCAAATTTTGAGTCCCAATTTGTGTGCATCTTCAAAATTTGGCTTTTAGAGGGGTGAGATCAACCCATCTGATAAAGGCAAAATCAACACAGTTTTGACATACTAATGTCTCATATGGCCTTCACTTTGGCAAAGTTGAACTTTGTAAGTTCCTGAGTTGGGGATGTGTATGTTATGTTTTTAAACATGCCTGTTTAGCCCCAAAAAAGGCAAATTTATGTCAAACATACATGTTATACACCGTTTATAACGCACATGTGAATGTGCTTGGAGTAAAATGTTTTATACTCAACAATGTGTGGCTTCTTATTTCAATGCTCAATACCAGTTTATTTTTGAAGTTGGTGTAGTTACAGTGGCAATGGGGGTTATTTACTAAAGGCAAATCCACTTTGCACTACAAGTGCACTCTCAGTGCACTTTCAAGTGCACTTGCAGTGCAAAGTGGATTTGCCTTCAGTAAATAACCCCCACTGTGCTGTAAAATTTGCCAAAATCAGGCCATTTTAGGGACTACAAGCAAATAATTAATGGCGTTGAAAAGGATGATTATTTTTATCATTAATGCATTACATACATTAACAACAAGAACATTGTGTGTGTGTAGCAGACCCACAGCACAACATAATAGTTAGCTGAAGAAGAGATTGTTACCTCATGTATCAAATAAGTTACGTTTGCACTATTAAAGAAAATGGCCAAAAATAAAAGGCCATTTGAGAACCTAGGAGACAGATAAGAAACACAAACAATAATTCAAATGAAATATGAGTTTAGTTTAAAAAAAAATTATTATACAGCTGCAAGATTTGCTTGTAAATCAATTGCCCCCCTACCCACAAAGTAATCAACATAGTTTTGCCGGACTTCTCAGGCGCTTTGGGGGTGCAAGCCAGGACGGCCACTTTTGAGCGCCGTCAATGATGTAGGTTCTGCAGAAAAGTCTCAGTCGCAACTGAGGCCAGATAGCTGGCTGCATTCTTGCAAAGAAAGTTGTGCAGAATGCAACAGCTCAACTCAATGTGATTCAGTTTGTATTCAGCCATGTTGATGGCTGTAAGGAAAAGCCAAAGGCATTCTCAACCACTCTTCTGGCACGGGCCAGCCGGTAATTAAAAACCCTCTGCTCTGGGGTCATGGTCCTCATGGGGAACAGCCTCATCAGATGTTCCCCCAGAGCAAAGGCATCATCCGCCACAAACATGAACTTGAGGCCCGCAACATTATCTTCTAGAGGTGGCAACCCCAAGGTGCCATTTTGGAGACGCCGGTAAAACTCTGTCTGGGCGATCACTCCTCCATCAGACATACGGTCGTTCTTCCCTACGTCCAGGTAGATGAATTTATAATTGGCCGACACCACCACCAACATCACTATACTACTGAACCCCTTATAGTTAAAGTAGTACGACCCCGAGTTGGGTGGTGGGACGATCCTGATGTGCTTCCCGTCGATAGCACCACCACAGTTGGGAAAGTCCCACTGCTGATGGAATTGGGAAGCCACTGTCTGCCATTCCAGTGGGTTGGAAGGAAACTGTGGAGTCAAACAAGAAAAAAAAGATTAGTACTTTTGCACATAACATTGCAAGCAGATTAGACACAAACATTCATGGCCAACATAAGTATAACATTTATTGAAATGAGTATTTAAAGACAAAAGTATAAGGTCAACTTATCAGATTCCTCACCCCCTCTGGTGGCCCATTGGAAAATTTTTATGGTGGGGGGGTAGATGTTTTGGACAGGTAACCCTCTCCACTTCATTGAGAGTTGAATGAATAAATAATGTGTGTTACTTTGGCCAGCCCCTCCTTACTTACACTATTGGCAGCCCACTAGACAGGTAAGAAGTTTCCTAATCCAAAAATATGAATACACACTGTCCAAATTGAAGCACATTTTTACATTCTGCAATTACCATTCAAGCTAATAGGAGAACAAAACTTTAAACTGTACCATTTGAAAGTATTAAGGCAGGCACTTGCACTACATGCTTTGGTGAATTCATCCATAAATATGAACACAAAAGAGGTAGGTATAGTGTGTATGGGTTTGTCAGCAGATAGAGTATTGTTATAGGTTGACTTAGCAGTTGGGGGAGAGGGAGGGTTCAAAATGAGTTTGGGCCCACCCAAAAAAAGCCTCTTGCACTCTGCCTGAATTGAAGGACAACTATAACATTTGGACACATTTTAGGGGGTGTTTAGGGTAAGCACTACAATGGAGCTGACAAAATACATTGTTAAGTGACTAGGCTAGGTGTGTATGGGCCCAGGACTGCATGCTGGGGAGGTTAGTGAAGGCAAATATGCATGAAGGACAAAAAAGGAGCATTAAAAGCTTCCAGCCTGCATGAGGACAAAGAGGACATTCACAGCATATTACAATCATGGTAATTATGGAATGATGAAATGAATACAATACATTAGCAAACATTAAATACATAGAATGTGATGTTAAAGGATAAAACTTACCCTAATATAGTCCTTCTGCAGGACTTGAATAATGGCAGAACAGGTCTCTGGAATAATGATTCCCAGAGCCTGGGGGGAGATCCCAGTCGTGAACTTCAGGTCCTGGAGACTTCTCCCCGTTGCCAAGTACCGCAAGGTGGCAACGAGCCTTTGCTCGGGAGAGATGGCTTGTCGCATGCAGGTGTCCTGCTTCATAATATAAGGGGACAGCAAAGCCAATAGACGGCGAAAGACGGGGTTCGTCATCCGGAGATAATTCCTGAAATTATCAGGATTATTCACCTGGAGCTCCCGCAGCAAAGGCATATGACAGAATTGGTCACGATTAAGAAACCAATTCTTGGTCCAAAAAGTCCTTCTCACCCTGTTCATGGACTGGACTTTTGTCAAAGCAATAACACCAAGCCCAACAACAGCACGATCTCTATGACGAGAACGCAACCGCAACATGGCTAGTAAACGAACGGCTGCTCAGAACGAACTGACAGAATGCACTAAAAATCAGAAAGGACCTGACAAGCATGACCTGAAAATTAGAAACGACCGGAGAAGCACGCAAAAAAAATCAGAAGCGAACTTTAAATAGAACGCACTGAAAGACAGACACTAACTGGCAAGCACGCACTGAAGAACAGATACGAACTGACAAGCTCAACCTGAAAAGCAGAAACAAACTGAAAAGCATGAGGCTGAAAAGAGCGAATCGTCAATCACCAAACTTCTACTAACACGAGATAAACACGAGATTAGCAGAAGGAGCCCAAAAGGGTGGCGCACGACTATTGAACTTCCTTTTTATCGGCTCGTCGTACGTCTTGTACGTCACTACGTTCGTAATTGTTGGCCAACATTTGTGTGACCGTGTGTATGCAAGACAAGATGGAGCCAACACCCTTCGAGCAATCCACGGTTTTGTTGTTGGAAAGTCTGATAGTGTGTATGCGGCATTAGATTCAAATACTATGTTGGCTATCAGAACAAAATAAATCTGCGCTAGGTCACTTTTTTAAAGTGGATGTATACCCTTTTTTTTACTTTTACCTACAGGTAAGCCTATAACAAGGCTTACCTGTAGGTAAAATGAATATCTCCTAAACCTGTACGGTTTAGGAGATATTCACTTTGCATGCAGCCACTGACGTCAGCGGAAGACCCGGCTGAAGGTCCGACAGGCCCTGCCGGACCTTGCCATGAAGAAGACTCCCGCGCACATGCGAGTGAGTGACGTAATCATGGCTCCGGCCACTCACAGCGCCAGAGCCGCAAACCCGGAAGAAACGCAGAGGGAACATGTCAGCTCCCTCTGCGTGGACCGGGATCAGATGCCGAGGCCTCATTTTAAGGTGAGTATTTCATAATGAGCTAGTATGGGATGCATACTAGCTCAATATGCCTTTGCCTTACAGGTTTTTTTGTTTTAAAATAAAATAATAAAAAAATTCTGTGCGGGTATACAACCGCTTTAAACAACACAAAATAAAGCTGTTGCTGTGCAATTGTGATACCAATTGAAATAGAAATGAAAAGGAGTGAAAGCAGCGCTAAATTTAAACAAAAAATAAAGTGAAATATACCAAATAGTCCATATAACCACAACAATGAGCAGATCACATGCTGGATAGGAGCTGAACGGGATGGATGTCAGTGTTGTGACATTCGTGCCCATTCAGTTTTTAACAGCGGACTGTGGTAGACCCGTTTTGGATATATGGATGTAAATGGACTTGTGTCCATTTACATCAGACAGCTGATCTGTCATGTTTAGGTCAGTAAAAACAGAAAATGATGCAGTCCTTTTTTTTTTCTGATCTGCACTTACACGGAGGTAGACAGATGTAAAGGAACACAAGTCTATTTATATCCGCCTGCCCATAGGTCTGCATAGAGCTTCCAGTCGTTTCTGCCTAAAAAACTGACAAGTGAACCTGACTGGAAAATCCATGTGAAAGGGGCCCTAAGGTTACAAAGCGAAATGTAAAAGGGGCCCCAAGGTTTCAAAGACAAATAAAGTCTGCTGAGTCTTTTGCACAGTCCCAAAAGACTCAGAATCTCTTCCTTGAGGGCAACCAGCTTGTCTTTCGGCAGGCGGCACTCCATGGCGCTGGAGTCCAACACAATGCCCAAGAAACTAAGGACTGTGGTCGGTCCCTCCATCTTATCCGGGGCCAAGGGGATACCCAAACCTTCGGAGATGTGTTCCAATGTAGTCAGCAGCACCGCGCAGATCCTGGATGAGGCCGGGCCCACACAAAGGGAGTCATCCAAGTAATGGATGATAGAAATCACTCCACATCACGAACCACCCACTCCACAACAAAGCTGAACTGCTCAAATAATGCACAGGAGATCGAACATCCCATGGGAAGGCAGCGATCCACGTAGAACTCCTCGTTACAATGGCATCCCAGCAACCGAAATCTTTCAGGGTGAACTGGAAGCAGTCTAAAAGCCGACTCAATATCGGATTCGGCCCTCAGCGCCCCTTGCCCGTAATGTCGCACCCAGAATACAGCCACCTCGAAGGAAGTTTACCTAACCGCACACACCTCTGACTCAATCGCATCATTGACCGACTCCCCCTTCAGGAAGGAAAGGTGGTGAGGGCTCCTTCTTTGAGGGCTCCTTCTTTGGCACGATCCCCAAGGGAGAGATCACCAAATCCACTAAAGTTAGTGAAGGGAAAGGGCCACCCATGCGGCCCCACAGAACTGTCTTCTGTAGTTTATCGGAAACCACGTCCAAATGTTTGCACAACCGGGCCCAAGTTACGGGACACTGGAGGCGCCTTGGCCAAAGCACAAGGTATGCGAAATCCCTCCGAGAAACCCATACCCAATAACCGTGCCACCTCCCTATCAGGGTATCTATCGAGGAAAGGCTGCATCCTTTCCACCCTCACCGGCATCTTCCCTTTTGTTAGCAGACTCCCCGGCACGACCCCTTCCTTGCTTGAAGCAGCGGGACAAGGGGTGGGCACCTCCACAACCGGAGCACTTGTGCTTGTACCGGCAAGCCCCCCAAACTTGCAAGAACCCTTGTTGTACTGCCAACAGACCCCCTTCTTTTCCTTTTTTTTGTTTCGGCCGATTGTCCAGGGGAAGAAGCTCCACCGGCCCCCACTTGAAAAAAATGATTTGGGGCCTGCGCCGAGGTCATAAGCCGCATCCACAAACTAATGTCCTTGTGGTCATATCGCCCTCTGCTGCCGGAACTGCTTGTCATACCTCAGCCAGGCAGTGCCCCTGTAGACTCTGTAGGCCTCTCCAATGGCGTCTAGGTAACAGAAGAGCGCCGAACCGTGGGTTCATTTCTCCAATCGTGCTCGCCATAATATCAAAGCCTGTAACCCGTTAGGGAAAGTCTGCGGGATCAGTCTGCACCGCCTCTTCTCCTCGTCTTCCTTCTTGCTCTCCTCTGGCTTGTAAACAAAATAAGTGCAGCGCTAGAGAGTAGATAGATCAAATATATGAAGAGTGAAAAAAAACCTTATATAATCAAACATTGATCAATATATAACCACTATTAGGTGTGAGTGGAAGTCCAAGAACCATTAAAAAGAAATAGAAAATGTCCAATAGCACTGTATTGAGCTTCACGGACTGCAATCAGGAACTGAAGTCAGTACATAGAGGGAGTCTTCTCAGACAGTTAGGGTGTAAGAACCCATGATGTTAACTGGAGACTGGAAAGCACATCAATCATGGACAGCACGGCAAAACATCTGGAGTAAAATACTCTTACCGGAACACGTGGGACGTACCAGCCATATAGCTGTGCGTCTATCTGGGCTTGTGGAGGTGACCTCCCGTGCACACTCTCCAAGGGTGACCTCCCGTGCACTCTCTCCAAGGGTCCACCCCTCGATCGTGATCTACAGTCGGCCAGATTGTCTTCAGGGTCCCGATAACCGTTAGCCAGACGGTAGATGGTGTAAGTGGATGGCCCTCTCACACGTTCTCTGGTTCCAGGTGGGTTCAAAGGGACCGGTTAAAGTAAAACCATGGAGAAAAAAGAAAAAACAAAGGGGCTCCACATGGCGCAGGTCAAAAAGATAAGGGATTTATTGGATAAAAAACCTTACAGAATAAAAGTGATCACAAAATAAAATAGGAGGCAATGTGGAAAACTGAACGCTTCAGCTTTCCACATTGCCTCCTATTTTATTTTGTGATCACTTTTATTCTGTAAGGTTTTTTATCCAATAAATCCCTTATCTTTTTGACCTGCGCCATGTGGAGCCCCTTTGTTTTTTCTTTTTTCTCCATGGTTTTACTTTAACCGGTCCCTTTGAACCCACCTGGAACCAGAGAACGTGTGAGAGGGCCATCCACTTACACCATCTACCGTCTGGCTAACGGTTATCGGGACCCTGAAGACAATCTGGCCGACTGTAGATCACGATCGAGGGGTGGACCCTTGGAGAGAGTGCACGGGAGGTCACCCTTGGAGAGTGTGCACGGGAGGTCACCTCCACAAGCCCAGATAGACGCACAGCTATATGGCTGGTACGTCCCACGTGTTCCGGTAAGAGTATTTTACTCCAGATGTTTTGCCGTGCTGTCCATGATTGATGTGCTTTCCAGTCTCCAGTTAACATCATGGGTTCTTACACCCTAACTGTCTGAGAAGACTCCCTCTATGTACTGACTTCAGTTCCTGATTGCAGTCCGTGAAGCTCAATACAGTGCTATTGGACATTTTCTATTTCTTTTTAATGGTTCTTGGACTTCCACTCACACCTAATAGTGGTTATATATTGATCAATATTTGATTATATAAGGTTTTTTTTTACTCTTCATATATTTGATCTATCTACTCTCTAGCGCTGCACTTATTTTGTTTACACTTTCTGAAACTTGGTTTGTTTGTGTGCTAGCTGCTATTTATCATTCATTCACTCTTTAGGGTCAGCGCAACTTGTTTTTTCACATCACATTCTCCTCTGGCTTGACCTTATCCAGATTGAACTTTACCAGCACAGCAGGGAGAACAGTTCCACATACTCACCTTCCAAATTTTTCATGGACCTCCGGTTTAAGGTGCGCTCCTAGGGGCCCCTCAAACACACATACACCTCACATTTTTTGCCGAGTCAGCTAATCGAATGGCCTCCTGTTTGCTAGCAGCCTCCCCCCACCGTCCCAGCCTTGTCCACCCCACCTGCTGAACCAAGGCCACCGACGGCTACCTAGTGCACTCGTCCTTGGTTCAAACCGCTTGACTAGTTCCTTCAACCCAACCAGGAACCCTTGCAATCCCGTATCGACCCCGGCAGTGGCGTGACTGCGGGCCGAACTAGTCTGAGGGGACCCAGGCTAGTTCGGCCCACGTGTCCGAACCCTCTCCCTGTGACCTAGGCCCACCCCTAATAACCACTTCCTCTTCACCTGCAGACTGCCCAAAAATAGCAAAGTTTAGAATGGACTTAGCAGGCTGCCTAGGAAGGGTCCCACCAGCCGAAGGTCCAGCGTCCATCGCCGACGTTGTCTCTGGGGCTCCTCCTCCTCTTCCGACACTGACAGTTCGCCTTCTGACCTTTTGCACCGACATTCCATCCCCATCCAACAACAGGGGAAGTGTCCCTGGATGCCAAGGATCCGCGCAGCTGCTGGCCCTGCCTCCTCGCACCAGATCCGCCCACTGACTTCTGCGTTTCCTTGCCAGGTCCCAGGGGCTCACATCGGTCCTCCGTCCTGTCTCCCTCCGTGGTGTAATACTCTGTGGCTGCCGCCTGGTGTGTGAGAGCCACTGGCCGTGGCAGTGGGGGGCCCGGCGGCTGAAGCTGAATGGTTCCCCCTGCCGAGGCTCCGCCCCTGCCTACCAACTGCCAGGGGTGGAGCCCACATGCTCCTTCTACTGCTCCTGCGGTGCTCCCGGAGCACCCGCTCGCCGAGCTCCGTCCGTGGGGGATTCCTCCCGGGACCCCCACCCACAAGCACCATGGAGGGGCCTGAACGGGACTTCCGGCATAACGCTGGCTCTGGAGGAGGAGTCCATGGAGAAGCGCTCCGGAAGCCTACACCTCTGAGCTCGTGAGGACTCCCACCCCTGGTACCGGAACCTGAGGCGTGCTCACCCAGCACCGGCGGCATCTGTGCATGCAGCCACCCAGCTCCCTGTGCCGCCGCTTCCATCCGCAGCTGGGCCAACAGATGCTCCACCTCGGCCATGTCTTCAGCTCGTGACAAGCTCCAAGCTTGTTCCTGCCCCTGCACTGACGCTGGGGAGGGGCCAGCTCCTATTAACTCTCATATCCCCTCCTCCCCCAGGCTCCCCAATCAGATGAGACCTCTCATTTTGTCTGTACCCTGTTTCCCCTGTCATGCCAGCCCTCTGCTATTTTTAATTCTATGTATTTTTCGCTCTGGGCTATTCTGGAAAGCGTGTTCTGTTGAACAACAACAGACTTACTGTTAGGATCACCAGGTAAAAGTAAAAAGCCTAAAAAAGAGAACTAATGAAGCCATCACATACAGTATAAGATGTGGTAAGCTGATGTAACACCCTGGAGTTTATGCAGAGATGCTGCACACAAATTTATTTGCAAGGAGTAGTTATCCTGGTTGATTGTTAGAGATCTATTGATTCCTCCCTAAGTTTGGCCTTGTTGCACTTTTCTGTTCTACCACTAGGTGGCTGGGCACTTGGAGGTACTAGATATGAGAAGGGAAACTCAAGGTCAGGTTATAGGTATATGGGGCATCTCAGCCAATAGGCATGGGGTATTCTTGAATCCCATGGCCTGCTGGGAGCATCTATATATTTGGGTGGAGTCAGGTGATCTATGTTCTGTGCCACCTGGACGGCAGTCTGGGTGGATGTGTGTCATGTTTCCCCGGGCTGCTAGGCCGGAAATTGGCCTAGCAGCAAGGCTGTCCTAGGGCCTATCCAGAAGCAAGAGAGCAGCACAGGGTTGGGATTGCGGCTTGCAGTCCAACCAGAAGTTTTGCCGGCCGGAGAACCTGTCAGTGGTTGGAGGTAGAAGGGAAGCTGTCGCCACTAAGGGGCCAACCACCTTATTACCAGAGACCACAGTGAGTAACTGAAGCAAGTACCGGAGCAGTATTCTCACTGAATGGGCACGGTGGAGAACCGGAAAACTTTAGGCGGTGATCAAGTCAGGAAACCAGCCAGTAGAGGTGACGCTTGCAGAGCAGCCTTGTGTGCCAAGCTAGGGACCGAACAGACCAATGGGGTGAAGCTTGAGAAGTATCGTGAGTGCCAAGTTAGGGACCCTGCAGAGAGGCGTGGAAGTATCGTGAGTGCCAAGCTAGGGACCCTGCAGAGAGGCGTGGGTGACGCTTAAGGAAGATACCATTGTGAAGATTGGAGGAGCTTCAGGGAGGGAGGGATTCAGTGGCAGTGAATCAGAGGGTCTAGTAAGAGACCGGGAGCTCAGTGGGCTGAAGAACTACAAGGAGAAGTTGTGGTGAAGGTAAAAGAACTGTTACGCTTTGTGTTAGGAACTGTTAAAGACTGTTGCCATAGGAGACAGCATTCCTGCACGTGCAGATGAGGCTTCCTGCTGCAGGCCTTTCCCTGCATGGCTGTCCTCCTATTGAAGTCTCAGAGTCTGCTAATTGAACTTGCAACTACTCAAGGGTGTCCTTGCCCTAACCCTCTTTCCCCAAAAAAGTTTGTAAGAGAAATAAACATCTCTTTTGCATTCAAGAAGTGTCTGGTGCCCAATAACTTTATCCACCTTGCACCCACTATGCCTCTCAACACCCCACATACAGAAGGATGTCAGCTATCCCTGGCCCTGGAGGTTCTCATTAGACTGAAGGAGGCCGGAGACCTCGTCATGGAATCTCCTCAGAACTTTCTCCAGACACTCTTCATGTTCTTCGAGAGTTTTGCCGAAGATGATGATATCATCCAGATACATCAACACTTCAATTAGGTTCATGTTCCCTACTGTCTTCTCCATCAGTCTCTGGAATGTTGCTGGGACAGACCTTGAGGCATTATATCAAACTTGAAGAACCCTACTGGGGTGATAAAAGCTATATTATTACGGTTTAAAGCATATGGAAGCTTACAACACTGTTAAATCTTTCTGCAATTAATTAATACATTAGAAAAGACAACTTTCAATACTTAGCAACTGTAGTAACAGTTACATAGACACATAGTAGGTGAGGTTAAAAAAAAGACACAAGTCCATCAAGTCCAACCTATGTGTGTGATTATATGTCAGTATTACATTGTATATCCCTGTTTGTTGCGGTCACTCAGATGCTTATCTAATAGTTTCTTGAAACTATCAATGCCCCCCGCTGAGACCACCGCCTGTGGAAGGGAATTCCAGATCCTTTCTGCTCTTACACTAAAGAACCCTCTGTGTAGTTTAAGATTAAACCTCTTTTCTTCTAATTTTAATGAGTGGCCACGAGTCTTATTAAACTCTCTTCTGCGAAAAAGTTTTACTCCTATTGTGGGGTCACCAGTACGGTATTTGTATATTGAAATCATATCCCCTCTCAAGCGTCTCTTCTCCAGAGTGAATAAGTTCAGTGCTCGCAACCTTTCCTCATAACTAATATCCTTCAGACCCTTTATTAGCTTAGTTGCCCTTCTTTGTACTCGCTCCATTTCCAGTACATCCTTCCTGAGGACTGGTGCCCAAAACTGGACAGCATACTCTAGGTGCGGCCGGACCAGAGTCTTGTAGAGCGGGAGAGTTATCACTTTATCTCTGGAGTTGATCCCTTTTTTAATGCATGCCGATATTCTCTTTGCTTTGTTATCAGCAGGTTGCCATTGCATGCCATCGCTGAGCCTATCATCTACTAGGACCCTGAGGTCCTTTTCCATCCCAGATTTCCCCAGAGGTTCTCCCCCATTGTATAGATTGCATTCATATTTTTGCCACCCAAATGCATTATTTTACATTTTTCCACATTGAACCTCATTTGCCATGTAGTGGCCCACCCCATTAATTTGTTCAGATCTTTTTGCAAGGTTTCCACATCCTGCAGAGAAGTTATTGCCCTGCTTAGCTTAGTATTGTCTGCAAATACAGAGATTGAACTGTTTACCCCATCCTCCAGGTCATTTATGAACAAATTAAATAGGATTCGTCCCAGCATAGAACTCTGGGGGACCCCACTACCCACCCCTGACCATTCCGTGTACTCCCAATTTATCACCACCCTCTGAACTCGCCCTTGTAGCCAGTTTTCAATCCATGTACTCACCCTATGGTCCATGCCAACGGACCTTATTTTGTACAGTAAACGTTATGGGGAACTGTGTCAAATGCTTTTTCAAACGTCTACGGGCCTTCCTTTATCTAGCTGGCAACTCACCTCCTCATAGAAGGTTAGTAGATTGGTTTGGCAAGAACGATTCTTCATGAATCCATGCTGATTACTGCTAATGATACCGTTATCATTACTAAAATCCTGTATATAGTCCCTTATCATCCACTCCAAGATTTTACATACTATTGATGTTAGGCTAACTGGTCTGTAATTTCCAGGGATGTATTTTGGGCCCTTTTTAAATATTGGTGCTACATTGGCTTTTCTTCAATCAGCTGGTACCATTCCAGTCAGTAGACTGTCAGTAAAAATTAGGAACAATGGTCTGGCAATTACTTTACTGAGTTCCCTAAGTACCCTTGGATGCAAGCCATCTGGTGCCGGTGATTTATTAATGTTAAGTTTCTCAAGTCTAATTTTAATTCTGTCCTCTGTTAACCATGGAGATGCTTCCTGTGATGTGTCATGAGGATAAACACTGCAGTTTTTGTTACTGAAGTCCCCCGATTCCCTTGTGAAGACTAAGGAGAAGAATAAATTCAATACCTTCTCTATCTCCCCATCCGTTGTAACCAAATGTCCTTCCTCATTCTTTATGGGGCCAATATGGTCTGTCCTCCCTTTTTTACTGTTTACATATCTGAAGAATTTCTTGGGATTTTTTTTGCTCTCCTCCGTGTCTTTTATGTTCTATCTTAGCCGTCCTTATTGCACCCTTACATTTCTTGTTGCATTCCTTATAAAGTCTGAATGCTGATGATGATCCATCAACCTTGTATTTTTTGAAGGCCTTCTGCTTTGTTTTATATGCAAATTTAGAAAAGGGCAGTAATCTAAATGCCCATTACACAGACGCTGAGAGTGAGGAGAAAAGATTTGTCAACTTCTCGGCTCCTTCTGGGCCACAAGCACCATTGAAAGTACCAACACAAAAAGAAGAAATGGGTTAACAGGAACAGTAAGCACAATTCTGTAAAGGGGGGGGGGGGGGGTCCTGGGTTGAAGAGTACTAGTATCTTCTGCTAGCAAACGTTGAGACCTTTTGAAAAGAAAGTAGGTTTAATTAAGCAAAGTGAGACAGTAATCATCTAGGAAATCCCATTAGGTAGTGGCTGGTAAGAACAGAATGGCTAAAAGTGGTAGTACTAAATAAGCATCCTCTGACACTAGAAAATGGAATAGGTGTCTGCATGCAGTGTCTGCACTGTGTTAAGAAGGACATTTTGGGTTTTCACCACTCACCATTCCTCTGTGCGATGGCATGATGGAAATTCCAAATGCTGGTTCAGGCTCCTAGCAATGTTGTAAGGCACCGGATCACCTCCTGATAGCCGATCAGGATGGCTGGTAGCTAAACTGGCAAGGTGACCGGACAGTGGCCGACTGAACACCTGGATGGATATTGCAATCCCTGGAGCAGTGTGGACTGCCTCTGCTAGGCGGCACTGAGTGCTGGGCAGGGTGCCTGGGCCGAACAGTGGTAAACCATGTAGTTGACACTTTTCCTGGCTTCCCTCAGCCTCCTGTCAGCACTCTTATAGTAGTCTCAGAAAAGGCGTGGCTAGCAGGTACTGCTAGATGGTGTGGCTCTCTCTTTTTTTTCAGATGGAGTTTCACCACACAGTCCTGTCAACTCTCCTTGACTCCCTCTTCTTCTGCTGACAGCACTCTCTCTGTAGTGCTGTGTGGAAAACCTGTGTCTCTCTCTTCACCTCAACACTTCCTGAAACTCTACTTTTTTTTAGTGTGCTCTGTGTCTCTGAGTTTTCTGGAAGGACAAGTCAGCATCTCTCTATCTCCATCTTGTGGCCAAAAGGAGAAATTGCATTACAACATGCCTGCTACACATGTGAACATAGCCAAGCTTGTATGTTCATGAGTGACAGTAGTGAGGGGTCAGCACAGGGCCGGCGCTGGACTAACATGCTGGGAAAGTGATGCTGTCAACAAGGTTCAGGCTGCTATTGCTCAGTGTGTCAGGCTGCTCCAATAGCCCCTACGTTAATCCCGTCCCGGTGGGGATTATCAAATGATCTCAAATGTTAGTGCTAACCTGTTCATGACCTGTGCATATCAGCCTCATATAAGTTCAGAGAAAGAGAGAGATTGCACAAGTATATCTTGTAAGACTCTGATATTAGTGGAGTGTAAAGTTGTTAGCTGCAATGTTTACAACCTCAATTATATACTTATAATCTTATCAAGCTAGTTTCTATTTAAATATACCCATGGGCTTTAATATCCATTAGCTTTTAAACTGTAAGTTAATTACAATGATCATCCAGAACTTCAAAGTCAATATGTTCTCTAATAGAAACTGCATGGGCATGGGTAGTTGTAAATCAGTACCTAGCTATACATAACAAATTACTCAATCACAACTAGATAAAAGGTACTGCTACTCGGTTACAAGTCATATAAATTGAATATGTTTAATATAAAAAAAACTCTGTCTTTGTAGTCGAGATTTTGTGTGTGCATGGCTGAATGTTGAAGGTCCTGGAAGGATATATAAGGTCTTACAAGTTACACAATACAAAATCTGATTGTCTGTTAAAATTTTAGGTGTCCTTTAAGGGGTGAAATTTCTCTCTTAAAGTGCGTATGGAAACGAGCTTCTCCCTCTAGTGATTGGTGAACTTTTTTCCAAATAGGGAAGAGCAGACATGAGGTAGCTCAAGTTAGTGTGATGGAGTCGTGTGTTGACTGATAGAGATAGTCATGTAATCACTGATCAGTGTCCCCTGATTCTGAGGAGCATGGTATTGTTAGTCAGTTTCCCCAGGGTAAACAAACCCAATATGATATAGAAAAGAGAAAGTTCCTCCATTGCATATAAAGTAGTGATGCATTTCAACAGTTTAAGTACATGGTAATAGAACTAATATGTTATGCTTTTAACCACTAGAAAACCATGCCTTTTCTGGCAATTTTTGTTTACAAGTTTCAATCAGTATTTTTTGGTAGAAAATGACTTATAACCCCCAAACATATATTATTTTTAGCAGACACCCTAGGGGAAAAAAAGGGGGTTGCAATTTTTTATGTCAGACGCTTTTTGCGCAGTAGTTTTTCAAATGCAATTTTTGGGGAAAAATACACTTTAATGAATTAAAAAAACCACAATATATACCCCACAACTATCTATAGCCCATTGGAGTTTTATTGAGTCAAAACACCAAGGTAAAATATAAGAAAATTTATTGCATGAAAAAATACATATATTACAAAACACATATCATTATACGTGTACACCAACAGTGAAAAAAATCCAATGGCATTCAAAAACCTTCAAGTTTGAAACGACCTGACATCAACATATGACAACTGAGCTGTTGCTGTGCATCAATCAAGATGTGGAAAAAATGATCCACACTCCAGTTGTTGCCCTTTAAATTTCTTAATTTTATTAAATAGCCACAGTGAACAAACGCAGATTAAGTCAGTTGGCGCGTTTCCGCCTAAAAGGCCTTAGCCATAACCACCATGACTAAGGCCTTATAGGCTGAAACGCGTCAATTGACTTAATCTTCATTTGTTCACTGTGGCTATTCAATAAAATGAAGAAATGTTAAGAGCAACAACCGGAGTGCAGATAATTTTTTCCACATTACTCTACTCAGCCAGCGACTGTGGATCAAGCACCTGGGAGCTCTGCTATCTATGTGTTGTATGGGTAGTAGCACTGACTTTTTTGCTTATACATCAATCAAATGGTCTGTGCTTAAATTCTCGACGCATTTCACAAGATAAAAACTCGCTTCCTCGGGAGTAGCACACAGGGATATCTGAAGATAGAAAGCACATGAGAGGTTAAATGGTAAAAAAAAAAAATCCTCATCCGGCTTGATGTTAGAAACTTACAGAATTATGAAATCTGTCCAAAACCCTTCACGTAGATAAAATAACCCAAGGGCTGCGTGGTAAAAATGGGCTTGCAACTTCCGGGGAAAGACAAAAGCGTTCTGGGGAGGGAGGATTAAAAAAGAAAAAAAGGGTAACACAAAAGACGCCAGAAACCTCCACCGCATCCATCTCCAGATAAACCGTGTGGCAGTACAAATTCAAATCTGTAAGACATTAAAAAATACAAAAATAAAAAATAAATGATAAAAATACAAAATACAATACATTATATAGAATTAACCCTAATATATTCAAACAGGCAAAAAGGGGCTTAAGAGAGGTGGCCTTACGCAACCCAGGGGCATAAGTTGCCCTGAGTGAGTGTATCCACCTCATCTCCCTCTGCAGTATATGCCTATCCCAATCACAATATATACCCTATTGTGTTTATAAAATACGAAAGATGATGTTAAACTGAGTAAATACATACCTAACATGTCACTCTTTAAAATTGCGCATGCTCGTGGAATGGTGACAAACTACGGTACTTAAAAATCTCCATAGGCGATGCTTTAAAAAATTCTATAGGTTACCTGTTTATGCCCTGTACACACGGTCGGATTTTCCGACGGAAAAAGTGCGATCGGATTGTGTTGTCGGAAATTCCGATCGTGTGTGGGCTCCATCGGACTTTTTCCGTCGGAATTTCTGACACACAAAGTTTGAGAGCAGGCTATAAAATTTTCCGACAACAAAATCTGATCGGTTAAATCCCGATCGTGTGTACACAAATCCGACGCACAAAGTGCCACGCATGCTCAGAATAAATTAGGAGTCGAAAGCTATTGGCTACTGCCCCGTTTATAGTCCCGACGTACGTATTTTACGTCACCGCGTTCAGACCGATTGGATTTTCTGACAACTTTGTGCGACCAAGTGTATGCAAGACAAGTTTGAGCCAACATCCGTCGGAAAAAATCCATGGATATTGTTGTCGGAATGTCCGATCAATGTCCGATCGTGTGTACAGGGCATAAGAAAAAAAAATTGAAAGCATGTTGATCCTTTCTTTTTTTTCTTTTTTTTGTTTTGAAAATAATTTTTATTTAAATAAATAATCATAATAAGGGCCCTTTCACACTGGGGCAGTTTGCAGGCGCTATTGCGCTAATAATTGCGCCTGCAAACCGACCCGAAAGTGCGGCTGCTTTAATTCCAGTGTGAAACCCTGAGGGCTTTCACACGAGCGGTGCGCTGGCAGGACGGGAAAAAAAGTCCTGCTAGCAGCTACTTCGGAGCCGTGAAGGAGCGGAGTATATACCGCTCCTTCACCGATCCTGCCTATTGAAATCAATGGGACGGTGCGGCTATACCGCCGGCAAAGCGCCTCTGCAGAGCAGGACTTTTTTCTCGTCCTGCCAGCGCACCGCTCGTGTGAAAGCCCTCGGGGCTTTCACACTGGAATTAAAGCAGCCGCACTTTCGGGTCGGTTTGCAGGCGCTATTATTAGCGCAATAGCGGCGCTTTACCGCCGACGCTGCCCCCGCCCCAGTGTGAAAGGGCCCTTAAGTTGCAAATGTATAAACGTTCAACATTCAGCACTACAATGCATCAGCACCAGTGAACAATGCAGTTTCCAGACCATAATTATAACAAGTGTAACACGACTCCCTTGGGGAATGCTTAGATTTACCTGCTCATCTGCACCACCATGACCCTGTGAACATTACAACCCACCTGACACTCTGGGTTCAGACATCTTTGCATCACCTTAACCACTTCAGCCCCAGAAGATTTTACCCCCTTCCTGGCCAGAGCATTTTTTGCGATTCGGCACTTCGTCGCTCTAACTGCCAATTGCGCGGTTGTGCGATGTTGCACCCAAACAAAATTGACGTCCTTTTTTTCCCACAAATAGAGCTTTCATTTGGTGTTATTCGATCACCTCTGCCATTTTTTTTTTTATGCGCCATAAACAAAAAAGGAGCGACAATTTTGAAAAAACGCAATATTTTTTACTGTTTGCTATAATAAATATCCCCAAAAAATATATATAAAAAAATGTTTTTTTTTCTCAGTTTAGGCTGATATGTATTCTCCTACATATTTTTGGTAAAAAAAAATCGCAATAAGCGTATAGTGATTGGTTTGCGCAAAAGTTAAAAGTTATAGCGTCTACAAAATAGGGGATAGTTTATGGCATTTTTAGTATTAATTTTTTTTTTACTAGTAATGGCGGCGATCTGCAATTTTTATCGGGACTTCGACATTATATCGGACACGTCGGACAATTTTGACACATTTTTGGGACCATTGGCATTTATACAGCGATCAGTGCTATAAAAATGCATTGATTTCTGTAAAAATGTCACTGGCAGGGAAGGGGTTAACACTAGGGGGCGATCAAGGGGTTAATTGTGTTCCCTAGTGTGTGTTCTAATCGGCTCCGTGGGCGAGCAGGGGGCGCACGCCCCTAGTGGACAATAAGGAACCGACGTAACATGATGGCGATTCGCGCAGCTGAGCCATGTTGCCGCAGTACAACTGCGGTGGCTGGTCGGCAAGCGGTTAAAGTAATAAGTCAGACATCTCAGTGAGTGTATATTCTATGAATGTTTACTGAAATAACTCAAAGAAGATCTTGTTGTACAGAGGAGGTAATAGATCAGCTGAGCTTTGGATAACAGTCCTAGCTCAGCAAAAGAATTCCTCTACACTAATACAAGTTAAGACAATTTAGCAATACAGTATATTATATACACTTATGTACAATGGATTACCACTTGAAGATGACCTGAAAGGATAAGCTAGAGTTTAGCATTAATACTGACAAGACTTCTAAAGAGGGGACCCAGGCCAGCCTATTTAATCTTTAATCCTAATGAGAGATCAATCAAACAAGAATGGTATGAGGGCCCTTTAAGTAGTAATGACAGCAATGTCCCAGTTGTAGGCCTGATGGTCTTCACCGGCATTCAGAGCTCATTAACTGTATCCAATAAGGTGCAGTAACAAGGTAATGGTATTCCTTGGAATGGTCGATGCTATAGGTGTCTATGTACAGTGTTCAGAAGTGCAGTAAAGTGTTTCTCCAGGGTAAAGCTGTCTGTACACAGTGTTCCAATAGAGCAACAAAGGAAGGTTTGCAAAGGGGGGCAATTGCCCTCTCACCAACGACCAGGCCGATACAATGCCTTCTGGACAGCGGCTCCCGGAGAGGCGTTCTTGCAATGGATCACTTGAGACAATCATCTGATGTGAAGCACGAAGCGCGGGTTGTCGGACTGCCGAGGTGGTGCTGGATAGAAGCAGTGCTAGGCGAGGCCGCGTTCGGATGGTTTACACTGCGTGGCAGGCTGCGACCCCACTCTCCCTGTACGGAGAGGTCCGTCACACACAAGGCCCGAGAGGAATTGAGCATGGGGCGGGTCTCCGGCCTCTTTTATAGCTCTTCCCAGCAATGGTCCAGATGTCCAGATGTATATGCATGCGAGGCAATTGCCATTCCGAGAAACTACCAATCCCACTATCCCTTTGATTTGACGCACAAATATGATGTCAGTTAGTGGTGCTGGGCACTAGAGGGACAAAACGATACATGGAGATGATCAGAGATGATTGTAGTCCACATTGCTACACAAGCTTTATGTAAAGAAGTAAGTAAAGAGCACAAATTAAGCACCTACAGAGTCAAATCAAATTTGATCCTTTGCTTAAAAATGTAAAAAAAATTCTTTACGTCCACCCTGGGCTGGAAGTGACATCATGATGTTGCTCCGGTCCTCCAAGGCCATAGAGGTGAGCCCGAGAAATACCGGCAAGCGGTGGCAGGGAGGGGGCTTTCCCTCCCGCCGCTTCTGAAAGTGTTACATTGGTTCATTAGCTGCTCGGAAAGCTTTCATGAGAAAGTCAGCTGCCAGCTGAAAAAAAATACCGGGATTATGGCTGATAGCTTCAGCCATAACCCTGGTAAACCACTTCAATACCACAATGTATATATATGTATTGTGATCTTGAAGCGGTTAAATAAGACGTTTTTTTTTGTAGACAGTTTATATTTTTCATATATCCAGTCATGTGGAAGTCACTATATAAAAAAGAAACAGCTAAAAGTGTAGCAGAATGCCCATTTACTCACTATAATCAGATGCAAATGAAATCCGCTTTATCTCCATTTCCTGCAACTCCCTGGGTTTCTGAACATGGCCAGTATCATCAGATTTCCTCTCTCTTGAGCTCAAACAGAGGTAGCTGGGCAAGAGATCTACAGCTAGGTGAGAGGCCCTCTACTGTTAGAACTGGCATGCGGGCAGAGCCTAGTAGCAAGCAGCTTCTTCAGAAGAACTGTGGACAGCTTATCCTAAATTGTTACCAGAGTACTCCAGTTTGAATGGAGTGGCCCTTTTTTTCCTAGGATCCTTCCAGCAGTTCACCTGTGTCACAAAAACTATCCTGGACTTCACTGTGAGGGACTTTTGCCTGTTGTCCAGCTCTGATCAGGCATTGCTTGTTTCCAGCCTTTTTCTAGCTTAGTCTGCCCTGTTACAGCCCTGAATTTTTTATTTATATTTTGCTACTTTTCTTACAGTTCAGTCCTGGTTATTCGAGGCACTTGCTTGACAAGATGGTCATTGAGTTACAATGCTTTCAGATTACTGAGGAAAAAATTACAATATAATTTCTGTAGCACTTGTTGATATCTCAGAATGTAAAGAACAAATACCAACAGTTATTCGTGAAGCAAACGTTTGTTAAACTAGCTTATATGTTTAAAAATAGCATTAATGACAGTCATTTGGAAAGATATTCTAAATATCATTATAGTAAAGAAAGAACCTTAGATGTCCAAGTCAAAATGAGAGGTAAGAAGTGACAGCTATCAAAGGATAGCTCCAAATCAGAGACAAACTGAATCATAACAGGTAACCAGATATGAGTACACAAAAGTAGTAAGTTAGAATAGAAACACTATTCATTTGACACTGAGTTTTCTGATCTCAATTTAAAGGGTAACCCTATTTTGTGGGAAAAAAATATAGCAAATACAAATGTATGATATATCATATACAATTGCTGCACAAGCCATACTGTAATTTAGGAGGCTGGAGGAGCCTGGAGACCCTCTGCAGGACCAGATTAACATAGGGGCTATTGGAGCTGCAGCTCCAGGCCCCTTACCTTAAGATAGGTTCATTTGCCAAAAAAAAAAGATCGAGCTTCGAGGGTCCTAGAGACCCCAAATTTGGGGGGTAGGTAGCGGACGACCTACCCCATCATGTAACCTGTGTGTATCTGGCTCTGATACTAGCCAGTGCCTTACCAGACATTGACCTCACAGCATGTCCCTGACCCAAATCTTAAAAATACATTTGGACAGGGCTGTACGAATGTCAAAGCTGTGATGCTTTACGTCACAGCTACGACTTTTTTTTGTAATTTCATTAGCTGCAGCGTCTTTAACTCAGCCTGCAGAGTTTGACAGGCAGTACCGCCTGTCAAACTCACCTATTGATTTCAATGGGGCCACTCTGCAACTGCAAGCCAAACTTGCTCATAGTAGCAGCATAGTCCAACAATGTAAAACTACTATTTAGCAATGTAAAAAAATAAATAAGCAGGCGGCAGTACCACCTCATGAACGCCTATCAGCTGCTGCTATACCACTCATTAAAAAGCAATCTACCACAGATTACTTTTCAGAAGGCAGTAAGCACTACCGCAAATGTGAAAGAAACTTGAAACACATCATCCATTTCCCACTCACCACCAACCAGGTCATTCCCCAGCCACTTCCCAATGTTAGCCACCTCCCTTCAACTTATATCACAGGTATCCATTTCCCAACCTGCAGATGACAGACCCTACTCCAAAATATATCACTCCCAGTTACTCCCCCCACACGCTGATTGATATCCCTCCATGACCACCTCACAACCCCCTGCTGACAGACCTCTCTTCCCAGCCTGTCCCCAAACACCCTCTCATCTGCTGACCTGTGGATGGGGGAATCAATCCCGCAGTGTTATTGTGTTCTGCCAGTGGGGAGCCTTCCCTACCCACAGAATACAATGATCAGTGTTGCTAACTATAGCTGGCAGCACTGATTGTTTTGGGAAAAACCTGACAGGCTGGTTGTACTCAAGTCGATTAACAGTTTGTCTTGTGTACAACCAGCTAGCCCATACGTAGATTGACAACGGCCGGTCTCTGCTTAATTGGCTTAATTTTAATCCATGTGTGGCCCGCTTAACCACTACGCAGTCCTTAAACTCCCTTCCACAAACCTTTACATTTTTCCTTCCCAGATTCCTTTATCTTCCTCTCCTGTATATAGTGCCCGCTGTCATACCCTCCACACTCCTCTCCTGTACATACCGCCCACTGTCATACCGTCAATACTCCTCTCCTGTACATACTGCCCACTGTCATACCGTCAACACTTCTCTCCTGTACATACTGCCCACTGTCATACCCTCCACACGTCTCTCCTATCCACTGGGGCTTATTTACTAAAGGAAAATCCACTTTGCACTGAAAGTGCACTTGGAAGTAAAGTCGTTGTAGATCCAAGGGGGACATGCAAGGAAAATAAACAAACCGCATTTTAGCTTGCACATGATTGGATGATAAAATCAGCAGTGCTTCCACTCATTTCAGACTTACCCCTTAGATTTAGAGTGACTGCACTTCCAAGTGCACTTTTAGTGCAAAGTGGTTTTGCCTTTCGTAAATAACCCCCATAGTGTCTGCTGTTGTACACTTCTCCCTTGTACATACTGCCCCATCTAACCCTCCACACTCCTCTCCCGTACATACTGCCACCTGTCTTTCTCTCCACACTCCTCTCCTGTACATACTGCCCCCATAATACCTTCCACACTCCCCTCCTGTACATACTGCCCTCATAATACCCTCCATACTCCCCTCCTGTACATACTGTCCACTGTCATCCCCACCACTTTCCACTCCCATACATACTGCCCACTGGCATACTCTCCACACTCCTCTCCTGTACATACTGCCCACTGTCATACCCTCCACACTCCTCTGCTGTACATACTGCCCACTCTCATACCGTCCGGCGGACTAGATGTCTGCTGGCCACCTGCGATCGCCCCTCACAGAGGCAGAATGGGGATCTGCCAATGTAAACAAGGCGGATCCCCGTTCTGAAGGGGGAGGAGAGCGAGATCTGCTGTTCCTAGTGATCCGAAACAGTGATTTCTCTCTACCCCCTGTTAGTCCACTCCCCCCACAGTAAGAAAGCACGTCCACAGGGAACACTTAACCCCTAATCGCCCCCTAGTGTTACCCCTTCCCTGCCAGTATATTTATACAGTGTTCGGTGCATTTTTATAGCACTGATCACTGTATTGGTGTCACTGGTCACCAAAAAGTGTCACTTAGGGTCAGATTTGTCTGCCGCAATGTCGCAGTCCCGCTAAAAATGGCAGATCGCCGCTATCACCAGTAAAAACAATAAAAAAAATTAAAAGTCCCTAAATCGATCTCCAATTTTTTAGATGCAATAACTTTTGCGCAAACCAATCAATATACGCTTATTTTTTTTTAACAAAAATATGTAGTAGAATACATATTGGCTTAAACTAATGAATACATTTTGTTTTTGTTTTTTTAAATTTGACATATGTATTATAGCAAAAAGTAAATAATTTAGTTTTTTTCTCCTAAAATTGTTGGTCTGTTTTTGTTTATAGCTTAACAAAAAAAAAAAAGCAGAGGTGATCAAATACCACCAAAAGAAAGCTCCATTTGTGGAAAAAAACCCCCATCAATTTTGTTTGAGTACAGCATCGCACGACTGCTCAATTGTCAGTTAAAGTGACGCAGTGCCGTATAGCAAAAAATTGCCTGGCCATTAAGGGGGTAAATCCTTCAGGCTGAAGTGGTTAATCTTTCCATTTAAGGAATAGAAACATATTTGTGACAGTTTTATATACACAGCCATTTAACTGTTTATAAATGTATTTTTTTTTTAACCACTTCAGCCCAGGAAGATTTGGCTGCTCAATGACCAGGCCATTTTTTGCGATACAGCACTGCGTTGTTGTAACTGACAATTGTGCAGTCGTGCAATGGTGTACCCAAACAAAACTGACGTCCTTTTTTCACACAAATAGTGCTTTCTTTTGGTGGTATTTGATCATCTCTGCGGTTTTAATTTTTTCCGCTATAAACAAAAAACAAACAAAACACGACAATTTTGAAAAAAACCCACAATATTTTGTACTTTTTGCTATAATAAATATCCCCAATTTTTTTTAAAAAAAGCTAATTTTTTTCTCAGTTTAGGCCGATATGTATTCTTCTACATATTTTTGGTAATAAAAATTGCAATAAGCGTATATTGATTGGTTTGCACAAATGTTATAGCGTTTACAAAATTGGGGATAGATTTATGGCATTGTTATTATTATTATTTTTTTTTACTAGGAATGGCGGCGATCTGCGATTTTTATCAGAACTGCGACATTATGACGGACACATCGGATACTTTTGACGCATTTTAGGGACGACTGACAATTATACAGCAATCAGTGCTTTAAAAATGCACTGATTACTGTATAAATGTCACTGGCAGGGAAGGGGTTAACACTAGGGGGCCATCAAGGGGTTAACTGTGTTCCCTAGTGTGTGTTCTAACTGTAGGGGGAGAGGACTGACTATAGGAGATGACAGATCGTGGTTCCTAGCTATTAGGAACTCACAATCTGCATCTCCTCACAGAACAGGGATTTGTGCCTTTACACACACCCGTCCCTGTTCTGCCTCTCGTGCCCGCGATCGCACGAGGCCGGAGGTCATGAGCATCAGCATCCCAGTAGTGTGGCGGTGCACGCATGCGCCTGCTATCCCGCTTAAAGGAGCCAACGTACAGCTATGACGATTCGCGCAGACCTGCCGCAGTATAATGACAGCGGCTGGTCGGCAAGTGGTTAAATAACAAATTGTTATACTTACCTGCTCTGTGCAATGGTTTTGCACAGAGCATTCCCGATCCTCCTCTTCTTGGGCACCCTATTGGCGCTCCTGGCTTGCTGTGGGGGCACTCATGCAGGCTTGCTCTTGAGCCGTGCTCTGTGTATCCATTGACACATAGCGCGACTCGGCCCACCCCCTGCTCCCTCCTCACTAGCAGTTATTGACAGCAGTAGCTCCTGATGCTGTGTCAGAGCCAGTGTGGAGAGAGGGAGCAGCGATGTTGTACTCAGGCACAGTGCTGGACCGACCTCAAGTTCTGGTAAGTATAAGGGGGGCTGAGGGGGAGCTGCACTCAGAAGGTTTTTTTACCTTAATGCAGAAAATGCATTAAGGTAAAAAACCTTCTGCCTTTACCGAGACAATCAAAATGTATCCTATGGTCCATTAGGAGTATTGTGACCTACTGTATATAAACAATAGTATTTTCCTGTTTGCTATAATAAAAAAAATATTTTCCTAGATACCTCTGCAATAATCAAACCAGTCTCAAATTCTGTGTACTGCCAGATATTCTATTGTGTAAAATCTATAGAAGCAGAAAATAGGTTAAGGAGTCACGCTTGGCATACAGCATCAGCTATTTGTTTTACTGAAATTCTATATTCTTTTCAATCAGTTTTAGCATTGAAAAAGCAAATGAGTGAATAATACATATGAAAACATTTGAATAATAAGTAAATAAATTCCCATGATGCTCACTGTGGACTTCATATTACTGGAAATGTTCATTAGTTTAAGCTGCTGTATTGCTGCCAGATCTCTGAATACCTCCCCACGGACTATGTTTATACTTTCAGTAGAATTTTCTGTCACTTGAAGACTAACAGTGTGCATCCTTCTTCTGTCTCCTCATTAATCACAGCATAAGTACTTTGCAGAATGGGTATACTAAAAGATTTGTGGTATTATTATTAGTATTGCTTTTTGATGCAAAGTTCATTTTGTGTATGTTTTTGTTATATTGTTGTCAAAAATTAGGATTTCAAATAGCAAAATCAATAGGGGTTCATTCCCACCATTTGCCTTGGCGGTTACACTGGGCAGCATTGCCCAGTGCAGTACAAACACAAAGATAAGGCAATTTGCCTTGTTTCCTATGGTGTCAGTTCACACCACTGCATTGCATTGGTGTTTGCTGAAAAAAGGTCATCGTGCAGTACTTTTTTTCCAGTCTACAGGGTTGTGGTGGAAAACATTGCATCCCTACACTGTTGTGTGAATAGAACTTGTAAAGTTCAAAGGTCTAACAACAAAAGATAAAAAAGTAAACAGCTTGATATGCCGGGATCGATGCTTCAGCACTGTGTCCTCCTATTAAACACCAGCGGCTGTGCGTTCAGAGTGGTGTCAATGGATCTTTAGGGAAGTAACTGATTAGTCACAATACTAAGAAACAAGAGAAAAATATATTACCAGATCATTGTCATTACAGGAGGTTCATTTTTTTTAGGATGTAACAGAAGAATTTTAGTAAAATGTTTGAAAACAAAATTAACATAACTTGACATAAGCACTGCATTCACAATTTCTGTAGCCATGCTTTGATTGTACTATGTATACCTCATGCGATATGCTTTAGTGAATGGAGCCCACTGCCCACCTTAAAAAAATAAAGGTGTTTGCAGGTGGGCCATTCTGGACAGGTCAAGCTCTAATGCCGCGTACACACGATCGGAAATCCAGCCAGAAAAAGACAGATGAGAGCTTTTGGTCGGAAAATGCGACCTTGTGTATGCTCCATCTGACTTTTGCTGGCCGAATTTCCGCCAGCAAAAGATTGAGAGCATGTTCTCAGTTTTTACGACAGAAAAAGTTTCTATCGGAAATTCCGTTCGTGTGTATGCAATTCAGACGCGCAAAAAAACATGCATGCTCAGAATCAAGTACGAGACGGAGCCACTCAGTCTGGTAAAACAACTGTTCGTAATGGAGATGGTACATTTGTCACACTGCAAATTTTTAAATCTTTCAATGCAGCACATTCTCTTCTTCTTTATAATGCTAGAAGAATGACATTGTTTTGCTGCTCATATTCACACAGAGTTCTCACAAACGTATTTCTTTATTTTTTCTCGTGATCTCATGAATAATCTTTCCTGACAGACTCCATGGCAGCAACGTGTGGGTTAAGTCCCGCCTCTACTACCCTATAGGACACTACTCCCATAAATCTTTGCTCCCTGCCCACGGCTGTGTTCTTTTTTTTGTCCTCCTCTGTCGGACCTATGTTGGTCTTCCTACCGGAAGATTTGCTCCCACGCGTTTCCACGATCTGGATTGGCCGAGTGGCGACTTGGGATTGGAATGTCACTGTACTCCGTTAAGCCCTAGCTACTAGCGTGGTATGGAGCGGGCACTGGAAGAGGCGCTGGAGGAAGCCAGAAACCTAGCCACTGGCAGGCAGGCTGCGCATTGGTCTAATAGCCCAGCTAATTAGCAGGTGACCTATTTTGCCCCTGAGAAGTCTGGTGAACTCCTTACCTTCGGCCCTGGTGATGATCGTGTGGGAGTGGTGAGATTGTTCCTCTTTTATTCATGGCAGCAGTGTTTGTTCCTCTCTCTCGTTCATTGCTCTTTTGTCTTTGTTTTTTTCCTTAAGGCTAGCAGGCATGGTTCCTCTTGCGTTCCAGCCACCGTTTACTTTCAGTTCCGTTCGCACGGCCGTACTGCGACATGGACTCTCCACCGTCTGCCTGTGGCCAGCCCTCTCACAAAAGGTATTGCTGGCTGGGGGGGAGGGGGGGAGCCTGTCTTGGTCATCCTAGATTACTTTTCTCTTGATTTTTATGTTCCTTGTACTTCTTTCGTTCAGCCCATCCAGGTCAGAAAACGACGCAGCTCTCACAGAGGAAGCGACTCTTCGAAATTGCATCACCGGCGTTCTTCTTCCAAGTCTAAGCAGCACGGCTCACCCTCACGATCTGGGCGCTGTAGCGAGGACCAGTCTTGCTCCTCCATGGCTTAGTCCAGCCGTTCAGCCGCTAGTGTCTGCGGGGGATGTAGGTCGCAAGTACCTTCTGGAAGATCTCTATGCGATCTCTGTTTTTCCAAGGCTTTCAGTGAAAGAGGGAGTGTGGACCAGCAGCTAAATCCCTGGTCGAAAGGGTTGTTAAGGAGTCCCTTAAAGGTATCAGGTCAGCCAGACCCCTATTCCTCAGGCGGAGTCACCACAGTCACCAGTAAGGGAGTAACAAATTCAAGACACCTGGGAGTCTTCTCTACCAAGCCACCCTTCAGCTGCGGTGTCAGAGAGTGAGCCTGAGGAAGATAGTCCCTGTGTGGGGTTTGATTTTGCCTTACTCTCCCCCTTGGTGAAGGCCATCAGAGAGGCCTTAAATTGGGAGGATCCTGTGGCTGCCCCTTCTAAACAAAGGAAATATTTCAAACAACTGAAGAAGGAATGTCTCAACTCTCCATTTCTTGCTGAACTTGGTGAGGTCATTACAGACGAATGGAGCAAGGTTGAGAAAAAGAACTCAATGCTTTCAAAAATTCTAAAGCTATATCCCTTCAAGGAAGATGAAGTCAAGCATTTGGAAGCAGCTCCACTGGTGGACGCAGCTGTGATGAGACTAGTAAAACATGTAACACTTCCCTTGGAGGATACGGTTTCGTTCAAGGACGCCTTAGATAGGCGGATTGACTCCGACCTTAAGAGAGTTTACCTTACGGCTGGTATGGCCTGTAAGCCAGCGTTAGCTCTGGCCGCAATGTCCAAGGCCATGGAAGTCTGGACGGATAGTGTGGATGAAACTCTCAAGAACCTTTCGGATGAAGTAGCTAGAAGCTCTCCTATCCAGGAGTTATGGCTAGCATCTGCCTTTCTGGGGGAGGCTTTGATTGATATCATCCGATTGGTGGCTCGGGTCATGCTCTCAGCTGTTACTGCCAAACAAGCCCTTTGGCTTCGTCCCTGGCTGGCTGATCCAGCTTCAAAACAAGTATGGTGCCCAATTCCCTTTGGGGGGTCTTCTCTCTTCGGCAACAAATTGGATGATGCCATAACCCGAGCCACTGGTGGGAAGTCAGGGTTCCTTCCTCAAGATCGGCGTTTACAAAGCCAGAAAAGGTCTTTTCCTAAGAAACAATACCAGGAACGAGCCAGAGAGGCCCATTATGACTTGGGCCCAGACGAACCTGGTCAATATAACAGCAACATATGTTCCAGGGACTCAGAATGTTCAGGCAGACTTCCTATCTCGAGTCCTTTTAGACAGCAACGAATGGTCTCTCCACGAGGAAGTATTCAGTTGGATCCTGACCTTAGGGATCTCCCGAGAAGTCAACTTATTCGCCTCCCCTTGCAACAAGAAACTGGCAAGGTACTATTTGAGGTTCCAGGATCCTCAGGCTTACGAGGTGGATGCCCTGATGGAGCGATTGTTTGTTCCGCAGAGCTTATGCTTTCTCACCAACCCCCATCATTCTCCAGTTCCTACGGAGACTCGGGTCGGAAGCAGCAGAAGTGATAGCCATAATACCTTACTGGCCCAACAGGCCCTGCTTTCCCCTGCTAATGCTTCTCAGTGTCAGGGATCCGATCCCCTTACCCCTCAGACCCAATCTCCTATCCCAAGGCTACATCCCTGCCCGGCTCATCTGCGAGTGAGGGCCTGGTTTTTGAGAGGGGAAGGTTAGAAGCTCTGGGATGCCCCAAGGAAGTCATTTCTACTCTCATGAATGCGAGGAGAAGAAGTACCAATTGGGTATATGAAAGGATTTGGACTAGATTTACAAACCACATGTCCTCCGGATCCAACTCTGACGGTAATCCGACAGTTCAGGATATCTTAAGTTTCTTGCAAACTGGTTTAGATGTCTCCTTATCTGTTAGGGCTCTCCGTGTGCAAGTTTCAGCAATTTCAGCTTTTTCTGGAGTATCATGGGCCAAACATCCTTTGGTTCAACAATTCTTCAAAGGAGCAGTCAGGCTCAGACCTCAGAGGAAACCTAGATTCCCTAAGTGGGATCTACCACGAGTCCTTGACTTCTTCTCACAACTGGACAAGCCTCTCTCAGAGAGCTTACCCTAAGGACTTCCTTTTTGGTTGCCATATCTTCAGCAAAGAGAGTCTCTGAAATCCAGTCTCTAGGGTCAAAGGAGCCCTTTCTCACATTTTTTCCAGACAGAGTGGTCCTATTTCCGATGCTAGGGTCAAATCCCAAGGTCACTTCAGTCTTCCACGAAAACCAGGATATCACACTCTCTACTTTTTTATTTATTATCAATGCAAAAAAAGGTTTTAAAAACGGACGTTTTTTCGGGAGCAGTGATTTTAATAATGCTTAAAGTGAAACAATAGAAGTGTGATATCCCTTTAAATTTCATACCTGGGGGGTGTCTATAGTATGCCTGTAAAGGGGCGCATGTTTCCCATGTTTAGAACAGTCTGACAGCAAAATGACATTTCAAAGGAAAAAAAGTTATTTAAAACTACTCGCGGCTATTAATGAATTGCCGGTTCGACAATACACATAAAAGTTCATTGATAAAAACGGCATGGGAATTTCCCACAGGGGAACCCCGAACCAAAGTTTAAAAAAAAAATGACGTGGGGGTCCCCCTAAATTCCATACTAGGCCCTTCAGGTTTGGTATGGATATTAGGGGAACCCCGACCAAAATTTAAAAAAAAACAGCGTGGGGTCCCCCCAAAAATCCATACCAGCGCCCCCCCTCCTGAACCGTACCAGGCAACATGCCCTCAACATTAGGAGGGTGCTTTGGGGTAGCCCCACAAAACACCTTGTCCACATGTAGATGAGGACAAGGGCCTCATCCCCACAACCCTGGCCGGCGGTTGTGGGGGTCTGCGGGCGGAGGGCTTATCGGAATCTGGAAGCCCCCTTTAACAAGGGGACCCCCAGATCCCGGCCCTCCCCCCTGTGTGAAAAAAAGTGTCAAAAATTTTAAAAATGACAAGAGACAGTTTTTGACAATTCCTTTATTTAAATGCTTCTTCTTTCTTCTTTCTTCTATCTTCTATCTTCCTTCGGTTTCTTCCTCCATCTCCTTCTTCTTCTGGTTCTTCTGGTTCTTCCTCCGGTGTTCTCATCCGGCATCTTCCTCCTGCGTCGGCGTCTTCTTCCCTTCTTCTCCGGGCCGCTCCGCATCCATGATGGCATGGAGGGAGGCTCCCCCTGGGTGAAGCTTCTCTCTTCATCTTCTTCTCTTCATCTTCTTTTCGGGCCGCTCCGCATCCAAGATGGCATGGAGGGAGCCTCCCGCAGTGTGACGCTTCTCCTCTTCTGACGGTTCTTAAATAACGGGGGGCGGGGCCACCCGGTGACACACGGGGTGTGACGCACGGGGACTTGACGGGACTTCCCTGTGGCATTCCCCGTGAGGCCACAGGGAAGTCCTGTCAATCACCGTGCGTCAGAGGGGGGCGGGGTCACCGGGTGGCCCTGCCACCCCGTTATTTAAGAACCGTCAGAAGAGGAGAAACGTCACACAGCGGGAGCTTCCCTCCATGCCATCATGGATGCGGAGCGGCCCGAAAAGAAGATGAAGATGAAGAGAAGAAGATGAAGAGAGAAGCGTCACACAGCGGGAGCCTCCCTCCATGCCATCATGGATGCGGACTGGCCGAGGAGAAGAAGGGAAGAAGACGCCGTGGAGGAAGATGCCAGACGAGAACACCGGAGGAAGAACCAGAAGAAGAAAAAGATGGAGGAAGAAGCCGAAGGAAGATAGAAGAAAGAAGAAGCATTTAAATAAAGGAATTGTCAAAAACTGTCTCTTGTCATTTTTAACAGTTTTGACAGTTTTTTTGTGAAATGGTAGGGGTACAAAGTACCCCCTTACCATTTCACACAGGGGGAGGGCAGGGATCTGGGGGTCCCCTTGTTAAAGGGGGCTTCCAGATTCCGATAAGCCCCCCACCCGCAGACCCCAACAACCACCGGCCAGGGTTGAGGGGATGAGGCCCTTGTCCTCATCAACATGGGGACAAGGTGTTTTGGGGGGGTACCCCAAAGCACCCTCCCAATGTTGAGGGCATGTGGCCTGGTACGGTTCAGGAGGGGGGGGCGCTCTCTCGTCCCCCCCTTTTCGATATATATATCGAATATATGATGAAAAGTGCATGTGTATATGAATAAAAATATAATATGAATCAGAGGACCTATTTAATGTGTGATAAGTGTAATGTATGTAAAGTGCTATTAGTAATTTTAAATGTAGTAGAATAAAAATGATAAAAGTAAAGTGCAAAAATAGCAATAAAATAGCGTAATATTGCAATAAAAAAAAAAAAACAATAAATAAGTGGCACGGTGTGGACGTAAGAATGCAATGTAGGAAGTGATTGAATGGTTTGATACATAAATATATGTGTATGTAAATGGGTCTGACATGTGAATATAGCAATCACTTGTTCACAAAAGATGAAAACTAACAATATATCCGTCCGTGTACATAGAAAGTAGACATTGTGTCAACACATTTATAATAGATGTAAAATTCAACTATAAGTCTTACAAACATATTAATGAGAAAAACAACATAAGACATTACACTTTAAAAAATATATAAACGCATATATCAAAGAATAAAATAACAATTGGCATAAATGAACACCTAAAAATCCCCGGGCGGTGATATAAAGATGAAAACCTCCCTATAAAAAACTTTTTCTCCTTTGCGTGTATATATAGTGTAGCTGTTCATCAAAGCAGGCTAGATGCTATCACTAGAGAAGAGGGGAGGAAAAACAGAATATCTAAAAAACAGGGAGAAGATGTACAAGTAATGTATAAGAAACAATATGTTTATAAATGTGACGTATACATCCAAATATAACACTAACAGCAGAATTCCCAATGCCTGTATACATATATAATGGCTATTAAACAGTAGCCTGATATAGGACTAGAGGAAAAAAAAGGGGAGATATACTGTAATGATAACAGTGGATCTTGATAAGCCGCAAAGGATAAGTTTTTATGTTTCTATGTGTATTCATCAGTGTTTAATCCAAGGACACCTCTGTCTCTCAAAGAAAAAAAAAAAAAAAAATATATATATATATATCGTAAGACCACACATAAATATAACTCAGGACAATCTCGTGATGGCCAGATGTAAAACCGGAGAACAGAGAACATGGTGCACCAATAGTAATATACTAACTAAACGGTCCTGTAATAGGTGATTGTGGATCTGTAGCACCATGGTATAATGTATGTCTGATGATAAGCTAAGAGTAGACAACTATCCTGCACACATATTGCAATCCTAGTTAATTGGATGGAAAAATAAGTGTCAAAGAAAAAAGGGTAAAAAATTAAAAATAAATGAAAAATCAATGAAAACTGAATCAAAACCAAAACCGGTGCAGAGGAGAACTGTAAAACAAAAAACAAAATAAAAAAAACAAAAATGGATGGAATAAAACAAAAAACGGAAACAAAAACGAGCCACAGCGGTGATGGCAAAACCGAAAAAGGGATGTGAATATTATCAGACCAGGTTGCTGTGGAACATACAATTATAATCAAAAGAATAAAACTGGTCAATAGTAAACACGGGGGCCAACTACAAAACGAGACAATAAATGCGATCCAATAGAATGTGGCATGATTTTTATGATTTCTTCTTGGGAATTAATAATATTGAACCCCATAGAATTAAATAAATAAATAAGGTTGAATAAAGCAAATGTATATTTGCAGAAGGAAGTCTTAATAGTGGGAAACGTCCCACTCAAAGTTAAGCCCGAACGGGATTCTGATATGGAGGGAGAAGGTCCAGAATACTTCGCGTTTGCAGAGCATTCTGAATTTATCACCTCCCCTTACTGGTGTAATAATTTTTTCAATACCCTGTATAGAGAGACTAGAGGTGTCCTTAAAGTGAACAGAGTTCCAATGATTAGCAACATTAGTAGATCTGTTTTTTTCTATATCGAATAGGTGGTTATATAGCCTATCTTTCAATCGGCGTGTGGTTCGGCCTACATATTGGATCTTTCAAACGTCACATGTGATTAAATAAACCAAAAACCGGATATTGCAATTGATGAAGGACGATATGTCAAAAGTTCTGCCATTAGTACAGGATCGTACCTGTTCGCCTTTCTTAATGTAGTGACAATAATTACACCCCCTGGTTCCACATTTAAAATTCCCTTTAAAATGTAGCCAATGCGACCCTAACTGTGTCCGTGGAAAAAGGCTGCGAGAAAGGGAGCTACCTAACGTGGGTGCTCTTCGAGAGACTGACCTAATACCTCCAGAAAGAATCTAATGATAAACTGAATCATTAAATAAAATGGGGAGGTATTTGGTCACTATGTTCCTAATCTTGGTAAACTCTAAACTATAAGGTGTGGAAAAAGTGGGAATGTCCTGTGAAGACAATGAATTTTTATTGTGTCTATATTTCTTCCTCTTATGTAGCAAAAGTCCAGATGCTTGAAATAGACAGGTTGGTGACCACCGCTCCAGGTAACTGGGTTTGAATTTCCCGTCCTCCGCTAGGTGAATGGTTGTGAGAGCTCCAGGTGCTGGCGATTGCTATTCCAATAGTATAGGTGCAATGAAAAATCTGGACTGCCGCACTCCGGATTGGAATAATAAAGGTAAAATCTTCTTTATTGAAAAAATGACATGATATAAAATGCGTACATTGCTCTGTTACCAGCTATGAGTAAGAGCTCTATGGGAGCATGAAACGCGTCAGCGGTTATGCTGTATCACTTCAACAGAGCAATGTACGCATTTTATATCATGTCATTTTTTGTCAAGAAGATTTTACCATTTTTTTTTTTTTTTTTTTTAATCAGAAATTTTTTTAAATTTTACTTTAATACATACACTTCACAAAGCAGTTGTACATAATATATAATAATACAATTTCTATAAAATTGTACAAAGTCTCTATTGTATTCTCAATATCATATCTTATCCCTTACCCACCCCAAGCCTTCCCCCCTCCCACCCTCACATCTACCTGTCAATCGTCACTTTAGGGTTGCTTTATTTTATTGCCACTCCCTCATTTACCGCTGGCTTCTCCCCCAACCTATTCTTTATTGTGTAGTTATCACCCCTTGGGTCCACTCGCTATCTTGCTCCTTCTTCTCCCCTTTCCTTTCCCCTCCTTTTTCATCTTCCTTTTCCGTCTATTTTTTCTTTTTTTTCTCCTTCCCTTTTCCTCTTTTTTCTTTCCCTTTGCCTGCTCTTTCCTTTCTACACAATTCCCTCTGCTCTACGTCCGGAGCTTTTCCACTACCAGTTGATGGGGGGCTACTTCCGCCTCCCTCAACCAGGGTTGCCATATTTTGTCAAATCTCCCCTTGTCGTTTCTACGGTTGTAGGCCAGTCTTTCTCTTGGAAGGAGGGAGTTTACATATGAGATCCATTGCTTCCCAGTGGGCACCGTAGGAGCCATCCAGTATCTTGCGATAAGTTTTCTAGCTAAATACATCAATCTAGTTATCATAAGATACTTTCCTCCAGGGAACATTTCTGCCTCAATGGCACCAAGCAAATAAACTGTCGGATTCAAGGGAATATGGATTTGCGCCAGCCCAGAAATGCGTTTGGATACCTCTTCCCAGTACCTATGCAACTTTGGGCACCTCCACATTAGGTGAATAAAGTCCCCCCTGTGCACTCCGCACTTGGGGCACGCAGAAGAATCCCTACCTCCCCACCTGTGGAGTTGCACTGGTGTCCTGTAGGCCCTGTGTAAAATAAATAATTGTGATAACCTTTGTGATGCAGATAACGAGACCACTCGGATAGCTTTGAGTGCCATTTCCCACTGATTATCGTCTATCTCCCCTACATCCTCTACCCATTTTTTCCGACACTTTAATGATGTATGGTCTTGGGTCCTAATCAATAATTCCCTGTATATTTTTGTTATTAGTCCTTTCCTTGTGTCTGCTTTCAAAACTTCATTCAGTATTGGGACTGTTTTTACTCCTAAGGAGTGAGTTGTTTGTTGTGCCTGTAGCGCATGGCGGATTTGAAGATATCGGTAGAAGCCCCTAGGGTGCAAATGGAATTCCCTACATAGTTGTTCATATGACTTTAATACGTCCCCCTCATAGATTTGTGAGAAGAACCAAATCCCCCTCTTCTTCCAGTGTGAGAAACCTCGCAACTCCTGAACCTCAGTGTATCTTTTATTGTGCCATATTGGAGTGAATGGGAGCACGCCCGTTATTTTCAATATTTTCCGAGTTTCCCCCCAAACCCTTTTAAAAAGAGAACTCATGGGTTCTAATCCCTTCATACTTGGTAGATCCATTTCTAAATGGGAGGCCGCCGCCAATGTGGGTTCCGAGATGGTCACCAATCTACATATAGGGTCCTCGTTTCTCACTCTACCCCATCCTGCCATTTGTTGCAGCTGTGATGCCAAGAAATATAACCTGGGGTGGGGTATTGACAGCCCTCCTTTATCTTTTTCATATTGCAGTGTTTCCAAGCTAATTCTAGGCACCTTTTTTTTCCATATCAATTCTCTCATTAATGTGTCTATTAGCCTGTACCACTTTTTTGAAATCCATATTGGTGAATTGTGGAGGATATACAATTGCTGTGGGGCCCAGATCATCTTTACTAGATTTGCCCGCCCTATGACTGACAATGGGAGCCTACACCAACTGTTACATTTTTCTTTCTGTCTGGTGAGCAAAGGTCCCAAGTTCAGTCGAAGATACTCGGCTGGCTCTGGGGACACCATCACTCCCAAATATTTAAAGCAGTTAACAATAGCAATTTGTTCAGCTCCCTCTGGGAGTCCCTCCCTCGTCTGATCTAATGGCATTATAGTTGATTTCGACCAATTAATTGCAAAACCCGAAAAGCTGCCAAAGTTTCCCACTATCTCCATCACTGCCCGCAAAGAAGAGGACATATCCCCTAAGTATATAAGTGCATCATCTGCGTATAAAGATATTTTTTCCTCTCTCTGAAATCTACGGAACCCCACTACCTCAGGTGAGTTCCGGATCAGTATAGCCAGGGGTTCAATCGCCAAGGTGAACAGTAATGGAGACAGCGGGCAGCCCTGTCTAGTCCCCCTATATAATCCAAATGGGGGGGAGAGGATCCCATTGATGCGCAACCTGGCTCTAGGTTTGGAATAGAGTACTCTTACCCAGGATATGAATTTACCTCCCACTCCAAATCTTTGCAGTATTTCCATGAGGTAGGGCCACTCCACACTATCAAACGCCTTAGTCGCGTCAAGTGACAGAATGGCCCTACCCCCCCCGGATTGTCCACTGGCATCTGCAAATTCATGTATAACCTCCTTATATTATCAGACGTAGAGCACGTTGGTATAAAGCCAGACTGGTCACAGTGAACCAGTTTGCCAATTACCTGAGAAAGCCTCTTAGCCAAAACACTGGCCAGCAACTTAACGTCCGCATTCAATAACGAAATTGGACGGTATGAATCCATTAGAAGTCTAGCTTTTCCTGGTTTCAAAAGAACTGTAATTATTGCTTCTTGCATACTATCTGTTAACCTTCCCACTTCCCCAGCCTCTGCAACAGTGACGGTAAGAGGACCTCCTTATAATGGGAGTATACCTCTACCGGTATTCCATCTGGGCCTGGGAATTTATGACGCATTGCCCCCTCTAATGCTTCCGTTAGCTCAGTCAGTGAAATTGGGGAATTCAGAGTTTCCCTCTCCTCCTCCGTTAACCGCGGTAAAGGACAGGTTTGTAGGAACTGTTCCAGGTCCAATGGTTTATACCTGGTTTTACTAGAGTACAAATCCCTGTAGAACTGCTGAAAACTATTTATTATGTCTGAGCTGAGAGTTAACTTTTCTCCAGTTTCAGTCCCTATAGCTAGGATATTTGTAGATTCCCGTTGCTCTCTAGCTATTAGAGCTAATAGGCGGCCAGTATTTCCCCCCTCTTCGAAATAACTCTGTTGCTGAAAATATCTTCTCTTCTCTGCTGCAGATAGCCACACCGCATTGTGTACTGCCTGCGCCTCTGTCCATAGCTCTTGATTGGATTGTGATGGGTCAATTATTAAGGCCTGCTCCCTTTTTTTCAGTTCTTCCCGTACCCTGGTTTCCCACTCTGTGGTTCGGGATTTAACTCCCGCAATTTCTTTAATGAGGCAACCCCTCAAGAATGCTTTGAGTGTATCCCAGACTACCGCTTTACTGGTTGAGCCCCCATTTAATTGTAAAAATTCCCGTAAAGCCTCTTCCGTTCTATCTGCCTGTGGAAGCAAAGTCAACCGATATGGGTTCATTTTCCACAGTGGTTGTCTCGAGGTACCAATAACGCCCAGCCGTACCCACAATGGGGAGTGGTCAGACAGAAGGCGCGGCTCATATGCTGAGTCCTCTACCCACTGAAAAAGTGACTCATTCCCCAGGCCCAAATCAATACGTGAGAAACCATCATGTGTTGCAGAGTAACAGGAGTAACATCTATCCTTATCATGTCTCTCCCTCCATACATCCCTAAGACCCAATTACTCGAGGAGGGCGGCAAAAGCCGTCCTTCCAGAGGTATGTCTCATATTTTTGGATGTCAAAGACATTCTGTCCAGGGAATTATCCAAGATATTATTATAGTCTCCTACTGCTAACACAGGGACCCCCGGATACAGAGGCATGAACTGCAAAAGGCACCCAAGGGGAACTGCTGAAAAAGGGGGAGGAATGTATATGGAAGCTATTATACACATTAGTCCATTAAGCTTACATAGTAGAAAAACAAAATTTCCCTCCTTATAGACTCTCTGTTGCAAGCACTCAAAGGAGATATCCGAGGAGATCACAATACTAACCCTCCTTGAATATGAGGTATGCGTAGAATGAAACTGTATCGGGTATCTCCTTGAGCGCAATAAATGTACAGAGTCAGGCCGCATATGTGTTTCTTGCAAACAAATTATCTGGGGTTTCATTTTATCAAAATATTTAAACATTGCACTTGTCTTATCCCTATCCCCCAGCCCCCTTACATTCCATGTCATTAATAAAATACCCTTTCCCCCCCCCCCCTTACTCATACATGATAGCTCTCTATTTTCTACACTCATAGAATCGAAAACAGTTACATAAATAGTAAATCATAACACCATTGGCCTTCTGGGTTTTAACCATTCCAAGGACCCTGCCAGCATACAATACATTTCTACATAACTTTATTTTTTCCCCCCATTTGTCAGTTGTGTAATACAAAAAATATCTGTGGCAAAACTTATACTTGTGATAACTTCCCTTTCTTAGTTGCATAAATCCCCCCCTTCTCGTGCCTACCCTACCCCCCCTCCCCTCCCTCCTCTGCACCCCACTCCCTCCCAAACCTTCCCACCCTTCTTCTCCCCCTCTCCGCTCCCCTCCTGCCCAACTGGGCCTACCCTAGGGGCTTGTTTCTTGACCTCCCACCTATATTCACTCCCTAACATACTCCCTTCCATCCTTTCCATACCATACATCTCTGTATCCCCCTGTTCTACTGGGACTTACCTCCCCCCTCCCCCCCTCTCCAACCTTTTTTAGTGCCACTCCTGTGCGATGATTTTTGTGTTTGTGAAGGTAAATACTCATATCAGCCCCATTTTAATCAAATTAATATAACAATCTTCCACTATTTTATTACATTCTAATCCCCCTCCACCTCCTGATTCGTGTTTTACTTGCCAACTCTAAACATTTATTTAATTTTTATTTTTTAATTAATTATTATCTATGATGATCCCTCTTCTTCCCCTTTTCCTTCCCACTACCCCTATAAAAAAAAAAAAATAAAAAAAAAAAAAAAAAAGGGGGGGGGGAGTCGAGGAAGAAAAAAAAAAAGGAGAAAAAAGAGAAAAAAAAGTCTAAATAGTCTCTGATCTCTCTTCTTCTGTATTCCGTGCTGTTTTCCCGTTATCCTTCAACCACTCTTCAACACTCCGTGGGGAATCAAAAAAGTGTATACCATTTATATTGGTCACTCTCAATTGGGCTGGGTGTAGCAGTGCATAGTCCATCTTGATTTGCTGTAGCGTACGTTTGATTGGTATGCCGCTTGGCGCTTTTGTAGCTCTGGAGAAAAGTCCTGGAATAATAAAATTTTGGCCCCCTTGTATAGAATCTCTCTCATTTCTCTTGCCTTCCGAAGCAACGATATTTTATCTCTAAAGTTGAACAATTTTATGATTATGGGCCTTGGATATTCTTTTCCCTGACGAGGTCTAGAGGGGATTCGATGTGCACGCTCAATGCCGAAAAAAGGAGAGAAAGTCGCAGCCCCAAATATTTCTTTGGCCCATTCCTCCAAGAACTCTATGGGGTTAGACCCCTCACTCCGCTCAGGCATGCCAATTATTCTTACGTTGTTTCTTCGATTTCTATTTTCTAATTCGTCCATTTTGGCTGCTTGTTCTTTTATGCGTTTTTTCATCTCAATGACTTCCTGTTTGAGTGGAGATAACGTGTCTTCTACTGCACTTAATCTTTCTTCTAAAGCCATTGTTCTTTCCTCCGTCTCCTTCAGCTTGCAGCCTATCAAGGCGATTTCCTCCTTTATGCCTTTCAATTGGGCATCCACCCCTGCAATTGATTCCTTGCATGCGGTCATCGCATATAGGAGGTCCTTCATTGTGGGTTCTTCTGCTCTTCCCCTTTGTTCTCCCTCCATATCTGCCTCTGTTATGTTAGAGAGCTTTCTAGTTGCTCTGTCACCGCTTGAGGTATCCACTTTCCCTGCTTCTTGTTCCTTTATATGCAAGGCAGTCGTCGGGCTTGACACCACCGGCACTGGTCCACTGCTTGAACTTTTCCTAGTCCCTGATGGAACTGTATGAGTTAATTGTGTAGATTTAGCTGGTGAGAGAGATGTCCTAGCAAATCGCTCTAGCTTAGTTGCTGCTGCAACTGCAGTTGCTGCTGCAGCTTTTGCTTGATTTGTCTGATTTTTTGCAGAGCTTGTGACTTGGGATCCTTCTTGTTGTGGCTGTTGTTTGTGGCTGGTTTACTTTCTCCTCAGCTGCTCGTTTCCCCACCATGTTGTTTTCCTCCTTTCTCCTTCTCCTTTAAGGATCAACCAGTTTTCACATTGTTTCAAAGCATTGCCCAGTGTTGCAGCAACACTTGTTATTTCACCGTGTTAATTCCTGTTGGACTCAAAAAGAACGACAAAAAAAGAAAAAAAAAAAAGAGGGAAACACTGTCTCTTTGCATATGCCCAGAGTTTACAATGTCATCCCGCTCAACTGAGCCTGAGATTAAATAGTAGGCGGTGAAATACTGCACTTTAAATTGCCACTTTAGTCATAATAGCCAGCTTTTAAACACCATTTCTCTATTTATATTGATTTGTACTATTGCTGTTTGGTTTAGTTGGCCTCCCCAGCCTGCTCCCCTTCTGTCTCACACCCGGGACTAGAATTGCATCTTTCTAAGTCACAGATATAATGTCTTTGACGGCAAGGGTTAAATAAAGAAAGGCAACAATGGATTCAGCTCAGCCCCAGTTCCAGCTGAAAGTTCTATTAGTTTCAGCCATAGGCGTCGCCAGGGGGTGGCTATCGAGGCTGGAGCCCCGAATCTGGAGCCCATAGCCCCGAGTCTCTGTCCCACCCTGCAGGTGCATTGTCCGCATAAGTCTGTTGATTATGTGATAGGTTTTGGCTCAGTAGGACCTGCAGCACTGTGATCATCCAGCACAGCCAGGGATTGATGGACAAGCTGGCTGGATGTACACTGTGCAGTCAGGAAGGAAGACTTCACCTGTCAAATTGAGAGTGTGATGTCGGATATGGGCGGGACTGTCATCCAACCAGTGGAGACATTCATACATTGCTGGCTGGGACAAGGGGGGTAACATGAGGAGCTGCAACTGTGACCCCGCCCATGCTTCAGGGGGGCCGTGTGGCTCCCTGTTACATTTGGTTTTATGTCGCTGCTGTGTGTTAGGGTAGCGGGCTCACATGAGGGTCAGTATGTTATAGGACAAACCACTCCCCTCTCCTGCACACAAGTGCCATTGGAACGCTGCTGAGTGAGGGAGGCGGGTCATCTGCTAAGGGGCTGTTCTCTTGATTAGAATGACACTGCCTCCCAACCACCTCTCCTCCCTATCCATGCACCTCCGTGAGTTGCGCCCCCCCTCCGCGAGTTGGCCCTGCCCCCTCCGTGAGTTGGCCCCGCCCCCTCTGCGAGTTGGCCCCGCCCCCTCCGTGAGCTGGTCCCGTCCCCTCCGTGAGCTGGTCCTGCCTTCTCGCTGGTCTCTTCACCGTTCGCTCCAATTCATTCCCTGCTGATCTCTCCTGGCTTTGTTTTTTCCCTCTCACCCCCCACCCGTCCTCAGTAATGGCAAGGGTCCGGCTGGGGGAAATACTCTCCAAGGGGGTGCAGTAGATCCTACAAGCAAGCATATTTATGGTAAGAGCAGAGGATTGGGGGGACTGAGTACATTCTACTGTCCAGGAAACTGACAGGGCGGGGGGCTTCTATTAAAAGGGAGGAGGACTGAGACTTCCCTGGATTCCCCCTGGAATGACAGGAGCCAGCATGTGGAAGGGATAAGTTCTGAACATGCTGGGACTTGTAGTGTGCAGGCAGCAGTCGGACTTCTGTGGACATAATGGCATAGTGCTGGGCCCATGCTCCAGGAGCCTGTTCCACCTCCCTGTCACATTATATTAGGGGCGCTCAGCCGCTGGCCCGCGGGTCACATGTGGGTATGGCTGGCTTGCTGTCCCCCAGGGTGGTTATAACTGCCTGGGGGACAGCAGCAGCCGCCAGCCATACCCGCCCTGGAGGACAGCAGCAGCCGCCAGCCATACCTGCCCTGGGGGAACAGCAGCAGCCGCCAGCCATACCCGCCCTCGGGGACAGCAGCAACCGCCAGCCATACCCGCCCTGGGGGACAGCAGCAGCCGCCACCAGCCATACCCCCCTGGGGGACAGCAGCAGCCGCCACCAGCCATACCCGCCCTGGGGGACAGCAGCAGCCGCCACCAGCCATACTCGCCCTGGGGGACAGCAGCAGCCGCCAGCCATACCCGCCCTGGAGGACAGCAGCAGCCGCCAGCCATACCCACCCTGGAGGACAGCAGCAGCCGCCAGCCATACCCGCCCTGGGGGACAGCAGCAGCCGCCAGCCATACCCACCCTGGGGGACAGCAGCAGCCACCAGCTATACCCCCCCTGGGGGACAGCAGCAGCCGCCACCAGCCATACCCCCCCTGGGGGACAGCAGCAGCTGCCACCAGCCATACCCCCCCCTGGGGGACAGCAGCAGCCGCCACCAGCCATACCTGCCCTGGGGGACAGCAGCAGATGCCAGCCATCCTCGCCCTGGGGGACAGCAGCAGCCACCAGCCATACCTGCCCTGGGGGACAGCAGCATGCGCCAGCCATACCCGCCCTGGGGGACAGCAGCAGCTCCTGCCAGCCATCCCCGCCCTGGGGACAGCAGCAGCTGCCGCCAGCCATGCCCGCCCTGGGGGACAGCACCAGCAGCCACCAGCCATACCCGCCCTGGGGGACAGCAGCAGCCACCAGCCATACCCGCCCTGGAGGACAGCAGCAGCCATGAATATTGAGGTCAGTTTTTTTATAAAATCAAACAGCAATGAACATGTCTGTTTTCTACACTGAGCTGCTTTTAAACTCATCCACAGGTGCAACTGCGGGTTGCCTGCACTGAGCCATAGACTTCTGTTATTACCTGCAGGTTTGGTGTGCTTTCACAAAGTATATCCATCACATCTGCAGTATATAATAGAATTCTATGGCAACTAACCTGCAGGAAAGTCACAGGTACACTGCGCTGCACCCATGGTGTGTGTCAACCACAGTGCATCAATGTGAAAGCAGCCTTAGGCCCTTTTCATACAATCAGTCCAATCGGGTCCGCCTGTCTGTTTTTCAGGTGGACCCAATCGGACCCTCCATTCACTTCTATGGAACGGCAGATGTAAACGGATTTGTGTCTGTGTACACTTGCCTACCTCCAACCTCTGCCCTACTGACACCGTCCTCTGCCCTACTGACACCGTCCTCTGCCCTACTGACACCGTCCACTGCCCTACTGACACCGTCCTCTGCCCTACTGACACCGTCCTCTGCCCTACTGACACCGTCCTCTGCCCTACTGACACCGTCTTCTGCCTTACTGACACCGTCCTCTGCCTTACTGACACCGTCCTCTGCCTTACTGACACCGTCCACTGCCCTACTGACACCATCCACTGCCCTACTGACACCGTCCTCTGCCTTACTGACACCGTCCTCTACTCTACTGACACCGTCCTCTGCCTTACTGACACCGTCCACTGCCCTACTGACACCATCCACTGCCCTACTGACACCGTCCTCTGCCCTTCTCCACTGCCCTACTGACACCGTCCACTGCCCTACTGACACCGTCCTCTCCCCTTCTGACACTGTCCTTTATGGTAGGCTAACTTTTTATATTTTAACAATGATATTTTGTTTTATTATATTTTTTCCCTATTTTAGGCCTTGCTGGGTAATTTCTAAAAAAAAAAAAAAAAAAGGGCGCCAAACCCCGGTGATCTTTTTCATTTTGTTCAGATTGATCTGTTGCCTACCCCTGCTCCAGAGTAGTTAAAAGATTTTGGAGAAACTGTCCACATTTTGACATACTGTTCCTCCAAATTCTTTTGAATGATCCTCTCAATATCTAAATAAAAATCTGAAATTATTCTTTAGCCACTTGGAGTATCTTGGTATGCGGTGGAAGTGGCAGGGGGGGGGTCAACTTTTGCATTAACCTTTTGTTTAAACATGTCCTTTAAGCCCCTCCCACTGTTAAGTTTGACCACACCCACTTATGCTGTAGTGCGCGGTAGCGCATTCACGTAGCATGCCACCTCATGCTTCCTCCCTCAAGTGTCCCTCATTCTGAAGTTCAAAGTTGGGAGGTATGCCACAGGGTCGCGGCTGTGGCGGGCTGCATTAGAGGTGGAGGAGAGAGATGAGCAGGCGGATGGGCAGAGATGACATCATCTCTCTCTGCCCGCTCCACCACTCTTCCGTCCTTACAGCCGGGCCACTTCAATGTGGGAGCGATGTGCGGCGGGGAGCAGAGAAATGACATCATCTCTCACTGCCCACCACACATCAGCGCTCTTTTGCCCGCACAGCACGGACCTCTTCAATGTCAGAGGTGCGGCGGGGAGCAGAGAGATTACATTATCTCTCACCGCATCGCCGCTCTCCTGCCCTCATGGACCAGTGCTGTTAGCCTGCCACCAATGCAGCGACAATGCACATTTGGTGGCACTGGCTGGCATGGCAAGTGTCAATCCACATCAGTTGGCAAGTGACAACCCACATCTAGTGGCAGGTGATGTGGCAAGTGACAGTCTGCAAATGGTGGCAGGTGACGTGGCAAGCGACAATCCGCATCAGGTGGCAGGTGACGTGGCAAGTGACAATCTGTAAATGGTGGCAGGTGACGTGGCAAGTGTCAATCTGCAAATTGTGGCAGGCGACGTGGCAAGTGTCAATCTGCAAATTGTGGCAGGTGACGTGACAATCTGCAAATGGTGGCAGGTGATGTGGCAAGTGACAATCCACATCTGGTGGCAGGCGACATGGCAAGCGACAATCCACATCTAGTGGCAGGTGATGGTAGCAAGTTAAAAAGCTGCATCTGCTGACAGGCGATGGTGGCAAGTGACATGATGCATCTGGTGGCAGGAGATGTGGCAAGTGACAAACCCAGGGCTCCCACTGATTCTGCATTATGGTGAGTTGAACCACTTCATTATATATTAGAATGTAACAATAGAAACAATGCACCCTGATCACCCCGACACCATATCAACCATGGTGCCATGATGATTGAAACGCCAACACCATCCTTTGCCCGCATAAAATTGCTTACCACTAGCCCCCCCTCCCCCGGGTCTGCAAAAAGGTTGGTGACCGCTGCTATGGGCTCTAGCCCCAGATCTTTTGCAGACCTAGCAACGCCCCTGGTTTCAGCTATACATTCAGGATAAACAAACATATATGGCAGATATGTAGGTTGAGAACAGTAGGAAGAGCTTTCACCTGCATCAGACGTCTTCACACATGATAGTTAATCTCCAACGTTGCCTTATGAATTTTATATGTATAGAGTCCTTAATAACAACCGCTAAGCAGTAGATTCAGCTCAGAGAAGGTTCCAAATAAGAGTGCAATAAATTTATATTTATGTTTCTTCTGCTATGGGCTAAGCATAAATAAGCATATGTGGCAGATATGTGATTCAAGACCAATAGAAAAAACTTTCACCTGCATCAGATGTCTTCACATATGTCTGTTGGTCTGTTCTTAGCAACCGCTCACCGCTTCACTCCCCACGGCCCCAGTTACTGAGGCCAGTTCGTTACTCAGCTGCTGATGTCTCAGATGGGAGCCTTTCACGCTACCCCTCTGGTTCCTCTCACCAAGCGTTCGCTCTGTCCCTCACACCGGCGCTGTTGTTGCTCTTAAAGCTGGTTTTCTCGTCGAGCGCCGGCAGGTCAGGGAGACCTCTCACGCCTCCCCCCCTGTCACGCTCTCCGCTGTCCTCCGGGACTCAGCTCTTACCGGGACTAGGTATGTACTTGTGCTGGTGAAGGTGTCTGTCTCTAGGGCTGAAGTCAGCTGCTTTCTCCTGCTGCCGGGTCGGCTAGCATTTCCTCAGCTGTATGCTTGCTGGTTAGAGTTGGGGGAGAGGAGATCACACACACACCCTCTCACTCCCACATCCGGTCACCAGATTTTACCTTTATTATTCCAATCCGGAGTGCGGCAGTCCAGATTTTTCATTGCACCTATTCCTTCCTCTTATGTTTGTTTTTATCGTCCCTGAGTAGAGTGTCTCTGGGAATGGTGCTGACCCTAGAGAAGGCTGTATTGATCATTCTATCAGAATACCCTCTGTCTCTAAATCTCTGACACATATGAGTAGCCTCTTTTTTTTTTTTCTTTGAGAGACAGAGGTGTCCTTGGATTAAACACCGATGAATATACATAGAAACATAAAAACGTATCCTTTGCGGCTTATCAAGATCCACTGTTATCATTACGGTATATCTCCCCCTTTTTTTCCTCTAGTCCTATATCAGGCTACTGTTTAATAGCCATTATATACAGTGGGGTAAAAAAGTATTTAGTCAGCCACCAATTGTGCAAGTTCTCCCACTTAAAAAGATGAGAGAGGCCTGTAATTGTCATCATAGGTATACCTCAACTATGAGAGACAAAATGTGGAAACAAATCCAGACAATCATATTGTCTGATTTTTGAAAGAATTTATTTGCAAATTATGGTGGAAAATAAGTATTTTGTCAATATCAAAAGTTCATCTCAATACTTTGTTATATATCCTTTGTTGGCAATGACAGAGGTCAAACGTTTTCTGTAAGTCTTCACAAGGTTGTCACACACTGTTGCTGGTATGTTGGCCCATTCCTCCATGCAGATCTCCTCTAGAGCAGTGATGTTTTGGGGCTGTCGCTGGGCAACACGGACTTTCTACTCCCTCTAAAGGTTTTCTATTGGGTTGAGATCTAGAGACTGGCTAGGCCACTCCAGGACCTTGAAATGCTTCTTACGAAGCCACTCCTTCGTTGCCCGGGCGGTGTGTTTGGGATCATTGTCATGCTGATAGACCCAGCCACGTTTCATCTTCAATGCCCTTGCTGATGGGAGGAGGTTTGCACTCAAAATCTCACGATACATGGCCCCATTCATTCTTTCATGTACACGGATCAGTCGTCCTGTTCCCTTTCCAGAGAAACAGCCCCAAAGCATGATGTTGCCACCCCCATGCTTCACAGTAGGTATGGTGTTCTTTGGTTACAACTCAGCATTCTCTCTCCTCCAAACACGACGAGTTGTGTTTCTACCAAACAGTTCTACTTTGGTTTCATCTGACCATATGACATTCCCCCATTCCTCTTCTGGATCATCCAAATGCTCTCTAGCAAACCCCAGACGGGCCCGGACATGTACTGGCTTAAGCAGGGGGACACGTCTGGCACTGCAGGATCTGAGTCCCTGGCGGCGTAGTGTGTTACTGATGGTAGCCTTTGTTATGTTGGTCCCAGCTCTCTGTAGGTCATTCACTAGGTCCCCCCCGTGTGGTTCTGGGATTATTGCTCACCATTCTTGTGGTCATTTTGACCCCACGGTGTGAGATCTTGCGTGGAGCCCCAGATCAAGGGAGATTATCAGTGGTCTTGTATGTCTTCCATTTTCTAATTATTGCTCCCACAGTTGATTTCTTCACACCAAGCTGCTTGCCTATTGCAGATTCAGTCTTCCCAGCCTGGTGCAGGTCTACAATTTTGTCGAAGGACACCAGAAACAGCTCTTTGGTCTTCACCATAGTGGAGTTTGGAGTGTGACTGTTTGAGGTTGTAGACAGGTGTCTTTTATACTGATAACAAGTTCAAAGAAGTGTCAATAATACAAGCAATGATAGGAGGACAGAGGAGCCTCTTAAAGAAGAAGATACAGGTCTGTGAGAGCCAGAAATCTTGCTTGTTTGTAGGTGACCAAATACTTATTTTCCACCATAATTTGTAAATAAATTCTTTAAAAAATCAGACAATGTGATTGTCTGTATTTGTTTCCACATTTTGTCTCCCATAGTTGAGGTATACCTATGATGACAATTACAGACCTCTCTTATCTTTTTAAGTGGGAGAACTTGCACAATTGGTGGCTGACTAAATACTTTTTTGCCCCACTGTATGTATACGGGCAATTTTTGAGGTTTACACTTTCTCTTTGAAAGATAGAGGTGTCCCCAATTCTGGTACGTATGTATATACATAAGCATTGTATTGTACCAGCATTGGAAATTCTGCTGTTAGTGTTGTATTTGGATGTACAGGGGATCCCCGGGTTACAAACAAGTTAGGGACTGTAGGTTTGTTCTGTTTGTAAGTCGGAACAGGTACATTTTTTAAGTGTAGCTCCAGCCAAAAAAACTATTTTTAAGCTTTTTGGATAGCATAGGGAAGGGTTAACACCCCTGTAACATTAGTTTTGCTGTCTGTGCCCCTGTTCAGAAGATTTCGCCTCACTTTCTGACCCAATGACAATTGGAATTTGAAAATTTTGGGTTGTTGTGGAAACAAGCCTTGGTGATAAAGCATCAGTGGAGGCACCTTCTCCCCATAATAGCTCTTACAGGAGTGAATTTCCCTTCCTAGGGGTAGATTTCCTCTCACTTCCTGTTGTCTCCCTCCGTTTGTAAGTAGGAGTCGTTTGTAAGTCGGATGTTTGTAACTAGGGCTCCCCCTGTATACGTTACATTTATAATCATATTGTTTCTTATACATTACTTGTACACCTTCTCCCCGTTTTTTAGATATTCTGTTTTTCCTCCCCTCTTCTCTAGTGATAGCATCTAGCCTGCTTTGATGAACAGCTACACTATATATACACGCAAAGGAGAAAAAGTTTTTTGTAGGGAGGTTTTCATCTTTATATCACCGTCCGGGGATTTTTAGGTGTTCATCTATGCCAATTTTTATTGTATTCTATGATATATGCGTTTATATATTTTTTAAAGTGTAATGTCTTATGTTGTTTTTCTCATTAATATGTTATTTTTATATTTTATAGTTGAATTTTACATCTATTATAAATGTGTTGACACAATGTCTACTCTGTATGTACACGGACGGATATATTGTTAGTTTTCATCTTTTGTGAACAATTAGTGATTGCTATATTCACATGTCAGACCCATTTATATACACATATATTTATGTATCAATCCATTCAATCACTTCCTACATTGCATTCTTATGTCCACACCGTGCTACTTATTTATTAGTTTTTTTTTTTTTATTGCAATATTACGCTATTTTATTGCTATTTTTGCACTTTACTTTCATCATTTTTATTCTACTACATTTAAAATGACTAATAGCACTTTACATACATTACACTTATCACACATTAAATAGGTCCTCTCATTTATATTAAATTTTTATTCATATACACGTGCGCTTTTTATCATATATTCGTATATTCATATATATATTTATTTATATTTATATTCTATTTATATTTATATATATTATTTACACTTATATATTATATATTATTTACACTTTTTATTTTTATTTTTCACACATACTTTTCTAGCACCAGCATATTTTTACATATTTTACACCTTCGTTTTATTCTTTTTATTTCTATTTTTCACGATATATATATATATATATATATATATATATATACAAATATATTTTCTTTATGTATGTATACCTCTATTCATATATTTTCATAACACCTTATTGGTGTTTTTTCTTTTATGCATTATTTACACATCCATGTCCTCCACTCCACAATCACAATCGATCATGTGAAATTGGATTGTTCATTTTCACTTATAGTTGTTACCCATGATAGCTAATTAATGATTTTTTCCACACCTGTGCTCACTAAGAGCTTGATTTTCCATCCAATCATTTAGCCACATGTGTTCAACACCCAGTAACAGCATATATTCGATTTCCTGTTGTGTGTTTGTTAGCTATGAGTAAGCACTAACGTTAGTGCAAAACGTCAGCTCTATTCCTGTTTGCTGTCACCCTGTAATTGATGTGCATCTTCTTAATAAACAAGGCTAATCTACGAGTGCGGCTGTCCAGAATTCGTTCCTGTTTATTGCTACTAGTAATAGCCAGCACCTATAACCTCCGAACCAAGAAGGATTTATTTTGGCCTGTTTGAACTTTTCCTGGAGCGGTGATCACTTCTCTCAATGTCTTGGCATACTGTTCATTTTGGCGTCGGGCCGTAAGGACAAGATCCTCCATTTTTTTTAATGTCCTCCACCTTTCTAACCCACATGCTAATGGTCGGAGCTTGTGTGGACTTCCATAATAAAGGAATGCACGCTTTGGCTAATAAGTGGTGAATCAGTGATTTTTTGTAAACCTTACTGGATGAGTGGGAGGCATGGAGTAGGAATAAGGCTGGGTCTGCCAAAATGGGGTGGTCAGTGAACTGCTGTATCGTATGTTGGATGGTCTTCCAGAACTGCTCCAAAATGGGGCAGGTCCAAAAGATGTGGAGAATTGTTCCTCGAACACTCTGACATCGCCAGCAGCGATCCGAGGAAGATGGAAATATTTTATGTAATTTCGCAGGGATATTGTACCATCTAGTAACTAGTTTATAGTTAGTCTCCTGCATTTTTGTGCATGTCGAGGATCTATATGTGAAGTGCATGATATTTTGTTTTTGACGTATCGTGAAAGTATGTTGCAAGTCCCGTTCCCACGCATCGAGGCAGTGCAGTCGGAGGTCATCCAAAGGCGTAATCAGCAATTGATAGGTAGCAGACAAGGCATGGGGCATAGCACCCTCTTCAGAACAGTAGGCTTCATAAGTGGTCAGGGTTTGGTTAAAATTTCTGGGAGGGGGTAGTGATTTAAGAAAATGGTTGAGCTAAAAAGGCTCTCCAAAAATCTAATTGGAACGGGCCGTCTGAATTCATGAGTTTGGACGTGGTGGGCCACTGGTCATTTAGAAGAAAGTGGGAGGCTTGGAAATAGCCTAGGTTTCTCAGAGAACAGAAGATGGGGTCCGTGTAACCTGGAGTGAACTCTGGGGTCCCCAGTATCAGACGGAGTGGGGAATCGATTGACGTAAGGCAATAACGTGCATAAAGAGACAAGCAGGTACGCATGGTCATGCCTATCAGGGAATGATTTTTTACATCTCTGGGTAATATGTCATGGCACTAGGGCGCTCTGTTCAAGGGTATATCACACTGCGTCTGTTCCAACCGAGTCCACAGTTTAGTGGATTGGTGGCGGTTCCAGTCAATGAATCTGGTCAGATGGGTTGCATGATAATATTTGCGGAGGTCCGAGACTGCCAGTCCTCCATACAGTTTGGGTAGTGTAAGCTGACGTTTGTTAAGTCTGGGCCTTTTATGAGCCCAAATGAAATAGAAAAATAGAGCGCTGGTCTGGTCGAAATAGGAAGAGGAGATTCGGATCGGTAGGGCTTGTAGAAGGTATAGGAATTTGGGAAGAATTCACATCCTGAGGATATTGCATCTACCAAACCATGAATGTAACCCCGTATGCCATTTGGCAAGCAGAGCACGGACAGTGGTCAGTAGCGGAGGGAAGTTTAGTGCAAATATCTGAGACATTTTGGGGGGAATATGTGTACCCAGATATTTCAGGGCTGTACTGGTCCATTTGAATTTAAAATTGTCTCTAAGGGTTGTAAGGAGATGTGAAGGCATACTTATGCTCATTGCTTCGGACTTGTTAAAATTGATCCTCATATTAGAAATACAACCGTATGTTCTAAATTCTTGTAAAATATTTGGAAGAGAGACCATCGGGTTGGTAAGTGAGAACAGCATGTCATCCGCGTAAGTGGCGATCTTCTGCTGTGAGTCTCCCATAAAAACTCCAGTTATGTCCGGATTGGAGCGCATGGTACACAGGAAGGGTTCCAGTGACAGGGCGAAAAGGAGCGGGAATAAAGGGCAGCCCTGTCGTGTTCCGTTTCTGATTCCAAATGAGTCTGACAGGACTCCGTTAGCATGGACACGAGCTGTGGGGTTGGTGTAAATTGAGTTTATACAATTTAGCATCGTGCTGCCCAGTCCTATGTAATTCAAAACGGAAGTCATAAATTGCCAGTTCACCCTGTCAAAGGCCTTCTATGCGTCCGTGCTTAGGAAAATACAAGGAGTCTTACTCTGATTGACTACATGTAGAAGGTTAGGAACTTTAATTGTGTTGTCCCTTACCTCTCTGGTTGGGACAAATCCTACCTGGTCTAGGTGAACCAGGCACGGGAGGTAGATTTGGATCCTAGTGGCCAGTATTTTGGTAAAAATATTGAGGTCTGCATTGAGGAGCGAGATTGGCCTGCAGTTCCCGCAAGCAGTAGAATCCTTCCCTTCTTTGGGGATCACCGCGATATGTGCTGAGAGAGTGTCTCGTTGGATGGTCGCACCAGAACCCAGTGAGTTGAAGAATTTGTGCATGAATTCCCCAAGGGACGGTAGTAATATTTTGTAATATTGTGCAGTGAACCCATCTGGACCCGGGGCTTTCCCTATTTTAGTGGCCCCTATTGCCGACTGTATCTCTTCGATGGATATGGGTTCGTCCAACAACTCACTGGATTCAGTGGACAGTTTGGGCAAGCCTGACTTGAGCAAATATTCTTCAATTTGGGGTTGTGGGGAAGGTGGTTTCTGTAGGTTGTAAAGGGATGCATAGAAATCTTTAAATTCTCGTGCAATGTTATGAGGGAGTGTGATCTTCTGACCAGAAGGTACCATAATGTGTAGGATGTAGTTCGCGAGTACCTGTTCTCTTAATGAGTTGGTCAGAAGATTTCCACATTTGACATTTCATATGATACGCGCCGGCAAACCTGTATCGCAGCTTTAGCACGAAACTGCATTAGATCAGTGATTTTGTTACGCAGAAGCAGAATTTCTGCCTCTATGGAAGGAGTTTGAGCATGTTTGTGTCTAGCTTCGGCTTTATGTAAATCACCAAAAAGCAACGTCATCTGTGTCGAGCGCTGTTTCTTAATGCGTGCCCCATGTTTAATTAGAACTTTAGACAATTCCGGGGTCACTGTCAGGAGTATTGTTGGTCTTAAAGTAGCAGTCCAGTTCCCTGACCAAGTCCTTAAGGAACTCTTCATCCTATAAGAGACTTTCGTTTAATCTCCAGGTCCGTGTTCGAGAGGTGAGATTGTCCGTCAGGGCATACGACAATAAAACATTCAACAAAACAAACAGTCAATCCTTGAGTACTGATTATGAGGCGTGGAGTAAAAGGTGTAATCCCTTTCAGTCGGGTGAAGGATTCTCCAAGCGTCAATCAGTTGTGCTTTGTGTAAGGAGCATGCTATGCGTTTTCAAGTGGCCGGTGTAACTGAGGAGTGTCCCGAAGAAGTATCCTCGGTGGGTATTAGCGGGACATTAAAGTCACCCCTTAGAATCAGCTGGCCTCTAGTGAACTCCACCAAAGTTTTTAATGTCTTGGTAATAAAGTGATCCTGTTGGCTGTTTGGGGCATAGATACTCCCCAATGTCACCTCAACACCACCAATGTTTCCCCTGAGGAACAAAAAACGTCCCTCAGGGTCAGCTTTCACATCTGCGCATTTCCAAGGAACAGAACGGGAGATAAGTGTGGACACTCCACGGGATTTGGCAATTCCATGTGTGGAGTGGTACACTGTCGGAAAGAGTTTGTTTTTCAGTATAGGGAGATTACCTTCCCTAAAGTGAGTCTCCTGTATGAACGCTAGGTCAGCTTTATGGCAGCGTAGGTTGTGTATCAGCATGCGTCTTTTTTCAGGCACATTGAGGCCCTTCGCGTTTAGAGAAAACACATTTACCGCCTTCATGGCCCTAGCTGTGGATAGGGGACTGGGTTCGAGGGTAAAGGTAGGGGAGGGGGGAGAGCTTGAAGTAAAGGAAGGGAGGGAAGAAAGAGGATAGCAGAGGGTAGTAAAGTGAGAGAGAAAAGGAAGTAACGTTAAGATCGTACTCAACGAATACAAGAAGATTAGTCTAAATGAGTAGCACAGTGGTGCTAGGACGCTCACCAGAATAAAACTGGTAATCGAGCGCAAGCCTAGGTGGGGTCATGGAAAGAAACAGCCAGTAGTGAGCCCACTGACCCCCCCACTTCCACCCCACATCCTAATGGTATGTGGTATAACTGAAATAGTAACGGCTGTAACACATGGGTAAGGAGGAAAAATTTAAAGAGGATACGTATGAACTTCCTGCTAGGCATTGATACACATTAATGTAACATACATATAATATTCAGTTCCCAAGCCTGATCGTGGTAACAACTGTAATCACATGAACCCCATTTAACTTCTAATCAATGAACATAAACTTAGGACCGCATTCCCAGTATCTAATTTGTAATTATCAAACACAGCCATCAGGAGGGGAGAGGACACCCGGCAGCATAGGGTCAATGGTCCCCTCTAGCTGCCAGTGCATCCACTGCCCAGTATATAATTCTTCATTCTGGCTGTGCATGATGCATTAATGCCCTAGCTCCCCGGTCCATTTACTCCTTCATAAATTGCCAGAACCACATTACAGGAGTACATGCTGCTCTCCGGCCTGACACCATGGTGTGGATATTCCCATCCAAGTCCTACGGGCCAAGGCCACTCCCCCCATGGCACACCATCGGTGGAGAAGTAGCCCGAAGGTGTGCCCTCTTGAGTATTATCTCCCTTGAAATTATTGTACATGCATAGTAAAGGCAATATATCGGGGGAGGCTGCAGCCACCCCTCCCCCCAACCCCCACCTGCCCCCAACACCTGGGGCGACCGGGGCGGCCAGGGAGGAAGGAGAGGGAGGAACCAGCACCCCCAATGTAGTATGTACGCCCTTAATAAGAGAAACATCACCATGTCATACCGTCTCATAATCGATATCATTTAAAACTAAACAGATAGAGAGCAGCCATTGCCTCAGTCCGCTGAACATATTTCCTTTTAGGAACATTAATACTGTTACATGCTGGCGGAATGGTCCGGTCTTGACATAGGGAGACAAAGGGGTGAACATCTGCTCCGCCTATGTATGGATGTGGTATATGAAACCCCGAACCTGGGAACAGCCTCTGGGGATCCCCCAGCATGATCCAGTTACGTCCCCCAGGATGTAGATACAGTTCCATGCAGCTGGGCGCACTCCCAGCAGGGTCCCCCCCCTTTTCTGTCCATCACTCCCCCTTTCCTCTTTCCTTCTTTTTCTCTCCCCCCTTTCCTTCCCCCTCTTCTCCCCCCCTTCCCCCCCTTTTTCTTCCCCCCCTTTCTTCTTTTTTCTCTTTTTTTACCCTTTTTTGGGGTCTTTTGTTTTCTTTCTCCCTCCCTTCTCTTCTTTTCTCCACCTCTTTTTTGTTTTGTTTTTGTTTGTTCTCTCCCTTTTATCTCCTCTTCTCTCCTTCTCCTTTTCTGTCCCACACTCATTCACACCTTGCAAATCCTTTCACTTCCCCACACGCATGTATTTCACAATCAACACACATCCTCTGTTTCACTTCAATTTTATCTATTTAGTTTTCACTTTCACTAATGTTCCTCACTCAATACCTAATGCTTTTTACATGTTTTTTTCACGTTGTTCATATGCACGTTCCTCACATTTCACCACTATTCCATTATTCTTATGTCCACCCCACATTTATTTTCACCTTCTCATTCACTTCTTCACTAGCCTATAATTTTGGCTTGTTTTGGCTTGGTTAGTCCACAGCATATCCATGCCTTTTACCTCATCTACCCAGATTCCGGTCGTTCTATCTATGGCTTCTCCGAGTCGCCGCGGGAGACCTCCTTTGGTGGTGGCGCTCTGCGCTTGGTGACTGCTGGGACATGGGTAAGCAGCTCTGCTCCTTCCCCCTTCTTATCCCCATCAATACTCCTTTTAATTGTAATGCTACTTTACAAGTCCGTACTCTTATACTTTTCGACCATTATATTGTCCTTTTGATCCTATCACAGATACCCTCCCGATGAAGCGGCCATTACCCGCGAAACTAGTTGAGGAAAATGACATCTGTGATCTATTGTCCTATTGTGATTCTCCCCTTCTTGGGTTTATCCCTTCACTGGTGATATATGTGTACCGCTACCATGTTTTTTATCTGTAAATGATGATTTGTTTTTTGGCATCACTTAAATCCTTTGTAATTTTTATATTTTGTTATATTATTTAAAATTGTATTGCCTTACTGTACCGTGATAGTCCAATTGCCCCCATGTTTTCGTGGCAGCCTAGTTGGGGACTAGGCTACCAATTTTGCTATTCAATTATTCCTGGATGATGGTACAAGTTCCTATCAATCCTTATTTTGGTACCCACTATAGAGGCCATATTCTATTTTTACCTTCTTTATTACGTTTGTCGCTTCCGTTCCTCCTTCCTCGAACGTAGGTACGAGACACGCGTGCTAGCTTTATAGACACTGCGCATGCGTGAAACTCCGCCCGTATCACCAGCCCCTGATGTTCTTTCTAGAATATTCCCCGCCCCGTCTCTTTCATCGCAGTGGGGGAAAGGAACATGGCGGAGACACAGCAGGTGCATAATAGCAGTAACGATGAGAAGGAAAGCCCGGAGCCAGAAACATCCCGATTCAGTAGGAGATTTAAGGCCTCAAATATGTCCTTGGTAGAGATGGTGGACATATTGAAGAGGGCCGACTATGATGGGAAGTATGGACCATACACCAACCCTAATGAGAGAAAGGCCAAGATCAGGACTAAAGTTGTGAAGAGTCTGCACAGGAATTTTGGGGTACGACGATCCATTGAGCAATTGAGGAAATGCTGGTCAGACCTGAAACTGAGGGAGCAGGATCAGTACAGTAAGATCAAGAAAGTGCTTCTAAAAAGTAAGTAGTTGTCATATGTTCCTATTATTATTATCCCTTGCGTGCTGCGCCATGTGCTTTTCTTTACTGTTGGACAGTTTAAAATGGCTACTTTCATGTTAGTGGGCACAGTAATCGGTCGTAGTAAACATTGTTTGTTTGCCAAATAAATACGATGTTTTTGGCAGATACAGGGTTAACTACATTTGGTCATGATAATTTGTATTCAAAGGAGTTTAGGACATTGTTGTCTAGATGTGTTTCAAACTAGAATGAATTCAGTGTAACGTAAGGAGAGGACACTCAGCAGCTGTTTACACATCTGGACTCAGGAGCAATAGTGTGGGACACAAGAACACACTTTTTAGGGTGTCCCACACAGGTGCTCCAGTGGATACTTGTGGTGTCTACATGTGTGAAACTTGTCCAAAAAAGATAAGTATTCCAGCTTTGGTAAGGGAAAAAATCATGTCTTCAGCTTTGAACTCTGCCAAAACAGACAATTGTACCCCACTTCCTAGCAATGTTTCATATTCCTATTTCTGGTCTCAAATATCGGAATGCTAAGTATACCTTTTGTTTCATTCTCATAGGGGAGCAAAGACTCAGAAAATATGAGGACACCAGGGACCCCCCACTTCCTGAAGAAGGGGAACCTAGGTCACAACCTGAGGATGTGCAGGAAGGAGAGGTGGTGGAAATTAACACCACAACAGGTCAGTGTCGGACACCCCAGATTCAGGTAATAGATGTATGCCTGCATATTTTTAATACACGGTGTGTATTTTTATTTAAGGTGATGTTCAGGTTGTGGTACCGAAATCAAGTCATTTCACCAGTGACAGTGCACAACGGCTTATCCAGGAAATCCTGTTTTGTAGTCGTGATTTGGACTTTATCAAAGAAAAAGCCAAGGAGATTGAACAAAGACTGAAGAACATGATTAATGTACTAGGGAGAATCTAAATCCTAAAAAGATTCCTGGATTTTTTTTTTTTTTCTAAAAATTTTATCTAAAGTTTTAATACAGTTTAAAAGCTAAATTTGGAAGATGCACACATCTGGGGTGACTTCACCCCATCTGATGAAGGCAAGATCAAGACCTTTTTTCCTTTTTTTACACTTTAAAATGTCTGATATTGCCTTCTTTTTTGCAATGTTGAACTTTGTAAGTTCCAGAGTTGTGTATGTTATGTCTGGAAACATGCCTGTTTCTATATTTTTTAAAAAATTTCAAGGTAAAACTTTGAAAAAAAAGATGTGTTTTTTTTACTGTGAAAAGTTTTATAAAACGCACACGTGAATGTGCACGGAGTAAAAGGTTTTATACTCAACAATGTGTGGCTTCTTCTTTCAATGATCAATACCAATTTTTGTGTTAAGCTGGTGTTTACAGTGACAATGGGTTTAATAATGGAAAAACCACTTGGCACTACAAATTCACTAGGAGAACCCAGGAAACAGCAAAAATAAACCCAAGAAGTAAATGAAAATAAAGATTTTATCTGATAAAAGAGTAAATTTATTCAAAATGTGCTGGCATGGCAATGGCCCCCCTACCCGTAAAGTAGTCTACATATTTTTCTCGCACTTCATGGGTGCTTTGGGGGTGCAAGCCAGGATGGCCAGCTTCCAGGCCCGGCATTGTTTCCTGAAGTACGGCCTCAGGCCCAACTGAGGCAACATAATTAGGATTATTGCGTCTCAAAAAGTTATGCAGGATGCAGCAACACAAAATTATGTGATTTAGTTTGTACTCCGCCATATTTGTGGCTGTTTGAAATAGGCGGAACCAGATGGCCAGTATCCCAAAGGCATTCTCCATGACTCTTCTGGCTCTGGCCAGCCAGAAATTAAAAATCCTCTTCTCCGGGGTGAGGGTCCTCTGGGAGAATGGCCTCATCACGTGGTCACCCAGACCGAATGCCTCATCTGTGACGAAGACAAACGGCAGTCCTTCCACGTTCTTCTCCGGAGGTGGCAATCCCAAGCCACCACTCTTGAGACGTCGATAGAACTCGGTCCGGGCAAATACTCCACCATCCGACATCCGGCTTTTTCCTTCCCACGTCCACATACAGAAACTCATGTCGGCGACACCACCGCCATCAACACAATACTATTAAACCCCTTGTAATTATAATAGTATGACCCCGAATGGGGTGGTGGGACGATGTGGGATGTGCTTCCCATCGATTACCCCTCCGCAGTTAGGAAAGTCCCACCGCTGGGCAAATTGGGAAGCCACAGTCTTCCATTTCTGTGGCGTTGAAGGAAACTGTGGAATCAAACAAGAAAAAAATATAGTAATTTTGCACATAAATATTGCAAGCAGATTAGACACAAACATTCTTGGCCAACATCAGTATAACATTTATTTTAAAGGGTTATTTAAAGGCAAAAATATAAGGTCCACTTATCATATTCTTCACCCCATCTGATGGCCCCTTGGAAATATTTTAGGGGGGGGAGATGTTTTGGACAGGTAACCCTCTCAACTTCATTGAGAGCTGAATGCCTAAATAATGTGTTTTACTTTGGCCAGCCCCTCCTTACTTACACTATTGGCAGCCCACTGGACAAGTAAGAAGTGTCATAATACAAATATATAAATACACACTGTGCAAATGGAAGCACATTTTTACATTCTGCAATTACCTATCAAGATAATAGGAGAACAAAACTGTAAACAGTACCATTTGAAAGTATTCAGGCAGGCCCTTTCACTACATGCTTTGGGGAATTTATCCATGAATATAACCACAAAAGAGGTAGGTATAGTGTGTATGGGTTTGGCAAAGTCAGCAGATAGAGGATTGGTATGGGTTGATTTAGCGGTTGGGGGAGGGGGAGGGTTCCAAATGATTTTGTGACCCCAAAAAAAAGCCTCTGGCACTCTGCCTGCATTTAAGGACACAAATAACATTTGGACACATTTTAGGGGATATTTAGTGTAAAGCACTACAATGGAGCTGACAAAATACATTGGTAAGTGATTAGGTTAGGCGGATATGGGCCCAGGGTAGCATGCTGGGAAGGTTAGTGAAGGCAAATATGCATGAAGGACCAAAAACGAAATTTTACAAAATTCATCATGCATGAGAACAAAGGGGATATTCACAGCATATTACAATCATGGTAATTAGTGAATGATGAAAGAAATACAATACATTAGCAAACAATTAATACATAGAATGTGATTTTAAAGGAGAAATCTTACCTTATCATAGTCCTTCCGCAGGACCTGAATAATAGCAGAACAGGTATCTGGAATAATGATCCCCTGATCCCCAGAGCCTGGGGGGAGATGCCTGTCAAGAACTTGAGGTCCTGCAGACTTCTCCCAGTTGCCAAGTACCGCAAAGTGGTGACTAGCCTCTGCTCGGCAGTGATGCAGGTGTCCTGTCTGCTGATATAAGGCGACAGCAAAGCCAACAAATGGTGAAAAATGGGGTCCGTCATCCGGAGATAATTCCTGAACTCATCAGGGTTTTTCTCCTGGATCTCCAGCAACAAAGGCATATGAGAGAATTGGTCAAGCTGGAGCAACCAATTCTTCGTCCATGAACTCCTCCCCACCCTGTTCATGGACTGGGCTTGGGTCAGAGCTAGAAGCCCAACACCAAGCCCCCGCACAGCATGAACTCTACGACGAGCACGTACCCGAAACATGGCTTCAAAACGGTTGGCTGGTCAGAACGAACTAAACAGAATGCACTGAAGAACAGCAAGGCCTGTGAAGAGCAAGCTGAAAATCAGTAACGAGCGGACAAGAACGCTTTGAAAAACAGATACAAACTGACTACACGCACTGAAAACTAGATACAAACCCACAAGCACAAAACTGAACAGCAGTAAAACGATCTGTAAAAGCAGGAGTCTGAAAAGCACGAATTGTCTCTCACCAAACTTCTACTAACATGAGATAAACACGAGATTAGCAGAAGGAGCCAAAAGGGTGGCGCACTGCCTATTGAACTTCCCTTTTCTAGTCCCGTCGAACGTGTTGTACGTCACTGCGTTCTTGATGGTCGGAATTTGGTGTGACCGTGTGTATGCAAGACAGCTTGAGCGAAATCCCATCAGAATTCCGTCGGAAAACCATCATAGCTTTTTCCGACGAGAATTCCTGATCATGTGTACGTGGCATAACACTTGTGGCTATAGTCAAAGTCTCCCAGATTTGTTCCACCCCCCAAAATTCCTGATGGTCCATTACTATGATGAACAGCCTCATTCAGTAGAAATGCATGAGGAGGGGCGGGCAAGTTTCATCACTATTGGGTAGTGTCTGAGCACGTTTGACCTGGCGAAGGTGTCACGATCTATAAGAAGCAATTAAAGTTGTTGCAGGTATGTGCAGCCACCTCTAGATGCCTATTAGTAGCTTAATTTTTTTGTAAGTGACAAAGTTTTGTACTTTATGAAGAAGCTGTGTTGGAGCGTCTGACACATATTAAAAAATCCTACCATTGACCATTTAACCAGAAGAAAATATGTAAAAAGGTCTCAGAAAGTAAGATATTATTCTTTATATTTGATAACAGCATAATTTTTTTAAGTGATATGGAGGTTGATTCACTAATGCTGCGTACACACTTTCCGGCAGAAAAGGTCCGAAGGAATCATTTCATCGGATATTCCGATCGCGTGTGGGCTTCAGCGGACTTTTTTTTTCAAAAATTCTGACAGACCTAGAAATAGAACATGTTTTAAATCTTTCCGAAGGAATCAATTCCTATCGGGAAAACCGTTCGTCTGTATGCTATTCCGACGGACCAAAAACAACGCAAGGGCAGCTATTGGCTACTGGCTATTGAACTTCCTTTTCTAGTCCTGTTGTATATCATTGCGTTCTAAACGAATGGACTTTGTTGTGATCGTGTGTAAGCAAGTCCGTTTCAGCGGAACTTCGTCGGAAAGACCATCAGAGTTAATTCTGATGGAAAGCCCGGTCGTGTGTACGCGGCATAAGAGATAAATACCGCATGATTTTTTAGTTAAAATAACTCATGCAGTTTTTATCTCAAAAGTAGTCAATTCACTAAAAAAGTGATATTTACTGAATGCGTTAAATATTTATGTTTTGCGATATTTAGCACTTACATTTTGCGTTATTTTTTGCGTTTTTTCCCAATTTTATTTTTTTTTTTGCAGCCTAACTGCACCCCAGAAGGCACACAGCAATATTGGGAAACCTCTAAAAAACATTCAAGGGTGCTTTCATTCACAAAACGATTTCCCTCTGATGAAATGTTACAATTTATTTTTATTCCTGAGCTCATAAGAGAACAATTTCACACTGACCAATGCAGAGTTCCTCCAAGGCTACTTTCACAGTGAGGCACTTTACAGGCGCTATAGCGCTAAAAGTAGCGCCTGCAAAGTGCCTGTAAAGCGCCTCTCCTCTCACTCCAGTGTGAAAGCCCGAATGCTTTCACACTAGAGCGGTGCGCTGGCAGGACGCTCAAAAAAGTCCTGCAAGCAGCATCTTTGAGGCGCTGTAGGAGCGGTGTATACACTGCTTTTAAAGTGCCTCTGCCCATTGAAATCAATGGGCAGCGCCACTGAAGTGCTGGCTGCACTTCGCATTACCACCGACGCCCGCCCCAGTGTGAAAGTGCCCTAATTGTTCTTTTGTACATTTCTAAAATACCGCCAGCAAACACCCGGTGATATATAACGAATATGTGTTTTTTAGTGAATTGACTTTAATGATTTATCTCATTTTTTTGTGGCATTTATCTCACTATTTTAACAAGTGGGCAGTATTTATCTCACATTCGATATTTTACTTTGATGAATTGACTCTTTTATTATCTCATGCAACATTTCTGAAAAATGGGTCACATGACCTTCATATCGCGTGCGGTAACCTTTAGTGAATTGACCCCATTGTCACTTTAAGATCACCTCTGTTTTAGGACCCATAACCACAGATACCTGCTTTTTCCTTCAAAGAAAGATAAAAATAGGAGCAACCACTGCAGATTTATTTAAACTGAACCACTGACCCAAAATTACCAAATGTATATTAGATGTCAGCACATTCTTGTTCCAGGTCAATTACTAGTAAGGTAATGAAGGAGCTAAAAGGATGACAGCCCTGTAGCTTGTACCTTCAATAAAAAACCAGCAATGGCAGCTCCAATCCTGCTTTGCGCAGATGGATACCAGAGTGACACTTTCAAGAACATCAGAGAATGATGACAAAACAGACCTGTCCAAAGATATAGCAATGACGTTGCCAACTGTGACAGCAAAAATGACTTTAAACTGTAAAAAACTTTCTTTTTGGATAGTGTAATGTAGGGTTTTTTGACATCTGTGTCCCATTGGGGAGATTTCCCCTATATTATCTGTTCTGATGTCAACCCAAAATGTGGGAATTTATTTTCCTTTCACTTTCAGTGATAAGGAGAAGCAGTAACAATAAAGGGGGCACAGACAGCAAGAAAAACGGACAAGTGTTCTAATCCCTCTCCATGATATTATACCATGAAATAAAATACAGCACAGTTTCATGAGATAAAGAACCTCATATTTTGTTTAAATAATTCATGCCTTATTTTAGTAGTTTTTTTTGTGAATTGCAAAAAATGTTTTTACCACTGATTTTAACCACTTGCCTACTGGGCACTTTTACCCCCTTCCTGCCCAGGCCAATTTTCAGCTTTCAGCGCTATCGCACTTTGAATGACAATTCCATGTAATACTGTACTCTTATGACATTTTTATCATTTTTTCACACAAATAGAGCTTTCTTTTGGTGGTATTTCATCACCACCGGGTTTTTTTATTTTTTGCTAAACAAACTAAAAAAGACCAAAAATGTTGAAAGAAAAACTTTTTTCTTAGTTTCTATTATAAAATTTTGCAAACAAGTAATTTTTCTTCTTCACTGATGTGTGCTGATGAGGCGGCACTGGTGGGCACTGATGAGGTGGTAATGAAAGGCAGCACTGATGGGCACTGATAGGCAGCACTAATAGGCTGAACTGATGGGCACTAATAGGCAGCACTGATAGGGAGCACTGATAGGGGGCACTGATGAGGAAGCACTATTTGGCAGCACTGGTGGGCCCTTTCCCCGATTTGTGATCAGCTGTGTCCGATGGCACAGCGATCACAAAGTGTGCTGGGTGCATGCCGCAAAGGACACAGTTCTGGGATGATATCAATAGATGCCCTCGCAGAACTGGACAACCGCGCTGTAGCCGTCATTATAGCTTGGTTGGTAAGTAGTTAAAAAGGAAAATAACTTTTCGTGAATTGAGCCCAGTATCACAATAAGCAGAAAGCAAAATGAAGCTTATAAATTTGGGCATGTTGGAAGGTCTGTAAATTATGTAAGGTCTTTTTTACCATTGGCCACTACTAATCTCTCCACCCGAATGAAAATATACCAATATATTATGTTTCGCCTAAGCATCTTTGAATTCTAATTTATAGAGTATCTCTGGGCAAACATTTTTTTAGTTTTGAATAGCAGAAAATGGTTAAAACCCTCTGTAAAAATTTTATTTTAGTCTGTGCTCCTGTTGGGGAGGATCAACCCTTTTTTTTTTTGTACTGGTGACCATTGTCACCGAGAATGAAAGTGATGGGAAATCCAAAAATTTGAAATCGCCCACAGAAAAAGTGATAAGGGGAAATTTTCCGATGGGGATATCTGTTCCTGGAACAACTGTCTAAAAGGGTAATTGTCCTAATTTTCTTTTGTGTTTCTGAAACAGGAAGTGAAGGGACATTTCACCAATAGTTAACAATAGTTAACAGACACCAAAAAGTAGATTGATTGGGGTTTTATCCCTTCTGTACTCTATAAAAAAAGGTTTTGGTTATACACACACTTTAATTGTTGCTTTACATTAGAACTGGGTCAAATTAAATGTTAATAAACATAATTAACATTTCTGGATGTTAGCACTTTAAAATTTAACTTAACTCAGGATAAATGAGTTCTTTTCATTACATAAAACAAATACAAAAGAAACTGTTTTGGAAACAAGTACAAGATATGTGTTCACATTGACAATGGCATCATTCTTTGCCAAGAACATGTCAGACATACTGGCTGAATGTCATTGTCACTATGTGGATGGCTAGAAGCGAGTACATCAGTATAAATCTATTAGTGCCGTGCTCCACAGTGTACTTGATTCCCAATAGTGTTCTGGTATAACCAAATACATTAAATAATGTTGAATGATGTGTCTGTCATTTTAGCAATACATGCATACAACAGAATAAGTAAACCAAATAAAATAAAAAATATAAGTAATAAAAATAATAACTCCCAGTTTCAACGTGAAAAATTGTGAAACAATGTCCTTAGTGTCACTAGCAACTGCGGTACTGTTATTACACTCCACAGTGATATAAACTGCTCAGTGATCTTCTTATCACACTCTACTACCCAGTGTAAAACTGGGCTCCAGACTGTGTATAAACCCTTCACCGGATGTGCTCTTACCTGGGATAGTTGACCATACACAATGATATGGTCTAATTGCGCTTTAGTCCCACCAGAGGGGACTTAGCGTAATCCTTCCAGATATCAAGACAGCACAGATACTTTCTCCTTCTTACTTGCCCCTCCATATATAAACATAAAGAGACACCATACATAATGCTTTATTCTTAAAACCGCTAATATTTATTGCTAAAATCATGTCCAGCTAAAACACTCACATTCTCATGATGCTCACAGTGCACCAGACTATAATCACATGTAATTACATATAGTATCCACCAGTACAATCCTTCAGAGTATCAGTTACCACAAATTCTCAGTTTTCGATGTTCAAGCGTTGTGATGCCAAGCCACTCCCCTACGCGTTTCGCCACAGGGTCAAGTTTCTGCCTCAGGGGGATATCATTATTTCATGTATATGTTTTTGTTTTGTTCACATATATATGAGTTGGAGCGATTCACAAATGGGGATTTTAGGTTATATTTACTTACCAGAATGCAGGATCAGTAACAATATTTTTTAGCAGGGAAACTAGTACATGCCTTAAAACCTGCTCTGCCGATTCTTCCCCATGATGTAGTTCTCCACATCAAAAGCCACATTGGTATCCATATTTCTCACCTTTTAATGCTTATTTATACACACACAAACTGTGTATTAAACCCCAAAATAACAAAAATTTCATATATTGCAGCGTACCCATCCTTAGATGTGGTGGCTGCATTCTTTTTTTAGACGTTTTTCCTATATTTCACCTGGTGATCCTGCCAGTAACACACCTCCTGTCTTAAAGGAGTTGTAAAGGCAAAAGTTTTTTATCTTAAAGAGGGAGTCCCGCGAAAAAAAAAAATCTAAAAGTCAGCAGCTACAAATAGTACAGCTGCTGACTTTTAAAATAAGGACACTCACAAATAAGGTCCAGCGATGTCGGCACCCGAGACCGAATCATCCCTCGGTCCTCGGGTGCTGCCGCCGCCATTCTCTGTAAGGAAATCGGGAAGTGAAGCGATGCGGCTTCACTTCCCGGTTCCCTACTGCGCATGCGCGAGTCGCGCTGAGCTTTCTAGCTGGTCCCCGCTGTCTCTGGGACCTGTATGTGTCCCAGCAGACAGCGCGGTGGGGACGGGAAGAGGCATAGACTCCCGTGGGAGTCTATGTCGGAAGTGGGTGCAAATACCTGTCTTAGACAGATATCTGCACCCCCTCTCCCCTGAAAGGTGCCAAATGTGACACCGGAGGGGGGGAGGGTTCCGAAAAGCGGAGGTTCAATTTTTGTGTGAACCTCCGCTTTAATGCATTATATGCATTAAGATAAAAAACCTTCTGTGTGTAGCAGCCTCCCCAGCACCCCCCAATTACCTACCTGAGCTCCGTCTCTCTCCAGCGATGTGCACGATCCCCTCAGCCATCCAGTACACTCCTCCTGATTGGATGAGACAGAGCAGTGGCGCTATTGGCTCCTGCGGCTGTCATTCAAAGTCAGTCAGCCAATCAGGGGAAAGAGGGGACAGGGTCAGGTCAGGGCTCTGTGTCTGAATGGATAAACGGAGCTCTGACTCGGCTTGGGTGACAACCTGTAGCAAGCTGCTGGCTGAGGGGCCTCAAAGGAGGGAGGGGCCAGGAGCAGCAAAAAGGGCCCCGAGAAGAGGAGGATCTGGGTTGCTCTGTGCAAAACCAACTGCACAGAGCAGGTAAGTATACCAATATGTTTGTTTTTTAAAAAAAATGAGAGAGCCTACAATCTCTTTAGGTATACACTATAAGAAAATCGGGCTGAGAATTTTCGTCCAAAGAACTTTCGTATGATTTTTGTATAGTGTGTACAGAACTTTGTACAGCCGATTCGGACATTGTGAACGAAAATTTCTGAAGGGACAAGCTCCAAAAAATTTCTTGTACGGGAACTAAACAATTTTCACTTGATGTGTACCATTTTTGTATGATTTTTGTATGAGAAAAATCATAAACGAAAGACTGCACAGGATCAGAAACAACAACAACAACAAAAAAGCCTTTGTCATACGAGAATTTTCGTATGGATTTTCTTTCATCGGTTCCCATTTGCTGTGAAACAAGGAGGAAAATCAGACGATCGGTCTCCCAATTTTCTTAGAGTGTGTACCCCACATTAGGGTGCAATTTTTTTTATTTTAAAATCAGGTGAAGTTTATTAAAGGTTATAGAGTTCCAGAGTAGAGTTACAACAATTGAGCGGTAACAGAAACACCCCTGTAAACAACAGTTATTAGATATGGATACATCTCAGGTTGCAAAATGATAACAGAGGAAAGTCAGAAAAATCAGTACCATCTCAACACGTACACCTGAAAATAAGACACACTGGGGGAGATTTGCTAAAACTGGTGCACACAGAATCTGGTGCAGCTGTGCAAAACTAACTAATCAGCTTCTAGGTTTTATTGTCAAAGTTTAATGGAACAAGCTGAAGTTAGAAGCTGACAGCTACATTAGATTCTGAGTGCACCCATTTTAAATCTCCCCTAGTGACTGCGGATAACAAGTATTAAGAAAATGTTAGGTACTTCACAAGATTCTGTCAAATATTAGGCCTATCAGTGACAACTAAGAGTAGCCAATCAATTCCCCCATCATTTTTCAAAATGTGCAGGGCACCCCCTATGTTGAAAAATAACCCTGATGAGTTGGTGGTTGTGCAGACTTCCAATATTGCAAAAAAAACTTAGAACAAGGCTTTACAAATAGCTACTCTAGTATGACACGATAGCTAATTTCCCTCCAGGATGTCAAGGTTTGGGTTCTAGTAATATATTGGTTTAAAAAAAACATATTGTTGGTGTCAGGGCTGGGCTCAGCCCTCCATTCTCAGAGCTCAGGCTGCTCAGCTATTGGTTAATTGCCAGTACTCATCATTTCACATTGACTCATCATTCCACATTGATCATATCCTGCTCGTTAACAAGCCCTGCTGGCTATTTAAACTGCCTGGATTAGTCTCCTGTGCCTTCGCCTTGGTCAAACATATCTTGAGCTGCCCCAGGCATTCCCATGGACAGATGCAAAGTAAGCTTTGTGATATCTTTGCTTTCTCAGAGCCTTTCTGAACCTTGGCCTGGGCAAACCCTCTATGGGAGATGCAAAAACCTGTTGTCCTGAGTTACCCAGAGTCTGTGGCTTCCTTTTAAAGATTTTTTTACATTCCCGCATGCTCCACTTTAGCTGCCAAGAGCCTCATATTCATTAAACAGAGTAAGAGAACTGTTACTGATTACGCCATTGAATTCCTTACTCTGACAGCAGAGGTTGCTTGGAACAATGAGGCCCTCATGGCTGCTTTTTCTCATGGTCTCTCCGATAACATCAAATATGAGATAGCAGCCCAAGACATACCCACTGCACTGGAGAAGTCAATCACGTTTGCCATTCTCATTGACTCCAGACTCCAAGAGAGACCTTCCTATAAGGAGCGCTTGCGAAAGCCTCCTGTACGTTTGGCTCCAAGCTTTGTAGACCCACCCTTGCCTCCCTCACCTCCCATACTTTCTGGTATTGAGTCTGCCAGTGAGGTAGAACCCATGCACTTTGGCTTCACACGTCTCTCTGTGGATGAGAGGGCCTCTAGGAGGAGGAAGAGATTGTGCCTTTATAGTTGCCTGGCAGGTCAATTTTTGAAGTCTTATCCTACCCATCTGGGGAAACGCTTGCACCTGAGGTCCTGTAGGGGACAGACCTTAGGTGGCATTGTTACGTCCCCAGTTATCAGAAGGATAAGCCCCTGGTTCCATTTACCCTTTCTTGGTCTGAGTCGTCCATTGGGATACAGGCTCTAATCGACTCTGGGGCTACAGGCCTGTTCATAGATGGTGCCTTTGTGTCTAAGCACTCAATTCCGCTACAGCTTCGTACCACTCCACTTGCTATTGAGGCTGTTGATGGTAGACCTCTACAGCCTGCCCATGTGACTCATGAGACTGCTCCATTGATCATGGCCGTAGGGGCTCTTCACCATGAGACAATCCAATTCCAAGTCATTTCCTCTCCTCGTTTTCTGGCGGTTATTGGTTATCCTTGGTTACAGAGGCACAACCCCTCTTTTGATTGGCTTTGTGCTGAGGTTCTTTCCTAGTTGCCTCAATGCAGTAAGACGTGTTTTCAGAAAGTGGCTAAAGTCTTGTGTACCTTTTCACTTTCCTCCCTGCCGGAGGAGTACCGCGATTTTAGCGATGTCTTTGACAAAGGTCAAGCCGGTAGTTTGCCTCCACACCGATCGTATGATTGCGCAATTGACCTTCAACCTGGTGCCATACCCCCTTGTGGCCGGGTTTACCCTCCGTCTGTCTCGGAGGACAAAGCCAAGGAGGAATATGTTGCAGACGCACTTTCTCGAGGATTCATCCACAAATCATCTCCTACTGGTGCTGGCTTCTTCTTTGTGAAGAAGAGTGGTGAACTGAGACCTTGTATTGATTATAGGGGTCTCAATTATTCCACAATTAAGAATGCTTATCCGATTCCATTGATTTCGGAGTTATTTGACCGCCTCAAGGGAGCAATGGTTTTCACGAAGCTCGATTTGAGAGGGGCATACAATCTTGTGAGGATCAAGGAGGGCGACAAATGGAAAACTGTGTTTAATACCAGAACAGGTCATTACGAGTAACTCGTAATGCCATTTGGCCTTTGCAATGCTCCGGCAGTTTTTCAGTAATTTTTAAACAATGTTCCCCGAGATTTGCTGCAGTTATGTGTAGTGGTATATCTCGAGGATATCCTCATATTTTCCAATTCCCTAGAGAGCCACCACACAGATGTCTGTCGTGTGCTTTGGAGGCTGAGAGAAAATAACCTGTATTGTAAATTGTGAAGAAGAAGTGCGAGTTCCATCGTGAACAGGTTAAATTCCTGGGTTATGTTATGTTATTTTTATACTGCTGGTTTTTCGATGCACCCAGAGAAACTTTCTGCAGTCCTACAGAGGCCCAGACCAGTGGCGGAACTACCGCCATAGCGACACACCTGGTCGCTATGGGGCCCGTGATCGCTATGGGGCCCCAGCCGCTGCCGATTGGAGCCCTCAGCAGAGTGGCATCGGCAAGCACCTGTGACTGTCCTGCACAGAAGACAGAACACCGGCCCAACGCCATCCCCATTCCAGCGGCGTGAAGTCACTCGGCCGGAGGAGGGAGGAGCGTCGAGAGCTACTGCAGAGCCTGCAACCAAGAGGAGCCAGGCAGCGCCGCCGAGGAGGAACCTCTACTTTATTGCAGAGCGCCAGAGACAGATTCAAAGATCATTCACGTTTCACAGGTAAGTAAGCAGCAAGCTACAGCAGTACACTACCACAACTAAATTAGGCTGATGCATTCAGTGATGCCATACGAAATATAAACTGTCTGTTTTCTAATATGCAGCATGGCGGGGGGAGGGGGGTAAATGTCCTACACTGGATAGCAACTGCTGTATTAATGTCCTGCAGGCTGCACTGGTCACCTCACGGTCACTGATGAATGATTTTACTGGTCACTGATGAATGATTGTACTGGTCACCTCACGGTCACTGATGAATGATTGTACTGGTCACCTCACGGTCAATGATGAATGATTGTACTGGTCACCTCACGGTCACTGATGAATGATTTTACTGACCACCTCATGGTCATTGATGAATGATTTTACTGGTCACCTCACGGTCACTGATGAATGATTGTACTGGTCACCTCATGGTCACTGATGAATGAATGTACTGGTCACCTCACGGTCACTGATGAATGATTGTACTGGTCACCTCATGGTCACTGATGAATGATTGTACTGGTCACCTCATGGTCACTGATGAATGATTGTACTGGTTACCTCATGGTTACTGATGAATGATTGTACTGGTCACCTCACAGTCACTGATGAATGAATGTACTGGTCACCTCACGGTCACTGATGAATGATTGTATTGGTCACCTCACGGTCACTGATGAATGATTGTACTGGTCACCTCACGGTCACTGATGAATGATTGTACTGGTCACCTCACGGTCACTGATGAATGATTGTACTGGTCACCTCACGGTCACTGATGAATGAATGTACTGGTCACCTCACGGTCACTGATGGAGTGTACTGGTCACCTCATGGTCACTGATGAATGATTGTACTGGTCACCTCAAGGTCACTGATGAATGATTTTACTGGTAACCTCACGGTCACTGAAGAATGATTGTACTGGTCACCTCACGGTCACTGATGAATGATTTTACTGGCCACCTCACGGTCACTGATGAATGATTGTACTGTTCACCTCATGGTCACTGATGAATGATTATACTGGTCACCTCATGGTCACTGATGAATGATTGTACTGGTCACCCTTATGGTCACTGATGAATGATTGTACTGGTCACCTCACGGTCACTGATGAATGATTGTACTGGTCCCCTCACGGTCACTGATGAATGATTGTACTGGTCACCTCACGGTCACTGATGAATGAATGTACTGGTCACCTCATGGTCACTGATGAATGATTGTACTGGTCACCTCATGGTCACTGATGAATGATTTTACTGTCACCTCACGGTCACTGATGAATGATTGTACTGGTCACCTCACGGTCACTGATGAATGAATGTACTGGTCACCTCACGGTCACTGATGAATGATTGTACTGGTCACCTCATGGTCACTGATGAATGATTGTACTGGTCACCTCATGGTCACTGATGAATGATTGTACTGGTCACCTCACGGTCACTGATGAATGATTGTATTGGTCACCTCATGGTCACTGATAAATGATTGTATTGGTCACCTCACGGTCACTGATGAATGATTGTACTGGTCACCTCATGGTCACTGATGAATGATTGTACTGGTCACCTCATGGTCACTGATGATGAATGATTGTACTGTCACCTCACGGTCACTGATGAATGATTGTACTGGTCACCTCACGGTCACTGATGAATGAATGTACTGGTCACCTCACGGTCACTGATGAATGATTGTACTGGTCACCTCATGGTCACTGATGAATGATTGTACTGGTCACCTCATGGTCACTGATGAATGATTTTACTGGTCACCTCACGGTCACTGATGAATGATTGTATTGGTCACCTCATGGTCACTGATAAATGATTGTATTGGTCACCTCACGGTCACTGATGAATGAATGTACTGGTCACCTCATGGTCACTGATGAATGATTGTACTGGTCACCTCATGGTCACTGATGAATGAATGTACTGGTCACCTCACGGTCACTGATGAATGAATGTACTGGTCACCTCATGGTCACTGATGAATGATTGTACTGGTCACCTCATGGTCACTGATGAATGATTTTACTGTCACCTCACGGTCACTGATGAATGATTGTACTGGTCACCTCACGGTCACTGATGAATGAATGTACTGGTCACCTCACGGTCACTGATGAATGATTGTACTGGTCACCTCATGGTCACTGATGAATGATTGTACTGGTCACCTCATGGTCACTGATGAATGATTTTACTGGTCACCTCACGGTCACTGATGAATGATTGTATTGGTCACCTCATGGTCACTGATAAATGATTGTATTGGTCACCTCACGGTCACTGATGAATGATTGTACTGGTCACCTCATGGTCACTGATGAATGATTGTACTGGTCACCTCATGGTCACTGATGATGAATGATTGTACTGTCACCTCACGGTCACTGATGAATGATTGTACTGGTCACCTCACGGTCACTGATGAATGAATGTACTGGTCACCTCACGGTCACTGATGAATGATTGTACTGGTCACCTCATGGTCACTGATGAATGATTGTACTGGTCACCTCATGGTCACTGATGAATGATTTTACTGGTCACCTCACGGTCACTGATGAATGATTGTATTGGTCACCTCATGGTCACTGATAAATGATTGTATTGGTCACCTCACGGTCACTGATGAATGAATGTACTGGTCACCTCATGGTCACTGATGAATGATTGTACTGGTCACCTCATGGTCACTGATGAATGAATGTACTGGTCACCTCACGGTCACTGATGAATGATTGTACTGGTCACCTCATGGTCATTGATGAATGAATATACTGGTTACCTCACGGTCACCGATGAATGATTTTACTGGTCAATTTTTGTTTTGTTGTTCGAAATTGATATAAGCTGTTGCCTGGGTACTGTGCCACATGAGTGTGGTAATCTGTTGTTCAATGGAATTAGTTATTTTTTTGGGGGGGGGAGGGGCTGTTTGCAGGGGGGGCCCCATACAACATTTTGCTATGGGGCTCTGTGATTTCTAGTTACGCCCCTGGCCCCGACCCATGGGTTTACATCCACTGCAACATGCTCTTGGTTGTCCAGTTTTTGTTTTGTTTTTTCATGCTAGTATATCGAAAATGAAGAAGTTACTAAAGTTACGAAAATTCCCGTACGACAAAATACAACTTCGGATTTAATGTATTGTATTATAATGTATTGGTTAGTTTCTGAGCATGCGCTGTTTTGGTTACTTGATTTTTTTCAGATGAATACTGTACTGCTTTAAATAAATCGTTTGTTCTGGTATTGTATGAGTAAATTTTTCGTGCTCATCCCTTCAAAATAATTTCTCATGAACTGCCGTGATCGGCTCTCGAAAGCTGTTTACTAACAATCAGTTTATCGTACGATAGCTTCAAATGAGGTGTTTTTCACCCATTTTTTTTTTAATTGCGTGTACTAGGCATTATGAGAAACATTTTCACACTTGTCCCTTTGGATATTTTCGTATGAACTGTTGGGATCGGCTCTTGAAAGCTGTGTACTAACGAATAGATCATTGGCCGATCGCTCCAAATTAGGTGTTTTTCATCTGATTTTTTTCCTCATCATGTGTACAAGGCATTGGACATTTGTTTATCATCTGTCATGGTGGGATTAAAAAAAACAAATGTTAGTACTTTATAGTACAAAACCAAGAGATACTCACTACTGTAAGGGGTCAATTTATACTGTGAAACAGTGAAAGTAATAATAATTTACAGTGGGTAAAATAATTATTTGATCCCCTGCAGGTTTTGTAAGTTTGCCCACTTACATAGTAGTTACATAATAGGTGAGGTTGAAAAAAGACACAAGTTCATCAAGTCCAACCTATGTGTGTGATTATATGTCAGTATTACATTGTATATCCCTGTATGTTGCAGTCATTCAGGTGACAGAGAAAAATATATTTTACCAAAACATCAAAACATTCCACATTCTAGCATTCTTAAAAACAAAATATTTGAAGTAGAAGCAACAATGTTGCAAAGGAAAATTTATTTCAGAGAAAGATACATTTCATCTCAACATTAATATGTGTACATGTACACAGGTTCGTTTAATTTCGTTTTTAGGCAGTTGCATTTATAGGCTTTTCTTCGAAGGCAAAAAAATCAGTTCAGACGGTGAAGTTTCCGACGTTTCAGACACCAAACGTGGCTAAACGCGGCTAAACGCGGTAACTTGCGCTTAGCCAAGTTTAGGTTGGAGGTGGTAGGACCATTGACATATGCTCCCTCTCTTCCTATTATAATCAATTACCATTGATTATTAATTCATTGTCTATCATAGGTACCCCATATGTATAGCTGCTCCTGATGAGTGGAAATGATCCACGAAACGCGTCAAGCTTTTTACCATTGGATGCTATGCCAGATTAATCATGATTTTACCATGGGTTTGAATTGTTTAAATCATCAATCAAAAAATTTTTTTGGCTAATAATGTATAGTTACGTTGGTGTGTACTGATGGTTCATTATAAAAATGCAACTATGCTACTGTACTATGAATTGTATTGTGCTATGATTTTATCATGCCTTTCTATTGGACTTATCATATATTGTTTTACTATTAATGTTATCCACTGTACTGTCTCCTTCCATGCTGCCATTAAAATAATAATATATTTTTTACCATATTGATTGATTTAATCTACCCAAGTGTGTTGTTTCATATAAAGTCCCAAAACCCCCTCCTTTTGACATGCAATAATTAGGGATGGAGTCCTGTGTACTCGATGGTCATGGCTCATATAGAGTCCCACTTCTATTTTATTCCTCTTTAGCCAAGTTTCGTTTACAGGCATTTTTAATTTTTGGCACAAAACGCAAACCCAACTAAACGCGGCATGTAAACATGGCAAACGGACATTTTAAACGTGGGTTACTATCTGTCAAGTTAAATCGTTCAGGAGAGGTTGTAAAAACGTCCCGTGTACATTAAGCCTTAAAGGATTTATTTGGGGAACTTACAATTGTACCATTAGAATCAATGGCTAAAACTTGCATTGGACTATAAAAGCGCCGATTTTCACTCTCAAAAAATGCTCTTTAACACAGCGCTCATTTTGGTATTTACTATAGCGCCCTGTAAAAAAGACATTGGAGCTAAAATGAGAGTTATTTGCAGGTATGAGCATCCTCAGTTGTGTTGGCACCTGGTTATACAAAAACAGGGAATTTATCTCTTCTCAGACTTTTAAAGATATTTCAGTGTAGAAATTACATTTTCACACAGTTTAAAAGCAGATTATCTTTAAATAATGTACTGCATATTTCAGAAGTATTATATCATGCTCTAAACATTATTTCCACGTGCACTACTCAAGGTTTTAGCAGAGTAAGGGTTTGGGCACTATTTTTTTTCAGGGAACAATAGTCAATTCGATTTTGGGAGTATTTATTTACCAGCGCTATAGTGAATACCGTTTTAGCGCAAATTAGCGCTAATTCACGATAATTATCGCTAATTAGCGCCACAGCGCTATAGTAAATGACCCCCATAAAGTCTGCTTGATTTTAAATAAACTACACCTAGTGATCACCATGTTCAATGTACTCACTAAAACTTTTGCAAATTTTTTTACATCTACTTGTAACAGTCATATAGACCTATAGAAACTTGGATCAGCTGGTGGTTTGCCTGGTTTCAACAGGAGAAAAATATTGGTCTTAGATATAGAGAGAGGTAGGCTTTGTTTGTCAAATGATGCTTCATACACTTTCAGTAAATACAGTAGAATACATTCAGAATATCTTTTATTTACTTTAATCTCCCGAGGCTTTACAATTCAGAAAAAAATGGTTGTCAACTGAACTTTCTCCAAAGTTATTGGCAAATCTAAAAATCTTTTTTGGGAACAGGAAAGTATGGGTAACTCAATTAGACTCAGGTCTAAAATCTGGTTTAATGCCTCAGGGGTAGAATGTGTTTTGGAAAAATAAAGATCCATATAAAATTTGGCCATCATAATCAGGTCAGAATTTACCAATTTACCTGAAGAAGTTTAAAGTGCCACTATTGTCTGTGAGGTCTGATGTGTATTTACAGTTTTAGCTAGCAGGAGGCAAGTTTGTTCTCTCTCTTCAAAGTAGGCAAACTTGTGGAATAACTATTTGCTTTTCTCAGAAGTGGCCAACCTATCAACATCAACACCTTGGTGTGGCCTTGGATGTGCACAGTGAGGTTGCATTTGATGGGCACAGTGAGGTTACATTTGGTGGGCACAGTGAGGTTGCATTTGGTGGGCACAGTGAGGTTGCATTTGGTGGGCACAGTGAGGTTGCATTTGATGGGCACAGTGAGGCTGCAATTGATGTGCACAGTGAGGTTGCATTTGATGGGCACAGTGAGGTTGCATTTGGTGGGCACAGTGAGGTTGCATTGGATGGGCACAGTGAGGCTGCATTTGATGGCCACAGTGAGGCTGCAATTGATGGGCGCAGTGAGCCTGCATTTGATGGACACAGTGAGGCTGCAATTCTGGATGATGTAGTAAAGCAGACACCCTTGGACTGCAGCATTGTCAATCTGGGGAGTGGGTACTGTTAAACTAGCAGAGATAGTTTTGACTTGACTTAAATATAGATAGACTTCACCAACAAATTATATCTGATCATCAGCTAACACTTTAAAAGCAGTTACAGAAAACAATGAAAAGAGATGCAAATTCCTTTTGGAATAAGGTTTTATATAAATGATTAAAAGTTGACCTTTGTAAGCACCCCTGTTAGTGTTAAATGGTTTTACACAGACACACAGAGGCACACCTCCAGCTCTGCAGCTCTGGTTGGCCCTCTTATTACTCATCCACCCTCCCTTCCTGGCAAACTCTCATGAGAGAAAGAGAGAGAGCTGTGCATGATGTCATATGCCTAGGCGTTTTTTACAGACAAGAAACAGAAAGTGGGCTGTATAAGGTATTTACTGGCAGAAAAAAAATGTTTTACTATCCAAAGTTAAAACAACAAGTGCAGAAGATTTAATAGTATGAAAGATGAAAAAATGACTGAAGTTCCACTTTAAAATAGAAAACACCTACTTTAAGGGAGCTGTAAAGTAGACATGGGCCGAACGCCCCTGGTTTGGTTTGCAGCAGAACTTTCAAACATCGCAAAAGTTCGGAACCAAATAATGAACCCCATTGAATTCTATGGAATCTGAACTTGAAAAGTATGCCTGTAATGTGGCACATCTGTATCGTGTATAGAACCTGCTGCAGCAATAATGACATTTATAAAGCCAAAAAAAAGACATTTTCCCTGCATGTTTTCATTTTTTGTAAACAGCGGCTTGGGGAGCCAGTCTGTATGATGAGGCCAATTTAGTGCACTCTGGACAAGATTAGAGATTTTTGGCATAAATTCTGGTGTCTGTTTACCAGACTTTGGATAAAAGTATCAGGTGCAGAATAATTGGGCTTTGGGTGTTGGTGGTGCCTTCACACCGTAACCCTATAGAGGTCCTCCTGATGAAAGCAAGACTTGGCCTTGCTCTCAAAGATTTAACTGACATGCACCTGTCAAACAGGTGTGGAAAAATTAGTCCTTGGATGTTAATTGTGCCCATGAAACCTACACAAATACATTTCTGCCAGATGAAATTAACACTTACAAAGCTAGGCAGCCTAGACAGTCTTTCAGAGATTCCAGATCCAGGAAGCACTTAATCAGCAACATTGGCATCAGGGTCTTGATAGCTGCTGCTAATCCAAGACTGATTCATTTTGATAAATGTCAGCCAGTCCACAGAGTTTATGGAAATACGCTCCCTCTAATCTGTCTCCCACAGCACTGAATGCCCGTTCAGAAAGCAAGCTGGATGCAGGGCAGCCCAGCAGCTCAATTGCATACTGGGCAAGTTCTGGCCAGTGGTCTATTCTCATGACCCAGTAACCCATTGGATCGTCAACTGGAAAGCTCTCCATGTCTGTTTTTGCCCCTAGATAATTTCCCATCATATAATGCAGATGCTGCCGATGGGATTTGGAAGCTGACAGCCCTGGGCGATGAGGACTAAAACATTTTTGAAAAGCATTACTGAGGCGGCCACCTTCTGCACCTAGCCACCTTCTGCACCGCTCCTCTCTTGACCAACAGAAGCATAAAAACTATGTTTTCCACGAGACTGTAACCCACCAGAGTCGGGGAAAGCGTTACATAAACTCTTAATGTGTCCTCAAGATATTTGATCTTCTGCTCCCTCTGTGGGAACGGGATGAGTTCCGAGACGTTCCCCTTGTAACGGTGATCAATGAGGGTTGCCAACCAATAGTGATCCTTCTCCTTGATGCCACATACTCTCGTGTCCTTTCGCTGGCTTTGAAGAATGAGGGAGCCCATGCACCTCAAGTCTGCGGAGGCATGAGAAGAAGACTCCTCGGAGTCACTGAGAATTACAGTATCTGGAACTGCCTCCTCCCAGCCATGTACTACTCCCAAGGGTTCTGGGGATGGAAAACCATCTGTTAAGAGTTGACGTATGTCTTCCCCTGCTTCAATGCCTCCAAAACTGACAGAATGCTCCTCCTCCCTTGTGTGTTTTATGGCATTGCAAGAATCGTGTCTGCATAAAGCGGGCCTTGAGAGGAAAGGAAGTCCTCCTCTTTCTCCCGCTGCTCTGCCTTGAGTGCCTTGTTCATAATGCCACGCAGAGTCTACTCCAGCAGGAACACAGCAGGGATTGTGTCACTGATGCATGCATTGTCACAGCTCACCATCCTTGTGGTCTCCTCAAATGGTGACAGTATAGTGCATGCATCCTTTATCAGCAGCCATTGGCGTGGGGAAAAAAAGCGGAACCGGCTTGAGCCTGTTATTGTGCCATACATACACAGGTACTTGTTGACAGCAATGCCAAAGTCAAGTTCCACCTTGTGGGCATGTCGCAAATAAGGCAATTTATGGGCAAGTGGAAATCCTGTTGAATTTCAGCCAACCGAGCACTGGCTGTGTATGACCATCTGAAATGACTACAGACTCTGGCCTGCTTTAGCAGATCTTTCAACCCTGGGTACCTGCATAAGAAATGCTGCACCACCAAATTGAGGACACGTGCAGGGCATAGTGCATGTGTCAACTTTCCGTGTCTAAAAGCAGACAGGAGGTTTTTGCCATTATCGCACACCACCATTTCTGGCCTCAACTGTCATGGCATGTACCACCCCTGGGCCTGCCCCTGCAGAGCTGCAAGAATCTCTGCTCCAGTGTGGCTCCTGTCCCCTACACACACCAGCTGAAGCACTGCATGGCACTCTTTAGCCTAACTGATGGAATAGCCCCTTCAATGCTTAGGGGGTATTGGTGGTTCATAGGACAATTCAGCAAAGAAGGACATGAAGAAGGAGGAGGAGGGGGTGGAGCTGACAAATCTCGCATTATCACCAGTGGTTGTATGGAGACACGACGGCACAGCAAGCTGCAGCACTGAGCCCTGTCCTGAGTTTTAAGCAGAGTTACCCAGTGTACTGTGAATGAAATATAGTGTCCCTGACCATGCTTGCTGGACCACGTGTCAGCAGTAACATGGACCTTGCAGCTGAGGTAGGTGTGCTACTGGCAGATGTGCTGCCACTCTTCGCTATACCATCATCCCTGTCAGTGGAAGCTGCTGAGAGGTCATGAGGTAAAGCAGGGGTAGAAGACCGGAAAGTCAAGGAGTGAGGAAACGCAGAACTGTGTCTCTTTTGTGTGGCTTTCAGGTGCTCTTGCCAAGTGGTGGGAGGTTAAATGCATTGTCAAGCACGTGGTACCCAAAATGCTAAGCATGTGGTACCCAAATGGCTGGTGTTTTTGCCATGCTTGATCTGCTTGAGGCAAAGTTTGCAAATTGCAACAGTGTGAAAAAAAAAAACCCAGACAACTGACCTGTAGGAAGTGGACCGGGAGATAACAGCTCCACAATCTGGTGGAATAGGTGCAATATGGTGCAATCTGGGTGAACATGATTGCCAATTTGTTGTTTACCAGTGTTCTCCCCTCTCTGTAGGCTCGTGCTTCTGCCTTTCTCAACCTCAGAACCAGGATCTGAATCAAGTAATGGCTGTGCCGGCCCAACAAAACAAAGCCTTGCAGCTCTGCAACAGAGTCTTGAAGCCCAGCAGCAAGTCTCAGAGGCCTGCCATAAGGAATTGCTGTTACAACAGGGACAAAATTACCAACAACAAATTGAAGCCATCAGGAAGCAGCTTCTGCAGAATCAGCAGGCTGAGGATGTGAGTGATTCCAGTAATATACTGTCTTTTCAGGTAAGCCACCTATTGCCAAAGATGACTGTGGGAATTTCAGAGACCTGGTTCAACAACTCTCATGATTGTCTGGCAAGCATTCAAGGGTATACCCTTTATTGCAGGGATAGAGAGGGTAAAAAGGGGGAGGGGTATGCCTATATATCAAAAATAATGTACAAGTGATTGTGAGAGATGACATCACTAAGGCAGCTATGGAGGAGGTGGAATCCTAATGGGTAGAGCTCCAAAGAGATAAAGCCAAGGGGGAAATAATACTGGGAGTATGCTATAGGCCCCCTAACCTGAGGGAGGAGGGGGAGACTGATCTCCTATCACAAGTTGGGTTATCAGCAAGGATGGGAAGTGTTATCATAATGGGGGACTTTAATTATCCAGACATAGACTGGGTGAAGGGAACCACCCATTCGTCTAAGGCTTGCCAGTTCCTAAATATCTTGCAGGACAATTTCATGGTTCAGATGGTAGATGCACCAACTAGAAATAAAGCGTTACTGGATCTACTAATTACAAACAATACAGACCTGATCAAGGATGTGGAAATATGGGGCAATTTAGGAAACAGCAATCACAGGTCAATAGGCTTTAGTATAAATCACACAAATATGAAACATAAAAGGATTACAAAGACACTGAATTTCAAAAGAGCCAACTTCCCTAAACTACGACCCTTGCTAGAAGGCATGAATTGGGATAAAATCTTAAGAACAAAGAACAAAGAGAAGAGATGGGTTTGCTTTAAGAGCATATTAAATAAGGGCATTAGCCAATGCATCCCATTGGGTAATAAATTTAAAAGAGTGACAAAAGTCCTGGATGGCTTAACTCCAATGTAAAAATGCATATAAAAGCAAAGGCCTTCAAAAAATACAGGCTTCAGTAACCAAAACTGCAGTGTTTATCCTCATGACACATCACAGGAAGCACCTCCATGGTTAACAGAGGACAGAATTAAAATTAGATTTGGGAAACTTAACATTAATAAATCACCAGAACCAGATGACTTGCATCCGAGGGTACTTGGGGAACTCAGTCAAGTAATTGTTAGACCATTGTTCCTAATTTTTACTGACATTAAATAAGAGTTTGGGACTTTGAGTGAGGCTCGGGGTAATGCCTCCATCCCGGATTCAGAGAAACAAAAAAGGGGGAAATGGGACTTTAAATGAAACAGTTGACAGATTGGGGTTGAGAGTAAAATACAATTTATTACATGTGATTTATGCTGATATATACCTTCAACATGTGAAAGGTTGCCGGTGCATATGCGCCAAGCATAGCCTATATACATGCACATGCACAAAGAACAAGCAGCACTACATTCCAGTAATAAGTAACTAACACGTATGTCATATGGAGATTGTACATATAAAAAATCACAGACCATGATAATGTAGAAAATGAATTGTAAATGGATACATAAGTATTTCATAAAAATAGAATCCTAAAAAGCGCACAGGGGCTGCATCCATCGTGCCCGACGCGTTTCTGTGAAATACACTTCTTCAGGGGCGGATGCTCTAGGATTTCTGAAATAACAAGGTAAGTAGCATCAGAAAGTGGGCTGGTTAATAACCAGAAGGGGCAACAAGTCAGTTTCTAGAGATTTACATACGTGGCCAAGCTATGGTGAAGTGCAGGTATCGGGTCAACAAGCATTGCCCCTTTCCGGAGCTGAGGCGACAGAGACACCAACACACGACAGACGCACACAGGTATCCTCCACTTGGTGCATATTATTTCCGCAATATGGTGACCATGAGCTTCAAATGGTGAGGAATGTCTGAAATGGATAGATAAGTCCACTAAGATATACCAATATACTTTGGAAAGAATGGTCAAAAATGTAGTACGCCTCTTGCCTCGTCAGCCTTACGTGGCGTTGGCGGCAATCACCGACGCAGATGAGCTGCATATCAGGTGTCTCCTCTCGTGCAGTCCTCCTCTCCACTCATATATAAATGCCGCATTGATGAAGACGCTGTATTCCTTTTGGACAAATTCTTTTTGGACAATTTTTGTTTCCAGCAATCTAAGGTACTACATTTTTGACCATTCTTTCCAAAGTTGTTTATTCTCTCAATACTTCCCCCTTTTTTAGTTCCCACACCCTTGGTATATCTTAGTGGACTTATCTATCCATTTCAGATATTCCTCACCATAGTGTATCCATTTACAATTCATTTTCTACATTATCATGGTCTGTGATTTTTTATATGTACAATCTCCATATGACATACGTGTTAGTTACTTATTACTGGAATGTAGTGCTGCTTGTTCTTTGTGCATGTGCATGTATATAGGCTATGCTTGGCGCATATGCACCGGCAACCTTTCACATGTTGAAGGTATATATCAGCATAAATCACATGTAATAAATTGTATTTTACTCTCAACCCCAATCTGTCAACTGTTTCAATTAAAGTCCCATTTCCCCCTTTTTTGTTTCTCTAATTTTTACTGACAGTCTACTGACTGGAATGGTACCAGCTGATTGGAGAAAAACCAATGTAGCACCAATAATAAATAAGGGCTCAAAATACATCCCTGGGAATTACAGACCAGTTAGCCTAACATCAATAGTATGCAAGCTCTTGGAGGGGATGATAAGGGACTATATACAAGATTTTAGTAATGATAACGGTATCATTAGCAGTAATCAGCATGGATTCATGAAGAATCGTTCTTGCCAAACCAATCTATTAACCTTCTATGAGGAGGTGAGTTGCCATCTAGATAAAGGAAGGCCCGTAGACGTGGTGTATCTGGATTTTGCAAAAGCATTTGACACATTTCCCCATAAACGTTTACTGTACAAAATAAGGTCCGTTGGCATGGACCATAGGGTGAGTACATGGATTGAAAACTGGCTACAAGGACAAGTTTAGAGGGTGGTGATAAATGGGGAGTACTTGGAATGGTCAGGGGTGGGTAGTGGGGTCTCCCAGGGTTCTGTGCTGGGACCAATCCTATTTATTTTGTTCATAAACGACCTGGAGGATGGGGCAAACAGTTCATCCTCTGTACTTGCGGACGATACAGTCTCTCGGACAGTGTCAGTGAGTCAAATGTCACTGTCAGAGAGAGGGAGAGCAGAGCAGACTCAGAAAAAAGTCAGCAGCGGCCGCACCAGACCCTGCGAGGACCGCACAGTGGTATCATTAGGGTTGGTGTCACCTGGTGCGCTAAAACACGGTGTCACCCCCCTCCCATTTTTGGGCCGGCAGCTCAGTGCTGGAGCTTGGTGGCATGCGTTGCAGTGGTCAATAAGGCCTGCAGGCAGTATTATGGCTAAAGGATAGCGGGTTAGGCAGCTTCTAATGGCTCAGTCCCTAGGATAAGTAATGGACAATTGCTGAAAGGCCCTCTTACCAGACCCAGCGAAACAGAAGCAGTGATTCCGCCAGCTGGACATTCGCTCACTCTGGGTTGCCCGGGGTGACTCTAGTCAGTAGTGTAGCATGTCTGTACCCTGGCAGTGTCTGAGTCTTTCTCTCTTTGGTGATGTGGGTGCAGCGTGGCTCTCTCTGGTGGTGCGGGTGCAGCGTGGTTCTCTCTGGTGGTGCGGGTGAAACGTGGCTCTCTCTGGTGGTGCTGGTGCAGCGTGGCTCTCTCTGGTGGTGCTGGTGCAGTGTGGCTCTCTCTGGTGGTGCTGGTGCAGCGTGACTCTCTCTGGTGGTGCGGATGTCAGCTCTATTTGGTGGTGCTGGGGCCATTAGTTCCCCCAGCACGGTCCTCTCTTTCTTTTTCCATGTCTCCGGTAGCTGCTACAGTTTAGCATTCACTCCCTCAGCTTGATTCTGGGTTCTCTCTTTTCCCCCCAGCAGATTGCATGCTGGGGGCTGTAGCCTACTCCCTGTGGAGAACAAGCCACCAATCTGCGGGACTACCTTTCCTATGATGCCCCTCTAGCTTTTTCTGATGGCCAATGGGGAAGGAAGAAGAGGGGGAGGGAAGCTTTCTCTTCTCCCATGCTGAGAAATGAGGGGGAAACATTCTGACAACTGCTCGCAGCTCTCCCCTATCACAGCGCTGCTGCCTGTCACCACTTCACATATGGTTGGGGGGGACTCGACAGCACCCGCTACATCTGCTTCCTTGATGGTGTCACCCAGGTGAGGTCGCCCCCCCAGCACCCCCATAGCGAGGCCACTGGGACCACACACCTTGCCGATTCAAGGGGGCATGCGCCCCCCTGCCCCTAATTGTGGAGGCCCATGGTTGCAAACACTGCAATAAGGGGAAATGCAGCGTACACAAGGGCGGACTTTTCGACCGGACTGGTCCTACGGTCTATCCGACGGACTTTTGGCAGACTTCCGATGGACTTTCCCAACGAACGGACTTGCCTACACACGATCACACCAAAGTCCTACGGATTCGTACGTGATGACGTACGACCGGACTAAAATAAGGAAGTTGATAGCCAGTAGCCAATAGCTGCCCTAACGTCGGTTTTTGTCCGTCAGACTAGCATACAGACGAGCGGACTTTTCAACCGGACTCGAGTCTGTCGGAAAGATTTGAAACATGTTCCAAATCTAAAGTCCGTCAGATTTTTGACCGAAAAAGTCCGCTGCAGGTCCGATGAAGCCCACACACGGTCAAATCGGTCCGTCGAATCGGTCCATCGGACCAGTCCGGTCGAAAAGTCCGCTCATGTGTACGGGCATTAGGCAAAATACCTATAGATGATAAAAATTTTGTTGTATTGTTGGATTCAGGTAGACTGGTAACATTGGTAAAAGCTGAACTAGTGGCTACAAAAGTCTTACAGTCTAGAAACATGGTAGTCATTTATGTGCATGAGGACACCAAAGAGTATCCTGTAGCCACAGTGGCCTTTGAGACCTCCCTAGGTAATATGTATCATCAGATGGCCATGATCATCATGATGCCATTGTGGTAAGCAATTTGCCACAATTCTGGAACTGTTCGGATTGCCCAGACCTCCCCTCAAGTGCTTCTACAGAGCTTGAAGGTATTCCTTGTTCAATATTTTATTAAAGTTTATCAAAAAGAACATAAATGTGAGCAATATCTGCCATACAAGAGTACATATGAAGTAGACTTGTATGAGCGGGTACAAACGTTAAAAACAGTTTTAACAGACATGCATGAAGGCGCCTGCATCCTCAGAACAACAACCTCTTGTGTTTGCTGATGTTGGAAATACACAGAGAAGACTTTGCCACCAAACACTACTAAGAGCCCAAGAGAACGTGGTGGAAGGAGATGGGGAATTAGTAAACTCAGAAGACAAGGTTGCCCTTCATACTTAATAATGGGAAGGTACCTATTATACTGGGTGTCACAAAAGTTGGAGGAAACCACTGAGAAATTGGTGGTGCCCAAACCTTACTGAAAGTTGGTGTTAGGATTGACTCATGGGCACATTCCTGAAGTGCATTTGGGAGCTGCAAAAAACAGAGAGAGAGTAGTGCAGAGGTTATATTGGTTATATTGGCCTGGATCACTATGGAAGTGAACGCACACTGTTTTTGTTTTAGATGCATAACTGTCACACATTCTGCACAACATTCTATATGTCATATACCTTTTAGAATGCCCATGTACAGTACACTACAGCACGTTGGATATACAGTGAACTGTTTGCGGCGAAGTGTAGTGTAGTGCGGTAGCAGTAAACACTCAGATAGTTAGGTAAAAGGAGTCACAGGTCCACACACACCAGCCCCTAATGAAGCCCTATTAGGTGAAACATGTTGGCCAGAGCCTGTATGAAAGATGTCATTCCATTTAGGTGTGAATTCCAGCTGCTATAACATTGAGATCAACAGGTCACCATTTTTTAGGTTTTATGATTATTTTTATAAGTCTAATAAACTTTTCAAAAATATTTTTGCACCATCAGGCTCACATTATCATGTGTTGAGAACATGCACACAATTACGAGCGTTTCTGACATGCGTTAGAAAGGTGCTGATTTTAAGCAGACTCACAGGGGTGCTGCCCACCCCTGTTTTCATGTGCAGGAAACTACAAGAGTCCAGGCCTTTTTTCCCCATGTTTCTAAGGGTAGGGGAGCCTATTCAAATTAATGAGCTACCTACACACAAAACTCAGGTCTGAACAGAGCCTTAAACATTTTGAATTTATCCAAGCAACATCACCTCTGAATACATTGCTGTGATTATCTGTAGGAGACTCGGGTCATCCCTTCACAGGACTGACTTACCAAAGCACAAATTGACCCCTATGAATACCTTGAGGTCTGTACTTCATGTTTGACTTGATGGACTTTTTTTTCAACCTCGCCTACTATGTAAATTTGTAACTATGTTAGGTGGAGGACACAGCTTATCTTCTACTTCAGGATTGATATTCATGAATCAGCCATAACTTAATGACCACCCAGTGGCGTAGCGTGGGGGGTGCAGGGGGTGCCGTGGCCCCGGGCGCGACATTTAGGGGGGCGCTAGTATGTGTCACTGGCTGCCTCCTCCTAATATTAAATTCCTGTGTCCCCGGGCTCCGGCCGCCATGTTCAGTGTCCGGCGCCCTGTGATTGGGCGTATGGGGGTCATGTGAGGTGTAGAGCTGGCCTGTCCTCGATCACTCCTGAAGTCCTGCCTCCGCACATGACCCCCATAGCGCCCAATCACAGTGCACTGCGGCGAACACTGAATATGGCAGCTACAGCGCGGGGGAGAGAAGCAATGTGAGCCGCCGAGCCGCCGCTGTCTTCTCCTTCTCCTCCTTCTCCTCCTCCGGACTGATGCAGGTCAGCCAGACACAAAGGTGAGTGAGACTCTCTCGTAAGAGTCGTGTTACTGGCCCCAGGGGGGGGGGCGGGGGATAGAGAGAGAGAGAAGGTCAGTTAGTGTAGTATGTGGTCAGTTAGTGTAGTATGGTGGTCAGTTAGTGTAGTATGTGGTCAGTTAGTGTAGTATGGTGGTCAGTTAGTGTAGTATGGTGGGTAGTTAGTGTAGTATGGTGGGTCAGTTACTGTAGTATGGTGGTCAGTTAGAGTAGTATGGTGGGTCAGTTAGTGTAGTATGGTGGGTCAGTTAGTGTAGTATGGTGGGTCAGTTAGTGTAGTATGGCGGTCAGTTAGTGTAGTATGGTGGTCAGTTAGTGTAGTATGGTGGGTAGTTAGTGTAGTATGGTGGGTCAGTTACTGTAGTATGGTGGTCAGTTAGAGTAGTATGGTGGGTCAGTTAGTGTAGTATGGTGGGTCAGTTAGTGTAGTATGGTGGGTCAGTTAGTGTAGTATGGCGGTCAGTTAGTGTAGTATGGCGGGTAGTTATTGTAGTATGGGGGGTCAGTTACTGTAGTATGTGGTCAGTTACTGTAGTATGGCGGTCAGTTAGTGTAGTATGGTGGGTCAGTTAGTGTAGTATGGTGGGTCAGTTAGTGTAGTATGGTGGGTCAGTTAGTGTAGTATGGCGGTCAGTTAGTGTAGTATGGTGGGTCAGTTAGTGTAGTATGGCGGTCAGTTAGTGTAGTATGGCGGTCAGTTAGTGTAGTATGTGGTCAGTTAGTGTAGTATGTGGTCAGTTAGTGTAGTATGGTGGGTCAGTTAGTGAAGTATGGTGGTTAGTATAGTGGGCAGTATGGTGGTCATTGTAGTGGACAGTGTAGTATAGTGGTCAGTGTAGGGTAGTATGGTGGTCAGTATAGTGTAGTGGACAGTATAGTATAGTGGTCAGTGTAGTTCTCAGTGTAGTGGACAGTATAGTATAGCGGTCAGTGTAGTATGGTGGTCAGTGTAGTTCTCAGTGTAGTGATCAGTATAGTGTAGTGGACAGTATAGTATAGTGGTCAGTGTAGTTCTCAGTGTAGTGGACAGTATAGTGGTCTGTCGTGGACAGTGTAGTGTAGTGGTCAGTGTAGTAGTCAGTGTAGTGGTCAGTATAGTGTAGTGGACAGTATAGTGTAGTGGACAGTATAGTGTAGTGGAAAGTATAGTATGGTGGTCAGTGTAGTGGTCAGTGTAGTGGACAGTATAGTATAGTGGACAGTATAGTGGTCAGTGTAGTTCTCAGTGTAGTGGACAGTATAGTGGTCTGTCGTGGACAGCGTAGTGTAGTGGTCAGTGTAGTGGTCAGTGTAGTGGTCAGTATAGTGTAGTGGACAGTGTAGTGTAGTGGACAGTATAGTGTAGTGGACAGTATAGTATGGTGGTCAGTGTAGTGGACAGTATAGTGCACAGTGTAGTAGTTAGTAGTGTAGTGGACAGTATAGTGGTCAGTGTAGTTCTCAGTGTAGTGGACAGTATAGTATAATGGTCAGTGTAGTGTGTAATGGTCAGTATAGGAATCAGGTAGGTCAGTACTATTGTATTTGAAGGGACTCAGGGAGAGCTAAAAGTCCCCAGGTTAGGGGGCGCAAATTATTTGCCTTGCCCCGGGTGCTGGCAACCCACGCTACACCACTGTGACCACCCACCTAATATTGAGTAGGTTTCCCTTTTTCTGCCAAGACAGTCCTTCCTCGTCGATGCATAGACTCGACTGGACCTCTGAAGGCATGCTGTGTTATCTGGCACCATGTACAGTAAGTTGCAAGGTGGCTTTTCCAGCACATCCCACAGATGCTTGATTAGACTGTGATCTGGAGAATTTGGAGGCCAAGTGAACACCTTGAACTCATTGTGCTCCTCAAAAGAAGTGTGGCAGAGCACGTTATCTGGCATGCAAAGGGCGACATCATTCATAAGACTAGGCCACCTTTTTCCATTGCTCTGTGGTCCAATTGTAGGTGCTTTTGGCTGTGGACACGGGTCAGCATGAGCACCCTTACTGGTCTGTGCTGTGCAGCCCCATACACAACAATCTGCCATACACTGTGTGTTTTGACATCTTTCTATCAGAACCGAACCAGAATTAACTTTTTCAGGAATTGGAGCTACAATAGCTCTTCTATCGGATCCGACTACACAGGCCAGCCTTCACTTCCCCATGTGCATCAATGAGCCTTGGCTGCCTATGACCCTTTCATTGGTTCACCATTTTTCCTTTCTTGGGTCACTTTTAGTAGGTCTTGACCACCAAAGACCTGGAACAACACACAAAAGCTGCAAATTTGACCCAGTTGTCTAGCCATTACAATTTAGCCCTTGTTAAAGTCGCTCAAATCCTTATCCTCAAATCCTGCTTTCAACACCTTTGACTTCAGGCTCACATGCTTAACATGCTTCAACATGCTCACTTGCAGCCTAATATATCCCACCAATTTTAAGATGCCATTTTAACGAGATAATCAATGCTAATCACTTTACCTTTCAGAGGTCATAAAGTTATTGCTGATTCGTGTGTGTATATATACATAAATAGTAGGGATGAGCTTCGAGTTCGAGTCGAACTCATGTTCGACTCGAACATTGGCTGTTCGCCGAACAGCGAACAATTTGGGGTGTTCGCGGTAAATTCGAAAGCCGCGGAACACCCTTTAAAAGTCTATGGGAGAAATCAAAAGTGCTAATTGTAAAGGCTTATATGCAAGTTATTGTCATAAAAAGTGTTTGGGGACCTGGATCCTGCCCCAGGGGACAAGGATCAATGCAAGGAAAAGTTTTAAAAACGGCCATTTTTTTTGGGAGCAGTGATTTTAATAATGCTTAAAGTGAAACAATAAAAGTGTAATATTCCTTTAAATGTCGTACGTGGGGGGTGTCTATAGTATGCCTGTAAAGGGGCGCATGGTTCCCGTGTTTAGAACAGTCTGACAGCAAAATGACATTTCAAAGGAAAAAAAGTCATTTAAAACTACTCGCGGCTATTAATAAATTGCCGGTCCGACAATACACATAAAAGTTAATTGATAAAAACGGCATGGGAATTCCCCACAGGGGAACCCCGAACCAAAATAAAAAAAAATGACGTGGGGGTCCCCCTAAATTCCATACCAGGCCCTTCAGGTCTGGTATGGATATTAAGGGGAACCCCGGCCAAATCTTTTTAAAAAAATGGCGTGGGGTCCCCCTCAAAATCTATACCAGACCCTTCAGGCCTGGTATGGATTTTAAGGGTAACCCCGCGCCAAAATTTTAAAAAAAAATGGCGTGAGATCCTGCCAAAAATCCATACCAGACCCTTATCGGAGTACGCAACCTGGCAGGCCGCAGGAAAAGAGGGGGGACGAGAGAGCGCCCCCCCTCCTGAACCGTACCAGGCCACATGCCCTCAACATTGGGAGGGTGCTTTGGGGTAGGCCCCCAAAACACCTTGTCCCCATGTTGATGGGGACAAGGGCCTCATCCCCACAACCCTTGCCCGGTGGTTGTGGGGGGTCTGCGGGCTGGGGGCTTATCGGAATCTGGAAGCCCCCTTTAACAAGGGGACCCCCAGATCCCGGCCCTCCCCCCTGTGTAAAATGGTAAGGGGTACTTGTACCCCTACCATTTCACTAAAAAACTGTCAAAAATGTTAACAATGACAAGAGACAGTTTTTGACAATTCCTTTATTTAAATGCTGCTTCTTTCTTCTATCTTCTTTCTTCTATCTTCCATCCATCCATCTTCTTCTACTGGTTCTTCTGGTTCTTCCTCCAGTGTTCATGTCCAGCATCTTCCTCCGCGGCATCTTCTTGTCTTCTTCTCCTCGGGCCGCTCCGCATCCATGATGGCACGGAGGGAGGCTCCTGCTGTGTGACGCTTCTCCTCTTCTGACGGTTCTTAAATAACGGGGGGCGGGGCCACCCGGTGACCCCGCCCCCCCTGACGCACGGGGACTTGACTGGACTTCCCTGTGGCATTCCCTGTGACGTCAGAGGGGGGGTCACCCATTATGTAACCCCGCCCCCCTCTGATGTCACGGGGAATGCCTCACAGCCTTTAAAATTAGCACTTTTGATTATTCATGTTCATGTCCCATAGACTTTAACGGTGTTCGCGTGTTCAAACAAATTTTTTGCCTGTTCGCAAGTTCTGGTGCGAACTGAACAGGGGGGTGTTCGGCTTATCCCTAATAAATAGTAATGGTGACAGGATCAAATGGTTTTGGCAGTAGTAAACTATACATTAGATAGGGACACCCAGGAACATCCAAGCAGGTTGTTCTGCACTTTTATCCAGCAAGGCAACACATTTTCAATGCAGGAGGGCTTCGTACAAGTCAGCAGAAAGAAGAAAACAAACCATACCTCTGCCTGTCTAAGCCACTAAATAAACTCAGGTCCAGGGCCAATCCTGGGTGGGTGCGCAGGGTGCACCGCACCCAAGCGCCGCAGGGGAGGGGGTGCCGAAGTGCCAGGGCACTGTCAGTTTTGAATGTGCATCTCCACCGCCCACTCACCCACCCGCTGGCGCGCCCGCTACAGTGTGCACATCTCCCCCACGCCGCTGTATAGTCCATACAAACAGGGAAGAGGAGGTAGGCTAGGTCTGCCCCACCTCCTTTTGTCCCCCCTGTGTCCACCCACAACCCCTTCATGCAACCAATCTGTGCCTGGAAGGGGCTGTGGGCAGGAGATCTCAAAGCAGCCATCCCAGTGCTCCAGTCCTGATGTCGCTGCCTATGCCTCTGAAGACAATGCAGCATTGCAACCCTGGGTGAGTGATATCTCCCCTCCCTCTCTTCCCTAAATGTGCCAGTCTTCCATCCTTTCATGTGCCAGTCTTTCAGCCTCCCATGTGGCAGTTTTCCAGCCTCCCATGTGCCATAGTCTTCCAGCCTTCCATGTGCCAGTCTTTAAACCTTCCATGTGTCATAGTCTTCCAGCCTTCCATGTGCCATAGTTTTCCTGCCTTCCATGTACCATAGTTCTCCTTCCTGCCTCCCATGTGCCATAGTGGACCGTCCTTACATGTACCATAGTGGTCCTTCCTGCCTCCCATGTGCCATAGTGCTTAGGGTGTCAAAAATCCCTGCACCAGCCCTGTTGCAATGTCAGGTGGGTGGCGGCGGGAGCGGGGCGCGGCAGCGTCCTCTGGGTGCAGGCATCTCAACATGATGATTGGGCAGCCCAGCAGAAGGAGGCTGCATACGTGTGGAAGGTGAATATCGAGGGCAGCTGGGAGCCCAGGAGAGAGAAGAACCTCACAGCCTCCTTAACCCCCAAAGTGGCGCTCAGAAGAATCTCTGGAGTCTCAAAGCCTGGACTCCGTCTCCTCCAACCTCCTCTCTGCTCCAGCATCAGCAGTGAGGCCTGGAGGACAGGGACAAGCGGGAGGCGCAAGCTGCCAGGGAGCGGCTGGAAGAAGCAGCAGAGCACCTCCAGAATCAAGAAGCTACTGGGCATCATACACTGATACAGACTTACCTGCAGATAAAGACTGGGATGGGGGGCAGAGGAGGGACTGTGAATAGGGACAGGTCTAGGGGTCTCTCTCTCATCTCAACCCCTGTTTGTCAGCCCCCCTCTCTCTCAGCCGCCCGCTCTCTCTCAGCTCCGATCTCTGTCCACCAGCCTCCCTCTCTCTCGGCCCCACCTCTCTCTGAGACCCTTCTCTCGCTCAGCCATGCTCTCTCTGAAACCCCCCTCTCAGCCACCCTCTCTCTTAGCCTGCTCTTTCTGCCAGCCCCCCTTTCTCTCAGCTCTCTCTCTCTGTCAGCCCCCCGCTCTGTCCGCCACCCTCTCCGTTAGCCCACCTCTCTCTCAGCTTTCTCTCTGTCAGACTGCCTCTCTGTACACCACCCTCTCTCTCAACCCCCTCTTTCAGCCCATCTTTCTCTCTCAGTACCCTTGTCTCTCTCAGCCCCCTCTCTCTGAACTGCTCTTTCTCAGCCCCCCTTCTCTCTCTCAGCCCCCTCTCTCTCTGGTAGAGTGGTCTGCAGTGTGTAGAGGGGTATCTAGGGGTGTAATCAGAGTAATGTTATCTGGGAAGGTGTGATCAGGGTGGGGTGGGTTATCTGGGGGTATGATCAGAGTGGGGGGTATCTGGGGTTGAAGTCAGGCTAGGGGTATCTGGGGAGGTGTGATCAGGGTGGGGGGGTATATAGGGGTATACCGAAACATTGGAAGTTTTAGTTAGCCTCAGCTGCCTGTGGCCAGTGAGGGTAAGCGAGAAGTGCATAACCCCACCCCCTCATTACACACTGCTGTTTAGTGGAAGTTCAGCACAGCTCTATTTTCAGTGGCATGTGACGTATGTGACCCACAAGCTTTGGTTTGAAATGCCCAGCGGTGCTGTAACAAATTCCCGCCTCCTAGACTGGCTCCTGTGATAGATGGAACATTGATCCAAACTGAAACTGAATCAGTGTGACTTCTACCATAGCAGCCATGAGCTGGTCCAGGAGGCGGGACTTTGTTACAGTGGCCGCCCTGGCGATTCAAATACAAGCTCCGTGACAGCAGGAGATTGCCGCTCTGTTTGATCCAGGGGCACTGGTAGGCTGAATTTGGTGGGCACTGGGAGGTTGAATTTGATAGGAACTGGTAGGCTGAATTTGGTGGGCACTGGTAGGCTGCAATAGGTGGGCACTGGTAGGCTGCAATTGGTGGGCACTAGTAGGCTACATTTGGTGGGCACTGGTAGGCTGCATTTAGGTGGGCACTGGTAGGCTGCATTTGATGGGCTTTGATGAGGCTGCATTTGGTGGGCACCGATAAGCTGCATTTGGTGGGTACTGATAAGGCTGAATTTGGGGGGCACTGGTAGGCTGAATTTGGGGGGGGGGCACTGATAAGGCTGTATTTGGGGGGCACTAATAAGCTGCATTTGATGAGGGCACTGGTAAGGCTGCATTTGGTGGGCACTGGTAGGCTGCATTTGGTGGATACTGGTAGGCTGCAAATGGTGGGCACTGGTAGGCTGCATTTGATGGGCACTGATAAGGCTGCATTTGGTGGGCACTGGTAGGTTGCATTTGGTAGGCACTGATAAACTGCATTTGGTGGGCACTGATAAGGCTGCCATAGGTGGGCACTGGTAGGCTGTAATTGGTGGGCACTGGTAGGCTGCATCGGTGGGCACTGGTGAGGCTGCATTGATCTCTTGTATCATTTCCGTTGTCTCTGACCATCTCCTGTAGTATGTCCGCAGTCTCTGACCATCTCCTGTAGTATGTCTGCAGTCTCTGACCATCTCCTGTACTATGTCTGCAGTCTCTGTCCATCTCTTGTATCATGCCTCCAGTCTCTGACCATCTCTTGTATCATGTCTGCAGTCTCTGACCATCTCTTGTATCATAATATAAACAAAAAAGTCAGTGCTACTACCCATACATCACATAGAAAGCAGAGATCCCAGGTGCTCGATCCATAGTCACTGGCTGAGTAGATAAATGAGGAAAATATGATCCGCACTCCGGTGATTGCTCTTAAGAAGTATAATATTTATTGACAAGCCACAGTGACCAAACGCAAATAAGAACAGTTGACGTGTTTCAGCCTATAAGGCCTTAGTCATAACCACATTACAGACATGAAACTTTGAAAATAAATAGTAGCTCCAAGGATCACTGGCTCCACCCATTAATTGTCTTAATTGACTACAGGCAATTATCCAAAAAACGGGAATCAGCTAGACTGCACATTGGGTGATCCATATGTATGCCACTATTTGTCACACACCTTAGAGTGATAATAAGTACATGTGTGCACACACTCATGCATGCAATCATGCACATATACATGATTAAAACACACCATGAAATACAAAAAACATTAAATACAAAAAATAAAAAATAAGATAAAAATAATAATTCAGGTATGTGAAAAAGACACCAGAGGAGGAAAAGAGAGAAAGAGAGAGGAGGCTCTGGGGAGAGGCATGCTTAATATAAGTGCAAATCCAGATCCCACCTCAGGTTTAACCCCTGAGGCGATCTAGTTTTTAATCTAAAAATCCACCATGCTTCTCTCCCCAGTAGCCTTCTCTCCCTGTCACCTCCTCTGGGCGAGTGAGACAACCGTTCTATTCCTCTAAAGTGGAAAGAGGAGACATTCCCTAAAGTGACGTGTTGCATTCGGAATATTTCTAACATTTGGGTTAATTGTGTCACAGTAATGTTCCCCTATACAGGCTCTCAAAGAACATGTGGTACTGCCTACATATTGGAGGCTGCATGAAATACAGGTGATCAGGTAAATTACATAGTTTGTGCCACAGTTGATGTATTGCTGTATAGTAAACTCTTCATCTGTAGCTGTGGCAACAAATGTTTTACCCAGATCACACAAGTTACAGTACCTACAGGTTTTTATATTACAAGGGTAACTGCCAGGATATTAGAGCCAGGTGGGTTGGCATTGTTTGGATGAAAATAGACTAGGTGATAGTGCAGTCCCCAGTGTGGGCGCACGTCGGCTAGAAAAAAGGCAACCTTCTTGCAGAATTTCATTGAAATCTTTATCTGTATGTAATATTGGCAGATTCTTTTTTATTATTCTGACTATTTGATTATATACTTGGGAAAATGTGGTTACAAATGTGATAGGTTTACCCGTTTTTCTATTCCTAGAGTTGTAAGATTGATGAGGTTTGTTATTATTTTTATTTTTATGCTCTCTCTCAGTTTTATGCCCTGTACACACGGTTGGACATTGATCGGATTTTTACCGACGAATGTTGGCTCAAACTTGTCTTGCATACACACGGTCACACAAAGTTGTCGGAAAATCTGATTGTTCTGAACGCGGTGACGTAAAACACGTACGTCGGGACTATAAATGGGGCAGTAGCCAATAGCTTTCGTCTCTTAATTTATTTTGAGCATGCGTGGCACTTTGTGTGTCGGATTTGTCTACGCACGATCGGAATTTCCGACAACAGATTTTGTTGTCGGAAAATGTTATAGCAAGCTCTAAAACTTTGTGTGTCCGAAATTCCTATGGAAAATGTGTGATGGAGCCTACACACGATCAGAATTTCCGACAACAAGGTCCTATCACACATTTTCCATCGGAAAATCCTATCGTGTGTACAGGGCATTAGGCTTATCTGACAGTAATTCCTCTCTGTCCATCATCAAAACCCATTCTAACCTCGGTCCAATAAGCGGTGATGGATGACCTTACTTTCTAGTTCAAAGGTTGAGTTTGTTGAACAGTTACGTTTAGCTTGAATGAACTCCCCATAAGGGATGGCATTGATGGTGTGGGATGGATGACAACTGGTTGCAAAAAGCGTAATGTTACCAGAGCAAGGTTTCCTATAGGTGCATGTTGAAACATCACCTGTGGTTGGATCACCCTTTAGGGTGATGTCTAAAAAGTTGATACTGGAAACATCATGCTCAATTGAAAAATGTAGATTTAACTGATTATCATTCAGAAATTTCAAAAATTCATGCAATCCCATAATGTCACCATCCCACACCATCAATTGCAGCAGCATGTGTCACCACCAAATTGCAGCAGCATGTGTCACCAAATTGCAACAGCAACTTATTTACTGCTTCTTTTTGGTTGAGTTGATTTTGTCCGAACACTCCTGTTCATACCGGACAATTAGTCTCATCAGTTCAAATGAGCAGTTAGTCTTGTATCATGTCTGCAGTCTCTGACCATCTATTCTATCATGTCTACAGTCTCTGACTATATCTTGTATCATGTCTGCAGTCCAGTGGCGGTCCATCCATAGCCTGGGTGCCGCCCCCCCTCCGGGCAGTCACAAAAAAAAATGTAAAAAAAAAAAAAAAAAAAAAATTTTTAAAGCTGGCCCTTTAAAAAAAAAAAATACAAAAAAAGGTCCTTAGGTGCACTGTGTTCGGACACAGTGTGACGCCGGACACAGCCCACTTATGGGAAGCGCCACGTCTATGCAATCACGAGATTGCAGACGTGGCGCTTCATTTGCAGGCATTTAGCCCACCTTGCTGCGCTTTCTGAAACGCCGAGTAGCTTCCGCCCGGCGCTAGTATCTATTACTATGACCGGGCGGTTTGATTGGCATCTGAGTATGATGTCACTTCCTGTTTCTCTCTCCAATTGCGCCCAGGAGAGAGAAACAGAAAGTATGAGATTAACAGGAGACACCGCTGGAGAGAACAACACACAGCAAGGTAAGTAACCAGGGGAGGGGGGTTTGATGGTGACACATGCTGCTGCAATTTGGTGACACAAGCTGTTGCAATTTGGTGACACATGCTGCTGCAATTTGGGGACACATGCTGCTGCAATTTGGTGACACATGCAAAAGTGTGAACAAGATATAGTGAAAAATACTCCTGCGCTTGTGAGATCGTTTGCTGTAAAACAAAGGTAGTATTGTAGTCAGAGATAGGACTGGGGGAGATGATGGAGCGTGTCCCGCTGCCTTAGCTGACCAGGGGTGGTCTGTAAAGGACTGTTTAGTAGGAATGGGTGGAAGGCGCGTGATCAGACGCTTACATCAAGAAATGTATGGTTTATTTATGTAAAAGAATACAGACATATAGTCATATAGATATAAAATCATACAAATACTACATAATATTATAAAATAAAAGGAAAAACAGGTAACAAAATAAGTACTAGGAAGTTAAAATTGGGGTGTGCCCATATTGAGGCAGGTATTTAAGAAAGGCTGACGCGTTTCGAGGAAAACCTCTTCATCAGAGCCAGGAGAACTGGAGCACAGTCTGTATGGGCCGGTAGGCTGACATGTGTACATGGGGAGAGGTGGTGTTGCTAGTAGGAGGATGTGTCCTGTGTCCTGTGATAGGAAAGGTTTCCTATCCCTAGGCAGCAAGACGCTTTCTATCTAGGCATCAGCTGCCTCAAGGACACCTCCTCCCTCCTCCTCCCCCCCCCCTTCTGCTGCCAGGATCACACGGCTCTCCAAAGCTCTATAAAGTCTCAGGGCTCCAGGACTCAGAACAGAACTTACTACATTTCTGAGAAAACAGCTTTATTCAAAATATCTATCTTTTTGTATAGAATTCTTCTTAAGCCCCATACCAAAACTATATAATATGAGGTCAAACCTTAGGAGTTTCAATTTGTATGCAATCAGGCAGGCCCTTGCACTACATGGTTTTGGTAAATCTAAAGACAAAAATCAGCAGAAAATCTGATAGTGTATGGGGCTTAAAATGATTGCCAGTATGACAAATATTGGTTTAATAAACATTACACAAACACCAGCTTTAGTATTACAACTATATTCTCAAAGCTATTTGCAATATTTTCACATATGTTGTTCATATGTAGTCTATTTAATGTCAATCAGGTATTTGCAAAAGCAAGCTAAGAGCCAACAATCATTTTTCTCTGAATATCCTAGTATCCATAGCTACACAACAAAGCATAAATAGTATTTAAAGAGTCCTTGGGTTTTGTTGGTCACATGTACTGTAACAGAGCTGCAATAAACTGAAGCTAAACATAAAAAACTGTATGAACGTGGAAGGTGTATTCCTGCTTATCATGCAAACTTGTAATTGTGATAAAAGAAAAGTGCAAATCAGGCAAATCATGAATCTTTATTTTGCATCTTTGAAAAATCATGCAATTTAGATTTAGGGATGAGAAAGGCTTGCTTGAATCTTTGCGAATCTTGCCTTAAACAAATGTCATGGGAAGCCAGGCAATGATATAAGGAGCATATGCCAATGCCAAAATGTCAAAAAAGAAAAATGGAAAAACAACTGCATTTCTCCTTATGCAGAAATGTCATCTTTCCCTAAAAGATTTAACACAAACCAACAATATACAGTATCTCACAAAAGTGAGTACGCCCCTCATGTTTTTGTAAATATTTTATTATGTCTTTTCATATGACCACACTGAAGAAATTACACTTTGCTACAATCTAAAGTAATGAGTGTACAGCTTGTATAACAGTGTAAATTTGCTGTCCCCTCAAAATAACTCAACACACAGCCATTAATGTCTAAACCGCTGGCAACAAAAGTGAGTATATCCCTAGGTGAAAATGTCCAAATTGGGCCCAATTAGCTATTTTCCCTCCCCAGTACCATGTGACTCTTTAGTGTTACAAGGTTTCAGGTAGGGGTGCAACGGATCAAAAAACTCATGGTTCGGATCGTTCCTCGGATCAGGAATCACGGTTCAGATCATTTTCGGATCAACAAAAAAAAAATCTCCCCCCACTGTAATATCCCCAATCTCCCTATTGGCAGGGTGTGGCAGAGTATTGGCAGAGTATTGGCAGAGTATTGGCAGGGTATTGGCGGGTATATTGGCAGAGTATTGGCAGGGTATTGGCGGGTATATTGGCAAGGTATATTGGCAGAGTATTGGCAGGGTATTGGCAGACTATTGGCAGGGTATGGCAGACTGTTGGCAGGGTATGGCAGACTATTGGCAGGGTATGGCAGACTATTGTCAGAGTATGGAAGAGTATTGTCAGGGTATGGAAGAGTATTGTCAGGGTATGGAAGAGTATTGTCAGGGCACTGCAGAGTATTGCAGCAGGGCATTGCAGAGTTTTGCAGAAGGGCATTGCAGAGTATTGCGGCAAGGCATTGCAGAGTATTGGCAGGGCATTGCAGAGTATTGGCAGGGCATTGCTGCCATCCGATCTCTCCCCTCCACTGTACAGATCAGTACACAGAGGGGAGAGAGGAACCGGCGTCATAACATGACGCCGCTTTGTTACAAGTGATCGCTTCGTCATTTGACGGAGCGATCACGTGCTAAATGGGTGTACCAAGATGGCCGCCGCTCCGGAGCTAGACCGAAGCCGTGGCCTTTCCTATCGTTGATCCGTACGGGTCACGGATCGATGACGATCCGTTGCACCCCTAGTTTCAGGTGTGAATGGGGAGCAGGTGTGTTAAATTTGGTGTTATCGCTCTCACTCTCATGGCACCTCATGGCACCTCATGGCAAAGAACTCTCTGAGGATCTGAAGAAAAGAATTGTTGCTCTACATAAAAATGGCATAGGCTATAAGAAGATTGGCAAGACCCTGAAACTGAGCTGCAGCATGGTGGACAAGACCATACAGCGGTTTAACAGGACAGGTTCCACTCAGAACAGGCCTCACCATGGTCGACCAAACATCATATCCAGAGGTTGTCTTTGGGAAATAGATGCATGAGTGCTGCCAGCATTTCTGCAGAGGTTGAAGGGGTGGGGGGTCAGCCTGTCAGTGCTCAGACCATATGCCGCACACTGCATCAAATTGGTCTGCATGGCTGTTGTCCAGAAGGAAGCCTCTTTTAAAAATTATGCACAAGAAAGCCTGCAGTTTGCTGAAGACAAGCAGAATGGGCATGGACATGGATTACTGGAACCATGTCTTGTGGTCTGATGAGACCAAGATAAACTAATTTGGTTCAGATGGTGTCAAGCGTGTGTGGTGGCAACCAGGTGAGGAGTACAAAGACAAGTGTGTCTTGCCTACAGTCAAACATGGTGGTGAGAGTGTAATGGTTTGGGGCTCTATGAGTGCTGTCGGCACTGGGGAGCTACAGTTCATTGAGGGAACCATGAATGCCAACATGTACTGTGACACTAAAGCAGAGCATGACCTTCTCCCTTTGGAGACTGGGCCGCAGGGCAGTATTCCAACATGATAACGACCCCAAACACACCTCCAAGACGACCACCGCCTTGCTAAAGTAGCTGAGGGTAAAGGTGATGGACTGACCAAGCATGTCTCCACTATTTTTTTTTTCTTCCATATTTTTATTAGTTTTCATAGTAAATACAGTGTACAATTTAACATTGTACGTCGTGCAACAACGTCAGAGTAGGTAATTCAAGATTTAGATCTATGCAAGATATAAACTTTAAACCACAAACATGGATCTAATGTAACAAGTAGTAAACAAGTATCTGTAAACACTTCAGGAGATGTGTTTGGTCCACTTCACTAATGTGTCCCCCCGTGTGGGATCTCTAGAGACACAGGAGCGAAGCGGACCAACTTGCTGAAGAATATATGGTAACGGGGGTTAGTTGGAATTTACCAGCTAAAACTCATAACAATTATCACTTGTGAAGCATTGGTATTGCTCGGTCAAGAAAAGGGGTCTGTGATTCAGTACTGTTATACGTGTGGTGCGCAGTGTCTAGTCCAGGCAGTCCACGGTTGTCAGTTAATGTGTACTTTTGTTGTTTGGCCAGCACATGTAGCTGATGTAGTCTTATAGCTAAAGTGCAATGATACCAAGTCAGTGACTTGGCCTAGTGTTAGGGGTGTGTCGGACCTCCAGTGTCTAGTTATATTGAGTCTGGCTGCCATTAGTATATGGGTGGTTACTAGTCTGAAGGTATGGGGGATGTCCTCAATAGTTAGATTTAGAATCGCAAGCGCCGGTGGGGGGGGGGGGGGGGGTTTGATACGGGTGATGTTCGAAATTAAGTGGAAGATACTGTCCCAGTATGTTTGTAGTTTGGAGCATGACCAGAATACATGAATTAGGTCACTTGGGGAAGATTTACATCTCCAGCAAGTGTTGGGGATTTGAGGATTAAAAGATGTTATTCTGGCTGGGGTCATATACCAGCGTAGTGAGATTTTTTGTGCGAGTTCCCATAAGGCCGCGCATTTGGTGGCTTTATAGATAGATTTAAAGGCTTGTTGCCATTGACTATCAGTGAATTTATGAGCTAGATCGGTTTCCCAAACATGGTGTGGTTTTAGTTTGGTAAAGGTGCGTTTTTGGTGAAGGATGTTGTAAAAATAGGAGATACCTTTGATTTTCGTGGCAGGGTTGGTGAGATACTCCCAGGTCTTGGGTTGAATGCTGTATAGAGGAAGGGTTTTATTGTTGAGGCAATGGTGTATACGGAGATAAGTAAAGTATTCAGATGCAGGTAGTGCATAGTCAGATTGTAGTTGGGAATTACTAACAACTATTGAGCATCTGTGGGGCATCCTCACACGGTAGGTGGAGGACCGCAAGGTCTCTAACATCCACCAGCTCTGTGATGTCACAAAAAATATTGACACTTTTGGCCCAATTTGGACATTTTCATTTAGATGTGTACTCACTTTTGATGCCAGCGGTTTAGACATTAAGGTTGTGTGTTGAGTTATTTTGAGGGGACAAATTTACACTGTTATACAAACTACACTCACTACTTTACATTGTAGTAAAGTGTTATTTCTTCACTTGTTGTCACATGAAAAGAGATAATAGCATTTTTACAAAAATGTAAGGGGTGTACTCACTTTTGTGAGATACTGTATATGCACCGCATTATAGATTGCTCATTATTTCTGGAGGTGAAGCTGCCAACTGTTTAGCCAAATTGGAGCAGGGAACCCAAACCTCATTCCTATTTATAAATAACAGTTGCTGGGATTCTGGAATTGCCTGATTCTTTGCTAATCAGAGTCACAGTGTCATAGTGTGAGTGAGGCACAATAAAGCAATATACATAGCAGAAACAGTTTAACTTACTTGCAATTTGAAAATTTTCACCATAGAGGAACCCTTTAAAAATTTTTTTACCGTGAAATGCCCTTTACATTGGTAGTCTATGAAGTGCCCTCTCACATTGGTAGTCAGTGTATTGCCCCTTTACATTGGTGGTCAGTGTAGAAGTGCTTCCTTACAATGGGGGTCAGGATAGTGCTCCATTGCATTGGTGGTCAGTGGAAAAGGTGGCCTCTTACATTTTTGGTGAGTGGGAGAGGTGCCTATCCTAAAGTTCTGTTCTGTCCACCATGATGTTGACTTGAAATTGTCAGGTGAATTTTAGCAATGTACAGCTGGTTAACACAAAAGAAACAATTCATACATTTCAATTGTGTACAGCACAAAGCTGTTATTGCATAGAAAAATAATGTACAACAGTTAGTTAATGGTTGAAGACAATTTATCCATGCATGTGTTTTAATTTATACGGGTAGCATTTGTAAAAGATGATCTCATCAAAGAGCACATTGATATTCAACTTATTTCCAAAACTCAGAGTGTTTTTTCTCAACGCGTTTCATGAACAACATTCGCTTCTTAAGGGAGAAAATTAATGATGCATGTGGGTCTGGAATAATTTTCAACCATTATAAAATCCCATGTTATACTGCTGCCTAGGCATCTAAACAGCCCGTGGGGGCAGAAAATGAGAAAAGAGGGTAAAAACACCCACAGAGGATAACACTGATGAGCAGATTGAGTCCCACTGCTTTAAAAGGTATTAAGATCATCCAAATACACCTCATCCTGCCAATCAGAAATCCTCCTGAATAGCCACATCGCCTAGGAAGAAGGTTAGCAACAATAGGGAATAGGGTGCATTGGTGCACTACAGTAATACCTGGATGAAAATTTTGATAATCCAAACAGGTAGGTGGTATGCAGTTCAGAGTTTATTTTTAATTTTAATGGAGAGTGCATTTAGCATAGCATAGCCTTTAGTAAAGAAACAGTGTGGCAATGTATAAGAGCCTTGTAGAGTGAAGAAGTCAACGCAAAACAAGCTGAAAATCTATTCTATACTTTTGTGCCCAAAACTGATTTTGCATGGGGTTTCTTAACTGCATGTGGGAAAGCAAGCTTATTTCTCAGCATTGCCAAATACAATATGGGGAGCACTGTGTGCTACATGTGGGTATGATACCTTCTAGGTGCCCCTTTGTAAGCAGTCTTTCAAACTGAATCAGGACATGATGTGATCTTCTCATGGGGCCACAGACCAAACCAAAAGTGGAGTATTAGAAATTCTTCATATTTTTATTGCTATCTGTGCTTTTCTGCCCTGGTGACAACCAATTTCCCCAAAAGGGACAAATATCTAACATAAATGTTTTACCTTATCACTCTTTAAAAAAAAATGGTTGGCATGTTTTTTCTAATATTGTATTGAAATTTTGCCCAGTACATAGTATAAGCAAAATGATTTCTGATCTGATCTAGGTGGCAAATATAGAGAAAAAAACATAACTTGCAACTGCAAGTTGCAAGTTGAGGCATAGCATGCAGTGGATTGTTTGCACTTTTTCTTTATTAAAAACTATATTTTATATTTTCTTTGCAAAGTCAATGTTTTCTTTCTACATCCCTCTTTTCTTATTCTATACTTATATGTTGTTAGATTTGTATTGGCCACCAGAGGGTGTCCTGAACACTAAGTATAAAATTACTTTACACAACATTTTTTTTCTGCCAACAGCTCTAGCTCTGGATATAATGTGGTGTTTTGTATAATTATTTACCCTTTTTTAGATTTTTCAGCATTTGGCAGTGGTACAATCTGGAATTTTTTTAAAGTATTTTATTGTTTTTTTAGTTTTGTACAAGAGGTAGTACAAAACTGGCAAATACACTTAATGTTAGCGCACAAAGAGCATCAGAGGCAAAAAAAGTAATTGTACTCCATCAAACATATGCTGGCAGCATATAGAAGTTACAGTTTTAGTCAAAGATACTGAGACTGAGGCGTGGTTACAAAACAGCCCTGTGGCAATAGAGGCTACCAGTCTAGACTTAACTTTGCTTCTCCATAGTTACATAGTTTCATAGTTGGTCCTGTTGAAAAAGGACACAAGTCCATCCAGTTCAACTAATAAAAGGGAGAGGGGAGGGGGGGGCTTGACACTATCCTAAATACACAATCCTATATCGACAGTTGATTCAGAGAAAGGCAAGAAATCCAGCAAAGCATGATCCAAATTTTCTCCAGCAGGGGAAAAAAATCCTTCCTGATCCCCCAAGAGGCAATCATATATTACTTGAGTCAACTTTACCCATAAATGTTAGTATCCAGTTATAATATGCACATTTAGGAAAGATTCCAGACCTTTTTTCAAAGCAATCTACTGAGCTGGACAGAACCACCTCCCGAGGAAATCTATTCCACATTTTCACAGATCTTACTGTGAAGAAACATTTCCACATTTTAAGATTAAATCTCTTTTCCTCCAGACGTAAAGAGTGCCCCCTTGTCCTCTGTGATAACCTTAACAACTCAACACCAAGTTCACTATATGGTCTATTTATGTATTTATATATGGTTATCATATCCCCCTTTAATCTCCTCTTCTCAAGAGAGAATATCTTTCCTCATAGCTGAGCTCCTCCATGCCTCTTATCAGTTTGGTTGCCCTTCTCAGCACTTTCTACAGTTCCCCGATATCCTTTTTGTGAACTGGTGCCCAAAAATAAACTGCATATTCCAGATGAGGTCTTACTCATGATTTGTACAGTGGTAAAATGATATCTCTCTCTGAAGTCTATACCTCTCTTAATACAAGAAAGGATTTTTCTCACTTTGGAAACCACAGCTTGGCATTGCATGCCATTATTAGGCTTATGTTCTACCAGAACACCCATATCTTTCTCCACCATTGATTCCCCCCAGTATGTAAAATGCATTCATATTCTTAGTTCCTAAGTAAATAACTTTACATTTATCAACATTAACTGCTTGCCGACCAGCCGCCGCAGTTTTACTGCGGCAGAATAGCACGGCTAGGCGAAGACAACGTTACCTTACGTCGCTTCACCTTTTGGCCACTAGGGGCGCGCATCGTGTGCCCAGAGCCGATGTGAGTGCCCGGTGAGCGTGATGACTGCCGGGCAACCGCGATCGCTCGTGACAGAGCGAGAACCAGGCTCTTTCAGGGGAGAGGAGACAGATTGTGTGTTCATACTAAGTATGACCATCGATCTCTCTCTTCCCCTAGTCAGTCCCATCCACCCTACAGTTAGCTCACACCTAGGGAAGACAGTTAACTCCTTGATCGCCCCCTAGTGTTAACCCCTTCCCTGCCAGTGACATTTATACAGTAATCAGTGCATTTTTGTAGCACTGATCGCTGTATAATTGTCCATGGTCCCAAAAATGTGTCAAAAGTATCTAATTTGTCCGCCACAATATCGCAGTCTCGATAAAAATCGCAGATCACCGCCATTACTAGTAAAAAAATAATAATAATAAAAATACCATAAATCTATCCCCTATTTTGTAGACGCTATAACTTTTGCACAAACCAATCAATATACGCTTATTGCGATTTTTTAACCAAAAATTTGTAGAAAAATACATATCGGCCTAAACTGAGGAAAAAATGTGTTTTTTTTTTTTTTAATGTGGGATGTTTATTATAGCAAAAAGTAAAAAAGATATTGTGTTTTTTTTTTAAATTGTCGCTCTTCTCTTGTTTATAGCACAAAAAATAAAAAATGCAGCCACCAAAAGAAAGCTCTATTTGTGGGAAAAAAAGGACGTCAATTTTGTTTGGGTACAGCGTCGCACGACCATGCAATTGTCAGTTAAAATGACGCAGTGCCGTGTCGCAAAAAACTACCTGTCCATTGAGCAGCCAAATCTTCCGGGGGCTGAAGTGGTTAAACCTCACTTGCAATGGGGTCCGCTTGTAAGTTGAAGACATCCTGTAAGGAGATTACTCCATGGCATAGCTTGGTGTCTTCTGTAAAGACTGAAATGGTACTTTTAATCCCAGACCCTTTATCTTTTATAAATATATTAAAAAGTAAGGGTCCCAACACTGAACCTTGGGTACACAACTAACAACCTTAGACCATTCAGAGGATGAATCATTAACTACTACACTATGAATACAGTCTTTTAGCTCGTTTTCTATACACTTACAAACTGATTTTTCAAAGCCAGTAGACTTTACCTTACACATTAGCCATGTGTAGGGAACTGTGTCAAACGCTTTTGCAAAATCCAAGTATACTACATCCACAACCATCCCTTTGTCCAAGGTTTTACTTACCTCCTCATAAAAAGAAATTAGATTTGTCTGACAACTTACTACAGCTAACATTAAATGGAATTATGTTATGGTCAATGCTACCCAGATGTTCTTTTATAAGAACATTAGTAATAAGCTCTGCATGGTTTGAGATTACCAGGTCCAGAAGAGCATCATTCCTAGTTGGGGTCTCTATGGACTGTACCATAAAATTGTCTTGTAATAGGTTTATAAACGTTTGCCCTTTAACTGTTCCTGCAGTGCCATTACTCCAGTCAATTCCTGGGTAGTTAAAATCCCCCCATTATTATCACTGTCCCAGACCTTTCAGCCCTTTCTATCTGTGCAAGGACCTGTGTCTCAACCTCCTCATTGACACTGGGTGGCCTATAACAAACCCCAATGATCAACTTTGTTGTACGCACACTCATATGCAATTCTACCCATAATGCTTCAGCCTCATCACACTCTCCATCAACTAGGTCCTCTTTCACACTTGCTTTGAGATCACCTCTCACAAGGGAGAGATTTACTAAAACTGGTGCACACAGAATCTGGTGCAGCTGTGCATGGTATCCAATCAGCGTCTAGGTTTAGTTGTCAAAGCTTAATTGAACAAGCTGAAGTTAGAAGCTGGTTACTATGCAGAGCAGCACTAGATAGTGTGTATGCAAGTTTTAGTAACTCTCCCCCATAGAGACAGACAACACCTCTTTTCCTTCATGGGGGAGAGTAAAAGGGGGAAATAGGAAAAAGAAGGGGGATGGGATGAGGAGGAAGAGGGAAAAGAGAGGGTGTTCCTGAGCCTGCAAAAGAATAGTTTGTCATTTTAAAGTGGACAAATCTACCTAGGTCTGATATACTTCTTCTGATACACTGCTTGTGTACTGAAACCCCAAAGTAGGCTTTGGTGCAACCAATTACATTTCCAACATTATTATTGGGAAGATTCTAATGTCTGTTAGAGAACATACCCTGTTTCCCCGAAAATAAGACCTAGCGTGATTGTCCGTGATGGCTGCAATATAAGCCCTACCCCCCAAATAAGCCCTAGTTAAAGTCCTTGTAGGTCTTATTTTCAGGGTAGGGCTTATTTTCAAGGAAACGGGGTAGGGCTTATTTGGGGGGTAGGGCTTATATTGCAGCCATCACTGACAATCACGCTAGGTCTTATTTTCGGGGAAACAGGGTATCTAAATAAACACCATGAATACCAAAGATCTGTCAAATTAAAGAATGAATTTTTAGGTAAAGCATCAATTTGGGTTGGGTTATATAAAATATCCCACACTCTGAATATCCCTGGTGCACTATAATAATATATCTAAATCCAAAATCTATTTACAGTATGTTTGGCATCATGTCTGACTATATACATTTTTCTAAATCAAATATTTTTTTAAATCTGTTGATACGTTTCTTGCCCAGAGATCCCGCCAGCAACAACATATCCTGTTTTTGGCTGACAATGCTATTCTGTTGCATTGCAATTAGCCTTTCCTGAGCTCTCCATCAGTTGGCCATTGAGATGTGTATCTTTGCATAGCTACCACAGACCTGGCAGGTAGCTCAACGGCCAACTGAAAGAGGAACAGGCTGACAACGTAGCTATTAGTTGCAAGGCAGATACTTACTGCTTGTGGACTGAAACAGTAAGTGCTGTTACTTAAAGAACATTTTTAACTGACATAACTCACAAAAATGATTGGCTTATAAAACTGTTTACATTAAGGCGTGATATCAAACACTATAATAATAACCATACTATAATAGATTTTGGGGTTTACATATGCTTTAAAACATGCAAATATGGTGTAACAGCAAGACTACCTAGAGAAGGCAGTCTACCAAAACTTGATGACTGATAAGGAGGGCTTTAGTTAAAGAAGCAACTAAGATGCTAGTAGTATGGTTACTAGGAAGAAGCTGCAGTTATCCACAATTTTGGTGGGGGAAACTACTCTTTGGAATTCCATAACCTAGAGGTTCCTGGGAGCCATGTTTTGAGAGGGAGTGACCAGAACAAAAAGTTGCTGCTGAAAAAACTCTATAATGTCCCATATGGTGTTTGCCAAAAGATGATTGAGAGACACAGAAAATGTGGATTTTATTTGCTATGATGAGACCAAAGTGTAACTTTTACCTTTAGTGCAAACTGCTATGTGTGGCTGAAATGCAACACTGTTCAACAGCCAAAGAACAAAGTCCTAATGATGAAACATGCTAGTGGCTGCACTGTTGTAGAGATGCTTTTCTTTGTCAGGGATGGAAACTGGTCAGGACTGAGCCAAGCTAGCCAGATACAGGGCATTTACTGTATGTATGGAAAACCTTTTCAACCTGCAAGAGACCAAATCATGCTTTCAAGCATAACAAGGGCCGCAAACACTCAATAGAGTGGTTTACTTCAAACAACCTAAAAGAATGGCTAATTTAACACCAAGGTCTATATCGTGTTAAGAATCTTTTGCAAAACATGAACATTTTTGGTAACCAGCGGTCCCCATCCAACCAGATAGATTAAGAGTAATTATACTATAAAGAAAGAGCAAGTATTCTAGGATCCAAATGTGCAAAGCTAGTAGAGTATGCAATGAGGTTAACATGCGGTCACAAACCTTTCTCTTATTGTCACACTTGAGACAAAAATGTACATTGCTATGCATGCTATGATGAGAGGAAGATAGCATGTGTGCACAGAGAGCTGTCCAGTGGCCAATACACGCACACATGCATGTGCGCACACACACATATAAAGATTTACTGTATATACACATACATACACCAAAAACAAATCACAAAACTTAATTGTAATTTTTATTTATAATTTAAAAGACAAAATGACTAAACATCAGATTTTTGAAATTCTGAAAGAATAACAGTTTTTCTTACTGTATTCCAACATGTTTAAAAAAAGAAATTTCATTTGTGATACAGCTTTTAATAAACAAAAACACAGCATGAATGGTATTTGCTGCTACAACAACAATAATATCAGGGTCATTTTTCTTTTCTATTACTAGACACCTTTTTTGGGAGTTTTCATCAGACCCTGCAAGAACATATTTGTCAAAGAAGCCTAAAGTATATGGAATATAATGCTTTGCCTCAGCTACGTAAAGTTGAAAAAAAAAAGTGCAGAAGCTAATGGTGACTCTTTGTAAGTAATAGCTTGGTGTTGTTGAACAACATAGAGGGGAAGCAGAAAATTGATTGTAAGCCTCCAAATTCTATATCATTTTCAGTGTGTGTGATTGACAATGTCCAGTGTGTGTGTGTCTGACAATAGTAATGTCACTACCATTAAAAACTGGATATGTGGATAGGTAACAGCATGCAGTAAACAATGACATAAACCAATGTGAATTGAGAGTGGGGGGGGCGAAGGGAAAGGATAGACAGATTCTGGTGGTAGGGGACTCAATTCTTAGAAGGACAGAGAGGGCAATCTGTGACAAAGACCTGAAGCACCAAACTGCATGCTGTCTACCGGGCGCATGGGTTCGGCACATCACGGATCTGGTGGACAGATTACTGGGAGGGGCTGGGGAAGACCCGGCTGTCATGATGCACGTTGGCACCAATGACAAAGTCAGAGGCAGATGGAGTGTCCTAAAGAACGATTTTAGGGACTTAGGAGCTAAATTGAGGAAAAGGACCTCCAAGGTAGTATTCTCAGGAATGCTATCCGTACCTCGATCCACACTGGAAAAGGCAGAGGGAGATTAGGGAAGTAAACAAGTGGCTGAGGAGCTGGTGTAGTAAGGAGGGGTTTGGGTTCCTGGAGAACTGGGCTGACTTCTCAGTCGGTCACCAGTTCTATAGAAGAAACAGACTGCACCTAAATAAGGAGGGTGCAGATTTGCTGGGAGTGAAGATGGCCGAAAAGTTAAAGGGGTTTTTAAACTAGGGGATGGGGGGAGGGTCCAGAGGTAGAGATAGTCAGCAATGAACATATTCCAGAGGGTAGTATTGGGGCATTAGTGGTAGGTTGACTAAAGCACATAAACCCGAGGTAAGTATAATAACAAGTCCTATTTGCTATCTCAGAACACCCAATAACAGGACAGTATGCGACTAGTCTAAACTATGTGGCATGCTCACCAATGCCAGGAGCCTGGCGGACAAGATGAGTGAACTAGAGATACTGTTGAACGAGGAGGATTTAGAATTTGTGGGAATTTCAGAGACCTGGTTCAACAGCTCTCATGATTGGCTGGCAACCATTCAAGGGTTATCCCTTTATCGCAGGGATAGAGAGGGTAAAAAGGGGGAGGGGTATGCCTATATATCAAGAATAATGTATAAGTGAATGTGAGAGATGACTTCAATAAGGGAGCTAGGGAGGAGGTGGAATCCTTATGGGTAGAGCTCCAAAGGGATGAAGCTAAGGGGAAAATAATACTGGGAGTATGCTATAGGCCCCCGAACCTGAGGGAGGAGGGGTAGACAGACCTCCTATCCCAATTTAGATTAGCAGCAAGGATGGGAAGTGTTATCATAATGGGGGATTTTAATTATCCAGACATAGACTGGGCGGAGGGAACCACACATGCGTCTAAGGCTCGCCAGTTCCTAAAAGTCTTGCAGGACAATTTCATGGGTCACATAGTAGACCCAGCAACTAGAAACAAGGCGTTACTAGATCTACTGATTACCAACAATACAGACCTAATCACAGATGTGGAAATACGGGACAATTTGGGAAACAGTGATCACAGGTCAATTGGCTTCAGTATAAATCACACAAATAGAAAAACAAGGGGAACACAAGGACACTGAATTTCAAAAGAGCCAACTTCCCTAAACTACGAACCTTGCTAGAAGATATAAATTGGGATAAAATCTTAGAAACAAAGAACACGGAGGAGAGATGGGCATCCCATTGGGAAATAAATTTAAAAGAGCGTACAAAAGTCCTGGATGGCTTAACTCCAATGTAAAAATGCAAATAAAAGTAAAGGAGAAGGCCTTAGAAAAATACAAGGCTGAGGGATCATCATCAGCGTTCAAACTATACAAAGAAACTATACAAAGAATACAACAAGATATGTAAGGGTGCAATTAGGGCGGCTAAGATAGAACACAAAAGACACATAGCGGAGGAGAGCAAAAAAAATCCCAAGATATTCTATAAGTATACAAACAGTGTTGTATGACCAGTGGCGGCCCATGCATTGTGGGTGCACGAGCGCCACCCCCCCTATCCCTGCTGCCACCTCCCTATTCATGCGCCCGGCTCCTATCAGGACGCTGGACGCATGGATTCCTATGGCGGGGCGGGAGGGAGTGTATTTTTTGGAGCACCTGATTAGAACCAGAGGCTCTAATAGGCTTCAAAAAAGGGTGAGCTCGGGGTGCAGAGAGTGCGCCCTGATTCCACCCAATTCTGTGACCATAGCGAATGAATATTTGCTATTTTCACACTGCATTGCCTCCCCACCAATCAGGAGGCAGGTCAGTGAGACCTGTTTCCTGATTGGCCAAAGCACCAGGCGTCCTTATTGGATGCTCAGTGCTTTAGCGGAAATGGGACAGAGGAAGCAAGAGGAGAGGAGAGGCCGGAGAAGAGGACAAGGTAAGCTCCGATCCATCCGCGGGGGGTTGTGTCAGCATTGTGTCCCACAATCCACTACTCACAGGGGGGTTGTTTCCCGCGATCCAATCAGAAGGCAGGTCAGTGAGACCTGTTTCCTGATTGGCCAAAGCGCCAGGCGTCCCTATTGGATGATCAGTGCTTTGGCGGAAGTGGGACAGAGGAAGCGAGAGGACAAGGTAAGCTCAGATCCATCCGCGGGGGGTTGTGTCAGCATTGTGTCCCGCGATCCACCGCTTGCGGGGGGGTTGTGTCCCACGATCCACTCACGGGGGTGTCAGCGTTGTGTCCCACGATCCACTGGCGGGGGGTGTCAGTGGTGCGTCCTGGGAGGGACACTGGCAGCATTTGATGGGCACACTGGGAGCATAGGATGGGCACACTGTGCTGCGATCCACTCACGGGGGTATCAGCGGTGTGTCCCGCAATCCACTCACGTGGGGTGTCAGCGGTGTGTCCCGCGATCCACTCGGGGGTGTCAGCGGTGTGTCCCGCGATCCACTGGCGGGGGGTGTCAGTGTGTCCATGGAGGGACACTGGCAGCATTTGATGGGCACACTGGGAGCATATGATGGGCACACTGGCAGCATTTGATGGGCACACTGACAGTGTTTGATGGGCACAGTGGCAGCGTTTGATGGGCACAGTGGCTGCAATTGATGGCACAGTGGCAGCATATGATGGGCACACTGGCAGCGTTTAATGGGCACAGTGGCAGCGTTTGATGGGCAGAGTGGCAGCGTTTGATGGGCAGAGTGGCAGCATTTGATGGGCACAGTGGCAGCGTTTGATGGACACAGTGGCTGCAATTGATGACACAGTGGCAGCATTTGAGAGTCCAGTGGCAGGGTTTGATGGGCACAGTGGCTGCAGTTGATGATTTTCAAAAAATTTTTGCACCCCCCCAAACATTTTGAGCACCAGCTGCCACTGCTCATGACACATCACAGGAAGTACCCTCATGGCTAACAGAGGACAGAATTAGAAATAGACTTGGGAAACTTAACATTAATAAATCACCGGGACCAGATGGCTTGCACCCGAGGGTAGTTAGGGAACTCAGTCAAGTAGTTTCCAGACCATTGTTCCTAATTTTTACTTGCCAAACCAATCTATTAACCTTCTATGAGGAGGTGAGCTGCCATATAGATAAAGGAAGGCCCGTAGACGTGGTGTATCTGAATTTTGCAGTTCCCCATAAACGTTTACTGTACAAAGTAAGGTCCGTTGGCATGGACCATAGGGTGAGTACATGGATTGAAAACTGGCTACACGGGCGAGTTCAGAGGGTGGTGATAAATGGGGAATGCTTGGAATGGTCAGGTGTGGGAAGTGGGACCAATCCTGTTTAATTTGTTCATAACGACCTGGATGGGGTAAACAGTTCAATCTCTCTATTTGCTAGCGACGACACTAAGCTAAGCAGGGCAATAACTTCTCTGCAGGATGTGGGAACCTTGCAAGAACAAATTAATGGGGTGGGCAACTACATGACAAATGAGGTTAAATGCAGAAAATGTAAAATAATGCATTTGGGTGACAAAAATATGAATGCAATCTTTACACTGGGGCAGAACCTCTGAGGGAATTTAGGATGAAAAAGGACCTGGGGGTCCTAGTAGATGATAGGCTCAGCAATGGCATGCAATGCCAAGCTGCTGCTAACAAAGCAAACAGAATATTGGCATGCATTAAAAAGGGGATTAACTCCAGTGATCAAGCGATAATTCTCCCTCTCTACAAGACTCTGGTCCGGCCGCACCTAGAGTATGCTGTCCAGTTCTGGGCACCAGTCCTCAGGAAGGATGTACTGGAAATGGAGCGAGTACAAAGATGGGCAACAAAGCTAATAAAGGGTCTGGAGGATATTATTTATGAAGAAAGGTTGCAAGCACTGAACTTATTCTCCCTGGAGAAGAGACGCTTGAGAGGGGATATGATTTCAATTTACAAATTCCATACTGGTGACCCCACAATAGGGATAAAACATTTTCGCGGAAGGGAGTTTAATAAGACACGTGGCCACTCATTAAAATTAGAAGAAAAGAGGTTTAACCTTAAACTGCATAGAGGGTTCTTTACTGAAAGAGCGGCAAGGATGTGGAATTCCCTTCCACCGACGTTGGTTTCAGTGGGGGGCATCGATAGTTTCAAAAAACTATTAGATAAGCACCTGAACGACCGCAACATACAGGGATATACAATGTAATACTGACATATAATCACACACATAGGTTAGACTTGATGTGTCTTTTTTCAACTTCACCTACTATGTAACTATGAATGATGATGATTAGGGATTAGTTTCGTGTTTTTCGTCAAAGGAGCATGTAAATGTTTGAGGTTAAAGAATAGTTCACGAACGGGTGAACTAAAAGGTCAGATTTGGCTTGTGCACCTTTGAACCTCTGGCTGCTTCTGCAGCCAAAAGTGGTTTATTTAATGGCATTATTACCACCGCCACTAAATTAATGATTTTACGTCCCACCTACTGCTTGTTTCACCAGCAGGTATCCCAGCTGACGTCATTGACCAAATATGGTCATGCCCAGTGAGAGTCCATTGAGAGTAGGATTGTTATATGCTGATCTTTGTGCTTGTGTCGGTGAATCATTGGGGTGCCACTCATTATGATTGACCATGGATCTACTTTGCTGGGTAATGTGATTGAGGATGAATTTATACCATGGAACTTTTCTTTTTGGGTGCATTAATCTACATTTTCATTTTTTCTGTGAATGAGTAATGAGTGGTCTTATGTATTCCTTACTCATGCAGTTGGGTAGGGCAAATATCTGGAGGTTCCCTTACTTTCAAGGTAGCATCCAGATTTGGTTTATAATTACAGCAGATATTAAGAGACAAAAAATACATATTAATTTACTACATTATATACGCTTTACAAGGAATGTATTCTTATTCCTTCTTTTTATCGGGCTTCTGCATCTTTAAGGTATCAAAAAGAAGAAGAATCAGTGACAAGTCTTCTTTGGTATTTACAATGTTTACTTCCACAGAGCAGTGAGTGTGCATCTAGGGGCGTGCAGTTCAGAAAGCTATAAAGGAGAGAGGCTGGAGAATTTCATTCATTCATTGAAAGACAGCTCACAAGCTGGGTGCTGAACAAGCCTTTTGCTGTGACACTGCACACAATGCAGAGCTCTCCTTGGAAGGTCAGGTGTGCTACTCTGTGCTTCACTCTCTTATCCATCACTGGGGTCAAGCTTAGGCCCTTGGGCGAGCAGGAGAAAATGATTCAGCTGGAGGCAGTGAAGAAAAGCATTTTGGATCGCCTGGGTTTACACAAACCTCCTGTTATCAGGGAAAAGATGAACAAAGATGAAATGCGCAAAATGTATTGGTTATACCAGGAGAAGTTAATGGAGCTGCGGGGAAATACAAGCAAGGACGAGACACCAGAGAGAAGAGTGCATATACTGACACCAAAATGTGAGTGGTAGATATTGTAGCCCATAGAAAATAATAATGAAACCTAAGCTTTAATTGGAAAAGATACAATCTATTTGTTATCTGTTTTTACACATTTTACTCTATTCAAAAGCTTATTTTTTATGTTGATGGGGTTCAGATAGATAGATAAATAGACTGATAGACATGTATGTGTAACATCTATTAACATAAAGCAAGACAATATCCTCCTTTTGTACACTACCTTTATCTCTGGGACTAGTTTAGTGCAATTGAGAGCACTATGGTTTCGTGATCAGCACCCTTTCTTCTATGTATGCATATTTTACTGTACTCTTTTTGTGGTCATTAAACCATTAACACTATCAATACTTAACGCTCAAATGACCATGCACACCACAATAAGGATCCATAATTTTTTTTTTAAGTGACAGTTTTTTTTAATCCAATGAGGACTAGTTCAAACTATAAGGTGTATTTTACACAAATGTATTGCAAATATGCATTTTAAGGGCATTTCCCATGCTTTGCTGTGCATTTCTTTTACGATTATTATGCATACTAGCATACTTTTTCTGTATGTAGTTTTCAAGGGTAGGTTTGAACTTGCATTTTACATGCACCTCTATTTACCTCTATGGCAGCCACTTTTTGTAATGTGTAATAATTATTGACTTTTCAAAAATGCACAGTGCAGATGAGACCAGAAAAGTACACGTGAACCCATGTCGAGTACATACATACTGTTATTGGTAAAAGCTTTAATTCCGGGAAAGCTGTACTTAGAGCAACATGTAGGCTGCAATTGCTGGCCTTTTCTAAAAGTGCTCACTGACTTGGAACTATTGTAAAGATCAGGTTTTCTGAGTTCACTTGCTGCATGCTTGCTTTGATCAGTGAGTGTACTGAAGGCAGATGATCACCCTCATAGAATCAAAATATTTTATACATTTACACACATTGATAAGATTGTGCACAGTAAAACCCAACTCTAGAAATGGGTTAAAGTTTCTGGCAGTATTTTATTACTCCCTATGTCATTATTTGGGAAAAGTTTCCCTACTTCCCGACTTTTTGAAGGAAGTAAGAAAGCTAGGAAGTGGGACTATTTGAGGTGCCAAACTGACCAGAAATTAGAATGAAAGGCAGCAAACAAAAAAATCAGTGGAATAAGAAAGGTTTAGTTTCTGTGCGAGGGCTGTGTTGCTGTATGTTCCCATGGGGGAGATTTCCCCTCAGTGTCTGCCCAGATGAAAATGTAGGACAGAAAAAGAATAGATGAGGGGGCTAAATTAATATTTAAACTTTGACAAAATAATCTCCTCAACGGGGACTTAGCATTTTAAACCTGATGGTAGTACTAACCCTTTCCCACTTTGTCCAAAAGAACATTTTTTTTATACAGGAATATTTGAAGAGAAAATCCAGGCAACCTAGTGAGTGAGCTACTAATGGCATGCAGCACATTGCTGCGGTGCTAAAATCAGAAATAGTTCCTTAATGTGAATTTTCTGTCCAGTGCAGCCACAACACATGTAGATCACCTCAAAGGGTTAGTAGGAGGGCAGTGGGAGAATACTTCCTGATGTCTTTGTTATATATGTACCTTCCTCTCTTCTCCTTTCTTCTCTATCACCAATCACATTCAAACATGACTATGATTGGTGTCTGTTATTATATACTTTTTGTATTCTGCAAAAAAGCAAAGAGGGTAATTCAGCATTAAAAGCAGGCATTTTAGAAGATTACAGACAAAAGGGAGTAAGGTGGGGTAGGCAGATTGTGCTTCCTGTGTGCATCCTAATGCTTAATTTTCACTTTTGGCTTCGCTGCATCAGTATATGTAAACCCTACATCCATGTGCAGTATGTTTGGTATCATGCTGAAATCTATTCAGTTTTATTAAAACAGTACTCTGGCCTTCCTTTAAAAAAAATGTGCTGCAGCACTTAATTATAACTGCATCTGCACTTACAGTTTCCTTATTGTCTACCTACAAACTCCCACAAATCCCTGTTGAGCCTGCCAGTGAAGTCCACCAAATACATCTTCCTCTGATGGGAAGGCAATGATGCTGCACCACTCCTGAATTCAAAGCAGAGTTGCCACTCTCATATAGGGTGTGTCCACTTGCACTACAGTGGGATGAGAAGATGTTGCAGGGGCTTGACAATCAGCCTTTACATTGCTGACTCAAGCTTTTCAATTAGCATATGGCCACACCTAGTTCTGCTCACTGCTTTCTGAATTGAGAGCACTGCGTCTGTTGCTGAATCCCTCCCACTTTGAGCTGTAGGGTCTGGGAGGGGGACAATGTTAGATACAAATGAATAAAGATTTGACTCAGTTAGGAAAAGTAAAAACAAGTTATATTTTACTTTAAATTAATAAAAAATGACCTCTCATTTTCTATCCGCGGTGCTGTGGTTTTCTGTAAAATTCAATGCAATATGGCGACTTTGGTGTTCTGTGCACAGTTGATATACAGACCTTTCCCGGAAATGTCATTTCCTGCTTGTGTGATTGGCTCACTGATTTTTCCAAAAGTCTACACAAAGATAAATGTAAAATTTTAGTCATCCTCTGTAACATGTAATTATATTTTGAGTGAGATAATCCCTAAGAGTTAATTACTTCTAAAGAGACACCGATCCTGCTATATTCCTCATTAGGACATAGCAAGTGCATCAGCTATTCAGGAATGAGTATTCTAATGACATAGTGGAGCATACAGGGTTTTCATAAGAACAGAAAGAGGTAGGACTCTACTACAAAATTTGTTAAAATCCTTGCAATATACTTAGATCTGAGGGGGTTATTTTTTCCTCAACAAAATTGGAGTTACTCTTTGAGGAAATATTTTTTTGGTGAATCTTTTGCAAGGTTCCTTACCTAGAGATGCTGGTAGTGACAGCATTTCCAGCAGCAAGCTAACAACACTAAGCTGCTGCTTCACAATTAGTAGTGGGTTGTCAACCTTCCATTTGGGCTCTTTAAGTAGGCTGTTTGGCTGCCTTTCTGGTAGACCTGCTAGTAAGTAAATTGCCAAATAAAGAAGTGCACATGGCAGGCTGACAATGTTGCTAATTGCAAGACAGCGGCTTAGCGTTGTCAGTTAGCAACAGAAAGTGATATTTTTTCCAAGATCTCCAGATAAGAAACAGCAGACTAATAAAAAAAAAATTAAAAATTGCTCAAGAGAATCCTATACAGTGAGGCAAACATATTAAATAATAGATTTAGGGATTACATACACGTTAAGAAACACTAAAATGTGTATAGTTCTTTTTAGGAAAGCTCTATTATAAAATAATTGGTTAAATAATGTAGAGTCAAAAGACATTTTACATTGTAATTACTGAGAATTCATAATCTCATATTCTGTATTACAGTAGAACATAGCACGAAGAAATGTGGCAAGCATGGAAGCAACAGTCATCGCTACAATTTGATCTTCTACAGGACACAGACAATACATCAACAGTTGAGCGTGATGAGAGCTGAACTGAAACTCTGCAAAGATGTATTAGCTGCACTTAGATCAGCTGCAGCTAACTCAACATCTAAGCCTATGGTGAACATTTACAAAGTGACAGAATCAAGCCATGCTAATGGAGGACAAGAATATAAATTACTTGATTCTAAACCCATAGACAAAGATATGATGACATTAAATGTAGATACTGCCGTACAGCAGTGGCTTGCAAGCTCTGAGAAATGTCTGCAGCTTGAGTTAGTAGTTATACTGGACAAGAGTTTTGTGAATGATGATAACAAACAAATTGGACCAGACAATGCCCTTGTGTTAGAAGTGGAGACACAGGAGCAAGCACACTCAAAAACAAGGAGAACCAGGTCCCTCTCAGCAGATGAAGACTGTAAAAAGAGTGAGAAGAAATGCTGCCGCAAGTCCTTATTGGTGTCCTTTGAGCAGATTGGTTGGAGCGACTGGATTGTTCATCCATCCACCTACGAAATGCATTTTTGTGATGGATCCTGCCCACATAACTACAAACCAGCCAGCATGCATGCCCAAATTAAATACAGAATGCATCACATTAATGGAGATACTCCAGCACCATGCTGTGTTCCGGGAAGTTATGACCCCATGGTACTCATGCATTATAACTCTGAGCGCAAACTGGTTTTTACAGTCTTCGATGACATGATTGTTCGAAAGTGCCACTGTGCCTGAAGTGGTGCCAAAAGTGCCGGTAAATGGAAATTTGAAAAGTGCTTGGTAAGCACATACATCAGAACAATTGCCCAAACAAAAACCCGTCCTGCCTTATACAATTTCCATCTATGCTTTACCTACGTTCTCAGTTTGATTTATCCAGCCACTATTCCGTTGTTATACAAAAAAAGGCAGGCAAAGTTAAGATATTAAAAGCAAAGTTAAAAATAGATTATTGATGCATAGTGGATTTTCATAGGAAACCATTTAACCACCAGTTTTTTCGACTATTTGTAACTAGAATTTGCAAAATTGTCCATTTTGTCTTAGCTCTGGATATTATTTTACCCATGATCAAAATGTGGACATCTATGATTGGGCATGGTAGATAATATGTTCTGTAATATGTACATAACCGGCATGCAGCACAGTCATGGAAATAAGGCAGAGAGTCCGTGTAATTTTTGTTTACACTGTATGATTTTATTGCACTATTACTAAAGAAAATCTATACTAGGAAAGGGCTTTATAAGGGTAAACCAACTAAACAAATGCACTGATTTTTAACCAAGATTGCAGGACATTCCCACAATTATGCACGATTTTTGAAAATAATACATGCAATCTAGACAAAAAATTATATTATGTTTGCTCTGTATATCAAAGAAGAGAAAACAAAGAAAAGTAGATTCACTATCTATAACAACCAGTTAAGTTTTATGTTTCTTTATTTATTGGAGATTAGTAAATGAAAGCTATTATCTCATTGGGTTCTAAAAGCTCTGTTTTTTCCTTTGCCACTGAGTTTACAAATCAGGTACACCATGTAAATACTTAAACATACATTTACAGAATCTGGCTGCAACTATATCTTTTGTCATGAGTGTAACTAAATGAAGGGCTATGACCAAAGATTTGCACATAGTGTAATACTGTTTTTTTTTAGAAAGATAAGCAAACAATATATTTATTTTGGTATCTATATACTTGAAAGGGAAAAGGAAAGCTTAATTAAACTCAAAAGGGTTGATTAACTAAAGGAGTTGAAAATTTTCACTCAAATTGTAGATTGTGTTCAATCTACAGTGTTCAATTTGAATATCCAATAATGCGTAGATGAAATAAATAAAAAGCAACTTGCTTTTTATACGATTCAATAATTGAAGTACGATATTTGTCAACATATAACACATTCTTTTTTCCCCTGAAAATAGGGAGCAAATCACGGGTGCATGTTATACGCCGACAGTGTACCTCGGAGGGGAAGGAGAGGGACAAGCGCAGCAGGAATTCAGCTTGCCGTCATCTCCTCTCCACTTGGCTCTCACGTCACACACACAGTCCTGCCTCCGACACCGGCATTGTACCAGTGTTCTATCTATCATAGGAGCTGGTCCAATGCCGATGGAGGAGGCAGGACTGTGTATGTGACTGCCGACTGAGAGCCGAGTAAACAGGAGATGATGGGTCAGTGATTTCCTGCATTAAGAGATGGTGAGGCTTAAATCAGGCAGCTGCATTGATGGGGCAGATGGGCGCAGATCAGACTGCAGATGGGCACAGATCAGGCTGCAGATGGGCGCAGAACAGGCTGTAGATGGGCGCAGATCAGGCTGCAGATGGGCACAGATCAGGCTGCACTGAAGCTGCAGATGGGCACAGATCAGGCTGCACTGAAACTGCAGATGGGCACAGATCAGGCTGCACTGAAACTGCAGATGGGCACATATCAGGCTGCACTGAAGCTGCAGATGGGCGCAGATCAGGCTGCAGATGGGTGCAGATCAGGCTGCAGATGGGCACAGATCAGACTGCAGATGGGCACAGATCAGGCTGCACTGAAGCTGCAGATGGGCACAGATCAGGCTGCATTGAGGCTGCAGATGGGGACTAATCAGGCTGCATTAATGCTCAATGACCATTATTTTGCTTCAAACTGATTTATTGAAAAAATGTTTTTTTTCCTGAAACTTCACTCTTAAATTGGGGAGCGTGTTATATGCCTGTACGTGTTATATGCCAGTAAATACAGTAATTCTTCACTCTATTTATTGTGTAAAGATTTTCAACTCCATTAGTACATTCCCATTATTTTCGTAAGAAATTAGTACTGCAGCTCTATTATAAATAGAGCAATTCAAAACATATTGCATTTTGCAGTTTTATTTATTTTCTATGAAAGAAATATGAAAAGGATGTGAAAGGACTGATATTATATATTTTCTTTCTTACCCATTGCTGAGGTTTATACATTTAATACTGTAGAGCCTTTTGTTAAAGATCATTCAGCAGTATAATTGCTCCTCTTTAGCTGCACCTTGGTCTATACTGCCACTATTTTTTCTCCAGTTCATAAAAACTTGTGTTTACAAAGAATGTTACAAAGCAACAAGAATAAATAGTGAAAGGAAGACTGATTGGTAAACAATATGGTGAAAAAGAAGAAAAAAACAATTAGGCTTGCATTAAAATTAGCAGATTGTGCTTGGTTTAGTATGTTGTTAATCTACAATTTCTTTGTTAGTAAATCAGCAAAAAATATTTATAAACTAGTAAAATCTACAAGCAACATGTAAAAAACCATATTCAATCTGCAAGCCTTTTTCACTGTTTAACAACTAATGCACATGGCGTATAGCAAAGGCCACAACTTTGTTTTCCATTATTTCTTTGTCTGTTCAGCATTCTTTTATTTTCTGCAATAGATCTTGCTGTCAGTCTGAAAGGAATTATAGCCTCAAAATGCCATAAAATAGGATTCAGCTATACAGAATTGGTTTACCTCTTCTATAGAGAGATAACATTCTTAGAAACCTTAATATTAAGGCAACTCCACGTCAAATGCATAGCACTGTGCCATCACAAGTACAATAAATGCCATTCCCGTTTTGAGGCTTAAGACTTAACATTCATATTGAAAATTATAGATGCTGCCCATAATGACCAGACAAATTCTTGCCTTCATTTCTTAGTAAAATGAATCCATTAATCTGATTGGTTGCTGTAGACACATCCTCTACATTCCTCTTTTTTAAATATTATCATGAATCTTTTGAATTATTATTATTATACATCTTTGTAACACCAATACATACAGCACCAAGTCCAAGATGGAAATCAGGTTAAACTATTTGTTATCATTTCATTTCCAAACTTGTGTTGTCTCTAACATGTCAGTTGAAATGATAAGTAGATTTTTTGCTCTTGAAAGAAAAGTTACAAAAGTAATAGCTATTTAAGATTATTGTGTATTATCATGTTTAATATTAATATTTCAAACAAAACATGTTATTTATGCATTTTTTATTTATTGGTAATTTATTGTTTGAATTTTTAATGAATGCTGTTTGTATTTTTAATGAAATATATTTTAATGTATTTTTTCATATATTTAAGAGGAAATATTGTGTTTAACATTATTGTATTTCAAATAAACTATTTTTAGAATGAAAGCAAAGGTTTCTTGAGTGCAAACTTTCAAAAGGTCATGTCTGTCAGCATGGCACATGGCAAGCCTTGCCCTAGTGGATGACATTACATATCTAAATGGTCTTTAAAGACTTTTGTCAGCAGCTGAATGTCGTAACAATATAGGTTCATTATGGTTAATGGTGTTTCATTAGTCATGATGAGTCAGTAATAGTTTTTGCACTAGACAAGTTGGGAGTATAATTATTATTTGTCATAGCTTTTTTTTGCTGACATTCTCCTTCAGGTACTTTTCTTGTTCCATAGCAATACATCAGATGACCCTTATTGTAAATTGGGGGATAATAACAATGTATAGGACTCACTAGGCAGCTCTGTGCATATTAATACAAAAAGCCTTAAGTTTTGTGCATTTATAAAGGTTACTGAATTTAGAGGTGAATTGTTTATCCACTTGAGCCCCGGACCATTATGCTGCCTAAGGACCAGAGGCCTTTTTCCAATTTGGCACTGCGTCGCTTTAACTGCTAATTGCGCGGTCATGCAATGCTGTACCCAAACGAAATTTGCGTCCTTTTCTTCCCACAAATAGAGCTTTCTTTTGAGGGTATTTGATCACCTCTGCGGTTTTTATTTTTTGCGCTATAAACGGAAAAAGACCGAAAATTTTGAAAAAAAATGATATTTTCTACTTTTTGTTATAAAAAAAATCCAATAAACTCAATTTTAGTCATACATTTAGGCCAAAATGTATTCGGCCACATGTCTTTGGTAAAAAAAATGTCAATAAGCGTATATTTATTGGTTTGCGCAAAAGTTATAGTGTCTACAAACTAGGGTACATTTTCTGGAATTTACACAGCTTTTAGTTTATGACTGCCTATGTCATTTCTTGAGGTGCTAAAATGGCAGGGCAGTAGAAACCCCCCCCCCAAATGACCCCATTTTGGAAAGTAGACACCCCAAGGAAATTGCTGAGAGACATGTTGAACCCATTGAATATTTATTTTTTTTGTCCCAAGTGATTGAATAATGACAAAAAAAATATTTATATTTACAAAAAGTTGTCACTAAATGATATATTGCTCACACAGGCCATGGGCCTATGTGGAATTGCACCCCAAAATACATTCAGCTGCTTCTCTTGAGTATGGAGATACCACATGTGTGGGACTTTTTGGGAGCCTAGCCGCGTACGGGGCCCCGAAAACCAATCACCGCCTTCAGGATTTCTAAGGGTGTAAATTTTTGATTTCACTCTTCACTGCCTATCACAGTTTCGGAGGCCATGGAATGCCCAGGTGGCACAAAACCCCCCCAAATGATCCCATTTTGGAAAGTAGACACCCCAAGCTATTTGCTGAGAGGCATATTGAGTCCATGGAATATTTTATATTTTGACACAAGTTGCGGGAAAGTGACACATTTATTTATTTTTTTTGCACAAAGTTGTCACTAAATGATATAATGCTCACACAGGCCATGGGCATATGTGGAATTGCACCCCAAAATACATTTAGCTGCTTCTCCTGAGTATGGGGTTACCACATGTGTGGGACTTTTTGTGAGCCTAGCCACGTACGGGGCCCCGAAAACCAATCACCGCCTTCAGGATTTCTAAGGGTGTAAATTTTTGATTTCACTCTTCACTGCCTATCACAGTTTCGGAGGCCATGGAATGCCCAGGTGGCACAACCCCCCCCAAATGACCCCATTTTGGAAAATAGACACCCCAAGCTATTTGCTGAGAGGCATGGTGAGTATTTTGCAGCTCTCATTTGTTTTTGAAAATGAAGAAAGACAAGAAAAAACATTTTTTTTTTCTTTTTTCAATTTTCAAAACTTTGTGACAAAAAGTGAGGTCTGCAAAATACTCACTATACCTCTCAGCAAATAGCTTTGGGTGTCTACTTTCCAAAATGGGGTCATTTGGGGGGGTTTTGTGCCACCTGGGCATTCCATGGCCCCGAAACTGTGATAGGCAGTGAAGAGTGAAATCAAAAATTCACGCCCTTAGAAAGCCTGAAGGCGGTGCTTGGTTTTCGGGGTCCCGTACGAGGCTAGGCTCCCAAAAAGTCTCACACATGTGGTATCCCCGTACTCAGGAGAAGCAGCAGAATGTATTTTGGGGTGTAATTTCACATATTCCCATGGCATGTTTGAGCAATATATCATTTAGTGACAACTTTGTGCAAAAAAAAAAAAAAAAATTGTCTCTTTCCCGCAACTTGTGTCGCAATATAAAATATTCCATGGACTCGACATGCCTCTCAGCAAATAGCTTGGGGTGTCTACTTTCCAAAATGGGGTCATTTGGGGGGGTTTTGAACTGTCCTGGCATTTTATGCACAACATTTAGAAGCTTATGTCACACATCACCCACTCTTCTAACCACTTGAAGACAAAGCCCTTTCTGACACTTTTTGTTTACATGAAAAAGTTTTTTTTTTTGCAAGAAAATTACTTTGAACCCCCAAACATTAAATATTTTTTTAAAGCACATGCCCTACATATTAAAATGGTGAGTGTTTCTTTTTTTTTTCACACAGTATTTGCGCAGCGATTTTTCAAACGCATTTTTTGGGGAAAAAACACACTTTTAAAAATTTTAATGCACTAAAATACACTATATTGCCCAAATGTTTGATGAAATAAAAAAGATGATCTTAGGCCGAGTACATGGATACCAAACATGACATGCTTTACAATTACGCACAAACGTGCAGTGGCAACAAAATAAATACATTTTTAAAAGCCTTTAAAAGCCTTTACAGGTTACCACTTTAGATTTACAGAGGAGGTCTACTGCTAAAATTACTGCCCTCGATCTGACCTTTGCGGTGATACCTCACATGCATGGTGCAATTGCTGTTTACGTTTGACGACAGACCGCCGCTTGCGTTCGCCTTAGCGCGAGAGCAGGGGGCGACAGGGGTGCTTTTTTTTTTTTTTTTTTTTTTTCTTTATTTTTTTTTGCTTTTTTATCTTATTTTTAAACTGTTCCTTTCATTTTTTTTTTAATCATTTTTATTGTTATCTCGGGGAATGTAAATATCCCCTATGATAGCAATAGGTAGTGACAGGTACTCTATTTTGAAAAAATTGGGGTCTATTAGACCCTAGATCTCTCCTCTGCCCTCAAAGCATCTGACCACACCAAGATCGGTGTGATAAAATGCTTCCACAATTTCCCGATGGTGCTATTTACATCCGGCGAAATCTAAGTCATAAAATACTCGTAGCTTCCGGTTTCTTAGGCCATAGAGATGTTTGGAGCCACTCTGGTCTCTGATCAGCTCTATAGTCAGCTGGCTGAATCACCGGCTGCATTCTCAGGTTCCCTGTTGAGACAGGAGAGCCAGAGAAAAACACAGAAGATGGTGGGGGGGGCATTCCCTCCCACGGCTTGTAAAAGCAGTCTAGAGGCTAATTAGCCACTAGGATTGCTTTTACATGAAAGCCGACCGCTGGCTGAAAAGAATGATACCAAGATGATACCTAAACCTGCAGGCATCATTCTGATATAACCACTCAAAGTCGTGAATGGCGTACCTGAAGACAAATAAATGGTTAACAATAAAGCACAGTAAACGGTAAAGTATAAAAAATTGCATACCTGAAAAGCAAACATGATAAAACATAATAACAATAAAGCATTGCAGAATATAATACAGTAAAAAAGAGCAGAACAATAGAGAGAGAGAATAGAGAGAGAGAGAACAATAAAACGACAACTATTTTTTTTTTTTTTTTATATATTTTTTTACACTTTTTTTGTAACTAACTTTTATAACTGTAACCGGTTCCAGGTTCGGGTCTCTCAAAATGCGATGGCATCTTGGGAGACCCAGTGAAAGTGTGTCCTAGTCTGTGCAGTGCTGTACCCTACGCTAATACTCAACTAGTGAATGGTAGCGTTCAAAACATTCACCAATGCAAAGACCAGGATTGTCAGGACAGGAGGGACAATAATAGCGGGTGTCACGCCTATATCCGCGCTTGCTGCAGACACAACATCTTTTTTGGGGGGGTTCGTTGGGTAGGGGTACTCGGGAGGACATAAAAATGCCTCTCATGCAGCCGACTGCATTTGGTTGGGGATGTGAATGGGGGAAGTACAGGCGCTGCAGAAGTGGTGGGTTCCCAATTAGGATTGGCGAATGCAGCAGGAAGGGCACTATGGGCACGATGGGCCTGTGTTTTTCTTTTTGGTGGCAGTGGGACACTACTTGTGCTTGCCACCTCACCAGCTTGAACTGCACTTATGGGACTCGCCACGTCACCAAGTGTTACTGCAGTGCGGGTTTGACTACGACCGGGGTGTACTAGGCCGCTGGTGCTTGCCAGTTCAATAAAAAGCTACCAAAAAAACTGTTAGCGATCGCAGGGATCAGGCCTGACTCTGCGAACGCTGCAGTTATGCGTTTAGTGTTTTGTAAATGACAGTGATCGATCGATACTGAACTTGGGTGGGCTGGGCTGGGCTGGGCCGGGCGGAGGGGCAAAACGCAGGTGCTAGCAGGTATCTGGGCTGATCCCACTAACACTGCGTTTTTGGGAACCCTAAACTGCTGGGGACGCTAGTATAGATCTGATCGGATCAGATATTGATCCTTTTAGATACTATACCACTAAGGGAGGTGTATGCTGCATGTGTGGGTGTTAGTGGTACTAGCGCTAACCTGACGCTGCTTGGGGCTGGTGCTTGCCAGTTCACCAAAATGCTACCAAAAAAACTGTTAGCGATCGCAGGGATCAGGCCTGACTCTGCGAACGCTGCAGTTATGAGTTTAGTGTTTTGTAAGTGACAGTGATCGATCGATACTGCACTTGGGTGGGCTGGGCTGGGCCGGGCGGAGGGGCAAAACGCAGGTGCTAGCAGGTATCTGGGCTGATCCCGCTAACACTGCGTTTTTGGGAACCCTAAACTGCTGGGGACGTTAGTATAGATCTGATCAGATCAGATATTGATCCGTTCAGATACTATACCACTAAGGGAGGCGTATGCTGCGTGCGTGGGTGTTAGCGGTACTGGCGCTAATCTGACGCTGCCTGGGGCGACGCATATCACCGCCGGGCGATCAGGGGGCTAAACCTTTATTCGGTAATAAACGGCGGGTGCCCTGACACTATAAAAAATAAACGAACTAACCAGCGTCACCCGTAACACTTATACGGTGATCAGTGGTGAAAGGGTTAACTAGGGGGCAATCAAGGGGTTAAAACCTTTATTAGGTAGTATATGGTGGTCCCTGATGCTATAAAACGCTGACGGCGAACCTAAATATTTACCTCCCTAACTAGCGTCACCAGCGACACTAATACAGCGATCAGAAAAATGATCGCTTAGTGACACTGGTGACGGGGGGTGATCAAGGGGTTAAAACTTTATTAGGGGGGGTTAGGGGGGTACCCTAGACCTTAAGGGGGCTAACCCTAACTGTCCTAACACTGTAACTGTCACAAACTGACACCATGCAGTAATCAGAAAAAAAAAAACAACTGCTTGATGTCAGTTTGTGACAGGGGGGGTGATTGGGGGGTGATCGGGGGGGCGATCGGGGGGAGGGATCGGGGTGTTTTGTGTGCCTGGCATGTTCTACTGTGTGTGTAGTGTTTGTGCACTCACATTTCAGTCTTCTCTCCTCGGCGCCGGAACGGAAAATACCGAGCCGAGGAGAGATGACATCATTTCCTTTGCTGCTGTTTAGCATACAGCAGCAAAGGAATGTTCCCATTGGCCGGCGGCGATCGCGAGGGGGGGGGGCCACGAACGGATGGCCTCCCCCTCACCTCCGATCACCGGGGGACAAAAGAGGACAGCCTCGGGCACCGGGGGGGTCCAATCGGACCCCCCACCCGCGGGAGGCAAATCACGTGTATGTACATGATTTTGCCTGCCCGTGCCGCCTTGCCGACGTACATCGGCGTGAGGCGGTCCGTAAGTGGTTATATTCTAAATCATTACTTGAAGTATTTTTTTCTTCTTTGTAATACACTAAAGGTAACATAATGACTGATGGTTCCAAACGGTAAAACTCTGCTATTTTAAATGGTAGTTTGACCAAAGCATCATAAGCTAAACCATAAGCAGTATAAATATGAAACATAAATGAACCTGACATAAAAATTGTTAAAGGTACAAGAAGCCTAATGCCGCGTACACACGAGCGGACTTTACGGCAGACTTTGCCCGGCGGACGGGATTTCGTCAGACAATTCGATCGTGTGTGGGCTCCAGCGGACTTTGTTTTCTCAAAAGTTGGACGGACGTAGATTTTAAACATGTTTCAAATCTATCCGACGGACTCGAGTCCGGTCGAAAAGTCCGCTCCTCTGTATGCTAGTTCGACGGACAAAAAGCCACGCTAGGGCAGCTATTGGCTACTGGCTATGAACTTCCTTATTTTAGTCCAGTCGTACGTCATCATGTACGAATTCAACGGACTTTGGTTGATTGTGTGTAGGCAAGTGCGTTCATTCAGAAAGTCCGTCGAAAAGTCCACCGGGCAAAGTCTGCCATAAAGTCCGCTCGTGTGTACGCAGCATAAGTCCTAAGAAGGAGGATGAAAAATTGCTTTTACATATGTTCTGGTGTCTGAATATTGTTATGTGCATACAGGGACCTTAGGAGCCTCAGCACACAATCCTAATCTTCAACTCCAGGTCACAGTTCTAGCTTCCCTCCAAGCCACGTGGGCAACTTTCTGTTGACTCCTATAGTATCTATGACACATTATGGGATAGTGGGGGAGTGTGATAGAACTGACTTAGGGGTGAAGTCAGTGACTATATAATTGGGTTTGGATTCCCGATTCCTCATATTATGTGTGGATCTTTGTTTAGCCTATTCTAATTTCAGTTGTATAAAAATGTATTATGTTTATGGGAATATATAATTTAATTTAATCAAAAGTATGCGTACCTGCAATCCCGACCTACCCCTGGGCAGACACACCCGAGACGTACACCAGGGCATATTTCCAAAAATCAATTTCCTGATACTCGATCGGGTACACCCCAATAACAGAGGGGGTGACTGGAATAAAATATTACTCCAAAAAGAAACCAGATGGATTAGGGCCTGGCGAGCCACCTCGCCACCTGGCCTGAACGACTGCATCAGCTTTCGTCCCTTTTTGGAGGGATTCTCATCTGGTACATGGGAGGGATTGGGTTAATTAACCTACACTTGATGCATACAAAGGGGTGTGGTTTCCTCTCCCCTGACGTTCTGTCCCCCTCCTTCTGTCCTCTTTTCCCCTCCCGAGCCCATATCACCATCCCGTTCTGTGATACAGATTGGCTTACAACACACACTCTGTCCCATCTATTTGCCAATAAACCCAATTCAGATCTGGACTGTTTGGTCTTCTAGGTACTTCCCGTTTCCGTGTAACTCTTTAATTTTAATTTTAGTGAATCTTTCAGCATACATGTGGACCATCTGCCGCGCACTCTGGGATTTGGAGTGTTCTGGCTGATTGTCCCACAGTTTACTGATCAATCCATATGGACAATTTGTTTGATTATTATAAAACTACTTATTATAACAACACTATTGTAACGTATCATATCCATGGTGATATTATGCACTTTTATTTTGTAAAATGACTATGTGTTCCATTGGCACAATATGTTTCTCTCTCCACTGGATGGCGCCAGACCGTCTAACCCAGCTTGATGGATTCAATACCATAATTTGGTTTCATTTATAGATATTCCCACATGTGAGCCTGTGTTCCACCTAGCATTTCTTATTTCAGGATCGCATTTCCTTAACGTTTTTTTTCTTTCATCAATGCATTGTCTGCCTGGCGACGATGTGGACCGCTGTGGAGACAGGGTATTGTAACCTGTCATTCCCTCTCAGCCTATCCTCGCTGGCTCACCTCACCATGGGAACGCAGCGCTCCACAGACGTCAGTCGTGGGAAGCGCGGCTATGGAAATGACGGCCCGTACGCCAGGTCTTCCCACCTAAACACACACCTCATTACCTATGCGCATGCGCCGGCGTTCTGCGCTCACATTTTATTTTTTTTTATTTTTTTATTTTTTTTTAATTTTTTATTTATATTAGAAAACCGGTTCACCGGGACATACAGTAGAAACATAACTGTAATCAACAGCAATACATACATCGGTATAGGAACAATATGTGTCGTATATTGACAAAAATTGAAAAACATGACTTTTCTGTTTCTGTAGTTTTTAGAGGCAATGAGGATTTTACAGTGTCGATGATCCATAGATTTTTACAGCAGCATAGTTTCTGATCACAATTCCAGCTGTTAGCATCGACTACTGAAACCATCTGTCTCATGTTTTCTGCTAGTCATCTATCTGTCAGTGTGTCATGTATGTGGTTTTAGCATTTTAGTGTACCTTAGTCCCTGGGTTAGCGGCTCTCCAGTTATTTTATTATTTCGAGAGAAAAGAAGAAAGAAATAGTTTGTGAGGGAAAGAACAGGTTTAGTAAGATAGAGTGGGAGAAGACAGAATTAGAGAGGGAGGGGGGGGTAGGGTATGAGGTAGGTGGGGGTTGTACCAATGGGGGGGGGGGGGTTGGGAATCTAAGTGGTAGTTCATGAGTCCTTGTATTCACCTAAGTCTCTAAAGTCTTGTTCCTATCTACAGAGTGCAGTATTACCTCATCTGCCTCGAAGTGCCTGACCTTCCTCAGAGTACTTGAACATATTCCATAATTGCCAGGTTTTGGTGTACATTTCCTGTCTGTTTTGGCTCGTGAGGATTAGGTCCTCCATTTGGTTTATTTCCTCAACCTTTTGGAGCCACAGGGCTATGGTTGGTGAATGAGTGGATTTCCATAAGGTTGGGATGCATGATTTTGCCGCGTCTAGCAGGTGTCGTATCACTGACTTCTTGTAAGCCCGTGCGGGGGTGTCAGTAGCGTGTAAGAGGAAGTATGCTGGGTCATCTGGCACAACGCGGTCTGTGAATTTTTGTGTTATTTGGCGGACTTCTCTCCAGAAGCTCTGGATTCCAGGGCAGGACCAGAAGATATGGAGGAGTGTGCCTTTTCCTTTTTGGCATCTCCAACAGATGTCAGATGACGAGGGGTATATTGTGTTAAGAAGTGCCGGGGTTCTGTACCAATGGCTAAGGATTTTATAGTTCGTTTCTTGGATCTTGGTACATAAGGAGGATTTGTGGGTGAACTGTAGGATGTGTTGTTTTTTGCTGGTGGAGAACTGACATTTTAGTTCTTTTTCCCATTCGATAAGGCCCTGAAATTTATAATCCTCTATTGGAGTGATTAACATGCTGTAGGTTAGGGAGAGTGAGTGTGGTAAGGGCCCCGTTCCCGAACATAGATCCTCCATAGGTGCAAGGGGTTGATCGATATCAGTAGGTGGTGGCATGCTGCTGAGAAAATGATGGAGCTGTAAAGCCCTCAAAAAGTCTAGCCGAAACTGTCCCTCTGGGTCAGTCAACTCTGTGATAGTCTTCCACCTGCCGCTAATGCTGAAATGCGAGGCTTGGTATAATCCCCTCTCCCTGAGTTCCCGAAACCCCCTATCGCTCACTCCTGGTTCAAACAAGGGGTTTCCTATTATGGGTTTAAGTGGTGAATTGCGAGAGAACAGGGGGGACGAGTCAATCAGATGAGTGCAGACTCGTGCCGTGTTACCTATTAACGGGTGGCGTTTGAGGTCTGTTGGGAGTGCAGTGTAACACCAAGGGATCCTGTGTATAGGGGTGGTACTTTGTGCTTGTTCGAGTTGTGTCCATAGTTTGGTGGGTGTATGTCGGCACCAGTCAATAAGCCTTCCTAAGTGTGTTGCTCTATAGTAGGTCTGGAGTTCAGGCATTGCCAGTCCTCCGTATCGTTTGGGTAACGAAAGAATTTTCCTGTGTATGCGTGATTTTTTCCCTGCCCAAAGGAATTTGGTAAATATTGAACGTATTTGGGTGAAGTAGCTTGTGGGTATGTGTATTGGGATAGTTTGCAGCAAATATAGGAATTTGGGTAAAATTGTCATCTTAAGGATGCTGCAACGTCCGAACCAGGAATGGAGTCCGCCATTCCATTTATCTAGCAATTGCTGTACTTTTTTAAGCAGAGGTGGGAAGTTATGTTTGAACAACTGGGAGAAGGATGGGGGTATGTATGTACCCAGGTATTTCAAAGCTGTAGTGGTCCATTTCAGATGGAAACTATTTTGTAGTTGTGTGAGTTGTGGTTGTGGAATTCCCAATCCCATCGCTTCGGACTTACTAAAGTTAATTTTCAAATTGGCTAGTTGGCCATATATGCTGAATTCTTTCATAAGGTTGGGGAGGGAGATGGTTGGGTTCGTGAGGGAGAACATCATGTCATCTGCGTATGCAGAGACTTTAAATTGTTTTTTATTTACTTCTACACCTGTGATGTCTGGGTTCAGTCTAATGTGGCATAGGAAAGGTTCCAGGGATAATGCAAAGAGCAGTGGTGAGAGGGGGCAACCCTGACGGGTTCCGTTAGTAATTGGGAAAGCTTCCGAGATTACTCCGTTCGCCCTTACTCTGGTCGTAGGGTCTGAATAGATTGCGGAGATCCAGTGCATCATTTTCTCACCTAGTCCTATGTGCTTTAGTGTCGCAAACATGAACCTCCAGCTGACCCGGTCGAACGCTTTTTCGGCGTCAGTTCCTAGTAGGATACATGGTGATTTGGTACTGTTGGCTATATGAAGTAGGTTAAGGACTTTAATCGTGTTGTCCCTAGCCTCCCTAGTTGGGACAAAACCTACTTGGTCTAGGTGGATTAGTGAGGTGAGGTGTTGCTGCAATCTAGTGGAGATGATTTTTGTAAAGAGTTTTAGGTCTGTATTTAAAAGAGAAATCGGGCGATAGGAGCCGCATTGGCTTGGGTCTTTGCCTTCTTTTGGTATAACGGAGATTTGTGCCTGTAAAGTGGATTTAAAAAATTTTCCTCCTGTGCCTAGGTTGTTATAAAGTCTGACCAGGTGTTGTCCAAGTGAGGGGAGAAGGATCTTATAATAGGGGATAGTGAGTCCGTCCGGACCTGGTGCTTTACCTGATTTAGAATTTTTTACAGCGGTTTGCAGTTCATTCAACGTGATTGGTTCTTCTAGTAAGGATTGAGCATCGTCAGGGAGGGTCGGCATAAGGGAGGATGAGATGTATTCTGTCATCTTGTCAGGGGGAGTTTGTGTCTCTTTTAGATTGTAAAGAGATGTATAAAAGGAACTGAACTCCTGCACAATGTGCTGAGGTATGGAGATTTTCTGACCTTTGGGGGACATAATGTGGGGTATGTATGAGGTCAGTTTCTGTTCTCGTAACGATTGGGCTAATAGTCTTCCGCATTTGTTCCCAGATTCGTAGTGTTTCCTTTTGCATACTTGTATTGCTGCTTTGGCTTTATACCGTAAGAGGTCGGTGATCTGTGTACGAACCGTGTCTAGTTCTACTTCTAATTGTTTGGTGGGTCCTTGTTTATGACTTATCTCTAATGTTTCTAGTTTTTTAAGCAAAGTGTTCAATTGTGCAATCCTTTGCTTTTTGAGTCGTGAACCATGTTTGATGAGTATCCCCCTAATGACAGTTTTATGTGCCTCCCATACTAATCCCATGTCACTGTCAGAGGTGGTATTTGTGGAAAAGTAGTGTCCTATTTCTTTAGTCACCTCAGTTAAAACTTCTGGGTCTTTCAGAAGTCCCTCATTTAGTCGCCACAGTGGTTTCTGTGTCGACCTCAGGTCTGGGAGAGTGTACTGCAGTGTAATCGGAGCATGGTCCGACCATGTAATAGAACCTATAGAGGTCTCTTTAACCGCTTGTAAATCCCTGTGGGGGATCAGAAAGTAATCGATTCTGGAGTACGTCTGGTGTGGTTTAGAAAAAAAGGTGTAGTCCTTTTCCCCGGGATGGAATAGGCGCCAAGCGTCAATCAGTTGTGAATTGTGTAGCGTCATACCGATGCGTTTGCGTAGGTCTCGCGAGGTAGAGGATGTTCCAGTGGAAGTATCCTCCGAAGGGATAAGAGGGACATTAAAGTCTCCCCCTAGTATCAAATGGCCGTCTGAGAATTGCGATAGTAGGTCTAGGTGACGTTTGAGAAATCTGTCTTGCTGTGTATTGGGAACATATAGATTAGCTAAAGTCACTTTTGAGTCTCCTATCTTCCCCTTTATGAAGAGAAATCTGCCTTCCTTATCATACTTTACTTCCGTGAGTGACCATGGTATTTTGGGTGAAATTAAAATGGAGACCCCTCTAGATTTAGCCTCTGTGTAAATTGAGTGATATATTACCGGGAAAAATCTGTTTTGAAGTGTCGGTAAGGAGCCTTCCTTGAAGTGGGTTTCCTGCAAAAAAACAACATCAGCCCCTAGGCGTCTCATGTCATTAACTAGCATGCGTCTTTTTTCAGGCGTATTTAGGCCCTTTACGTTAAGAGAGACTATGTTTATGGAGGCCATAATCGTGGGTGGTAGGTAAAATACTATACAAGGTCTAGGTGTACGGGAGGGGAGGTGAGGGGGTTAATGGGGAGGGGGGTAAGGTGTGAGTGGGTAGGGTATAGAGCGGGTGCAGTAGGAAAGATTGAATAAGTTCAGAAAAGAGAAGAGGAGAGAGTTTAAAGAGCTGTCACTAAAGAGTGCAGCTTAGTGCAAATACTAAATTAGCCACTTAGGCTAGTACGCTCCCCAGACACTGTACTGGGAATGGAGCGTTGTCCTATGTGGGACGGTGGAAAGACAGGGCCGGGAAGTGAGCTCCCGAACCTCTCCCTCCACCCCCGGCCATCAGTGGTTTTTATTTATGTGTGTAAAGTGCCATTAGCAATCACCTAAAAGATTAGTGAGTTGTGACGGTACTGGCATACTAACTGTTCAAATGTAACTATCAGAAGAGGCATGGTGTAGCATACAATGAAATAAGATAAAACAGGGCTCTCCTGTCTAGAGCCCAAGGAACACAATTGCAAACCAGAAAGCATAAAAAAAAATTGGTAACTCAACAAGTGCAATAAAGCAGAACATGTATCCCTCCCCATCCAGCTGCATATAAGGTGGCCGAGCCAGGAAGGGTGAATTGAAACTGAACTGTATTGACATGTGTATAACTAATCCAGGCTCAACCCTGTTACATGCAGGGCAGGACATTGGGGTTGTGAATAAGCAGTCCCGCACAGGGACGTGCCAGATTGGTCTGATTCTCTCATGGCCGTTAACTTATAACTGGTGAGTATATGTGAAATCCCCCCCCCCCCCCCCCCACAGACCAAAACGTTAGATCTTAGGTATCAATTTGTACTCTAGCGGCATGTGGGAAACCTGTAGCTGCCCATCAGAACCTGATCATCTTGTCGTGAAAGGTCTCTGTTGCACTAGTAGTCCATGTCATGCCGATCTCTGAGTGCAAGGTGCCGAAGAGAGATGATGATCGTCGTTGGAGTTACGTCTCTGGTCATTTCTATGTCTCCCAACCACCGGCGTCTGCTTGACCCGCCTGGTTCCCAGCAGCCGAAGAGGTAGTGTCTTTGAATCTCCCGAGGGAGCTTGTGTAGGTGGATGGGAGAGGGTCCGGTGCAATAGATAGGAGAAGACATGTCCCTAGTGTTAGATCCGAAAGGTTCTGCTGTGAGTCATGTCCAGGGGTGAGGCGGACATCATTAGCCACTAGGCTATCATCTGGTGTGTTGTACACACTGAGGCAGGGAGGAGGGGGGAAGCCCGGGAAGAGGGGAATAGGACCGAAGTTTGTCCAACCTCCCCTCCTTCTCTAACAGATAGTGGAGGCCAGGTTACAGATCCCTGTGTGTAAGGACAAAGTACCTTGCAATCTGACCTGGATGAGTCAAGCTGGATTGGGGAGGGATGGCCACAGGCCTACTCACGCTGTTCTCCTCCAGAGGCCGTTCTGCGTCTCCTTCTGTCCCTCTGGCGGCGGGGAGGGAGAGGTCCGTGCAGTCTCAGGGGGCCCGATCGGCCTTGTGGACGTGGTAAGAACTGGAGCCAGTCAGGGACTTGTATCGGTTCTGTGTCCATGAACCGGAAGAGCGCCGGGAGGTCCTCCATTCTTTGCAAGGAGAAAGAGCCAGATTCGTTGCGAAACACTACAGACAGTGGATATCCCCATCTGTATGTCAGGCCTTTCTGTTTAGCAAGTTCCAGGAGAGGACGGAGGAGGGCTCTACGTCTCAGCGTGGCCCACGAAAGATCGGGCAGTATTCTGGTCTGTTTGCCTCCTACCTCTACCTCGCCAAATTCCCAGGCCCGGCGCAGGATGGCCTCCTTTTGTGTGTAGCGGTGTAGTCTGCATACTACATCTCGTGGTCTGCTCGGGTCTTCAGATCTGGGGCCGAGAGCTCTATGGACTCTGCCCAGCTCGATGGTGAGATCTGGGTCATCTAGTACTGTGCGGAATATTCCCCTGACCGTCTCCCCTAGGTTGTCCGCTGTTGTTTCCTCCGGGATTCCCCGGAGCCGCAGATTGTTCCTGCGACTCCGGTCCTCGATGTCCTCCAGGTGTAACTGTAGAGCCACAGCGGAGTCCCGCTGCGAGTCCCTCGCTTGTTCAAGCGCCGCCACTCTTTCCTCCAATGCGGACACCGAGGCTTCGCCTGTGTCCATGCGATCTGCCAGTGTAGCCACCTCTCCACGCACTTCCTGCATGTCTCGTCGGTGTGTCTCCTCCAGTTTAAGGATGAGCGCCTCAATGTCCGATCGAGTGGGGAGGGCCTGCAGCAGGGCCCGAATGTCCTGGTCCAGCCTAATGGGTTCCGGGGATTGTGGGGATGCCATCGTGTCCCTCACAGAGTCTCTGTAAGTAGCCGGGGATTTATTAATATCGTCCTGGGAGCGTGATGAGGCTGGGTGTACGCTCTGTCTGGAGGCCTTCTGTGTCTCGTCGCGTGGTAGGCCTCGCGGCGCTGTTACTGTGGCTCCCGGAGATCTGCCCTGCACTTGCTGAAAATAGTGTCGGATCTCTCCTGGGCTCCTACCAACGGGTGTCCCCCGTGTAGTTGCTCTTGTCCTGTGCCGTTTGGTTGGTATCATGCCTTTGGCAAAGTGAAAATAGCCGGGGTTTTTGGGACAGGCCGGGAGCTCCGAGAAAAAGCTGCTTCACTCAGCCATGTCCAGGCCACGCCCTGCGCTCACATTTTAAAACCAAGATAATTAACAGATAGCTGTTAGCACCGACAGGGGTAGGCACCCCCCTTTGGGACCCTCATATCTGAAGGTAAGCTCCTATACTGCAGGAACACCCTCACCCTATCCTCTGTTTTCCCCCCCCACCCCCTTCTTTGGGCAACCTATATCCCCATTGATTTGCATATATGTTTGTGCAGGATTTGTCTAAGAGCCAACCAATATGGGACTGTCCCTGGATATTTATCCTCCCTGCATGCAACCGGCATGTTACAGGTACCTATGAACGGCTCTCCCCCAGTTGGCTCATTTATTATTTGTTCTGGTAAATATACCACTTTGCTTTTCTCCCCTATTACCGGGACTCTTTCCCAGCACTTTTCAAGTCTGAGCACCTTACGGTTTCTCTATTTTTGCCACTCTCCATATTCATGTACACTCCTGTTACCTACTAGCCACACAGATCTGGCAGCACATTCTCTTCATGGAACTTTTGCTACCTCCTAATTTGAGGTTTTTTCACACACAGGCATCTTTGTCACATTGCGACAAGGGCCTTATATTTACGTCCCTTTCGCATCTCTCTTTTTCATTTACTTATTTACTTCTCCCCGCTTTCGGCACCTTTTTTTCTATTCGTTGTCCTCTCTCTACTCCCTCTCCCTACACGTGGACCAACTCCATGTGGGAATCGAACAACCAATTAATACTTACACTTCTTTTATAGATAATATTATTTCAACACATGTACTATTCTTATACAATTTCGGTCTGGCACAAATGAAAATACAACATTTGATTCGAGGGGCTATGGGTGCTACTTGAACAGTCATTCCTAGGGGTATGTATTACGTCTAACATGTATGCTTTCCACAATGTCATATTACGTATGTTTAATTTTAGTAACTGGTACACTGTGATTTTTTACTATTTACTGTTACCCTCCTATGTTTATGCCAATTCGGTTCTAGGATCTATACACAGTTCATTCTCAGAATGTGATGTTTTCTTTCTGACATGTTTTTTTATATTTTTTTAGAATCCATACATATACACAATATTCACAACTCTCAAACCCCTGATGAAGGTACCAGAATTACCGGAAACGCGTTGGGTATTGGGGCACACTACCCCCATGAGAGTATACTAACTATTGTCACCTTATACATTTTCTCTGTTTCTGATTTTGTCTCTATTCTGTATGGAATGATTTTTTGAATTTTTTTATATATTGCATGCTATAGACGCTCTCACGTCTTTTTTAAAGTATATTAATAAAATAAATATATTTTTTTACTTGAAAGGGTCTGGTGGTCTGTCAAAGTCCCAATTCAAGGGGGATTTTTTGTTCTATGATTTATCACGCAAGGGATGGGACCACCACACTCCACATTTGTCATGATGGAAGCCCCCCTTCTTGTCTATATAATTTAAGGGGCCACACATTGCCTGAATTCAGCCCTGTTCAAAAAGCACTTTAGACAGGATTCATGTAGAGCTTTATTAGGAAACAATAATAAATGCTTCTGGCCTTCAGAAACACTTGCCACATTATTTTTTAGAGCAGCAGACATTTCTTTGCATGTTATTCTTTCCAGTCTACTTAAAAGATTCACCTTTTTACTGGATGTATTCCAAAATGCGTACTGCACACTGATAGATATGTATGAGCCCATAAAGTTTCCGTTTCCCTTTCACACTAAGCTGCTGTGCATAGATGTGAATCGGCCACATAGGAAAGAATGGAATTCTATTTGAACAGCATCCCTTAACAGCAAAATGCATGAAAATGGACAAGTGGAAATAGGCCCTAAAAGAGTTTACACAGAAAAAACTTTCTCTGTTTTTGTAGTTTTGGCTAGAGTAGGGAATAATTAGAACTTATATCAGGATTTTATTCAATTTCTGGGTATATTTTTTAACTTACAAAAAAAGTCTTATTTCTGTACATCTAATTTTATATTCTTTAATAAATTCCCAATTATGCAACAGTTTAAAATAACTAAAATACCAAAACAGGACCCTGTTTCCAAGGTAATGTGTTTTACTTTTAAAGGACATTTAATGAACTGTTTTTTAAGTAGTATATACCATGTGTGTACAGTTCACTGTTCTTATCTTCCCCATTCTGGCACCTCCTTTGTCTTCTGTGGCCATGGATACTTCTGGGCTTTATCTGGAGTGTTCTGGTTGTTTCAAGTGATGTGTCCCATGAGCCATCATGTGACACAGGACCCAGACCAGAACTTATTAAAAATAAACTTTACTCCACTTATTAGTTCTAGCTGATAGTATTGACAACTTTTTTGAAATTGTCAATACTATCAGCTAGAACTACTTCCTGGGGGAGGGAGTTTCACAAAGAGCCCTTTCTGCAAGTTAAACCGTCTTTCTTCTAACCTCAAATTATGTCTGCTTGTCTTCTTCAGGAACCATAGAATAAACAGTTTATTACAGTTACTGAAGTCACCTTTGATATGTTTGTACACTGTAATCATATTCCTCTTAAGCGCCTCATCTCCACAGTGAATAACTGTAATCTATTTAATCGATCCTCTTAGCTGAGGTCCTTCATCCCCCTTCTTAATTTTGCAAACTATTTTTACAGTAGTTCAACAACATCTTTCCAGGGGCTTGGTGACCAAAAGTGAATTGCATATTCAAGATGAGGCCAAACCAGAGTTTTGTAAAGGGGTAGAATTATCAATTTATCTCTTGAGTATACAGTATGTCCTTTTTAATGCATGACAGCGTTTTTGCTAGCTTTGTAAATTGTGGCTTGGTATTACATGCTGTTACTGAGTTTGTGATATACAGGTACCCTAGATCCTTTTTCATGACAGATTCTCCCAGGAAACCCCCACCTAATGTATATTTTGGCACCCAAGTGCATAACTTTACATTTCTCAGTACTGAACCTCATCTACCCACTATTTTGTCAAGGTATTCTTGTAAGGATGCTACATCATGTGCCAGATTTATTTCCCTACATAATTTGATATCATCAGCATTATACCTCATGGAACAATAACAGGTTGGGCTGACAAAAAATGTCTTTTATATATTTATACTGGTTTTCACTTATGATACCTTTATAGCAGACACATATCTGCATAGAATCAATTACCATTCCCTCAAATACCTTACATACTATTGATGATAGGCTGACTGGCCTGTAAGTTCATATGCATCTCAATCCTTTTTATAAATTGACAATAGTCAGTTGGTATCATTCCAGTCAGTAAGGTGCCTTTAAAAGTTAGAAATAAGGGCTTGACTAGTGGTCTAAGTTCCCTAAGGATTTGAGGGGGTGAACCATTTGGACCCTCCTGTATCTTTTGTACCTGCTTTTTTGTCAGCCTAAGTGTTATCTTCAGTAAACATCATTAGCATTACTATTACAACTATCAAACTTGTCTTTTTCATCTGTAAACTGTCTGCCTTTTCCCTGGCATTTGTGACCTTCACATGAACATCTTTTGTGAGACCTATCTGTTCTTTTATAACCTTTTTACTATTGATATATTTGAAAAAAAAATTGGGACTTGTTATACTTGCCGTAGCAAGTGTTTCTCGTATTCTATTTCCACTGTCCTGATTGCTTCCTTGCATTTCTTGTTGTAATCCTTGTATTCCTTGAATATGCCCTTTCTGTTTTGTATTTTTAAAGACCTGTTTTTTTTCTCATTTATTTTGGGATTTTTTACACTATAGTTTAGCCACTGAAGAGTTTGTTTTGCTCTTTAATGGTTTCTGAATGCATTATTATGACTAATGTACTTCAATACACATTTAAAACACTTCCACTTGCCTTGTGTGCTCTCTATTGCAAATATTTGGTCCCATTGAGTGGTATTGTATTCTGACAGCAGGGACTTCCCTCATCAGACTACACAGATCACTGCTTCAGCCTTTGGCTGTAAGTGCAGATCGAATGCTGGTTTTTCAGCAGGACCATTCGACAGAAGCTTGTCATTAGACCAATGTCTGTTGAACAGACAGTGGTACACACATAATTTGACCAGTTTCTGCTGAACCACATTGCTACACAGGCACGAATTATTTTTGGTGTTTAATCAATACTTATTGTTTGCTTTACCAAAGTATGTGTGTTGTGGTACAGGGTGTTATTTGCATAATATGATGTGGTTTCAATCATGCTGCCTCAAATGTTTTCTATAATTTTGTGGCATGTTAAAGGTCTAAATTACCCCATTAAGTGGCCTGCTGTGGTTGATACCATTTTGTTTTGAGATCCATCTGTTATCTGCCTGTAGGAAACTAATACTAATTAGAAAACCTGTAGATTTCTTGCTAAAGGGTTGTACAGTTTACGGTTCATTCATATTGTTCTTTTTATGCCTGGGGAGGTAATCTACTAGTATATAAAACGTTTTTTTTCTTTATGAGGGCACAGATGGATAAGGCAGATAGTTATATTTTTTTTTTACTGTCTGCTGCAGGGTATAGAATGCATCTTGGCTAGTATATACATTTTCCTCCCTGATCTACTACCCATTTCTGTGTTACCCATTTGGCGACTTTAATAACTGCACGAACCACTATATGAATTGCTATATCAAACCCTCTTTAAACAGGAAATCTGTAATAACCCCTTTTGCCTGTCTTAACTTAATATTTGGAGACTGTTCCACCCTCTGACCAACAATATTTATGCTTTTCCAAAACTCATAAAATGCTTTCCCATTATGACTTAGCCCTGAGCATGACCACATTACTTACATATTTTACTAAGATCGAGAATTTGCCCAGGTCTATTTCAGATCACTCTCCTTTATTCCTTTCTGTATTGGCCCAAATTAAAAGCGTGAATACTTAATGTCATCTTAATCATTTTTGGTTAACTATACTGCCTGATGAACCTTGTTTGTATACCTCTAGAATTAGATACATGCATACTCAACTGGACAATTTTCTTCGACTGATTTATTTGCCTCAATTGTCTATGAAAGCAAAATTATTTTTGGATTGCCCTTTGACTATTCAAGAACTCGAGAAGGATGATGTAGTCTATCAACCTAGAGGAGTATCGGACCATTCTTTACTGACAATCTTGGTAAAGCCAGGATATAAGAAAGCATGTAGAGCTTGGAAGTTGAACACAGCCTGGCTGGAAATAATAGAGGGTCAGGAAGTGGTAGTGGCTGAGCTGAAGGAATTTATAAAATTTAATGCAGATACTACATCGAGGGGGGTGATGTGGGATGCATTGAAGGCATATTTGAGGGGTTCACTCATACAGAAAGTGTCAAAAATTAAAAAATCATCACGGGATTAGGAGGATAGGTTCAGGAAGGAGCTAGTTGAAGCAGAAAGGGAGTATACGAAAGAACCTTCCCCTGAAAAACAAAGAGTGTGGGAGAATAAACAACAAAGGTATAAAGATATAATAATTAGGAAGGTAGAAAATAAAAGGTTGTTCCAGAAACAAATTATGTACGGGGAAGGGGAAAAAGTAGGGAAGATATTGGCTCACATTGTTAAGACCAGTTCCCCCCCATCCATGGTCCCAGCTATAAGGACCTCCAGAGGTGAAATTTCATCTCAGATAGAGGTAATTACTGAGACGTTTAAAGAATATTATAAGGGACTGTATAAATCCTGTGGGATCATGGGAGGGGAGGAAATGGATAATTTCTTTAATAACATTGACATACCGGTACTAGAGGGGACAGATAAAGAGGAATTGGAGAGCCCAATTACATTGGAGGAAATCAAGATGGCGGTAACAGAAATGGCCAATCATAAATCCCCCGGCCCGATGGTCTCCCAGTCGAGATTTATAAACAGTACGGGGAAGTATTACTCCAGGAACTTCTTAAGGTATTTAACTTGGCGAAAGAAAAAGGGAAACTACCTACATCAATGACCGAAGCCACAATTATTGTGTTACACAAAGAGGGGAAAGACCCCTTGGAACCTGGGTCGTATAGACCCATCTCACTACTCTGCTCAGACGTAAAGATTTTAGAAAAAGTCCTAGCTGCCAGAATAAAGAAAGTAATCCATAAAGTAGTCCACCCGGACCAGACAGGATTCATCCCTCATAGAACAACTAGTATGAATATCAGGAGAGTTTTCTTTGAACTTACAGATCCCCACAGAAAACATGGGCTCTAGGGCAGTTATGCTGTTAGATGTGGTAAAAGCATTTGACAGCGTAGAATGGGAATACATCTGGCGGGTATTAAAGGAGTTTGGTTTCGGCCCTTCTTTCATCAATTGGGTTAAAGTACTATACAATGACCCAAATGCAAAAGTAAGAATTAATAATGACTACTCGACTGGGTTTCAGCTGGAGAGAGGCTCAAGGCAGGGATGCCCTTTGTCTCCCATGATCTTTGCTTTGGCTATGGAGCCACTAGCTATAACAGTAAGGCAAAATAGAATAATGGAAGGGTTTCGGAGGAAAGGTGGAGAGGAGCGGATCGCTTTGTACGCAGACGATGTCCTCATATTTTTGGGTGATATAGAGGGATCCCTGAGACAAGTGATGGATATTTTCTTGAGTTTTGGAAAAATCTCGGGTCTGTCCATAAACTGGGAGAAATCAGTACTACTACCAATAGATCCTATTAGAGAGGGTACCCCTTTAAATAGTATCCAGATGGAAATAGCAGAGACAACCAAATATTTGGGTATTAAAATAACGAAGGACCCAGATAACTACTTAAATAATAACTTAGTCCCCTTGTTGATGAAATTCAAAAGCAAGACTGAAATATGGAGGGGCCTACCACTTTCAACAGCGGGGAGGTGTAATTTGATTAAAATGCTGTGGCTCCCTCAACTTTTGTATGTGATGCATAATTCGCCAATATGGATAAGTAGGAAATGGTTTAACAAAATTGACACAATATTAAGAAACCTCATATGGAAAGGGGGGTCCCCTAGGATAAGCTTACAAACCCTACAACTCCCTTCGCAAGAAGGGGGTTTAGCAGTACCTCACCCTCGAAGCTATTTCTTAGCAGCCCAATTACAGCATTTAGGGAGAAGTTCGGTCCTCAAGAGATACAATAGTGAGGGATTGTCCGGAGATGTCTCTTCCAGGCAAGGAAGTTAATTGCACAGAGATGGCAGGCAAGAATTCCCCCCCTGAAGGATGAGTGGATTAAAACTGTATCTGAAACAATGTGGAAGGAAAAGGCAGTATATACAAAGAGAAGGAATCTGAGGGAATTTAAAAAACTCTGGAGACCTTGGAAGAAGAAATTAGATTAGAAGAAATGGGATACTCAATGTAAGGCGATATTGAGGGATGTGACTTTACGATCATAGAAGTTAATGTGAGCAGGAAAGGTAAGGAGCTTGGTTAAGATAGGGGGGGTAGATATGGGGTAGGGGGGGGTAGATATGGGGTGAGGGGGGGGGGGGAGAGAAAAAGAGGAAGATAGATACTGGAGAGGGGTGTTGTCTATTGCATTTCTTTTTATATTTGCATTTGTTCTCTTTTTTTTTTGTCTCCTCTCTATGTTTTTTACTCCTATTATGTATGCTTTTTATAAATATGGTATTTTTTAAAATTTGGTATTTGGTAAAGTTGTACACTGTGATGAATTAAATACAGATTAAAAAAAAAAAAAGAACTCGAGAAGGGACCTTATGGCCTCTCCCAATTTGAATACAGATGGTATTCCTATAGAGGTATATAAAGATTTGAAGAAGGTTATCCTTCCTCATCTATTTGATACCTTGAAGGATGCATTAACCCTTTTGCTGCCAGGCCCTGCACTCCAGTTTTAATCTCATGTGGCCAGACCATTTTTGCAATTTTGCCATTGCTTTTTTATTTCTGAAAGCACACGACCAATAGAAAAAAAAAGGTGCTACTGATTTTTAACAATATTTTCGATAAAAGAAACACTAAAATCATTATTAGCAGATACAAACACACCCGATAAATTCTTACTAAATAAAAGCTAAACCAGGATTAAGTTATTAAAAATTTTGCCAAATGGTGATTTTTTTTTTTTTAAGCCCTGTGATATTTGTGCACATGTTTATCAGAACAGTATTTTTGTTAAAAATACACTAAATCCATTGGTAGCAGATACAAACACAGCAAATTTTATAAAAAAATCCTGACAAATTCCTACTAAATATGAAAGCCAAACCTGTACTGAGTTAATAAAAAACAAATATTTGTAAATTTTAAATTGCTCCTTTTTACGAAATGGTGAAAATCAAATGTGTGCAAAACTGTAAATAACCAACTTTCTCTAAAAACCTGAATGTTTTCATTTTTCACTTCCAACTTTCAGAGTTTGTGAAAGACCTCCCTAAGCCAAACATTTTCTGAAAGCATATGTCAGGAACCATGAATCAGACTGAGACAGAAGTGCAGTAAAAATCTCACTGTTTAATAATAATAATGGTAAAAGGTAAACAGAGCAAATGTGGTCAAAACATACCCAGAGATCGGTAACCGTAATGGATAGTCAGACAAGCCAGGACATCAGGTAGCCAGGGATCAGCGTACTTCAAAACAGGCCAGGAAATCAAGCAAGTCTTAACAGGAACACAGGAGAGAGTCTCTTGATATGTTGATATGTTGACCAAGGCGAAGGCAGAGGGGATCTGAACTGAACAGCTTAAGTAGCCAGCAGTACTGACGAGCAGGATATCATCACCAGGTGAGTCACTGTGGAAAGATTAGAGCTGGCAATTAACAGACAGCTGAGCGGCCAGCTCAGAGATGGAAGGGCTGAGCCCAGACCTGACAGTACCCCCTCCTCAACAACCCCTCCCCCTCGGAGGACCACCAGGCTTGAGGAGAAAACGTCTATGGAAATCATGGAGGAGGACAGGAGCATGTATGTCCGAGGATGAGACCCAAGAGCGTTCCTCTGGACCATACTCCTTCCAATGCACCAGGTACTGTATGCGCCCACGGAACCTACAGGAGTCAACAATGGACTGTACTTCATACTCCTCATGGTTCTCAACCTGTACTGGGTGAGAACGTGGCTCCGAGGTGATGAAGCAGTTGCAGACCAAAGGTTTTAATAAGGAGGTATGAAATACATATGAGATACGCAAATTCGAAGGAAGGTCTAAAGCGTAAGCCACTGGGTTAATCCTGCGGAGAATATGGAAAGGCCCAATAAACCAAGATGCCTACTTCAGTGAGGGAACACGGAGTCGGAGGTTGCGAGATGACAGCCTGTCCCCAACCTGGTGGGAAGGCACAGGCAGGCGTATGCGGTCAGCATGGAGTCTGTACCTATCATTGGCATGACTCAAGGACTCCTGGACTTGTACCCAAGTGAAACGAAGACCATGGAGATCCTCTTCTAATACAGTAATGCTCTGAGGAGCTATTGAGTCAGGCAACATGGATGGTTGGAAACCACAGTTCACCATAAACTGGGACAATCGGGAAGCTGAATTCATGGCACTATTGTGAGCAAACTCTGCCCAAGGTAAGAGGTCTGACCAGTTGTTATGATGGTCAGAAATATAGCAAAGTAGAAACTGCTCCAAGACCGACAAGGGGTAAACCTGGCCATGAGGGGGTATAGCACCAGGTTGAAGGTCAATTGTGCAATCATATGATCGATGTGGAGGCAAACTACTGGCTTGACCTTTGTCAAAGACATCACTAAACTCGCGGTACTCCTCCGGTAGGGAGGAAAGTGAAAAGGTGCACAGGACTTTAGCCACATTCTGAAAACATGTCTTGCTGTATTGTGGCGACCAGGAAAGTACCTCAGCACAAAGCCAATCAAAAGAGGGGTTATGCCTCTGTAACCAAGGATAACCAATAACCACTGGAAACTTAGATGAGGAAATTACTTGGAATTGGATTATCTCAAAGGCAGCATCAATGAACAGGCCTGCAGCCCCAGAGTCGATTAGAGCCTGTATCTCGACGGACGACTCAGACCAAGAAAGGGTAACAGGAACCAGGGGCTTATCCTTCTGGATAGCTGGGGACGAAGCAACGCCACCTAAGGTCTGTCCCCTACAGGACCCCAAGGTTCGGGCGTTCCCTGGACAGGTAGGACAAGACTTCAAAAAGTGACCTGCCTGGCCATAATAAAGGCACAATCTCTCCCTTCTCCTAAAGGCTCTCTCATCCGCAGAGAGATGTGGGGAGCCCAACTGCATGACAGACTCGGTACCAGGAGGCATGGGAGGTGAGAGAGGCAAGGGTGGGACTGCAAAGCTCGGAGACAAATGTACTTGAGGCTTCTGCAAGTGCTCCTTAAAAGATAATCTTTCTTTGAGTCTGGAGTCAATGAGGATGGCAAACGTGTTCAACTTCTCCAGCTCAGTAGGTATATCTCGGGCTGCTATCTCATCTTTGATGTTATCCGAGAGACCACGAGAAAAGGCAGCCACGAGGGTCTCATTGTTCCAAGCAACCTCTGCTGCCAGAGTACGGAATTCAATGGTGTAATTGGCAACAGTTCTCGTACTCTGTTTGATGGACATGAGGCTCTTGGCAGCAGAAGCAGAGCGTGCAGGAACGTCAAATACCCTTTTGAAAGAAGCCACAAATACTGTGTAACTCAGTACAACGGGTTTTTGCCCAGGCCAAGACTCTCTCAGAAAGCAAAGATATCACAAAACCGACTTTGCTTCTGTCCGTGGGAAACGCCTGGGGCAGTATCTCAAAGTATATCTCAACCTGGTTAAGAAACCCTCTGCATTGAACTGGATTGCCCCCAAATCGCTGGGGAAGTGGAGCGGAACCAGAAATACCTCTTAAAGAGGTATAACTCGAGGCGAGTGCCTGCACAGAGACTGGAGCAGCAGCAGGGACGGCCTGCATCACAGGGGGAGATTCCAGGTGAGCCATGCGACTCAGGAGCACCTGTAACGCTATGGCAAACTGTCCATGCAGTGATCCTGCTCATCCAACCCTGTTGGTTCACGCGGCAAGGATATGGATCTGTTCCAGAGATTGATTGAGAGGAATTAGACTCATCTAGCCTGTAAGTCTGTGGTGAGTTGCATGCAGGATAATCTTTCTGTAGATGAGAAAACAGCATTAAAAGATCTTAAGGTTGATGACAGTATAGTCATTAGAAATGCAGTCATTAGTGGTCATTATGGATAGTGAGACTTATATGATCGAGTCTATGTGTCAGCTATCTGACTCTGGAACATATACATGCCTCAGAGGTGATCCCACACAATCATTTATGAAGGAACTGTCATGGGGGTTGCAGTTTCACAAGTAAGGAAAGAGATATGTTCATTCCAGAATACCCAATTAGGCCCATTTTCCATTTCTTACAAAAAGTTCATAAAGGATGTAACTCCTTAATAGGCAGACAAATTGTGGCCAGCATAGGCTCGTTAAATGAACCCTTAGGTCAATGGATTGACCATCAGCTACAGCCTCTAGTCGTCGCCCTTCCGGGCTACCTTAGGAACACTAAACAGCTCCTTCTTAAACTCAAGGATTTTACATGGAATAGTGGGTTTAGATGGTGACCTGTGATGTCACAAGCCTATACTCGTGTGTCCCCATTCATTGGGTCTGAGGGCAGTGTCTTTCTTCTTGTCAAAATACAGTGGTTATTTATTGGTACATCAGGAGTTTAGTCTATTGTGTCTGGAGTACCTCCTCACACATAATTAGTTCATGTTTCATGGGGACTATTACCTGCAGAGATGTGGGGCCTCAATGGGAGCTAAGTTCGCCCCTTCCCTTGCCAATCTCTATATGGAATGGTGGGAGAGGTCCCGCATCTTTGCATGTGATAGTCCCCACCATACTGACACCCTTTTTATTGTCGCTACATAGATGACCTGTTGTTCATAGTCTCAGACAGAGCTGCAGCCTGGATGAATGGTTGTAGTATTTAAACAATAACGATTTAAACTTGAGGTTCACAGGTTGCAGCAGCTTTATTTCTATTGATTATCTAAATGTGAGTTTAAAAGGGGAAGGCGGTAGAGTGGTAACAAGCTTTTTAGGAAATCCATGGCAGGTAATGCGCTCCTACGAGCAGATTCCAGCCACCCTAAACACACCCTAAGGGGAATTCTTGTTGGACAATTCCTGAGATTGAAACGGATTTGCAGTGATAGTAATGATTACAAACGGGAGGCAGAGATTATGTTTAAATGTTTTGAGGATAAAGGCTATCCTAGAACAACATTATACAGAGCCATGAATATTGCTGATAATACTCCATGGGAGCATTTATTACGAGACAGGAGAGGCAACAAAACAAAAGATGGAACCAAAGATAAGAACAGAAATAAATGTGGTTTTATAAATTATAACAAATTTGATGTAGGTTCCTCATCTCAAATTCCTGTCTTTTCCACCCCATTCAGCACAGAGTTTAATAAAATAAAAAACATTGTTTTAAAATATTTGCCAGTTTTATCTAATAATCCAATCTATGCTGAAATTCTTTCCAAAGGTGTTAAAATCGTATCGCATAGAGCCCCCACCTTAGGCAGAACTTTGTCACTGTCAGAAACCATGAAATCAGACCGAGACAGAAGTACAGTTAAATCACACTTGTTTAATAATAAAAGTAAAAAGAACAAACGTATTCAAAACATAGCCAAAGTTCAGTAACCGGAACGGATCGTCAGCCAAGCCAGGAGTCAGGGATCAAAGTAGTGGAACAGCAAGCAGGATCTGTAGCCTGAAGGGATGTCAGCAAAGCCAGTCTTTAAAACAGGAATACAGGAGATTTCTTGTTATGTGACCAAGGCGAAGGCAGAGCTCCTCTGAACTGGACTGCTTAAGTAGGCAGGACTGACCAGCAGGATCAACTTCAGCTGGGTAACTATGGAGAGAGATGGGAGCTGGCAATTAGCCGACAGCTGATATGAGAAAAAAAATTACGTCCACACTGGCTGCAGTTTAAGGGCACTTTTTGATATGGGTCCAATGGGTGCCCATGTTGTCCGCATGTTTTGAAGGGGGACACTATCCAAGCCAATGCCATTAATAAATCATCTAGAATAACATCTTACACCAGGTATCTTGTGCTACGATTGATGAATGTGATTACTTGCAAGCTATGTCATATGCAGTATGTTGGTCGAACGACACGCAGGCTGCGTGAGCTTCAGGATCGCTTGTATGACATACAAAAAGATCACAATACCAATGTGCCCAGACATTGGAATGACATACACCAGAAAGATGTCTCTGGTTTAGTTATTCAGGCAGTCGAGAAAAAAGTTTCACCAGTTAGAGGAGGAGATAAATTTAGGATCTTATGCAAAAGAGAAGTTTATTGGATCTATTCCTTTAACACCAGGATACTGTCAGGTATGAATTTCGAGTGGGATGTCACTTACTACTATGAGTAAGCTTTCATGTTGACCCATTTGGGTATTAACTTGAAGGTGTTTCTGTGTGAATCCTGTTAGGGTGCATAATTAGTTGTTCAGATATTAGTAATTGCCATTCGACACTCCACTTTGGATTTATGCCAGTGGAAGCAGCAACTTGAACCGCTACACTGGTTAGAATATCTTTAAACATTTTGTGCACCATATGTGTGTGTGTATACATTTACATGTTATACACCATACTTCATATTAGCATTTTGTGACATTACAACAATGTCCCTTCTCCTTTTCCCTTAATGCATATACAGCGGCAGCAAAGTGGTGTAGTGGTTGCACTCTCATCTAGCAGCAATAGTGTCGCTGGTTCAAATCCTGACCATGACACCATCTGCCTGGAGTTTGCATGTTCTCCCTGTGCCTGCGCGGGTTTCCTCCGGGTACTCTGGTTTCCTTCCACACCCCAAAGACATGCTGGTAGGTTAATCAAGTCCTGTCTACAAATTGGCCCTAGTATGTGTATGTGTTTGTAAGCGCGTGGGGACCCTGTAGGGTAAAGGACCGTGCTATATCAAAATGCAACTCAACTTAACATATTCTCTTGAATCAAAATAATTTGTATTTAGCAGATTTATTTCTAGAAGGAAGATAAAAATGTTACCATTATGGGAGATGAAGCCTGAAAACGGGGTTAGAAGTGTTCTACTTTTCGATGGAGGAATTCTTGTGCTGAAAATCTTGTGGGCTGATTTTCATATACGGGATATTGGACCGATGGTATATATTTCTAGCGTTTGATAGTTAGATACTTATGTAATTTTATGTAAGGGTTTTCATAAGTGTTGCACATCCTACAGCTTCAATGAACATATGTACACATGTGCTTTGTTTCTTCTGATGGTTGTACTTTTCATTTTTGTTTTTAGGGGTTTTTAGGTGAGATGTCCTTTCACTGGCAAATCCTTACACTATGAAAATGTATGTACTAAAGTAGGGATTTGGGTTTTATTGCCTAATTGCATCACCAAGAAAGGCACTGTTATGGCACCTATGAAGATCAGCTGGTTTCAGCTGATTTATCTCCGTGGTAATCAAAGCCAGATTGCTGCTTGCAGTGGGTGTGTGCTAATCCTTCAATTAAGCCCATGTTGTATGTATTGGTATATATATATATATAAGTCATTGTCATTTGCCTAAGATTCAGCTATGAGTAAACTAAGAATTTGTGGAGCCTCTCTCAATCTAAGGAAAAAGACACCAAAATGCCTCCATCCCTAAATGCTATACGAGAACAAAAAAATTGTCGGGTTTGGGACTTTACATAAGGCATGTTGGTGTGTATGATGATATAGAATGAACCTAAATAAATTGACTGTCACAATCCCCTAAGAGTACATCATAATAGAGGTTAATAAATCTAATAAAACCAATAGCAATGAAACATTTATGATACGAAACGTAATCATAAAGAGTCAATATATAATAATAATAAATGTAATAATGAATGATTCATTAGAAAACATGATTTGTGACAAACAAGGTAGATAAAAAGCAGTCAAATACATACAGATAATTCATACATGATCAACATGATATATGAAATTGATATAGGTTATGATGTGATACAGTTATTAAGGCAAACATGTATTTGGCATCCATAGATGAACACTCAACGCGTTTCATGGCCTCTTGCCAATCATCAGGAGTTGGATGCATGAATAAACTAAAAATGAATAAAAGGATATATTATTGTCTGATCTATAGGGATCCACTATTCCCTATAGAAAAGAGAGGAAAGGGAGAGTAGAAGAAAAAGGAAAAGGAGCGCTATCAATGTCACTTACAAGGCAGCCCATAAGTTATGGTCAATACCAGGATGTGGAAAAGAGCGGTGGCCCAGCATAGGTGGTCCTATCCAGGGTTGAGGCGGGAGATCCCCAGAAATAGGGACCATTAGGGAACCATGACCGGGGAGCAGGTCGGACAATCACTGCACATTGCCATGTTGTGAAATATGTGCATGTATGGCTACTGCCCACATCTGTATAAAATAATGCAATAAAAAATAAGTAAATAAATGAAAACAAAAAACAAAAGGTGGACTAGTGAGAGACAATCACTGCAAAATGCTAGATAGCTGGTGTAAGTGTGAAGTGAGTGTGAGTATAGGTGCGTGCAGAAGTGATGTATGTGTATATATTATAGTTGATTAAATTAATATATATGTTAAATATATATAAATGTACAGGTCTGTACAAAAATATGTGCCAATAAATAGTTGATAAGTGTAAAGTGAAAATGTGTGCTGGTGTGTGTGTGCAGATGGATTTATGTGTATGTAAGAGTATGTGAATGTATGTTGTGTGTATGGGTGTGTGTAAACATGTGTATGTATGTGTGTATGAGTGTATATATTGGTATGTATGTGTGTGAAAGTATGTGTATGTTGTATGTGCATTTATGTCTGTGTGTGGGTGAAATGTGTGGAGGGGGTACTGTGAATCTCCCATTTACCTGAGCTGGAGGTAGGTATAACGTAAAAAGATTTGATCCCCATAGTGATGGCATGTGGAGTGAAGTATCGGCCAGCCCAAGGGGGACACTATCAGCTATGAGTAAGCACTAGGGATGGGCGAATGGTTTGGCCCGAGCATAAGTTCGGGCCGAACTTTAGCTGTTCGGACTTTCAACGAACAGCCGAACTAACGGGTCGTTCGGCCGTTTGTTCGCCCCCCCCCCCCCGAACCGACCACAATGCATTGCGGCGCTGAATAGTGCATTGTAACCCCTGATTGGCTGAAGCAGTGAAAGCTTCAGCCAATCAGGGCGCAGAGCACTGTCAAAGTCATGATTGGACACTTTCATCATGACTTTATCCAATCATGGCTCATTCCCGCCCTACAGTATAAAAGTATTCTTTCAATGGCAGCCATTTTCAGTGTGATTTCGGCATGGAGAGAGATAGAACAGGGCTCTGTTCAGTGCTACTAGTTACTGTAGTTAGTGTGCTGTACTGTGCTATTTTGCTTCAATTGTCAGTGTAGAATATTAGTTTAGTGTCAGTCTAGGGATAGTGTGAGTGTAGTGAGGAGGACCATCATTCAACTTTGCATAGTGTGCAGCTAGATTAGGGACAGCTCAGATAGTTTCACTGTAGTGTAGTGAGACCATGTCATTCATACATACATTAGTGTAGAGAAGGGACAGCTCAGATAGTTCCAGTGTAGTATAGTGAGACCGTTTCAGTAATCTTTACATTAGTGTGTAGCTAGAGTAGGGACAGTTTAGATAGCATCAGTGTAGTGACGGTTGAACACTGTCTATTTGATTGCGTTACTGGCAGTTTAATGCTATTTACTTCTGTGTGCGTTACTGACAGTTTAACGCCATTTACTTCTGTGTGTGTTACTGCCAGTTTAACGCCATATAGTTCTGTGTGCGTTACTGTCAGTTTAACTCCATATAGTTCTGTGTGCGTTACTGCCAGTTTAACGCCATATAGTTTTATGTGTTACTGCCAGTTTAACGCCACATGGTTTTGTGCGTTACTGCCAGTTTAACGTCATTTACTTTTGTGTGCATTACTGCCAGTTTAACGCCATATAGTTCTGTGCGTCACTGTACGTTTGGATCATTATATTGCAGTATATTATAGTGTATCTGTGGAGTGTGTCTGTGTGGTGTGAGTACTCAAATTAAGGTGCACATTAACATACAGATTTCAACTTCTTCATTACATTTGCTTATAAGCACCGCCCCCTCCCTCCCAATAACGTCTGGGAGGACAACAAGGAGAGGCAGACGTTCCCATGGCACTCTAAGGGGGCCAGCAACAAATGTGTCCACAGGGAAAGGTGGACGTGGTGGTCATTCCTCAAGCAGGGCATCATTTCCTCTGTTTAGTGAGTTTGCATATGCTATCCAGCCACAGCATGCAGAGGAGGTGGTGGACTAGCTTACTAAACCTTCCTCATCCTCCTCATCCTCCTCATCCTCTGTCACGCAAGCAGAGACAAAAGTGCAGTCACCTACAGTTGCCAGCATACGCACGGCGCCAGTAGTATATCACTACGGCCGGGTGCTTTGTTCTCAGTGTGAGAACAAATCACTTCCGGCGGGCTACAAAAAGATGGCCGCCGCCTAATCCCCTTGTGTTCAGTGGAGAGGGGAGGCCCCTCCCCTCTCCACTGAACACACGAAGAAAGACAGGAACTAGCTGCAGCTGAAGGGGACAGAGACAGACACAGCATGAAGGAGGGCTGTGCTGCCGGGGACACAAATGTGAGAAGGATTCTGCTCTGCTGATGGGGACACAGATGGAAGGAGGGGCTCCACTGGGGACACAGATGTAAGGAGGGGCTCTGCTAGGGACACAGATGTAAGGAGGGGCTCCGCTGGGGACAGTGATGTAAGGAGGTAAGGAGGGACTCCGTTGATGGGGACACAGATGTAAGGAGGGGCTCCGCTGGGGACACAGATGTAGGGAGGGAATCCGCTGATGGGGACACAGATGTAAGGAGGGACTCTGCTGATGGGAACAAAGGTGTAAGGAGGGGCTCCGCTGGGGACACTGATGTAAGGAGGGACTCCGCTGATGGGGACACAGGTGTAAGAAGCGACTCCACTGATGGGGACACAGATGTAAGGAGGACTCCGCTGATGGGGACACAGATGTAAGGAGGGGCTCCGCTGATGGGGACACAGATGTAAGGAGGGGCTCCTCTGATGGAGACACAGATGTAAGGTGGGGCTCCGCTGATGGGGACACAGATGTAAGGAGAGACTCCGCTGATGGGGACACAGATGTAATGAGGCACTCCGCTGATGGGGACACAGATGTAAGGAGGGACTCCGCTGATGGGGACACAGATGCAAGGAGGGACTCCACTGATGGGGACACAGATGTAAGAAGGGATTCTGCTGATGTGGACACTGATGTAAGGAGGACTCCGCTGATGGGGAAACAGATTTAAGGAGGGGCTCCGCTGATGGGGACACAGATGTAAGGAAGGGCTCCGCTGATGGGGACACAGATGTAAGGTGGGGCTCCGCTGATGGGGACACAGATGTAAGGAGGGGCTCTGCTGATGGGGACACAGATGTAAGGTGGGGCTCCGCTGATGGGGACACAGATGTAAGGAGAGACTCCGCTGATGGGGACACAGATGTAATGAGGCACTCCGCTGATGGGGACACAGATGTAAGGAGGGACTCCGCTGATGGGGACACAGATGTAAGGAGGGAATCCACTGATGGGGACACAGATGTAAGAAGGGACTCCGCTGATGTGGACACTGATGTAAGGAGGACTCCGCTGATGGGGAAACAGATTTAAGGAGGGGCTCCACTGATGGGGACACCGATGTAAGGAGGGGCTCCGCTGATGGGGACACAGATGTAAGGTGGGGCTCCGCTGATGGGGACACAGATGTAAGGAGGGACTCCACTGATGGGGACACAGATGTAAGGAGGGGCTCCGCTGGGGACACAGATGTAAGGAAGGGCTCTGCTGGGGACACAGATGTAAAAAGGGGCTTCGCTGGGGACACAGATGAAAGGAGGGACTCCGCTGGGGACACAGATGTAAGGAGGACTCCGCTGATGGGGACACAGATGTAAGGAGGGACTCCACTGATGGAGACACAGATGTAAGGAGGACTCCGCTGATGGGGACACAGATGTAAGGAGGGGCTCCACTGGGGACACAGATGTAAGGAGGGACTTCACTGATGGGGACACAGATGTAAGGAGGGGCTCCGCTGGGGACACAGATGTAAGGAGGGGCTCTGCTAGGGACACAGATGTAAGGAGGGGCTCCGCTGGGGACAGTGATGTAAGGAGTTAAGGGGGGACTCCGTTGATGGGGACACAGATGTAAGGAGGGGCTCTGCTGGGGACACAGATGTAAGGAGGACTCCGCTGATGGGGACACAGATGTAAGGAGGGGCTCCGCTGATGGGGACACAGATGTAAGGTGGGGCTCCGCTGATGGGGACACAGATGTAGGGAGAGACTCCGCTGATGGGGACACAGATGTAATGAGGCACTCCGCTGATGGGGACACAGATGTAAGGAGGGACTCCGCTGATAAGGACACAGATGTAAGGAGGGACTCCACTGATGGAGACACAGATGTAAGGAGGACTCCGCTGATGGGGACACAGATGTAAGGAGGGGCTCCACTGGGGACACAGATGTAAGGAGGGACTTCACTGATGGGGACACAGATGTAAGGAGGGGCTCCGCTGGGGACACAGATGTAAGGAGGGGCTCTGCTAGGGACACAGATGTAGGGGGGGCTCCGCTGGGGACAGTGATGTAAGGAGTTAAGGGGGGACTCCCTTGATGGGGACACAGATGTAAGGAGGGGCTCTGCTGGGGACACAGATGTACGGAGGGAATCCGCTGATGGGGACACAGATGTAAGGAGGGACTCTGCTGATGGGAACAAAGGTGTAAGGAGGGGCTCCGCTGGGGACACTGATGTAAGGAGGGACTCCGCTGATGGGGACAAAGGTGTAAGAAGCGACTCCGCTGGTGGGGACACAGATGTAAGGAGGACTCCGCTGATGGGGACACAGATGTAAGGAGGGGCTCCGCTGATGGGGACACAGATGTAAGGTGGGGCTCCGCTGATGGGGACACAGATGTAAGGAGGGACTCCACTGATGGGGACACAGATGTAAGGAGGGGCTCCGCTGGGGACACAGATGTAAGGAAGGGCTCTGCTGGGGACACAGATGTAAAAAGGGGCTTCGCTGGGGACACAGATGAAAGGAGGGACTCCGCTGGGGACACAGATGTAAGGAGGGACTCCGCTGATGGGGACACAGATGTAAGGAGGGACTCCACTGATGGAGACACAGATGTAAGGAGGACTCCGCTGATGGGGACACAGATGTAAGGAGGGGCTCCACTGGGGACACAGATGTAAAGAGGGACTTCACTGATGGGGACACAGATGTAAGGAGGGGCTCCGCTGGGGACACAGATGTAAGGAGGGGCTCTGCTAGGGACACAGATGTAAGGAGGGGCTCCGCTGGGGACAGTGATGTAAGGAGTTAAGGGGGGACTCCGTTGATGGGGACACAGATGTAAGGAGGGGCTCTGCTGGGGACACAGGGAATCCGCTGATGGGGACACAGATGTAAGGAGGGACTCTGCTGATGGGAACACAGGTGTAAGGAGCGGCTCCGCTGCGGACACTGATGTAAGGAGGGACTCTGCTGATGGGTACACAGGTGTAAGAAGGGACTCTGCTGATGGGGACACAGATGTAAGGAGGACTCCGCTGATGGGGACACAGATGTAAGGAGGGGCTCCGCTGATGGGGTAACAGATTTAAGGAGGGGCTCCGCTGATGGGGACAGAGATGTAAGGAGGGACTCCGCTAATGGGGACACAGATGTAAGGAGGGACTTCACTGATGGGGACACAGATGTAAGGAGGGGCTCTGCTGGGGACACAGATGTAAGGAGGGGCTCTGCTAGGGACACAGATGTAAGGAGGGGCTCCGCTGGGGACAGTGATGTAAGGAGGTAAGGAGGGACTCCGTTGATGGGGACACAGATGTAAGGAGGTGCTCCGCTGGGGACACAGATGTAGGGAGGGAATCCGCTGATGGGGACACAGATGTAAGGAGGGACTCTGCTGATGGGAACACAGGTGTAAGGAGGGGCTCCGCTGGGGACACTGATGTAAGGAGGGACTCCGCTGATGGGTACACAGGTGTAAGAAGGGACTCCGCTAATGGGGACACTGATGTAAGGAGGGGCTCCGCTGATGGGGACACAGATGTAAGGAGGGGCTCCGCTGATGGGGACACAGATGTAAGGTGGGGCTCCGCTGATGGGGACACAGATGTAAGGAGGGACTCCGCTGATGGGGACACAGATGTAAGTAGGGACTCTGCTGATCGGGACAGAGATGTAATTAGGCACTCCGCTGATGGGGACACAGATGTAAGGAGGGACTCCGCTGATGGGGACACAGATGTAAGGAGGGACTCCGCTGATGGGGACACAGATGTAAGGTGGGGCTCTGCTGATGGGGACACAGATGTACGGAGGGGCTCCTTTGGGGACACAGATGTAAGGAAGGGCTCTGCTGGGGACACAGATGTAAGGAGGGGCTTCGCTGGGGACACAGATGAAAGGAGGGACTCCGCTGATGGGGACACAGATGTAAGGAGGGACTCCACTGATGGGGACACAGATGTAAGGAGGGACTCCACTGATGGAGACACAGATGTAAGGAGGACTCCGCTGATGGGGACACAGATGTAAGGAGGGGCTCCACTGGGGACACAGATGTAAGGAGGACTCCGCTGATGGGGACACAGATGTAAGGAGGGGCTCCACTGGGGACACAGATGTAAGGAGGGACTTCACTGATGGGGACACAGATGTAAGGAGGGGCTCTGCTGGGGACACAGATGTAAGGAGGGGCTCTGCTAGGGACACAGATGTAAGGAGGGGCTCCGCTGGGGACAGTGATGTAAGGAGGTAAGGAGGGACTCCGTTGATGGGGACACAGATGTAAGGAGGGGCTCCGCTGGGGACACAGATGTAGGGAGGGAATCCGCTGATGGGGACACAGATGTAAGGAGGGACTCTGCTGATGGGAACACAGGTGTAAGGAGGGGCTCCGCTGGGGACACTGATGTAAGGAGGGACTCCGCTGATGGGTACACAGGTGTAAGAAGGGACTCCGCTGATGGGGACACAGATGTAAGGAGGGGCTCCGCTGATGGGGACACAGATGTAAGGAGGGGCTCCGCTGATGGGGACACAGATGTAAGGTGGGGCTCTGCTGATGGGGACACAGATGTAAGGAGGGACTCCGCTGATGGGGACACAGATGTAAGTAGAGACTCTGCTGATCGGGACAGAGATGTAATGAGGCACTCCGCTGATGGGGACACAGATGTAAGGAGGGACTCCGCTGATGGGGACACAGATGTAAGGAGGGACTCCGCTGATCGGGACACAGATGTAAGTAGGGGCTCTGCTGATGGGGACACAGATGTAAGGAGGGGCTCCGCTGGGGACACAGATGTAAGGAAGGGCTCTGCTGGGGACACAGATGTAAGGAGGGGCTTCGCTGGGGACACAGATGAAAGGAGAGACTCCGCTGGGGACACAGATGTAAGGAGGGACTCCGCTGATGGGGACACAGATGTAAGGAGGGACTCCACTGATGGGGACACAGATGTAAGGAGGACTCCGCTGATGGGGACACAGATGTAAGGAGGGGCTCCACTGGGAACACAGATGTAAGGAGGGACTTCACTGATGGGGACACAGATGTAAGGAGGGGCTCTGCTGGGGACACAGATGTAAGGAGGGGCTCTGCTAGGGACACAGATGTAAGGAGGGGCTCCGCTGGGGACAGTGATGTAAGGAGGTAAGGAGGGACTCCGTTGATGGGGACACAGATGTAAGGAGGTGCTCCGCTGGGGACACAGATGTAGGGAGGGAATCCGCTGATGGGGACACAGATGTAAGGAGGGACTCTGCTGATGGGAACACAGGTGTAAGGAGGGGCTCCGCTGGGGACACTGATGTAAGGAGGGACTCCGCTGATGGGTACACAGGTGTAAGAAGGGACTCCGCTAATGGGGACACTGATGTAAGGAGGGGCTCCGCTGATGGGGACACAGATGTAAGGAGGGGCTCCGCTGATGGGGACACAGATGTAAGGTGGGGCTCCGCTGATGGGGACACAGATGTAAGGAGGGACTCCGCTGATGGGGACACAGATGTAAGTAGGGACTCTGCTGATCGGGACAGAGATGTAATTAGGCACTCCGCTGATGGGGACACAGATGTAAGGAGGGACTCCGCTGATGGGGACACAGATGTAAGGAGGGACTCCGCTGATGGGGACACAGATGTAAGGTGGGGCTCTGCTGATGGGGACACAGATGTACGGAGGGGCTCCTTTGGGGACACAGATGTAAGGAAGGGCTCTGCTGGGGACACAGATGTAAGGAGGGGCTTCGCTGGGGACACAGATGAAAGGAGGGACTCCGCTGATGGGGACACAGATGTAAGGAGGGACTCCACTGATGGGGACACAGATGTAAGGAGGGACTCCACTGATGGAGACACAGATGTAAGGAGGACTCCGCTGATGGGGACACAGATGTAAGGAGGGGCTCCACTGGGGACACAGATGTAAGGAGGACTCCGCTGATGGGGACACAGATGTAAGGAGGGGCTCCACTGGGGACACAGATGTAAGGAGGGACTTCACTGATGGGGACACAGATGTAAGGAGGGGCTCTGCTGGGGACACAGATGTAAGGAGGGGCTCTGCTAGGGACACAGATGTAAGGAGGGGCTCCGCTGGGGACAGTGATGTAAGGAGGTAAGGAGGGACTCCGTTGATGGGGACACAGATGTAAGGAGGAGCTCCGCTGGGGACACAGATGTAGGGAGGGAATCCGCTGATGGGGACACAGATGTAAGGAGGGACTCTGCTGATGGGAACACAGGTGTAAGGAGGGGCTCCGCTGATGGGGACACAGATGTAAGGAAGGGCTCCGCTGATGGGGACACAGATGTAAGGTGGGGCTCCGCTGATGGGGACACAGATGTAAGGAGGGGCTCTGCTGATGGGGACACAGATGTAAGGTGGGGCTCCGCTGATGGGGACACAGATGTAAGGAGAGACTCCGCTGATGGGGACACAGATGTAATGAGGCACTCCGCTGATGGGGACACAGATGTAAGGAGGGACTCCGCTGATGGGGACACAGATGTAAGGAGGGAATCCACTGATGGGGACACAGATGTAAGAAGGGACTCCGCTGATGTGGACACTGATGTAAGGAGGACTCCGCTGATGGGGAAACAGATTTAAGGAGGGGCTCCACTGATGGGGACACCGATGTAAGGAGGGGCTCCGCTGATGGGGACACAGATGTAAGGTGGGGCTCCGCTGATGGGGACACAGATGTAAGGAGGGACTCCACTGATGGGGACACAGATGTAAGGAGGGGCTCCGCTGGGGACACAGATGTAAGGAAGGGCTCTGCTGGGGACACAGATGTAAAAAGGGGCTTCGCTGGGGACACAGATGAAAGGAGGGACTCCGCTGGGGACACAGATGTAAGGAGGACTCCGCTGATGGGGACACAGATGTAAGGAGGGACTCCACTGATGGAGACACAGATGTAAGGAGGACTCCGCTGATGGGGACACAGATGTAAGGAGGGGCTCCACTGGGGACACAGATGTAAGGAGGGACTTCACTGATGGGGACACAGATGTAAGGAGGGGCTCCGCTGGGGACACAGATGTAAGGAGGGGCTCTGCTAGGGACACAGATGTAAGGAGGGGCTCCGCTGGGGACAGTGATGTAAGGAGTTAAGGGGGGACTCCGTTGATGGGGACACAGATGTAAGGAGGGGCTCTGCTGGGGACACAGATGTAAGGAGGACTCCGCTGATGGGGACACAGATGTAAGGAGGGGCTCCGCTGATGGGGACACAGATGTAAGGTGGGGCTCCGCTGATGGGGACACAGATGTAGGGAGAGACTCCGCTGATGGGGACACAGATGTAATGAGGCACTCCGCTGATGGGGACACAGATGTAAGGAGGGACTCCGCTGATAAGGACACAGATGTAAGGAGGGACTCCACTGATGGAGACACAGATGTAAGGAGGACTCCGCTGATGGGGACACAGATGTAAGGAGGGGCTCCACTGGGGACACAGATGTAAGGAGGGACTTCACTGATGGGGACACAGATGTAAGGAGGGGCTCCGCTGGGGACACAGATGTAAGGAGGGGCTCTGCTAGGGACACAGATGTAGGGGGGGCTCCGCTGGGGACAGTGATGTAAGGAGTTAAGGGGGGACTCCCTTGATGGGGACACAGATGTAAGGAGGGGCTCTGCTGGGGACACAGATGTACGGAGGGAATCCGCTGATGGGGACACAGATGTAAGGAGGGACTCTGCTGATGGGAACAAAGGTGTAAGGAGGGGCTCCGCTGGGGACACTGATGTAAGGAGGGACTCCGCTGATGGGGACAAAGGTGTAAGAAGCGACTCCGCTGGTGGGGACACAGATGTAAGGAGGACTCCGCTGATGGGGACACAGATGTAAGGAGGGGCTCCGCTGATGGGGACACAGATGTAAGGTGGGGCTCCGCTGATGGGGACACAGATGTAAGGAGGGACTCCACTGATGGGGACACAGATGTAAGGAGGGGCTCCGCTGGGGACACAGATGTAAGGAAGGGCTCTGCTGGGGACACAGATGTAAAAAGGGGCTTCGCTGGGGACACAGATGAAAGGAGGGACTCCGCTGGGGACACAGATGTAAGGAGGGACTCCGCTGATGGGGACACAGATGTAAGGAGGGACTCCACTGATGGAGACACAGATGTAAGGAGGACTCCGCTGATGGGGACACAGATGTAAGGAGGGGCTCCACTGGGGACACAGATGTAAAGAGGGACTTCACTGATGGGGACACAGATGTAAGGAGGGGCTCCGCTGGGGACACAGATGTAAGGAGGGGCTCTGCTAGGGACACAGATGTAAGGAGGGGCTCCGCTGGGGACAGTGATGTAAGGAGTTAAGGGGGGACTCCGTTGATGGGGACACAGATGTAAGGAGGGGCTCTGCTGGGGACACAGGGAATCCGCTGATGGGGACACAGATGTAAGGAGGGACTCTGCTGATGGGAACACAGGTGTAAGGAGCGGCTCCGCTGCGGACACTGATGTAAGGAGGGACTCTGCTGATGGGTACACAGGTGTAAGAAGGGACTCTGCTGATGGGGACACAGATGTAAGGAGGACTCCGCTGATGGGGACACAGATGTAAGGAGGGGCTCCGCTGATGGGGTAACAGATTTAAGGAGGGGCTCCGCTGATGGGGACAGAGATGTAAGGAGGGACTCCGCTAATGGGGACACAGATGTAAGGAGGGACTTCACTGATGGGGACACAGATGTAAGGAGGGGCTCTGCTGGGGACACAGATGTAAGGAGGGGCTCTGCTAGGGACACAGATGTAAGGAGGGGCTCCGCTGGGGACAGTGATGTAAGGAGGTAAGGAGGGACTCCGTTGATGGGGACACAGATGTAAGGAGGTGCTCCGCTGGGGACACAGATGTAGGGAGGGAATCCGCTGATGGGGACACAGATGTAAGGAGGGACTCTGCTGATGGGAACACAGGTGTAAGGAGGGGCTCCGCTGGGGACACTGATGTAAGGAGGGACTCCGCTGATGGGTACACAGGTGTAAGAAGGGACTCCGCTAATGGGGACACTGATGTAAGGAGGGGCTCCGCTGATGGGGACACAGATGTAAGGAGGGGCTCCGCTGATGGGGACACAGATGTAAGGTGGGGCTCCGCTGATGGGGACACAGATGTAAGGAGGGACTCCGCTGATGGGGACACAGATGTAAGTAGGGACTCTGCTGATCGGGACAGAGATGTAATTAGGCACTCCGCTGATGGGGACACAGATGTAAGGAGGGACTCCGCTGATGGGGACACAGATGTAAGGAGGGACTCCGCTGATGGGGACACAGATGTAAGGTGGGGCTCTGCTGATGGGGACACAGATGTACGGAGGGGCTCCTTTGGGGACACAGATGTAAGGAAGGGCTCTGCTGGGGACACAGATGTAAGGAGGGGCTTCGCTGGGGACACAGATGAAAGGAGGGACTCCGCTGATGGGGACACAGATGTAAGGAGGGACTCCACTGATGGGGACACAGATGTAAGGAGGGACTCCACTGATGGAGACACAGATGTAAGGAGGACTCCGCTGATGGGGACACAGATGTAAGGAGGGGCTCCACTGGGGACACAGATGTAAGGAGGACTCCGCTGATGGGGACACAGATGTAAGGAGGGGCTCCACTGGGGACACAGATGTAAGGAGGGACTTCACTGATGGGGACACAGATGTAAGGAGGGGCTCTGCTGGGGACACAGATGTAAGGAGGGGCTCTGCTAGGGACACAGATGTAAGGAGGGGCTCCGCTGGGGACAGTGATGTAAGGAGGTAAGGAGGGACTCCGTTGATGGGGACACAGATGTAAGGAGGGGCTCCGCTGGGGACACAGATGTAGGGAGGGAATCCGCTGATGGGGACACAGATGTAAGGAGGGACTCTGCTGATGGGAACACAGGTGTAAGGAGGGGCTCCGCTGGGGACACTGATGTAAGGAGGGACTCCGCTGATGGGTACACAGGTGTAAGAAGGGACTCCGCTGATGGGGACACAGATGTAAGGAGGGGCTCCGCTGATGGGGACACAGATGTAAGGAGGGGCTCCGCTGATGGGGACACAGATGTAAGGTGGGGCTCTGCTGATGGGGACACAGATGTAAGGAGGGACTCCGCTGATGGGGACACAGATGTAAGTAGAGACTCTGCTGATCGGGACAGAGATGTAATGAGGCACTCCGCTGATGGGGACACAGATGTAAGGAGGGACTCCGCTGATGGGGACACAGATGTAAGGAGGGACTCCGCTGATCGGGACACAGATGTAAGTAGGGGCTCTGCTGATGGGGACACAGATGTAAGGAGGGGCTCCGCTGGGGACACAGATGTAAGGAAGGGCTCTGCTGGGGACACAGATGTAAGGAGGGGCTTCGCTGGGGACACAGATGAAAGGAGAGACTCCGCTGGGGACACAGATGTAAGGAGGGACTCCGCTGATGGGGACACAGATGTAAGGAGGGACTCCACTGATGGGGACACAGATGTAAGGAGGACTCCGCTGATGGGGACACAGATGTAAGGAGGGGCTCCACTGGGAACACAGATGTAAGGAGGGACTTCACTGATGGGGACACAGATGTAAGGAGGGGCTCTGCTGGGGACACAGATGTAAGGAGGGGCTCTGCTAGGGACACAGATGTAAGGAGGGGCTCCGCTGGGGACAGTGATGTAAGGAGGTAAGGAGGGACTCCGTTGATGGGGACACAGATGTAAGGAGGTGCTCCGCTGGGGACACAGATGTAGGGAGGGAATCCGCTGATGGGGACACAGATGTAAGGAGGGACTCTGCTGATGGGAACACAGGTGTAAGGAGGGGCTCCGCTGGGGACACTGATGTAAGGAGGGACTCCGCTGATGGGTACACAGGTGTAAGAAGGGACTCCGCTAATGGGGACACTGATGTAAGGAGGGGCTCCGCTGATGGGGACACAGATGTAAGGAGGGGCTCCGCTGATGGGGACACAGATGTAAGGTGGGGCTCCGCTGATGGGGACACAGATGTAAGGAGGGACTCCGCTGATGGGGACACAGATGTAAGTAGGGACTCTGCTGATCGGGACAGAGATGTAATTAGGCACTCCGCTGATGGGGACACAGATGTAAGGAGGGACTCCGCTGATGGGGACACAGATGTAAGGAGGGACTCCGCTGATGGGGACACAGATGTAAGGTGGGGCTCTGCTGATGGGGACACAGATGTACGGAGGGGCTCCTTTGGGGACACAGATGTAAGGAAGGGCTCTGCTGGGGACACAGATGTAAGGAGGGGCTTCGCTGGGGACACAGATGAAAGGAGGGACTCCGCTGATGGGGACACAGATGTAAGGAGGGACTCCACTGATGGGGACACAGATGTAAGGAGGGACTCCACTGATGGAGACACAGATGTAAGGAGGACTCCGCTGATGGGGACACAGATGTAAGGAGGGGCTCCACTGGGGACACAGATGTAAGGAGGACTCCGCTGATGGGGACACAGATGTAAGGAGGGGCTCCACTGGGGACACAGATGTAAGGAGGGACTTCACTGATGGGGACACAGATGTAAGGAGGGGCTCTGCTGGGGACACAGATGTAAGGAGGGGCTCTGCTAGGGACACAGATGTAAGGAGGGGCTCCGCTGGGGACAGTGATGTAAGGAGGTAAGGAGGGACTCCGTTGATGGGGACACAGATGTAAGGAGGAGCTCCGCTGGGGACACAGATGTAGGGAGGGAATCCGCTGATGGGGACACAGATGTAAGGAGGGACTCTGCTGATGGGAACACAGGTGTAAGGAGGGGCTCCGCTGGGGACACTGATGTAAGGAGGGACTCCGCTGATGGGTACACAGGTGTAAGAAGGGACTCCGCTGATGGGGACACAGATGTAAGGAGGGGCTCCGCTGATGGGGACACAGATGTAAGGAGGGGCTCCGCTGATGGGGACACAGATGTAAGGTGGGGCTCTGCTGATGGGGACACAGATGTAAGGAGGGACTCCGCTGATGGGGACACAGATGTAAGTAGAGACTCTGCTGATCGGGACAGAGATGTAATGAGGCACTCCGCTGATGGGGACACAGATGTAAGGAGGGACTCCGCTGATGGGGACACAGATGTAAGGAGGGACTCCGCTGATCGGGACACAGATGTAAGTAGGGGCTCTGCTGATGGGGACACAGATGTAAGGAGGGGCTCCGCTGGGGACACAGATGTAAGGAAGGGCTCTGCTGGGGACACAGATGTAAGGAGGGGCTTCGCTGGGGACACAGATGAAAGGAGGGACTCCGCTGGGGACACAGATGTAAGGAGGGACTCCGCTGATGGGGACACAGATGTAAGGAGGGACTCCACTGATGGGGACACAGATGTAAGGAGGACTCCGCTGATGGGGACACAGATGTAAGGAGGGGCTCCACTGGGGACACAGATGTAAGGAGGGACTTCACTGATGGGGACACAGATGTAAGGAGGGGCTCTGCTGGGGACACAGATGTAAGGAGGGGCTCTGCTAGGGACACAGATGTAAGGAGGGGCTCCGCTGGGGACAGTGATGTAAGGAGGTAAGGAGGGACTCTGTTGATGGGGACACTGATGTAAGGAGGGACTCCGCTGATGGGTACACAGGTGTAAGAAGGGACTCCGCTAATGGGGACACTGATGTAAGGAGGGGCTCCGCTGATGGGGACACAGATGTAAGGAGGGGCTCCGCTGATGGGGACACAGATGTAAGGTGGGGCTCCGCTGATGGGGACACAGATGTAAGGAGGGACTCCGCTGATGGGGACACAGATGTAAGTAGGGACTCTGCTGATCGGGACAGAGATGTAATTAGGCACTCCGCTGATGGGGACACAGATGTAAGGAGGGACTCCGCTGATGGGGACACAGATGTAAGGAGGGACTCCGCTGATGGGGACACAGATGTAAGGTGGGGCTCTGCTGATGGGGACACAGATGTACGGAGGGGCTCCTTTGGGGACACAGATGTAAGGAAGGGCTCTGCTGGGGACACAGATGTAAGGAGGGGCTTCGCTGGGGACACAGATGAAAGGAGGGACTCCGCTGATGGGGACACAGATGTAAGGAGGGACTCCACTGATGGGGACACAGATGTAAGGAGGGACTCCACTGATGGAGACACAGATGTAAGGAGGACTCCGCTGATGGGGACACAGATGTAAGGAGGGGCTCCACTGGGGACACAGATGTAAGGAGGACTCCGCTGATGGGGACACAGATGTAAGGAGGGGCTCCACTGGGGACACAGATGTAAGGAGGGACTTCACTGATGGGGACACAGATGTAAGGAGGGGCTCTGCTGGGGACACTGATGTAAGGAGGGGCTCTGCTAGGGACACAGATGTAAGGAGGGGCTCCGCTGGGGACAGTGATGTAAGGAGGTAAGGAGGGACTCCGTTGATGGGGACACAGATGTAAGGAGGGACTCCGCTGATGGGGACACAGATGTAAGTAGGGACTCTGCTGATCGGGACAGAGATGTAATGAGGCACTCCGCTGATGGGGACACAGATGTAAGGAGGGACTCCGCTGATGGGGACACAGATGTAAGGAGGGACTCCGCTGATGGGGACACAGATGTAAGGTGGGGCTCTGCTAATGGGGACACAGATGTACGGAGGGGCTCCGTTGGGGACACAGATGTAAGGAAGGGCTCTGCTGGGGACACAGATGTAAGGAGGGGCTTCGATGGGGACACAGATGAAAGGAGGGACTCCGCTGATGGGGACACAGATGTAAGGAGGGACTCCACTGATGGGGACACAGATGTAAGGAGGGACTCCACTGATGGAGACACAGATGTAAGGAGGACTCCGCTGATGGGGACACAGATGTAAGGAGGGGCTCCACTGGGGACACAGATGTAAGGAGGGACTTCACTGATGAGGACACAGATGTAAGGAGGGGCTCTGCTGGGGACACAGATGTAAGGAGGGGCTCTGCTAGGGACACAGATGTAAGGAGGGGCTCCGCTGGGGACAGTGATGTAAGGAGGTAAGGAGGGACTCCGTTGATGGGGACACAGATGTAAGGAGGGACTCCGCTGATGGGGACACAGATGTACGGAGGGAATCCGCTGATGGGGACACAGATGTAAGGAGGGACTCTGCTGATGGGAACAAAGGTGTAAGGAGGGGCTCCGCTGGGGACATTGATGTAAGGAGGGACTCCGCTGATGGGGACACAGGTGTAAGATGCGACTCCGCTGGTGGGGACACAGATGTAAGGAGGACTCCGCTGATGGGGACACAGATGTAAGGAGGGGCTCCGCTGATGGGGACACAGATGTAAGGTGGGGCTCCGCTGATGGGGACACAGATGTAAGGAGGGACTCCACTGATGGGGACACAGATGTAAGGAGGGGCTCCGCTGGGGACACAGATGTAAGGAAGGGCTCTGCTGGGGACACAGATGTAAAAAGGGGCTTCGCTGGGGACACAGATGAAAGGAGGGACTCCGCTGGGGACACAGATGTAAGGAGGGACTCCGCTGATGGGGACACAGATGTAAGGAGGGACTCCACTGATGGAGACACAGATGTAAGGAGGACTCCGCTGATGGGGACACAGATGTAAGGAGGGGCTCCACTGGGGACACAGATGTAAAGAGGGACTTCACTGATGGGGACACAGATGTAAGGAGGGGCTCCGCTGGGGACACAGATGTAAGGAGGGGCTCTGCTAGGGACACAGATGTAAGGAGGGGCTCCGCTGGGGACAGTGATGTAAGGAGTTAAGGGGGGACTCCGTTGATGGGGACACAGATGTAAGGAGGGGCTCTGCTGGGGACACAGATGTAGGGAGGGAATCCGCTGATGGGGACACAGATGTAAGGAGGGACTCTGCTGATGGGAACACAGGTGTAAGGAGCGGCTCCGCTGGGGACACTGATGTAAGGAGGGACTCTGCTGATGGGTACACAGGTGTAAGAAGGGACTCTGCTGATGGGGACACAGATGTAAGGAGGACTCCGCTGATGGGGACACAGATGTAAGGAGGGGCTCCGCTGATGGGGTAACAGATTTAAGGAGGGGCTCCGCTGATGGGGACACAGATGTAAGGAGGGACTCCGCTAATGGGGACACAGATGTAAGGAGGGGCTCTGCTGATGGGGACACAGATGTAAGGAGGGGCTCCGCTGGGGACACAGATGTAAGGAAGGGCTCTGCTGGGGACACAGATGTAAGGAGGGGCTTCGCTGGGGACACAGATGAAAGGAGGGACTCCGCTGGGGACACAAATGTAAGGAGGGACTCCGCTGATGGGGACACAGATGTAAGGAGGTGCTCCGCTGGGGACAGTGATGTAAGGAGGTAAGGAGGGACTCCGTTGATGGGGACACAGATGTAAGGAGGGACTCCGCTGATGGGGACACAGATGTAAGGAGGGACTCCGCTGATGGGGACACAGATGTAAGGAGGGACTCCGCTGATGGGGACACAGATGTAAGGTGGGGCTCTGCTGATGGGGACACAGATGTACGGAGGGGCTCCGTTGGGGACACAGATGTAAGGAAGGGCTCTGCTGGGGACACAGATGTAAGGAGGGGCTTCGCTGGGGACACAGATGTAAGGAGGGACTCCACTGATGGGGACACAGATGTAAGGAGGGACTCCACTGATGGAGACACAGATGTAAGGAGGACTCCGCTGATGGGGACACAGATGTAAGGAGGGGCTCCACTGGGGACACAGATGTAAGGAGGACTCCGCTGATGGGGACACAGATGTAAGGAGGGGCTCCACTGGGGACACAGATGTAAGGAGGGACTTCACTGATGGGGACACAGATGTAAGGAGGGGCTCTGCTGGGGACACAGATGTAAGGAGGGGCTCTGCTAGGGACACAGATGTAAGGAGGGGCTCCGCTGGGGACACAGATGTAGGGAGGGAATCCGCTGATGGGGACACAGATGTAAGGAGGGACTCTGCTGATGGGAACACAGGTGTAAGGAGGGGCTCCGCTGGGGACACTGATGTAAGGAGGGACTCCGCTGATGGGGACACAGGTGTAAGAAGGGACTCCGCTGATGGGGACACAGATGTAAGGAGGACTCCACTGATGGGGACACAGATGTAAGGAGGGGCTCCGCTGATGGGGACACAGATGTAAGGAGGGGGTCCGCTGATGGGGACACAGATGTAAGGTGGGGCTCTGCTGATGGGGACACAGATGTAAGGAGGGACTCCACTGATGGGGACACAGATGTAAGGAGGGACTCTGCTGATGGGGACACAGATGTAATGAGGCACTCCGCTGATGGGGACACAGATGTAAGGAGGGACTCTGCTGATGGGAACACAGATGTAAGGAGGGACTCCGCTGATGGGGACACAGATGTAAGGAGGGACTCCACTGATGGGGACACAGATGTAAGAAGGGACTCCGCTGATGTGGACACAGATGTAAGGAGGACTCCGCTGATGGGGACACAGATTTAAGGAGGGGCTCCGCTGATGGGGACACAGATGTAAGAAGGGGCTCCGCTGATGGGGACACAGATGTAAGGAGGGACTCCACTGATAGGGACACAGATGTAAGGAGGAGCTCCGCTGGGGACACAGATGTAAGGAAGGGCTCTGCTGGGGACACAGATGTAAAGAGGGGCTTCGCTGGGGACACAGATGAAAGGAGGGACTCCGCTGGGGACACAGATATAAGGAGGGAATCCGCTGATGGGGACACAGATGTAAGGAGGGACTCCGCTGATGGGGACACAGATGTAAGGAGGGACTCCACTGATAGGGACACAGATGTAAGGAGGGGCTCCGCTGGGGACACAGATGTAAGGAAGGGCTCTGCTGGGGACACAGATGTAAAGAGGGGCTTCGCTGGGGACACAGATGTAAAGAGGGGCTTCGCTGGGGACACATATGAAAGGAGGGACTCCGCTGGGGACACAGATATAAGGAGGGAATCCGCTGATGGGGACACAGATGTAAGGAGGGACTCCACTGATTGGGACACAGATGTAAGGAGGACTCCGCTGATGGGGACACAGATGTAAGGAGGGGCTCCACTGGGGACACAGATGTAAGGAGGGACTTCACTGATGGGGACACAGATGTAAGGAGGGTCTCTGCTGGGGACACAGATGTAAGGAGGGGCTCTGCTGGGGACACAGATGTAAGGAGGGGCTCCGCTGGGGACACAGATGTAAGGAGGGACTCCGCTGGGGACACAGATGTAGGGAGGGACTCTGCTCGGGAGACAGATGTAAGGAGGGGCTCCGCTGATGGGGACACAGATGTAAGGAGGGACTTCGCTGGGGACACAGATGCAAGGAGGGGCTCAGCTGATGGGGACACAGATGTAAGGAGGGGCTCTGCAGGGGACACTGATGTAAGGAGGGACTCCGCTGACGGGGAAAAAGATGTAAGGAGGGACTCCACTGGGGACACTGATGTAAGGAGGGTCTCTGCTGAGGGCACCCAATGTAAGGAGGGACTCTGTTGGGGGCACATGATGTAAGGAGGGACTCTTCTGGGGGCACTTGATGTAAGGAGGGACTCTGCTGGGGCACCTGATGTAAGGAGGGACTCTGCTGGGGGCACCTGATGTAAAGAGGGACTCTGCTGGTGCATCTGATGTAAGGAGGGACTCTGCTGGGGGCACCTGATGTAAGGACGGATTCCGCTGGGGGCACCGGATGTAAGGAGGGACTCTGCAGGGAGCACCTGATGTAAGGACGGATTCCGCTGGGGGGCACCTGATGTATGGACGGACTCCACTGGGGACACCTGATGGCATCTGGTGGCAGGCGACACGCTCAGGGCTCCCACTGATTCTGCATTATGGTTTCATTTTATATTACAATGTAATGTTTACCTGCTGAGTGTTAAACTTTTTAGAATACACATATTTCTATATTTGTGCAGGATCTGGGCCTGCTGTCCCTCCCTCTCTCCCTCCCTCTCCTTCCATCCCTTGTTCACCTCAGATGCTAACCACACCCCCTTAGAGCCACACCCTTTAAGCCACACCCACTATTCTGCTGAAACCACACCCATTTTTGCCAAGTGGGAGGGGTCAAAAAGGAAGGGTAGGGTCTGGCACCCCCATCCTAAAACTTCACCAGCCGCCACTGGTCCACATCTATTCCTGCCTTAGCCCCAACATCAGCCATTGAGGAGTCAGCTGAGTTATTTGACCACAGCATCAGCCACTTGCTCCTTGATGATGCCCAGCCATTACTGGATTCAGATGTTGGTTCTGAGGTTGAGGATGACAGAAACATGAGCCTAGAGAGAGGGAAAACTGGTAGACAAACTGCATTCATGTTCCCCAAGCCGCAGCATATTGCCAAGCTGTCTCCAGTGGTAATGATGAAGATGGAGATGATGATGATGATGAGGTCACTGATGCGAGTTGGTTGCCAGATAGAGCAGAGGAGGAAACTGAAAGTGAGGTGAGGCACAACCCCAAGGAGGCCGACATCAAGAAAGAGTAGAGAGCAGCCACCCTATTCCATCACATTCTGCAACTGTTCTCTCTCGGCCCACTCCCCAAAGCTCAGCTGTCTGGGCCTTTTTCAGCACATCTGCAACAGATCGCACTGTTGCTATCTGCAACTGTGTCTCAGGCACATCAAACATGGCAAAAACACCAACCATATGCATATCATTGCAATTTTTTTTGCCTTCATCAAGAGCACCTCTATAGGGTTACGGTGGGAAGGCACCCCGACACCCAAAGAGTAATTTTTCTGCACCTGTTCGACAGGTGCATATCATTGCAATTTATTACAGCAAGGCCAATTCTTGCTTTCATCAAGAATACCTCTGTAGGTTTACAGTGGGAAGGCGCCCCCGACACCCTAAGACCAAGTTTTACGCACCCTTTACTTCTATACAATATCAAAGTGACACCAGAATGTATCCAAAAAATCTCTAATCTTGCACTAGATTGTGGCCTCATCATACACACTGGCTCCCCAGCTGTTGCTGAGCAAAATAAAGGCAGCTTGCAGGGAAAATGTCATTTTTTTGACTTTATAAATGCAATTATTGCTTCAGCAATAGACATGGTACAGATCTGCCACTTTACAGGTAGACTAAGGTGACCCCCCAGGCACTATATTGGAAGGAATTTTTAATTTTTAGGCTTTCACTTTAAAAATAAAAAAAGATCAATGCTCATTTAAAATTTACGTTTTTCACTAACTTTTTTTTTATTGATACATGTCCCCCAGGGCAGGACCCGTACCCCTACAACCATTGTATGCCCAATTACTTGCATATAAGCCTTCAAAATGGGCGATTTTGTTTTTTGACGTTCGGGTCCCATTGACTTTAATGGGGTTTGTTATTTGGGTCAAAACTTTCGCAGTGTTCGGAAGTTCTGGTGCGAACCAAACAGGGGTCTGTTCGGCCCATCCCTAGTAAGCACCAGTAGTTACGGTGTGAAACGCATTATTATTATTATACGAGATTTATATAGCGCCAAAAGTTTACTCAGCGCTTTACAATGTATAAGGGGGACAACACAATTACAGTACAATACAAAAGGTACAGGAGGGCCCTGCTCGTAGAGCTTACATTCTAAAAGGGAGGGGGTGGTGGTACAAAAGGTAATAGCTGCAAAGAATGATTTGATGGGGGTGGCTCAGGGACAGTTATGTGGGTGTGGGATAGGCTTCCCTGAATAAATGAGTTTTCAAGCATTAGCAATCTGTTTTATCCTTTTGCTGTATGGACTGTCATTAAGAAAGATATTTTCGTTGGAGTGCGGCCATCAATGGGACGGCCTACATTGCGATGCACAGAACAACTTTGCTTCCCTGTGCAGCTAAACAGGGCCTTGCTGTAGTATGCCCTGTGTGAACAAGGCCTCAGACCTCATTCAGACTTGGGAAATGGCAATAATGCGTGGTTAAGCTGCTTTTTGCTGCAATAGGCAGTGGACGGGGGTATTTCCATGATACAGCCACAATGCTTCACGCCAGCTGCAAAGTTGACCCAACATGTAGTGATTGGTGGTCAGCAAGCCCACTGAACGCTACACATTCAAGTCAATGGGAAGCAGCACAAACGTCCCGTAACCACGTGCAATGTATGTGGTTGTGGCACATTTGTCGGAAAAAATTGGGATAAAACAGGTTGTGAGGAGGCATTTCATCACTCCCCCCCAGGTAGCCTTTGGAGCATAATCTAAACGTGAATCCGGCTTCAGAAGCAAGGGAGATTTATAGGCATATCTAAGTCTACCCTTACTACATTTTTTATTTGTATTTTTATTTATTTTTAAGAGGTACAGTTTTGTTTATAATATTTTTTTTGGGGGGCTAAACAGTTCCTAATGTCTCTTTTTCGAGACAGAGAAAGGGACTGGAGACGAGACAGTCCCATTCTCTACAGCCTTAACTGCACTGTAGGTGAATGAATAGAAGTCTCTGAGACCCCTATTCATTCACAAATTGAAGCAGAGTAAACACTGTTTACTCTGCTTTAGTGAGGAATGAACACAGAAGTGATTGGTACAGATCGTTCACTTTGCTCATTCAGGAAAGGAACAGGATTGGTAAACACATGTTTACCAGCCCCCCTCCACTCTCCATCTTGACTCCAATCCCCCACCTGTACCCCAGAAGAAGATGCAGTGGGTGGGAGGGTGGGGAGGGGAAGCCAGGCAGCAGCACTGCATGGAGGGATTGTCAAGGATCTGTGGGGGGGGGGCACTGAAGCAAGGGGGACAAAGCAGCAGGAGAGACATGATTTAGCTATTTTTATCCCCTGTGGCTCCCCTGAAGCTGGCAGAAGGGGAAAGGCAAAGAAGCTGTTAATTGCACAGCAGCCACAGGGGATCGGCAGAGGGAGCCAGTGCTGGGGTGGTGGGGTGGAATTGGTGCTGCAGGGGATCGGTGGAGGAGGAAGGGAACAGTAAGAGTGGGGGGAGCATTTTAGCTAAATGCAGGCAGGGATGTGGAGGGGCAGCAGGAAGCAGGGGAAGAGAGGGCAGAGAAGCAGCAGCAGGTGGAGAGGGGGTCGCATTTTATTTGATCAGTGGCTTGTTACTGTAGCAGATAATCAGAGCTATTGGTTTGTTCAGCAGAGTCGGTTTTACTATACGATCATGGTCACTGATGTGTCTGTACGCTGCATGGACCAAGGGTTGAAAACTGGCCTTTCTGAATCTATGTACAGTAGGAAGCCATCATAGTTGTTTACCAGATTCATATCGTCCCATATCGCTGTTAACAATGGATGTAAAAATCCTTGCAAACGTGTTGGCTTTGGAATTAAATAAAGTTATCTTCACTCTTGTGCAAGTGGTCAAACTGGCTTCATGCCCCTAAATCAATAGGCCATAATATTAGATGGACCTTTCTTAATATGGACAAACCAACAGATAACCCTGTTGAAAGAGCCTTATTGGCTCCTGATATATCCAAGGCTTTTGATAGTGTAGAGTGGGATTATTTAAGGGCAGTCCTGACTAAATTTGGAACAGGCATGATTTTTTTAAGTGAGTAAAATTCCTTTATGTGAAACCAAGGGCTGGAATTAGAATTAATATTTCAATTTCTTCTCCCTTTGTGCTGCATGGAGGGACCAGACAGGGTTCTCCAATGTCTCCCCTGTTGTTTGCTTTGGGAATAGAGTCTCTTGAAATGTGGGTGAGGCAGGACCCCACAATTATCGGTTTTAAGAGGAGCTTGGTGGAGGAGAAAGTGGTGTTGTATGCTGGCAACACTTTATTATTTTTGTCAGATAAAAAAATCATGTTATGGGTCTAAATTTGGTGTATGTTCAGGTTTGATTGGATCCACTTCCAAAAAAATTAGAAGGCACTTTATCTAATTTAAAGTTGGTACAGCAAAATACTTATTTGGGCATTCATATTACTCCCTTTATTCATGAATATAAATAACTTAATGTGTCTCCTTTGCTTCAGATGTGTAGATTAAAATGTCAATCTTGGTGTACACATCCCTTATATGTCATAGGCAGAATCAATCTGCTCAAAATGGTTTGGATGTCCCAATTTTTATTTATATTACATAACTTCCCTATGTAGATCCCATTAAAGATATTTACACAACTCTCTTCCATATTTTGGTTATTAATTATTTATCTAAAGTGATTGGATACATCACTGGATTGGATAATTATTATTAATTAACAAGCTTTATTAACATTACAATACCCTAAAGATCTTGGAGGTCTTTCATTGCCAAATCCTCATCTATATTTTCATTCCAATTGTTCTTCTATATCTACTAATTCTATAAGCGTAACCATTTATTAGCTTTGGAAACTCCAACTTTTCTATTATCTGTCTTATGGGTCAACTGTGGGAGTGTTTGAAAAATACACTACAATTAATTAACTATACAAAGTTAACTCCTATATGTGAGAATGAAGCACTTCCTGAATCAATGACATTACCAGGTTTTCATGGTTGAAAGATGGTGGGCTTTACAACGATCTCGCCATTATATTACTCAGAGAATCGATTTAAATTATTTCAGCAATTACAGGTGAAGTTTAATATTCCCAAGAATGTTTATTTATTAATATTTACAATTGAGCCACGTGGCCCAGGTTCAGTTTGGGGCATCGGGGCCAGCTGTTGATGAAATTGGGATAACAGATGCAGCAATTAATTTAAATAACAATCAAGGCCTGATATCATCCTTATATACCTATTATTTAAATACATTTTTGGGTAATGCCACTCTTAGATGTAAGATTGAATGGAAAGAGAATTTGGGTGATATTTCAGGAGAAACATGGGAGGAAGTGCTTCATCATCTTCCATCTGTTTCTCTTTCCACTTCACATAGAATGATACAATTCTTTATCCTTCAGGAGCATATATGTAGCCGACAGCGGAATACAGTTATCTGGCACTGCAGACTTACTCTCTCCCTTCTTATGCAGCGTACACACGGTCGGACTTTTTGACCGGACTGGTCCGACGGACCGCGTCCGGCGGACAATCCGATCGTGTGTGGGCTTCATCGGACCTTCAGCAGACTTTTCCAGTCGAAAATCTGACGGATTTTAGATTTGGAACATGCTTCAAATCTTTACGTCGTAACTCTGCCGGACCCAGAAATCCGCTTGTCTGTATGCTAGTCCGACAGACGAAAACCGACGCTAGGGCAGCTATTGGCTACTGGCTATCAACTTCCTTATTTTAGTCCGGTGTACGTCATCACGTACGAATCCGTCGGACTTTGGTGTGATCATGTGTAGGCAAGTCAGTTCGTTAAAAAGTCCGTCGGAAGTCCGTCAAAAGTCCGTTGAAAGTCTGTCGGAAAGTCTGTCGAAAAGTCCGCCCGTGTGTACGCGGCTTTAGACTGTATATATGTCCCTCTAGTGCTGGGCTTGGATTACATGCACCATATTCCTGAGCCAAGCAGATAGCATTGTGGGACCTGTAGTCTCCTGAACAGACATCCTTGATCTGCAAAACCATCCCTGGACTACACCTCCCAGCAAGCCATCTGCTCCAAGGAAAGAACTCTAGGAAAGGCTATAAAGGTGTCAGCAGACCAGGCCCAGGCCCTCTTGCTTCCCGGATCTCATCAAGTAAACATCCCCTTCGCTGCTGTGTGAGAGGACTGCGGCCTACCATGGGGAAACAAGCTACATGAGGGGCACCACCGCAGCATCACTGAAACCAGCGGGACCAGACAATTCACTGTTCCAGCAGCCAGTCCGTCATTTCAGACTGTTCTGCAGAAGGAAGAATTGACTTGGATCACTCTTCAGGAAGGTCCTACACTGTCTCCAGATTGGTGAGCGGGCACCTGCCCACAAATCCAGTACCAGTCACTATCATACAGAGGAGACTGTATACAGACATCTTATCCCTAAATTACCTTAAGGATTGCCACTGGTTCAGTCTCAGCTGCTCTGCCTTGACTGCTTATCACTGTACCACATTTAAAAGTCTTGTTTCTTTGAGTTCCAACTTGCTGGTAAAGATAACTGCAAGGCCTTTTCATCTTTGAACTCTGCTAATCCCATCTCCATTTAATGGGACATACCACTAGACACTATATTACTTCATCTCTCATTAGGATTAACGGTATAATAGGCCAGCCTGAGCTTCCCCTTTAGCAGTGGTATTATATCTAGCAACCGGTAGCCCTTTTGAAACCCAATCATTTATTTTCCGCTTTCTGTATGCCTTGATATTGATAGTCTTGGCTGTTTATCCAGGATATGGCTAACTAATACCCTGTTCCAAGACTCTCCTCTTGAGTAAGTAAAACTAGAGAGAGCTAATCAATATACCTTGAGCCAATGTGTTATTTAAAGGTATACACAACATGTCTGAACCTAGAATGTCAGGAGGACTGAAAAGTTCAGAGAGTCAAGGTGGCGCAGATGAACATGCAATTCTAAGCAACCCCCAAGTGGGCAGTGCTACATTTGGGGCCTCGTCCGGGATGTTCTCTGCTGCAGGCCCTAGTCAGCCCAGACATGAGCCATTACGTGAGAGAGAAATGGACTCAGCTGCTGCAGTCATCTGGGGAAGAGCACAAGGAGCTTGAATGGAGCGATGCACTGTTCTGGAGATCTCAGGAAGTGAGTGCACTGAGACAGAGATCTGACTGTGGGTGAGAGCCTTAGTTCCAGAGCAGAGGGCCTACATTCTGGATGTGGAGGAAGAGTTTACTCTGGACTATATTTGGGTGTTGATATTATATTTCTGTCATTGCCAATTGTCATTTAATTGCTTTGGGGGACTTTTTCAACTTAGTCCTGGCTGTTTATCCAAGATTTGGCTGACTAATACCCTGTTACAAGACTCTCCTCTTGACTAAGTAAGAGCTAATCAATACACCTTGTGTCAGTTTATTTAAAAGTATACACAACATGTTTGAACCTAGAGTGTTAGGAGAGCTGGAAAGTTAACAGAGTCAAGGTGGCACAGAGGAACATGCAATTCTAAGCAACCCCCAAGGGGGCAGTGCTACATATAGAACACCAGCATTCCACTATTCTATTGGACTGAGGGGTTCTGCAAAATTCAGTATATGTGATCTGGTGCATTTATTGTGCAGATATCCAAAATTAGTGAGATACTGGAATGATGTAATCTCTAAAATACGTGAGGTATATAATATACGCATTATTAGCTCCCCAATAACTTGCATTTTTGGTTATATTGATATCACTGGTTAGATAACCCTACTCACAATGTGGTGCGAGATCTCCCTTTGTAGCACATAGAGCAGGGCTCGAGTCCTATGGGAACGCATGGGAACAACGTTCCCGTTAGCAGCCGCGGGTGATCACGTGTCCTGGAATTGCCTGCTGGGCCAATCTGATGCCCCCTAAATAGGCTGCTACATCACCGCTGTCACTTGTCGTGCTAGAACTGTTTTAATCCACCCGAATGCAATAGCTGCTTGCTCACTGCCCTACCTGGTTGCTAGGAGCCTGCCGCATGGCGTCTAGCAACCAGTGACGAAAGAGCGAGGCCCCACAATTCAGAGCGGAGGAGGATTTAACTTCCTCCTCATCCGTGCCTAGTGCATTGCTCCACCCACATCCTCCTCAATCTTCTCCAGCAGACCGGCAGTATGCAGATGGATGACTGCAGTACTCTGTGCAGACACCGGGAGATGTGTAAGCTGGCAGCAGAGGACACTGATGGATGAGACAGTGACAGATGCAATGACACCCTTGGAGCAGAGATGGGAGGAAGACACATCCTTAATGATATCGGGGGTTCATGCTGGGACTTGTAGTTCTTCACTTTTGGGGGATGTGACCCCCCAAAAGCGAAGGACTATGGGTCCCAGCATGAACCTCTGCAGGAAGCAAGTGACACACTGCATTGTGCAGCAGGCTATGGGTGGCAAGTGGCACTGCATCTGGTGGCGGACTATAAGTGGCACATGGCATTTGGTGGCAGGCTCTGGGTGGCAAGTCTCACTGCACCTGGTGGCAGGCTATGGGTGGCAAGTGACAAACTGCATTTGGTGGCAGGCTATGGGTGGCAAGTGGCACACTGCATTTTGTGGTAGGCTGTGGGTGTCAAGTGGCACACTGCATCTAGTGGCAAGTGGCACACTGCATTTGGCGGCAGGCAATGGGTGGTAAGTGGCACATGGCATTTGGTGGCAGGCTATGGTGGCAAGTGGCACACTGCATCTGGCGGCAGGCATAAAAATATGGCTGTTCGCATCCTCTGACATCTCCTGTACCATGTCTGCAGCCTCTAGCCACCTCCTGTGCCATGTCCGCAGCCGCTAACCATCTCTTGTATCATGTCCGCAATCTCTGACCATCTCTTGTCTTTTATTATGTCGGCAGTATCTGAGGGGGAGTTTGGAGAGGAATCAAGAGTGAGAGTGCCACCAAGATGGGGGTCATGGGAGAAGTCAGACATGTGTGGACTGTGGAGAGGAGACTATAGAATAAAACCAAAGCCACCGAGCTGGAGCCAACTGACTGAGTCCTGCATGGTGCACCTTAGAGGAAGTCAGTGACAATGCCGCCAATCCTGTCTGGAGGGGGGGGTCACTGATCTAAGGGGGAGTGAATACAATAATGTAAGGGGGCACTGATATAAAGGTTCCCACTTATATTAGGACCCCCCCCCACCTTAGTGCATTCACTCTGCGGAAGGTGGTCTCTGGTCACCAGAGTCCCTCCCACATTAGTGTTCCTGGCATTCCCCTTTACATCAGTGTGCAGGATTCCCCCTTACAGTGCAAGGGAGAACTCTGTGGATGCTGATGTGAAGGGGAACTCTGATGTAAAGGGCAATGCTGCAGACCCTGATGTAGGTAGGAACTCTGATGTAAAGGGCAATGCTGCAGACCGTGATGTAAGTGGAAACTCTGATGTAAAGGGGAGCACAGTGGACTCTGATATAAGGTGGTCTCTGGTCACCCCTTATATCAGAGTTCCCCTTTAGACCATGATCTGCAGCATTCACCTTTATGTCAGAGTTCCCTTGCACTGTAAGGGGGAATCCTTAGCATGGAATATGGCCATTTTAGGTACTTTTTTGCAGTGTCAGTGGGGGGGGAGGGTTCATTGGGGGGGGGATCTTGATTGAGTTGACACTTTTTTCCCCGGGACTTGACCCCTGACATAGAGTAATAATATTACGATGTTTATCTAAAAAGCCTCCCACTATATGTGATTGGATTAAAGAACTTAGTAAAATACTGACATTTGAAAAGATGACATAGGAACAGAGAGGATCGATGGCATGAATTGAGTGAAGGGTGTTGAGCACATTATACAGTATGTGCTAGGACAAGGGATTGTGATTGGCAGAACCCTCCGTTAGGTCAGATGAACTAAGGGGTGTTGATTTGTGAAGTCTTTGCCACTGGATAGCTGGTGTACATGTGGAATATTCCTATTCAAAATTACCGAGTTCCACTCAGTGTGATATGTGTAGAGTATATATCTATTTGCCTGTGTGTAGCTGTAATGTTTTTAGGTTGCTTAATTGTTTTGTGAATGGAAGGATCTTGTTTTTGTGATGAAAAATTACATAAATAAAAATCTGGTTTAATACAAAATAAGAATTTTGGTACGTGTATACTCTGCTTTAGAATCCGTGTCATGCCCCTCATTCCTTTTACTCATGGCATATATTACACCATGATCACTATTACCTAAGTTATCTCTAACTTGCACATCTGCATGGGCAAAAACAATCAGACATGGTACAGCCCACCATAACCGAGAATACTGCATTACCATGTGCATTGGAGCGGCGTTGCCTTACTGCAATGTGGTGTCACTGAAAGTGAATGGTACCTCAGTGCACTAATTTGTGCATGTCCACAACACACCAGAACAGATAGGTGAAAATCGCTAAAAGTTTTTTTAATGGCTTTGTCATTACACAAAAATCTGTGAAAGTAGGCTCATTTAAAAGAAAATACAAGGGGAAATTCATCTACGCAGGGCGCCCAATCATCTACTAGCTTCAGCTTGTTCAATTAAACTTTGAAAATGAAAGACAGAAGCATTGGTTGCCATACACAGCTGCTCCATACTCTGAATGCTTCAGTTTTGATAAATCCTTCTCACTATATATTCAGCTCTCTTGTAGTTCATGATATCTACTACTCCCCTTTGGCATTCAACACTTCCAATAGTGTCAGATGCCTGTTTCCCCAACCACATGCAGTAGTTTCATCCTGAGTCCTGTGGTAAAGCAGAGTTTGGGGGATGGAACCACATCTTTACATCAATGGTAGAGCCACTTCACTTTAAATCTATGTCACCATTGCAAACCATTATATGCATTGGCCCATAAAGTAGCTGTGAATCCTGTTACAGAGCGCCGCTGTATCTTGCATTGTGGTACTTTTGAATCATGGTGTTTTCTAATCTTGGGCACATACCAATGTAGTCTGAGCATTCCGTATAGGTTCCACCATAATATCTGCCGCCACTACCACTTTCTCTAAAACTTTATTTTTGGAAGTAACTTTATGTTTTTAATCGATATGTTTATACCATTATCAGCTATATTAACAGTATATTTTCCTTTTATGCATATACTGTACACGGCACGCATCTATTCCTTTATGGCATGTGCATTGCACATTGAAACATTCACATTTGTCTGCATGTAAATGCACTTTTGGTCATCAACCTCAGAAAACTATCACAAGATTCAGTAACAACTTGTTAAACCACTTACCACTGTTTGTCTAACTTAATTGTTGTTAGCACAGTTGCACATCAAGCCCATAACTTCTGGCAATAATCCAAGTAACTATTATTATATGATCTGTTCACGACTTCTATGTCTAAGTTTATGGTGTATAGTCTCATAAAAAAAAAGGTTCCTGAAAAGAAGTTAGAAAGGAAAGCTGTCAGATCACCACTTGGCAGTGACATGTAACTATTTTCTTTGTAATTACTACACTTAGTAGTGACCAATCACTACCTTGGTAAACCCAAGCATTAAGGTAACACAAGAGGATCTTCAATGTATATCTCTCATATACATTATTCTTTCAAATAAGCAATGATGGCTGTCAGTGCATACTACTTAGTACAATAAATAAAACCATCAGCAAATGGACGTGGGGATGTACAGGTTCAGGAGTAGAGAGTCAAAAAAAGACACAGGGGAAAAGGATCTCTTGTGGAGCTGCAATTGCAACTGGAGTTTTCAGCATCCAACATGTCTGTATGTGAATCCAGCGTTTCCCCAATGCATTGTACTTTTTTATTCTTAAGGGTTGTGCTTAGCCAGTATACTAATGAGACTGCTGGACTTAAAATCCCTGGAATAATTGGATGCAATAACAGTGATGAAAAATGAAAAGTGTGCTGTCTAAAAAACAAGTGTCAAAACTTATATACTATTACTGGATAAACAAATGAAAATAGTGATGGATCCTGTAATCAAACCTATGACTGTCTGTACATGTTGTGCTATTATATACATAATATTTGGATCATTCAGACATACAATGTGAGATTCTTAACAAATATGTGACAAAAAATAAATAAATGAAAAAAAAATAAAATTGTGCATTAACATAGCTCCCAACTCTCTAATTTCGAGGGACTGTCCCTGATTTGGAGCAATGCCCCCCTGTCCCTCTCTCCTCCTCATGTGTCCCTCAATTTGGTCTGATCTATATAGTTTTATTTAACTGATTCAGATCCGCGCTATAATGACGGCTACAGTGCGGACCTGCTTTGCCGGGAGTACGTCTATTGACGTCCTCCCATGCCCGAACGGCCTTCGCTCTGTGACGTCCTTCCGTGCGCCTTCGGCACGCTCTATGATCAGCGAGTCTATGAGACTCGCTGGATCACAGTTCGGAGTAAGGGATCGATCCCGACACCTTACCACTTGATCAGCTGTCAGCCAATGACATCTGATCATGTGATGTAAAAAGAGCTGGTAATCGGCTATTTTTTCTCCTCGCGCTGACAGCGTGAGGAGAAAAAAAAAGCCGATCACTGGCGGCTGTGAGAGGGACATCAGTCCCGATCATGGAGAGCTGCCGCCAGCTCCTTAGTGCCCACCTGTGCCACCTACAGTACCTGACCGCGAGATTGTGTTTCCAGCGCGATACCATCACGCTGGTTCTCGGCGACAGGGTACTGTGCATGTCGCGCTGGCTCACTTATCGGGAAAGGAAAACTTTGTTTTCCTTCCCCGATGAGTGACAGGCAGTGCTGACAGCTGTCTGGTATGAATCCTGAGGCAGGAACACCGTGCCAAATTTTAAATGAAAAAAACGGCGTGGGTTCCCCCCTCAGGGGCATACCAGGCCCTTAGGTCTGGCATGGATTGTAAGGGGAACCCCCTACGCCGAAAAATCGGCATGGGGGTCCCCCTCAAATCCATACCAGACCCTTATCCGAGCATGCAGCCCGGCCGGCCAGGAAAGGGGGTGGGGACGAGTGAGAGCCCCCACCCCCCTCCTGAGCCGTACCAGGCCGCATGCCCTCAACATGGGGGGGTGTGGGTGCCTTGGGGGAGGGGGGGCTCCGGGGTCTTCTTCCGACTTCGGGGGGTCTCCTTCCGACTTCTCCCGGTGTTTGAGCCTCTTCTCCTGGTGTTCGGCCTCTTCTCCCAGGCCCTGCCGCTATCTTCTTTCAGCTCTATTGCCAGCGAGGGGCCTGGTCTGCTGCCGCTGTCTTGTCGCCGCTGTCTCGCCGCCGCTGTCTTGTCGCCGCTGTCTCGCCGCTTCTTCTCTTCTTTTCTTCTTCCCCGATGTTGACACGACGCTCTCTCCGGCTCGAATGCTGTGTGCGAGCTGCGGAGCCATTTATATAGGCGGTGACCCCGCCCCCTTACGACGTCATGGTCCCAGATGAAAAGAAGAGAAGAAGCGGCGAGACAGCGGCGACAAGACAGCGGCAGCAGACCGGGCCCCTCGCTGGCAATAGAGCTGAAAGAAGATAGCGGCGGGGCCCGGGAGAAGAGGCCGAACACCGGGAGAAGAGGCCGAACACCGGGAGAAGTCGGAAGGAGACCCCCCGAAGTCGGAAGAAGACCCCGGAGCTGACTAATAAATTATTCTTAAAACCTGTGTACTGTGTTTTTTTTATATTGACACTTTTCCCTAAGTGAATGGGTAGGGGTACCATGTACCCCAAACTCATTCACATAGGGTGGGGGGCCGGGATCTGGGGGCCCCCTTATTAAAGGGGGCTCCCGTATTCCGATAAGCCCCCCCGCCCGCAGACCCCGACAACCAACGGCCAGGGTTGTCGGGAAGAGGCCCTTGTCCTCATCAACATGGGGACAAGGTGCTTTGGGGTGGGGGAGCGCCCACCCCCCATGTTGAGGGCATGCGGCCTGGTACGGTTCGGCGGGGGGGCGCTCGCTCGTCCCCACCCCCTTTCCTGGCCGGCCGGGCTGCATGCTCGGATAAGGGTCTGGTATGGATTTGGGGGGGACCCCAAGACCTAAGGGCCTGGTATGCCCCTGAGGGGGGAACCCACGCCGGTTTTTTTCATTTAAAATTTGGCGCGGTGTTCCCGCCTCAGGATTCATACCAGACAGCTGTCAGCACTGCCTGTCACTCATCGGGGAAGAAAACTCGGCGCTGGCTCCTGCGACGGGGCTCGCAGGTGTCAAATCTCGCCGAGAAGTGCGGCGAGATTGACACAATATCGCAGTCACCTACTGTACCAGTGCCACCTAGCAGTAGACGACAGTGCCGCCTACCAGTGCCCACCAGCGCCACCCATCAGTGCCCACAGTGCCACCCATAAGTGCCCACAGTGCCACCTATCAGTGCCCACAATCAGTGCCTCATCAACAGTGCTGCACAACAGTGCCACCTATCAGTGCCCATTAGTGTCACCTACCAGTGCCCATCAGTGCCGCCCATCAGTGCCCATCAGTGCCATCTATTAGTGGTACCTATCAGTGCCCATCAGTGCCACCCATCAGTGCCACCCATCAGGGCCCATCAGTGCCATCTTATCAGTGGCCATCAGTGCCACCTTATCAGTGCTCATCAGTACCGCCTTATCTGTCCCCATCAGTGCCGCCTTATCTGTCCCCATCAGTGCCGCCTTATCTGTGCCTATCAGTGCCTATCAGTGCCGCCTTAACTGTGCCTATCAGTGCCCATCAGTGCAGCCTATCAGTGCCCACCAGTCAAAGGAGAGGATTTTCCCCCATGGGGTTTTTTTTGGCAGCCAACAATATTGGAAAAAAATTTGTACTAAATGAGTAATAAGTAGTTTTTATTTTCACAAAGTATCAATAATTGTATTGCTCTGAACATAAGCAGTCAAAGCATAAACTGTGGTACAAAAGTAATGGACAATAAAAACAGCACCAATGACATAACAATATACAGTAAAAATACACGGTGATTGGTTACACCATAGAGACAGTGGTACATGAGTCTTTATATGTAAGATCCTGATGCGTTTCGACCCCAACGGGTCTTCTTCAGAGGTTATAAATAGGCTGTAAAAGTATTCGCATGTATTAGAATTAAAAACGAGAAAACATTTAGCAATATTTACCAGTCGTATCATATTAAGCCATGGTAGCCTCTGTAGGGAGAAACTCCCCTTTACTTGATCCCAACATCTCCCCAAGGTGAGCAGCGCCTATGGTAGAGTATCCTATGTAATAAGTGAACATCTCGGAAAAAATGATTAAAAATTTCTATATGTATTTATACATATATATATATTATACATTATTGTATTTAGGCATATACACTATATAGGTTAATGTAGAAATATAGTTATGTGTGTTAATATTGCATATGGATGGTCTATGTAATAGACCCAATTGAAGAAATTAAAAAGGGGAGGAAACAAAGTGAGAAGATTGCAGGTGAGGACAGGAAGGGGAAAAGGAAGGGAGGGGTAAAAAAAAAGAAGGAGGGAGGGGAAGAGGGGGAGGAAAGGAGAAAAAGTAGCAGGGGGTGTGATGGTGATGGGGAAGGGAAAAGGTAAAGGAAAAAGAGACAGAAAAGAACAAGAGCCATAGACCAATTCCAATTACAATATTTAAGTGAAGGATCTGATATGGTGGAGGTAGGTGTAAGTTGATAATTAAGGTGCCTAGTGAAGATAAAAAGGTGAAAGGCTACACAGTGACCAAATACCACAAAAAATGTACAAACCATGTGCAAATAATTAACACCCTAAACCGAGCAAGTGAGGAAGGAAAGGTGAACATAAGTGGATGAAATAAAGAGACTATAGGAAATTTACCTTAACTGATGTGTGAGCAATCGTGTAGATGGAGGGAACAATGTGCACAATGTGGGACAATCTACAACATCAAAAAACATATTGGTGAGTGATTTGTCCATAATATACAAATATCAACAAACCACCATGGTGTGATCCACACACCATGGGGTTTGAGGGGAATATGTAAACAATCTTACCAGTCCACAAAGGGCTCTATAACAGCATGTAAACATCCAATGGAGCATGGGGAATAGCACTGAAATCCCCATAATGCTCAGTCTACTTATAGGAGTGAATTGATTACCTCAATGGTATGCAGGTGCTGTCAGTCCAGTCCTCCATTAATTCCCCCTGATAATAGGGAGAGCGGCGCATCAGCGTCACTCCCTGTATGACTCCCTCGGCGTTCCGGAAGAGGGGAATCCCGGCGCCGCTGTCGTTCCCGCCACAATTGCGAGACCGCCGTGACGTCACGCGCGCGCGGGCATGGTCACGGCATCCGGGAACGATCCAGAGCGCCGCTGGAAAAAATTGCACTCCAGGTGGTGCTGCCACCTGGTGAGTGCTTGGGGAGGCAGAGGGCCCTTGCGCCTCCCCGCCCTGCCAGGAAGACACGCAGTGGCAGATCATCTCCCCCACTGAGCCAGCAAACGCGGGATGGATGAACAATCTAATAGGGGAGAGAAAAAAAGGATGAAAAGAGGCTGACCACCAATATTACATGGCACACCGCGAATAATACATACTGTATATATTAACAATGGCAATATACAAAATAGCAATGAAAATAAAAATAAATATGCATATGAAAAGATCTTTATAGATTGTGAGCTATTAAGGTGCAAAACAGGGTCCACATATGGGTAACAATAGTAAATAATTATTACCAAGAATGTTCCAGGTGAATTCATCTAAATGGTATAGCGGATAAAGTGGAATCAGATATTTAGATGCCGTTCCACCTAACCAAAAGGGGAAATATTTAAACTGTCGCAGGAACCAGAAATTAGAATACGAGGTAAGGGACATATCCAGGTAGACTTTTAAGACCAACATGTTCGTTACTGGTCGCGCAAAGTGATGGAATATGATGAAATAGATAGATAAGGACATGTACAAATCTATTCTATGATGGTAATTCACATCCAGGAATAGGATACCATAATCATTGTGTTTTACCTGAGAAAAAACCTCGTAGAAAATGAGCAAACAAAATGGATTCGTTGAGGCCAGGAGGTGAAGTGGCCTGTAGTTGGAATATCCATTTCTGTTCTTTTTGTAGTAGGACCTTATTCCAGTCACCTCCTCTATTTGGGATGTGCATCCTATCAAGGGCTGTGAATGTTACTTTGGGTACTCTATAATCATGTACAGAGACAACATGTCTTCCCATGGGAAGGTATGGGTTACCTATTTGTATACTGTACATGTGTTTGGATATACGTTTCCAAAATTCCTGTTTGGTTTTTCCTATATAATAGGCACCACATTCACACTCCATGAAATATACCACGCCCCGAGTCTGGCAATTCATGAAGTGTGTGGGCCTAAATGTTTCACCATTAGGAAGATGAAAGTTCTTTTCTTTTCTAATTAGTGGACAATAAGAGCAATGGCCACACGGAAATGAGCCAACTATGTAGCAATGTTTTGATCTTTTATTTTCATTTTTATACTCGTTTTGGACAAGTCTGTCCTTTTTTGAGGTAGCTCACTTGTAGGTTATGGCTGGTTGATTAGAAACAAAATGTCTAAGTTTGGGGTCATCTGTTAGAATACTCCAATGTCACTGTAGGATATTTTTAATAGCCACATGTTGGCGTGAGTAGCGCATTACAATGCGAGTGGGGTTAGAAACAGAGCTCATAGGAGATTTGGATTTAGACAACAGGTTAAATCAAGATTGTCTTATAGTCTGGTTGTATGCCTTCTTGAGGCATGATCGACTATATCCACGAGCTAGGAGATGACCTTGGAGTTTTTGAGCCTCCCTTATGAACAAGCTACCATTAGAGCAATTGCGACGAAGTCACAAGTATTGCCCATAAGGGATGGAATTTTTCAGAGGTACAGGATGGAAACTATCCGCATGAAGTACCGCGTTACCGGCAGTCACCTTACGGAAAAGGGTACTGGATAGCTTTCCTTCCGGTGTGGTTGAGATCGAAACATCCAAAAATGTAACACTGTCTCAGTTGTAAGTCATGGTGAATTTTAAATTCCGATCATTAGTGTTGATCAGATTAAAAAATTAAATTAATTTGGCCTCAGTACCCTCCCAGATGACGAAGACGTCGTCAATATACCTCAACCACTTGGAAATGTGGCTGGTGTATGAGATGAGGCCCCCGTCATCCAGGAGGGACTGCTCCCACTCCCCCAGGTACAGATTGGCATAGGATGGGGCACAACATGTCCCCATAGCTGCGCCCTGTACCTGGAGGTAGTGAGAGTTGTCAAAACTAAAATAGTTTTGATGCAATATGTATTGCAGGCCATTCAGGATAAACACATTTAATGCAGAATCATAGCGTGGATTATGTTGAAGAGCCCTCTGCACAACAGAAAGACCAGTGGTGTGGGGAATACTGCTGTATAAAGCCTCCACATCAATGGTAACAAGAATGGACTGGTCTGATAGTGTGAGATCCTCAATTAGTTGTAAAAACTGGATGGTATCTTTGGCAAAGGATGGCAATGATAGAACAAGAGGTTGAAGATGGGTGTCTATGATGCGACTCAAGTTTTCAAATATGGCTCATTGCCAGAGACAATGGGCGACCAGTGGGGTTTTTTGGGTTCTTATGGATCTTAGGTAGGCTATAAAAAGTAGCCACTTTGGGATGTTGAGTCCTGATGAATTCATAAACATCCTTGGTGATAGCGCCAGTATGAAAGGCACGATCTACCAAGTTGTAAAATGTGGAATTGTACTGATTAATATTGAGAACAGAAATTTGTTTATACCATTCTTTATTTTGTAGAATATTTAAACACATAGTGGTGTAATCTTCATTATTCATAATGACCACATTGCCACCCTTGTCAGAGGGTTTAATTACAATTTTGATGTTTTTACTAAAACGATCAAGGGCTTGGTTTTCTTCAATAGTTAGATTGTGTGGATTAAGTTTATTTCAAGGTAATATTGCATAGGTCTGTTTCAAAAAGATGGTTACATTGGGGTTAATATTAGAGGCTGGGAATGAAGTGGAGGCCTTTTTAAACATGACCATTGGATTTGGGGTTGATTCCTCAACTTGGTTTAATAGAGGACCAGATCAATTTGATCAATCAGATCTATTGTACTGTTCTCTTGATAGAGAAGGGTTAAATCACATAAGGCTTTAAATTCCTTCATACTATATGGTGACCAATCGACAGTGTCCACATTGGAATCATCCTTCGCATGCAGGTACTTCAATAGTAACCTGCGTGCGAAGAGTTGTATATCTGTGATGGTTTCGAAAACATCAAAATTCTGTTCAGGGCAAAAAATTAGTCCTCGAGATAGGACTTGAATCTCTGCAGCTGATAATTCAAAGGAAGATAGATTAATAACGCTTAAGTGATTTGTTGGATCCGAACCACAAAGGGGTCCAGGCCTTTACCTTCTCTGTTTGTTGTGGGGACCTGGGTCCCCGTGCGGGGTTTTAAGGTTTCTGTAGAACCGATTTGGTATGACCCAAAGAAGGGGTGTTGGATTGTCTTAAAGTCTCTTGTGGCAGAGAACTGCCTTCACTGGTCCCTGAGGTGGGCATTTGATCCAAACCCGCAGATGGATCCGTACCCGCGGGTGGGTTCAAATGAACACCACTAAAGACGGGATGTGTATCAGAGGGATCAGTGTCCACTGTGCGTTTCTTACAATCTTGTTCAACTGAATCTCTATTATTTCAATTCTTTTTTATATTTTCCGCGTCCTCGACCACGTTGGGAAGAGTTTTGGCCCAAATCAGTGACAGGAGGAGTCTTAGATTTGGTGGTTTTGGGCTTGTTTCTTTTTAGTTTCCCAACGTGGGTAGTTTTTAGATTGAACCGGATGGGTATTCCATCAATAGGCTCGTCCTTCAGAGAAGGCAGATTTGTCCCTCCAAAATTGGATTTCCTTATTTTGTAAAATACCTTAATTGAAAACCGATAGATTGTTTTTAAGGTTGGCCTGTAGTTCCAAAAATAAAGTGTGTTGAGCATACGGGACCAGGGCCTGTTCTAGGTTGTGTCCAAAAGCGTGATCTGTTTGTTATATTCCCTAGAAAGGATAGCCATCATCTCCTGGGAGCATGATTTATGATTAGTCTCCCATTCGATTTTACATTCATCGCTTATTGAGTCTACATTAGGAAATATTTGGACACGCAGTCCAAAAGGATTAATGTTCTCCTTGGTATATCTGTCGAATAATTTAATGTGCCAAAAGAGGGCAGATTTCCTCTCAAGCACCTTGGTTAATTTTTGAAATAAAGAGGAGATCGATAGTTCTATTTGGTCTCCCTGTTCAAAGGAGTTTTCATATTCGGACATCAGATTAGCCCAATCTGCACCCACAAACTTACTCATCCTGTAAATAAACTACAGAACAGCCTACATATAACAAAAAATTAACTCCAAAGTTTTTATGATACACACATTATCTCACAGTTCATGTCTTGACTCGAGTGTCAAAAAAGGGGGGGGGGGGGTGTTTAACCACCCAATATATATAATTAAAGAAAGGAAACACTCATCGGAGAAAAGACAAAAATAGCTGCGCACTCCGATAAACTTGTCAAAAGAGAGGATTTTCCCCCATGGGGGTTTTTTTGGCAGCCAACAATATTGGAAAAAATATGTACTAAATGAGTAATAAGTAGTTTTTATTTTCACAAAGTATCAAAAATTGTATTGCTCTGAACAGTCAAGCATAAACTGTGATACAAAAGTAATGGACAATAAAAACAGCACCAATGACATAACAATATACAGTAAAAATACATGGTGATTGGTTACACCATAGAAACAGTGGTACATGAGTCTTCATATGTAAGAGCCTGACGTGTTTCGACCCCAACGGGTCTTCTGCAGAGGATATAAATAGACTGTAAAAGTATTCGCATGTATTAGAATTAAAAACGAGAAAACATTGAGCAATATTTGTTGTATCAATATTTACCAGTCGCATCATATTAAGCCATGGTAGCCTCTGTAGGGAGAAACTCCCCTTTACTTGATCCAAACATCTCCCCAAGGTTGGCCCAGTCAGTGGGGGGGTCGCTTATGCGTGCCTTATGAGGAGTCATACACCGAATAGTCCCCAAAGAACTCAGGGGGGGCAAAAGAGGAGGAAGGTGTGAGCAGCGCCTATGGTAGAGTATCATATGTAATAAGTGCACATCTCGGAAAAAATTATTAAAAATTTCTATATGTATTTATATATATTATACATTATTGTATTTAGGCATATACACTATATAGGTTAATGTAGAAATATAGTTATGTGTGTTAGTATTGCATATGGATGGTCTATGTAATAGACCCAATTGAAGAAACGAAAAAGGGGTGGAAACCAAGTGAGAAGATTGCAGGTGAGGACAGGAAGGGGAAAAGGAATGGAGGGGGAAAAAAAAAGGGGGAGGGAGGGGAAGAGGGGGAGGAAAGGAGAAAAAGTAGCAGGGGGTGTGATGGTGATGCAGGGGTGGATCCAGAGTCTTGTCTCGGGAGGGGCACTGCCAGAAAACATGTTTTTTTGCGGGCAATTTATCGGAAAAATGGCTGGTGGTGGCGCTTCAATTAACCTGGCACCATGGTTGTTATGGTGTCAGGATGATTGAAGCGCATTATTTCTATTATTACATTGTAGTATAAAATGAAATGGTTCAACTCACCATAATGCAGAATCAGTGGGAGCCCTGAGTGTGCCACCGTCGCCTGCCACACGTTGCGAATTGTCACTTGCCTGCCACAGAATGCAGATTGTTACTTGCAACGTCACCTGCCATATGTTGCGGATTGTGACTTGCCATACATTGCAAATTGTCATTTAGTACATCACCTGCCATATGTTGTGGATTGTCACCTGCCACACCTTGCGGATTGTCACTTTGCCACATCACCTGCCACATGTTGCGGATTGTCACTTTGCCACGTCACCTGCCACATGTTGCAGATTGTCACTTTGCAACGTCACCTGCCACACGTTGTGGATTGTCACTTTACCACGTCACCTGCCACACGTTGCGGATTGTCACTTGCCTGCCACCAGATGCAGATTGTCACTTTGCCACGTCACCTGCCACACCTTGCAGATTGTCACTTGCCTGCTAAGGTGGTGTTTGCTTGTCTTTTGCTATCCCAAAGTCAGGCAGCAGAGAGATAATTTAATCTCTCTGCTGCCCACACTGCCTGCACAGTGAGGGCAGAAGTTACTGCAGGGATGCAGGGCAGGCGCGGGGCTCATCTCATCTCTCTGCTCCTCCTCCCCCCAGCTAGCTGATTGGCCAGCTGTGCGCTCGCCGCTCACACCGACTGAGCCAGTCTCCTCACACTCACCCGCCCACAAGCCACGCCACCCGGCCCGCTCGCTCTCTTACCCGCCTGTGGAGGCGCCGATGGGGCCGCCCGCTCTCACCCGCTCGCGGTGACGCTTGCTCTCTCACCCGCCCGGCAACACATCTCTCTGGGGTGGCAATTGCCCCGTTGCCCCCTGGATCCGCCCCTGTGGTGATGGGGAAGGGAAAAGGTAAAGGAAAAAAGACAGAAAAGAACAGGAGCCATAGACCAATTCCAATTGCAATATTTAAGTGAAGGAACTGATATGGTGGAGGTAGGTGTAAGTTGATAATTAAGGTGCCTAGTGAATATAAAAAGGTGAAAGGCTATGCAGTGACCAAATACCACAAAAAATGTACAAACCATGTGCAAATAATGAACACCCTAAACCGTGCAAGTGAGGAAGGAAAGGTCACACGGATCACACCATGGTGGTTTGTTGATATTTGTATATTATGGACAAATCACTCACCATTATGTCTTTTGATGTTGTAGATTGTCCCACATTGTGCACATTGTTCCCTCAATCTACACGATTGCTCACATCAGTTAAGGTAAATTTCCTATAGTCTCTTTATTTCATCCACTTATGTTCACCTTTCCTTCCTCACGTGCACGGTTTAGGGTGTTCATTATTTGCACATGGTTTGTACATTTTTTGTGGTATTTGGTCACTGCATAGCCTTTCACCTTTTTATCTTCACTAGGCACCTTAATTATCAACTTACACCTACCTCCACCATATCAGTTTCTTCACTTAAATATTGCAATTGGAATTGGTCTATGGCTCCTGTTCTTTTCTGTATCTTTTTCCTTTACCTTTTCCCTTCCCCATCACCATCACACCCCCTGCTACTTTTTCTCCTTTCCTCCCCCTCTTCCCCTCCCTCCCTCTTTTTTTTTTCTCCTCCCTTCCTTTTCCCCTTCCTGTCTTCACCTGCAATCTTCTCACTTGGTTTCCTCCCCTTTTTCATTTCTTCAATTGGGTCTATTACATAGACTATCCATATGCAATATTAACACACATAACTATATTTCTACATTAACCTATATAGTGTATATGCCTAAATACAATAATGTATTGTATTTAGGCATAGTGCCGCCTCATCAGCGCATATCAATGAAGGAGAAAAATTAACTGTTTGCAAAATTTTATAAAAAACTATGAAACATTTTTTTCCCCAAAATTTTCCATCTTTTTTGTTTGTTTAGCAAAAAATAAAAATCCCAGCTGTGATTAAATACCACCAAAAGAAAGCACTATTTGTGTAAAAAAAAAATTATGAAAATTTCATTTGGGTACAGTGTTGTATGACCGCGCAATTGTCATTCAAAGTGCTTCAGCACTGAAAGCTGAAACTTGGTCTGGGCAGGAGGGGGGTTTAAGTGCCCAGTAAGCAAGTGGTCAAAATGCACTTTTTATCTTTCAAAAAGTGTTTTCCAGTGCTAAACCTTTCATCCAAATTCAAAATTTCTGCATTTGTAAATTTTAAAAGCCAATATAAAGGAATAATAGTGGTAAAAACAAGCCCTTGTGGAAGGTGTCCCTCATTCCCATCTCAAAATGTTGGGAGGTATAGTATGCATTAAGTCCACTGTTAGTGGAACCAAAATTATGCCAGAAAATCCATAAACAAAAAGTCCATCAGCATATAAACTGCTATGCCCATTGAAAGTGTCCATCCATCTCCTTAATACAAGGGTGTCTTCATGCAAAACCAAAGTGCCAATGCACCACCGCCGTGTTATAGATTAATTAAATGGCAGTTTACAAGACCCATATATCCTCACAGGATCTCAATGCACATGTGAGATATCCTAGCAGGGAGGAATCAGCTCTTTAAAGATCACTCAATGGGACTTGAGATGAACACTCAGTTCACAGACAATAAGAGTTAAAAAGGTAGAAAAAAAACTCATAGTGCATTAACCTTAAAAACGCCAATGTTTAATAGAAAAGTTGCACTTACAGAAAATCACTTGAATAAAAGCGAACTGTGGTCATGTCAGCACGGCCACCTGCAGCACGGTACTTGCACCTCAACATCACACTACTAGCTCCTGTTTGACGTGTTTCCCCTTAGAAGACGTCAACTGCAATTGGAGACTAGCGCGCGACGTTACTCAAACTACATTTAAAGAGGAAGAACCGAAAGTAATCGTGGCTTGCATAAGAGCTCCCAGTAAAGGAAAAAACTCACTTCCGCACGTTATTTTATAGATGAGACAGGTTAAAAAAACAGAAATGATACACATCCCTGACTCAGAGAGATTAGTATATAAAATTGTATGAAAAGCTTCATGGGAAATGCTGATATGTCCAGATAAAATCGAATAAACCTCTAATGCCGCGTATACATGACCGGTTTTGCCGTCGGAATAAACTCCGAAGGTTTCTCCGACGGAACTCTGATGGAATTCCATTCAAGCGGTCTTGCCTACACACGGTCACACCAAAGTCTGACCGTTCAGAATGTGGTGACGTACAGCACATACGACGGGACCAGAAAAAGGAAGTTCAATAGCCAGTAGCCAATAGCTTCCGTCTCAAACTTGCTTCAGAGCATGCGTCGTTTATGGTCCGTCGGAACAGCATACAGACGAGCAGTTTTCCCGATAGGAATTGGTTCCATCGGAAATATTTAGAACATGTTCCATTTCTAGGTCCGTCAGAATTTTCGAAAAAAAAATCCGATGAGGCATACACAAGATCGGAATAGATGATGAAAAGATTCCGTCTGACTTTTTTTGTCGGACATTCCGCTCGTGTGTACGCGGCTTTACATTTGTAAGCAGTATTAATTAATGGTAAAAAATTAAAAATTAGCAAACAAAATGTTTTCTCCCTTATTCCTTTACCTTGTGAAAAGGGCAAGAAATAAAGAAAAAACTTACGTACATAGATACACATAGAACAACAAAAAATCGGATGCCACTGCAATTGACAAATGCATTTTTATAATACTTGTAGAGCAACAATCCTATAACAAAAATTAAAATTATTTTAATCACTAATGGGTCCTTGCAGAGCCATTTAACTACTTTCAGAACCATCCTGATACACCATATAGAAAAAAACAAAAGTACTGACTTTAAAGCAGAACTCCGGGATCGCCAAAATATCCCCTGTTAGTACACCCCCTACACAAAACACTAAACAGTTATTACATTTGTATTTTGTATTAAGATACATTTGTATCTTGTATTTGAAACACCGATCACTGTATAGCTCCGCCTCCTGGACCAGCATTGTGATAGACAGCACACTGTTCCAATGTTGGTCCAAGAGGCGGGGCTGTACGGCGATCAGCGTTTCAAATACAAGATACAAGATCTGTCACAGCCCGAGATCCCTGCTCTGTCATGTGGCCAGTGTTTTGTAACGATCCCTGCTGCCGAGAGATGCCGGGCGGTGGTGTGTATGGGGGAGGCGGTGCTGGCAGGGAGCAGTGAGGAGGGAGAGGAGGAGGAGGGAGGAGGATGACTAGGACACCACCTCCATGGGCAGTACAGACGGGGGGTGGAAGTAGACGTCCTTGCTTGCTATAGAGAACTACAAGTGGGAAGTGCCAAGACCACTGTCTGGGAGTACAGGAGAAATAGCAGCCAGAGGTCTTACAAATAGGAAATCACAGGAGATTACCGTTTTTTCTTCAAGATCAGCAGGCTATTACAGAGGAACTACAGAGCTCATGTCAGGTCACCTGAGGCCAGGTGACAGATGCACACTGTTGGGATCAGGAGTGCACCGCTAAGGTAGTGGACCCTACGGCTGACTGCTGCGGATGGAGCGCTGGGTGGTTCAGGAAACAGGTCCACTGGAGCACCAACACGGATCACACTGGGAGCTAGAGCATGAGATTCCCCAGGGCACAGAGTCTGAGAACCAGCAGGTGTTCACTGGAGCCTCTAGTGGTGAGGATGGGTTTGGCTGCAGCTGGCTCCAGGTTGCGGCCCCCGGGATCACTAAGCTCAGCGTCACAGACCGGCTCAGAAGGACAGAACGGTAGCAGCAGTCCAGGACAACAAGGGATAGTCAGGAGATAAGTTAAAGGTTAGGGCAACGAGCAGACAGGGATAGACAGGAAAACACGCCAAAGGTCGGGGTATCAGGCAGACAGGGATAGTCAAAGAACAAGCCAAGGACAGTAAACAGAATCATACGTAGAGCACATACGTAGAGCACACAGCAAGAAGCGCACAGAAAGCCAAACACACAGTATTGATCAGCAAGGCTTGGCTTGCACTGCACAGGTTAATAAACAGTAGTGTTTCCTGTTAGAGGCTGGGATCGTGCCATGCTTGAGGCAAGATTACTTAAGCACACAGGTGAACAGTGATACGTCTCTAAGCTGAACACACCAGAGGTAAGCAGACAGACAGACATGAACATTACTGCAGATTCATGACAGCTCAGAAGAAGATGGATGGCATAGTCTAGGAAGGTAGGAAATCAGCAACAAGGACATGGGAAAAAAAGTTTTTCCCGGAGTTCTACTTTAACCAATTCAATATAGGGCACTTCCCCCCTTCCTGCCCAAGTCAATTTTCAGTATTCAGCGCTGTCGCTCTTTAAATGACAATTGCGCAGTCATGCTACGCTGTACCCAAACAAAATTTTTATCATTTTCTTCCCACAAATAGAGCTTTCTTTTGGTGGTATTCGATCACCTCTGCGTTTTTTTTTGCTAAACCGAAAAAAAAAAAAAAAAAATATGTTTTTCTTCGTTTCTGATATAAAAGAGTATGTTTACTGCTTCATTGATGGGCACTGATGAGGCTGCACTGCTGGGCACTGATAAGGTGGCACTGATGAGCATGGATGAGGTGACACCAATGAGGTGGCACTGATCGGCACTGATGATGGGCTCTGATATGCGACACTGATGGACACTGATGGGCACTGATAGGCGGCACTGAGGGGGACTGATAGGTGGCACTTATTTGCAGCACTGATGGGCACTCATAAGCGGCACAGATGGGCACTCATAGGTGGCACAGATGGGCACTCATAAGCGGCACAGATGGGCACTAAAAGGCAGCACTGATGGGTTCTTATGGGTGGCACTGATGGGCACTGACAGGCGGCACTGATGGTCCTGGGTGGGCATCCAAGGGGGGGCTGCGCTGATAAATAATCAGAACAGACCCCCCCTGTCAGAGGAGCAGCCGATCGGCTCTCATCTACTCGCGTCTGTTAGACGCGGGTGAGGTGTTTACATTGTGATCAGCCATGATTGGACACAGCCGATCACATGGTACAGAGTCTGCGCCAGAGACTCTTTACCTAGATCAGAGTTGCGGTGTGTCAGATTGACACGTCGCAACAACGATCGCCGCAATGTATGCCCCCAGCGGCTTGTTATCCTGACCATGTCATATGACGTCAAGTCAGGATATAGCAACCACTTTGCCGATGTCATTTTGCTATATGGCGGGCGGCAAGTGGTTAAAGAAAACTTTAAACCTTAAAAGTGTATAAAAAATATATTGAGAGAGGACCTCCCCTCTGAAAATAGTTTACCGGTAACAATGCTCTAATGTTTTGATTTCACTACCTTATCCTACCTTGTGATGTTTATAGAAATATAAGAGATTACCTCCCCTCAAAACAAATTTACCGGTAGCAATACTCTGATTAGGGCATAAATATTTTACCTTCACTACCCAGTAATTCACAAGGAAACAACAAAATAGATAAGTAGACACATGTCTGACAGATCCTTAGTGAGGTATAAGCAAAAGTATGAATAAATTAATAAACACTTCTGACAGGCCCTTTCTGAGGTAAAAGTAAAACACCAGGGATACAATCCTCAACATTCCCACAAGATGTGCATAATCTAATCTCCCATTCTACGTTAAGCCCTCATGGGTGATAACATTTGAGGTCAAAGATCCACTGCATTTCACGCCTCAAAATGCTTCTTTTTAAATTGCTTCCTCGCCAGTGGGGGGGGGTGTATTTTTATATCGCCATAACCTCCAATGTGGAGGGATCCTTACGATGGCAACAAGAGAAGTGTTTTGATAAGCTGTGTCCCAAAAAACCTTTTCTAATATTTGCCAAATGTTCACCCGCTCTAATCCCCAATGTACATGTGGTCCTTTGCACATACTGTAGATCACACTTACAACGGAGTAAATATTCCACCCCCTTAGTATGGCAGGTGATGAAGTCTTTGATGCTGCTTTGTATTGACATTTAAATAGGACACCATAGCTAATAAAGAGACATGTCTTTTGAAAACTTGCATTTTCAAAATCTAAAAGTGTATGCAAAGGTATTTTTTAAACATTTTTCGATAAGATTAGGGAATGGTTATACTCTTTCTCAATATTTGTAGCTGTCTGTGTCCCAGTTGGGGAGATTTACCTCCCTATTTGTCCTGGTGAGCATTATCATTGACACAAAATTGACAAATAACTAGCTAAACGGGTGGGATAATGCTTAGAAAGGAATTTATTTAGAAGAGGGACTATCGTTTAGCTTTAGATAATGCTGTCTTGATGGCTTGTCTGCCGAATTCAACAGATGAGAGAGCTCCTGGATCTACTCTGTAGTGTTTCATGAACGGGTGTTGAGATGACCAAGAGGCTGCTCTGCAGATAGTTTCAACTGATACATTCGCCCTTGCAACCCAAGAGGTAGAGACCAACCTGGTGGAATGAGCTTTTATCGAAGTGGGTGGTTGCAGCCCTTTTGCCCTGTACGCCTTTTGGATCAACTTTATTATCCATGACGTGATCGTTCTTGCCCTTGGGACAGTGAATAATTTGGGTGAGCTTCTGAAGGTGGCCGTGGCTTGGATGTAGTGTCTCAGAATAATTGTTATATCAAGTTTGTGAAGTGATTCCGAATCTTGGTTGGAAAAGGCTGGTAGAGTCCAGAGTTCAGAGAAATTGGTAGAGGAAGAAGTTTGGGGACAAATCTGTAGAATGTCCTAAGTTTCACCCTGTCTGGGTAGAAGACAATGTGTTTATCATCTGCTTCTAAAGCTTGAAGCTCCGATACCCTTCTGCTAGATGCTACTGCAACTAAAAAGGATAGCTTCAGCGTCAGGTTCCATAGTGATGCGTTTTCTGAAAGAGCAAATGGTTTGTTGGACAAAGCTTCTAGGACAATGGAGAGGTCCCGGGAGGGGAAGGACTGTCTGACAGGCGGATGTATCTTATTGACTGCTTTAAAAAATTGTACCACCAGTGGGTCTTCCACCCACCTGTTGCCGGTTGCGGCAGAAATTGCTGCCACTTGTACTTTTAAGGTACTTAGTCCTAGACCCAAGTCTAGGCCTGCTTGAAGGAACACTAGAAGTTGGGAAGAGGAGGGCGTATTGGGATTGAAGCTTTTGCCGGTGGCAAAAAATCTAAATTTGTTACAGACTCTATCGTACATGGAGTTTGTTGAGGGCTTGCGTGCCTTGAGCAGAGTTGAGATGATAGTTGCGGAACATCCTAGTAACTGGAGCTTCTGCCACTCAGTATCCAGACGTGAAGGTTCAACTTCTGGAGGTCCTGATGGGTGTGATGCCCCTGTGATAGAAGAAAGGGTATTGTAGGTATCCTCACTGGAGGACTGATGCTCAGGTATCTTGCGGTCGAGAACCACGGACATCTCAGCCAATATGGTAGGACCGATATGACTGTTGTCTTCTCCATTGAGAGGAACCTCGGTATAAGAGGCTGTGGGGGGAAGGCATAGGCTAGGTTGCATAGCCAGGGACACGGCAGACCATGCATCACTACCGCCTGAGGACGAGGCACACGTGAGATGAACCTTGGCAGCTTCGTATTGGCTACTGACGCAAAAAGGTCCAACTCGGGAAGGCCCCATTTGTGCACTATCCACCTGAATATTTTCGGGAGTAGAGACCACTCGTTGGGGTCTAAGAAACTCCGGGATAGGAGATCTGCCTTTTTGTTTAGATGACCCGGAAGATAGACTGTGAAATGGGTCTGACCAACCGCAAATCTCAGTTTCTTTTGTAAACAGCTTTAGAAAATTAAGCTGTCACAGAGTAAAAGGTGAATGAAAATCCCCCAATAGGGACACTGTTCCAAATCTCTAAGATGGAAATTCTGTCTGCTTTTCAGAAAATTATTTTTATTTCCTGTTGCATCTCCAGTACAGGAAGTGAAAGGAATTTTCCCCAGTGGGACACAGATGGGAAAAAATAACTTGTTACGGGGTTTAACCCATTCATTTTCTATTTAAAACAAAACAAACAAAGTTTTGGTTGAAAAATGTAAACAAATCTATGCATGCTATGATTTTACGATGTTCTGCTTTTATGGAAAAAACATAAACTAATGAAAAAAAAAGCAAACTAGTAATTGCAAATGCGGTTTTGGTTTGGCAGAAAAGTATTATTTTCAGTAGCATGTTCATTGTATGAAGGGTACCCATTGTTTTATAATTAAACGTCTTTTAAAAAAGATCTGACATTTTAAATATATTTTTATGTGTATATATATGGTATTTGTATTTTTAGGAACCACAGCTACTGGAAAAGAGAGGTATGCTCTCCAAATATCGTAATAATTATTGCCTAAGAACTGTGCTATATTTGGAGTATTTCTGGGATGTCTCTGACTGCTAGTCAAATATCATGTGAAATAAACAGATGAGCCAAGTGTTTTCATGCCAGATACTTACATCTGTTTATTGCAAATGAGGAATTCCTTATTCATACACCATTAAGTAAAAATAGGTGCAGTGGTACAGTGATTTTTAATAGCAAATTACAGAGGATCAAATAAGGACATCCTAATATAGGAGAGTAAAAATTAAAAACTTGAATAGGCTAATTATACTATATGTACAGTATGTATATGTGTGTGTGTATATATATATACAGTATCTCACAAAAGTGAGTACACGCCTCACATTTTTGTAAATATTTTATTATATCTTTTCATGTCACAACACTGAAGAAATTACACTTTGCTACAATGTAATCTAGTGAGTGTACAGCTTGTACAACAGTGTAAATTTGCTTTCCCCTCAAAATAACACAACACACAGCCATTAATGTCTAAACCGCTGGCAAAAAAGTGAGTACACCCCTAAGTGAAAATGTCCAAATTTTGCTCAAAGTGTCAATATTATGCGTGGCCACCATTATTTTCCAGCACTGCCTTAACCCTCTTGGGCATGGAGTTCACCAGAGCTTCACAGGTTGCCACTGGAGTCCTCTTCCGCTCCTCCATGACGACATCACAGAGCTGGTGGATGTCAGAGACCTTGTGCTCCTCCACCTTCCATTTGAGGATGCCCCACAGATGCTCAATAGGGTTTAGGTTTGGAGACATGACAGTCCATCACCTTTACCCTCAGCTTTTTTAGCAAGGCCGTGGTCATCTTGGAGGTGTGTTTGGGGTCGTTATGTTTGAATACTGCCCTGCGGCCCAGTCCCAGTCCCAAGACACACTTGTCTTTGTACTCCTCACCTGGTTTCCGCCCCACACGCTTGACACCATCTGAATCAAATAAGTGTATCTTGGTCTCATCAGACCACAGGACATGGTTCCAGTAATCCATGTCCTTAGTCTGCTTGTCTTCAGCAAACTGTTTGTGGGCTTTCTTGTGCATCATCTTTAGAAGAGGCTCTCTTCTGGGATGACAGCCATGCAGACAAACTTGATGCAGTGTGCGGCGTATGGTCTGAGCACTGACAGGCTGACCCCCCCCCCCCACTCCTTCAACCTCTGCAGCAATGCTGGCAGCACTATTTCCCAAAGAAAACCTCAGAATATGATTATTATTAATTATGTAGAGAAACATTTTTTTCAGATCCTCAGAGAGTTCTTTGCCATGAAGTGCCATGTTGAACTTCCAGTGACCAGTATGAGAGAGTGAGAGCGATAACACCAAATTTAACACACCTGCTCCCCATTCACACCTGAGACCTTGTAACACTAACAAGTCACATGACACCGGGGAGGGAAAATGGCTAACCGGGCCCAATTTGGACATTTTCACTTAGGGGTGTACTCACATTTGTTGCCAGCAGTTTAGACATTAATGGCTGTGTGTTGTGTTATTTTGAGGGAACAGCAAATTTACACTGTTATACAAGCTGTACACTCACAACTTTACATTGTAGCAAAGATTAATTTCTTCAGTAAGTGGGCTCATTAAGACCAATACAAAAAAACCCAGAATGCTTAGGTAGATGCTCCATCCTGGAACCAGTTCTGTGTGTGTAGACTGGGGAGTGTGGTATCTGTCCTGTGCAGTGAGTTAACGCCTGTGTGGCAAACTTCTAAAAGAGAGACAGGGACTGCATAGTTGCCAACATTGTAAAAAAAATTTTAGGGACACTTTTTTGGCTGTAGGCGGAGTCACATTATAATTAGGGGGTGGGACATGCATTTGTAGGTGTGGCACAGGGTAAGAAGTAAAAATGCGGTGCGCCGCACCCAAGCATGGGTGTGGTTAATGCAAAATAGTGGGCGTGGCTTAAACAGGCATGGCTCAAAGGGGGTGTGGTTAGAGTCTGAGATGAATGAGGGATGGAGGGGGAAAGGAGGGGGAGAGGGATGGAGGGACAGCAGCCCCAGATCCTACACCACAATAGAAATATGTGTATTCCAGAGTTTAACAATCAGCAAATAAAGACATTCCAAACACCTGGTGTTAGCACTTCAATCAACCCAGCATCATGGTTGTTATGGTGTCAGGATGATTGAAGGGCATTATTTCTATTATTACATTGTAATATAAAATTAAATAATTCAACTCACCATAATGCAGAATCAGTGGGACCCCTGAGCGTGTCACCTACCACGTCGCCTGCCACCAGATGCCATCAGGTGCCCCCAGCAGAGTCCGTCCTTGCATCAGGTGCCCCCAGCAGAGTCCCTCCTTACCTCAGGTGCCCCCAGCAGAGTCCCTCCTTGCATCAGGTGCCCCCAGCAGCAGTGGCGTAGCATGGGTTGTCAGCGCCCGGTGCAAGGCAAGAAATTTGCGCCCCCTAACCTACAGACTTTTAGTACTCCCTGAGTACCTTCCCTTCCTACAATAGTAATTACCAGTCTGATTCCTATACTGACCTCTACACTGACCTACACAATTCCTAGACTGACCATTACACCCACCTATCTGTCCACTACACTGACCTACCTGATTCCTATACTGACCAGTATACTGACCTACCTGTCCACTACACTACACTGATTACCACTGCACAACCCACTACACTACGCTAATACTACAACACCCACTACACTACACTGATTACTGCAACACCCACTACACCACAACGATTACTACAACACCCACTACACTACAACGATTACTACAACACCCACTACACCGATTACTACAACACCTACTACACTGATTACTGCAACACTCACTACACTGATTACTACAACACCCACTACACTACTTACTACAATACCCACTACACCACTTATCTCCTGGTGTCACTAGTATCAGGGACCCTAGACCATGCTGGGTGATGCTATGTCATTATAGAGCAAACGAGTCATGCTGGTTCTTGTAGTTCTACAAACCACTTACTGTATCTAATGGTGTCTATGCTGGATGAAATGCCATTTTAGTATAAAAACAAGCCAGGCATGCTGGCTCTTGTGGTTCCTCAGTAAATTGGTTTACACCCAGGGCAGGCACAAACAATAAAGCCATGGGCATAAATAGAACAATCTCAGGCAAACATCTCAGAGTAACCCCTTAATAAATCACCTTGGAATGACATGGTATTAACAATAAAAAAACAAGTATCTAGGCAGGTTAATCAGCATGACATGTTTTCCTCACTCACTTCTTTGCTTTCCCACATACTGGAAGGAGGATCTGAGCCATCACTAATACGAAGAGGAGCGGTCACTTATTGCTCCATGGGGGTTGGCTGTAGCTGGTCTCTTCCTGCTGTGTTCAGTGGAGAGGGGAGGGGTTTCCAATCCCTGCAGCACTGAAGAGAGAAGCAGATTGGCTGCCCTCTGCTCTCCACTGAACACAAGGGGAAACAATACTCCTGGCAAAGGCAGCGGCCATCTTTGTGTAGCCCGTTGCCGTTTTTAGCCCAAAAGATTCCCGATTTTCCTGGGACAAAAACAAAATCCCAGGAAAATAATCGGGACAAGCTGAAGTTGGGACGAGGGTCCAAAAATCGTGATTGTCCTGGGAAAATCAGGACTGTTGGCAAGTATGGGACTGGGGCAGCACAAGGCTGCACCCAGTTGTTAGATAGGGAATCGACGTGTGTAGTAAGCGATCAAACTGACCAGGATTTCTTTTCCTGTTTCTTTTTGTTTTGCTGTTATATTTTTCACTGCATACAGCATAAATAAACCGCACTTTTTTTTTTTTTCACCTGCAATGCTGTCTGCTGTGCCTGATTTTGTGTGGTGAACCCATCCAGACGGTCACAGAAACCCGCTGCCGAGCTAACCCCACAATATATATAGATAAATAGATATATATCTATATAGCGTTAGTGAACAAGAGTGGGTTGTTTCTGTTTAATTAATCACTGTTAGGCCATACTTTTTGTATAATTCTTTATTCAAAAGATTTTTCCATTTATGACAATACATCAACAAATATCAGAGAAAAGAAGAGAAAAAAACAAAAAAAACAAAACAAAAAGGAACAAAAAGGAAATATCGAATAAACCCATTTTAGAATAAACATATAAATCAAATCAAAACCAACCTCACATAAGAGATATACCGGCAGCGACAGAAAAAAAAATTAAGTTAAATTAAATTAAAATTATGTGCAAAAAATAAAAGCAATAATAATACACTGCCCAAATAGAAAATATGGTCCTATAACCACCGCATATGATAATACATCAACTGTTTATTTATAATATACATTATATTTATGTTGCTGCTTAATATCTTCCTTTGTTATTCCTTGGCTTATCTACTTTTAATACAAAGAATAAAACCAAAAAGAGAAGAAAAAAAAGGGGGAAAAGAAAAAAGGGGGAAAAAAAGGAGCAAGCTGACTAACTCAGACTCAAAACTTCATGGCTTCCTACCCCCTTCCCCTCCCCCCGGCCCAACCCATCAGACCCAGCCTACCATTATAGATCTTCATGTCTAACCTAGACAGGGAGGAAATCTACATACTGGGAAGTGCAAGTAAAGGTCATCCATGGCCGCCAGGTATCCCTAAATTCCTTCTGTCTACCATATAAAGACGCAGTCATATATTCCATTGTCCTAATTTCGTCTATTCTAGAAAACCAATGTTTTAGGCAAGGTGTGGTAGTAGACTTCCATAAATCTGCAATACATGCCCGAGCAGCATTCAGCATATAAGCTGTCAGTGACGTTTTTTAATAAAGGAGAGGTAGCTTGTTTAAATGCAAAAGGTATCCCGCAGGCTCCATACCAAGGTCAGCTAGTGTCAGATGTTTAATCAGGTTCCCCACTTCCTTCCAAAATTTTGCAATTAATGGACATAACCAAAAAATGTGTAATAGTGTCCCTGTCTCTTTATTACAACGCCAGCGTAACTTTTGCGGATAGAATTTATTAAGTAAGGCTGGGACCCTATACCACCTGACCAATAACTTGTATCCCTGTTCTTGAAAACGGCTTGTTATAGAAGATTTATGAGCCAAAGAGATGATCCTATTAATTTGATACATATCTTGTAAAAAGAGTCTGAAGGTCTGCCTCCCATTGACATATGTACATAGGCGCTCAAAAAAAGTCAATGGCCGAGCACGTAAAACAGCTTCTAGTATAGACCTTAAATAATGTGACAGTTGGAAAGCAGACCAAGAGCTCAGGGGGGGGGGGGTGTGAAAGGGTAGTAAGCTCTTGCATTGGCATCCAGCCCTGTTGGGTGACAAAATGCATACATCTAGTTATACCTTGTCCTAACAAACCACGGAGCTGTTTATTGTCTAGCCCAGGGGTAAAGTCTGTATTCTGAATTGCCGGTGTTAATGGAGAAGGATAAGGAGAGAGGTCTTGTGATGAAAGTATATGAGTAAGGACTGCAATAGTGGCCCCAACTGTAGGGTGTCTCTTCAAACCCCAATAGTGTTTATGGGCGACCCAGGGCAGTACAGACAGGGCGATCGAAGAGGCGTGGTGTTCCATTTGCACCCAGAGTTTAGTCTGCAGAGTGGAGCACCACAACACAACTCTGGACAGGTGTATAGCTCGATAGTATGAAATCAAATCTGTCAGACCAATACCCCGACGAGATTTATGCAAGACCAACAGCGAGTAGTGCAGTCTAGCAACTTTGTTGCTCCAAAGGAATTTGATTAACAATTTCCGACATAAGAGAAAAAAAGCTTGTGGTAATTTAATAGGTATCGCTTGCATTAAATGTAAAATCTGGGGGAGCAATGTCATCTTAAATGCATTACACCTCCCAAACCACGTGACGGTGAGGGTCCTCCAAAGTTGAAAGTATGATCGCATCTTCAATATTAATGGGCAAAAGTTTATCTCATATAATTGGGTCATGTCAGGTGTCAATTTAACCACCAAGTATTTCAAAAAGGGCTGAACCCATTTGAACCTGTATGTTCCTTGTAGTTTAACAATACACTCCGATGGAAGAAGAATACTCATCGCATCATTTAGAGAAAAGTAAAGAAAAAAAAGGTCATCCGCATATGCAGCAATCTTATGCTCCCTCTTTGAGACCTGAAGTCCTCTGATCAAAGGGTCCGATCTTACTTTGCAGAGGAGAGGTTCTAAGGTTAACGCAAACATTAATGGAGAGCGGGGACAACCCTGTCTTGTCCCATTAGACAGAGAGAAATATTCTGATCGAACCCTATTACCAGCACCGCAGTTGTTAGACCAGTGTACAGTGCCTCGATCCAAGATTGCATTCATTCCCCCAGGCTGATGTGACGCAGAGTGGATCGCAAAAATTGCAAGTCCACCCGGTCAAAAGCCTTTTCGGCGTCTGTTGATAAAACCAAAAAGGGTCGGCTCTCCGAGTGTGCCATTTGTATTGAATCTATCGCCCTTATAGTATTGTCCCTGGCCTTTCTCTGAGGGATAAAACCTGCCTGGTCTGCATGTATAACATTGGGGAGTTATGGCAGTAGCCTATTCGCTAAGATTTTTGAAAATAATTTTAAATCAGCGTTTAAAAGTGCTATAGGGGGATAGTTCCCACGTTGACTGTGATCCTTATCCTGCTTGGGGATCACAGTAATGTGGGCCCTCAGAGTGTCCACTGTTAGCTTACAGTTACCTGAGATAGAATTATAAGCCCGTCGAAAATAAGAAGAAAGGATCTTCTGAAAGGTTTTATAATAAGACAGTTTTAGCCAGTCTGGGCCCGGAGCCTTCCCTGTTTTAGATAATTCTATCGCTGAGGCCAGTTCTTTATTAGTTATGGGAACTTCCAAACCTGCGGTTACCTCTGCCGGGAGTGCAGGCATGCCTGATGTCAAAAAAGAAGATATCAAGTCTTCCCAGACAGAACAGTGTTGAGATTGAAGGTTGTGGAGATTATAGAGTTTCCAGTAAAATTTTTGGAATTCCTGAGCTATAGCCGCTGGGTCTGACAGCTTAATGCCAGACTCAGCCGTAATTTGGGCAATATGCGGTTTCGTCTGGGACCCTTTTAGTGCCCTGGCTAATATAACCCCTGGTTTATTTCCGTACTCGTAAATAGATTGTCAACGCAATCTCTCCCTCACTACTTCTGTATTTGCAATTTGATTATATTGCTGACGTAAGAAGAGTAGTTCTTTCTGTGTCTGCATAGCACGTGTTTTCTTATGGATAGCCTCAAGTTTACTAATCCCTGAAAATAGCGTTGCAGTCTCAGACTGCCTCAGTTTTTTTTATCCTAGCTCCATGTCTAAGGAAAATTCCCCTTATAAAGCATTTATGTGCCTCCCATAATACTGTCGGAGACATATTGGGTTGATCATTTTGACTGAAGTATTCTTCTAAACTTTGAAGTACCCCCTTCAAAGTTATGGAGTCCTCTAACAGTGTATCGTTAAGCCTGCATGACAGAGTCCTTATGGACATAATGTTTAAATCTAGATCCAAATGAACCAGTGCATGATCTGAAAACAGAATTGGGTCAATTGTTAGGCCATACTACCTTAAAGAGTGTGTAATAATTTTAGATCATGCCAGTGTACTCAAGTAGGGTCAAAAGATCAAACAGCCTGCATGAAAGCCAACAAGTTTTCTGAAATGTGTTGCCCATTTTTAATGACGATGCACCGTAATAAAATGCAAACTAGTACCAAAGTAGTGCTTAGCCAGCCAAAAATATGTTAAATGTTTATCTTTAGGAAACAAGCAACTGCCAAAAAATTTGATTTTGAGCACTATTGGTGCCAGCACACCATAAACAAACGCAAATATTCCTGCAGAGCACAGGATGGTATCTGCCAAGAACATTACATTATGTGCATCTGTGAAACAGCTGCTTAAAAATTATGTTTGGGGTGTTGGTGTTGCAAAAACACTGTAACCCTATAGAAATGTTTGTGCAGTACACAGGTTGTTACACGGGCAAAAATTAAATTTTTTGCAACTGTAAATCAGCTGTGGAAAAAAAACAAACAAAAATAAAAACACTGTAACCCTCCACTGTAACCGGCTGTGACAGGCCTACAGCAGTGGCAGTAGATATTAACAGTGCAAGGTCAGCAGTGATAGAAGGAGGTGTTAATGGTGGCCAGGCATGCTCATGAGAGCAGGAGGTTGGATTTTCTTCAGGCCTGCACTGAAGGAAAAAGTGGCTAATACACATGACCGGTTTTGCCGTCGGAATAAACTCCGAAGGTATCTCCGACGGGATTCCGCTCAAGCGGTCTTGCCTACACACGGTCACTCCAAAGTCCGACCGTCCAGAACGCGGTGACGTAAACACGTACGACCGGACTAGAAAAAGGAAGTGCAATAGCCTTTGGGCTCCTTCTGCTAATCTCGTGTTTATCTCCTGTTCGTAGAAGTTTGGTGAGAAACGATTCACGTTTTTCAGCTTTCGTGGTTTTCAATCCGTCACTGCTGGTGTTGAGTTATTCTCTTTACGGTCAACACAGAAGACACTTGGGCACTCTTTATGTCTAGAAGAAAAGAGATTTCATTTCAAATACGCAAAGGTTTCTTCACAGTACGAGCTGTGAAAATGTGGAAAACATTCCTGCCAAAGGTGGTTCTGGCCAGCTCAGTAGATTGCTTTAAGAAAGCCCTGGATACTTTCCTAAATGTATATAATATAACTGGGTACTAACATTTATAGGTAAAGTTGATCCAGGGAAAATCCGATTGCCTCTTGGGGGATCAGGAAGGAATTTTTTCCCCTGCTGTAGCAAATTGAAGCATGCTCTGCTGGGGTTTTTTGCCTTCCTCTGGATCAACTGTGGGTATAAAATTGGGGTATATTGGATTGTACGATATTTTTTATTTTATTTATTTATTGTTTTTAAGGTTGAATTGGATGGACTTGTATCTTTTTTCAACTAACTATGTAACTATGTAACTGCTCTTCAGTTTGTGCTTGTGGGTTTGTTTCTGCTTTTCAGAGCGTGTAGACAGTTCGTATCTGTTTTTTCAGTGTGTTCTTGTCCGCTCATTTCTGATTTTCAGCTCGCTCTTCACAGGCCTTGCTGTTCTTCAGTGCGTTCTGTTAGTTCGTTCTGACCAGCCGACCGTTTTGAAGCCATGTTGCGTGTACATACTCATCGTAGAGTTCGTGCTGTGTGGAGGCTTGGTGTTGGGGTTCATTCTTTGACCCAAGCCCAGTACATGAACCAAGAATTGGTTACTTCAGCGTGACCAATTCTCTCATATGCCTTTGCTTTGTGAGATCCAGGAGAATAATCCTGATGATTTCAGGAACTTTCTCAGGATGACAGACCCCATTTTTCAATGTCTGTTGGCTTTGCTGACCCCTTATATTAGCAGGCAGGATACCTGCATGCTGCAAGCCATCACTCCGGAGCAGAGGCTAGTTGCCACGTTGCGGTACTTGGCGACTGGAAGAAGCCTGCAGGACCTCAAGTTCTTGACAGGCATCTCCCCCCAGGCTCTGGGAATCATTATCCCAGAGACCTGTTCTGCTATTATTCAGGTCCTGCCGAAGGACTATATTAAGGTAATTTTTGTCCTTTAACATTACATTCTATTGTATTTAATGCTTGCTAATGTTTTGTATTTCTTTCATCATTCCCTAATTACCATGATTGTAATATGCTGTGAATGTCCCCTTTGTGCCCATGCATGCTGTAATCTTTTAATGCTACTTTTTTGGCTTACATGCATATTTTCCTTCACTAACCTCCCCAGCATGCTATCCTGGGCCCATATACACCTATAGCCTAGTCACTTAACAATGTATTTTGTCAGCCAAACTCATCTCGAACCCTACCCCCCCCTAAATTTTTTACAATGAGCCATCAGAGGGGGGATTAATCTGATAAGTGGGCCTTATATTTTTGTCTTTAAATACTCCTTAAAATAAATGTTATACTGATGTTGGCCAAGAATGTTTGTGTCTAATCTGCTTGCAATGTTATGTGAAAAAGTACTAATATTATTTTTTTATGTTTTGACTCCAGTTTCCTTCAACGCCACAGGAATGGCAGGCTGTGGCTTCCCATTTTGCAGACTTTCCCAACTGTGGAGGGGCTATAGATGGGAAGCACGTCCACATCGTGCCACCTCAACATTCGGGGTCATACTATTTTAATTATAAGGGGTTTAATAGCATAGTGTTAATGGCAGTGGTGTTGGCACAATATGAGTTCCTCTATGTGGACGTGGGGAAGAATGGCTAGATGTTGGATGGAGGAGTCTTCGCCCAGATGGAGTTTTACCAACGGCTCCAGAGTGGTGGCCTAGGATTGCAACCTGATGCGGACAACGTTGATGGACTCCCGTTCGTCTTTCTTGCTGATGAAGCGTTCGGTCTGGGCAAGCACCTGATGAGGCAATTCCCCCAGAGCAGGGGCGGACTGATAACTCATGGGGCCCCCGGGCAATAGGAGATTATGGGGCCCCCAGGCAATCAGAGATTTAGGGGCTCACACAGTATACACACACACAGTATACAATCACACAGTATACACATACACGTACAAACAGTATACACAGACAGATAAAAAAAAACACAGATTTATACATACTGTCCCTGGTTTTACTGAGGCTGGCAACCCTGATGGGGCCCCCTAGTGGCCCAGGGCCCTCGGGCAGTGCCCGAGTGGCTCAATGGTCAGTCCGCCCCTGCCCCAGAGGACCCTCACCCCGGAGAGGAGGGTTTTTAACTACCGGCTGGCCAGAGCCAGAAGTGTCATGGAGAATGCCTTTGTGATAATGGCCAGCTGGTTCCGCCTGTTTCTGACAGCCATACACATGGCGGAGTATAAACTCAACCACGTAATCTTATGCTGCTGCATATTGCACAACCTTTTACATAAAAATTAACACAATTATATAGCCTCAGTTGGGCCTGAGGCCGGACTTACTTCCAATCCTCTTACGGGCCTGGATACTGGCCGTCCTGGCTTGGCACCTCAAAGCGCCCGTGAAGTTCGGGAGAAATACATTTTCCTTTAGTAAATGAGCTCCATTGTCACTGTAAACACCAAATTACTTAAAAAACTGGTATTGAGCATTGAAATAAGAATCCACACATTGTTCATTAGCAAACTTTTTACTCTGTGCACATTCACATGTGCGTTTTAAAATTTTGCTGTAAAAATGTGTTTTTTTTTTCTAATTTTTTTTCAAAAAACATTTTATGTTGTTATAAACACACATGTTTCTAAGCATAACATATCCAACTCTGGAACTTACAAAGTTCAACGTAGAAAAACTGAAGGTAATATCAGACATTTATAGTGCCAAAAATTTCTTGATATTGCCTTCATCAGATGGGGTGATGTCACCCCTGTAAAAGCCAAATTTTGAAGATGCACACAATTTGGGAGTCAAAATGGGTATTTCCCTCTTGATCCCATGCCTAATGTCAATATGTGCTATCTCCCATCATGGGGCATCAATGGAAGTGTTTTGGGGGTGCAGCCCCTTCCTCTCACCTATTAGAGTTACGAGGAAGGGGTTGCACCCACAAAACACGTACATTGATATCCCCTGATGGCAGATAGCATGTTGACACACCGTGTGCATCTCCAAAATTTTGGCATTTAATATGTAAAAAAAAAATTTTGGTTGAGTCCAAAAAATGGGAAAATGTTGGGATTTTGAAGAAATTCAGATTCTCCCCAACTGTCACGTACCTTACAGCGGAGTCCAAAATGCTGAGGGTGGCCTCTTGCATGATTCTGGTCCCAACACCCCTGGTAGCAAGAACAGGGAGTGCTGGGGCAACGAAAGGGTGCAAGTGCCTGAAGGCTGGAGCTTGGAGATACAGGATCCTCTTGGATGAAGGCATGAAGACTGATCACCAGAACTGTTCAGCAGAAGTCAGGCAGGTAAGTATGGATTCAGGAACAAATGCAACGTCAGAAACAGGCAAAGGTTGGCAACTGGCTGGCAACAAGGTACATAAACGGAAGGCAAGTTCGTAGTCAAGGACAGGCAGAGGTTGGTGACGGGCTGGCAGCGAGGTACAGAATCGGGAAGCAGAGCTGTAGTAGAGAATCCAAGCCAAAGTCTGTATAATCAGTAAAGGTAGATAACAGGCAGGAGTGATCCAGGAGAATGGTCAAGGAAGCCGGGTTTGTCAGGAGCAGATAACAGGTCAAGCAGCAATCAGGAACAAGTAGAAGATGATCCAGCACTGGTATCAGGCAGAGACTCTGTTTATATAGGGCGCCATGCAGCACTATTGGTGGACGTGAATGTGCGTGCGGGCACGCGTTCGCATGGGTGTGTGAGTGCGCGCACACGTTCGTGCGGGTGCGCGAGTGCACACGTTCGTTCCGGAACTCGTTAGCCTCTGTCAGGGACACTGCGCATGGCCATTGGCATTAATGGAATGGGAATTAGCCACTGCTGCACGGAGATGGGCATTAGCACTGTGAGTTCTCTGACACCAACACATCAATCATGTTCTTCATTTGTTGTTCCATAACATTCAGTTTCTTCCTTATGATGTCCAGTTCACCATTCCACACCATGATGTCGTGGATGAGCCTTTGGGCACTGTCACTTGTGAAATGTTCAGCTTGCTCTTCCACAACCAGCACATCACCTAAAAATTAGAGTAAAAACATGTATTATAATTATGCAGGCATACATATATTACCAGAAGCTGGGGTGTCAGACACTCTCCTGTTGTAGTGACAATCTCACCGACTTCCTCCACCTCTCCTTCCTCCAGATCCTCGGGGTGTGTTATTTTTCTCACTTCCCCTTCTTTTTGAGGTGAGGGGTCCCTAGTGTCCTCTGTGTGGTGTCCTCTGAGTCTTTTCTCCTCTATGAGAATGAAACAAAAGGTATACTTAGCACACAAATATTTGAGTCAAGAAATAGGAATATGAAACATTGCTGGGAAGTGGGGTACAATTGTCTGTTTTGGGCAGAGTTCCAAGCTGAAGACATCATTTTTTACCTTACCAAAGCTGAAATAATTACCTTTTTTTAGACAATTTTCACACATGGAGACACCCCAAGTATCCACTGGAGCACCTGTGTTGGACATCTTAAAAAGTTTGTTCTTGTGTCCCACACTAGTGCCCCTGAGTCCAGATGTGTAAACAGCTGCTGAGTGTCCTCTCCTTTACATTACACTGAATCAAGCTTGCATTTCATTCTAGCTACAAACACATCTAGACAGCAATGTCCAAAAATTAGTTTTAGACAAATAGGCATGACCAAATGTATTTAACCTGTATCTGCCCAAAACATTGTAGTTAATGAGCGAACAATGTTTTTGACGACCGATTACTGTGCCTACGAACATGAAAGTCGCCATTTCAAACTGTACAACAGCTAAGAAAATCACATGGCACAGCATGCAAGTTAATAATAATAATAATAGGAACACAGGACAACTATTTACTATTTAGAAGCACTCTCTTGATTCTGCTATACTGATCCTGCTCCCTCAGTTTCAGGTCTGACCAGAGTTTCCTTAATTGCTCCTTGGATCGTCGTTCCCCAAAATTCCTGTGCAGACTCTTCACAACTTTAGTCATGATCTTGGCCTTTCTCATATTTGGGTTTAGGTACGGTCCATGCTTCCCATCATAGTCCACCATCTCTAATGCCACATTTGAGGCCTTAAATCTTCTCCTCCGGGATCAGGACGTATCTGGCTCCAGACTTTCCTCCTCCTCGTTACTATAATAAGTAGCACACACCTACGGCATGTCACTCCTACTGCACGCCTTAAAGAGAAGGGGAGGGGAATATTCCAGAAAGAACGTCAGGGGCTGGCGACGCGGGCGTAGTTTCAGGAATGCGCAGTGTATATAAGGTTAACATGCGTGTGTCGTACGTACGTTCTGTGTGCGGAGGAAGGAGGACCTGAAGCGACGAACGTTATAACGAAGGTAAATTTTAAACTTGGGCCATCAGTGGCCTATACTGCAACTATGTCTCTTTTTTATACACAGGATGAGCTCAGCCAGGAGGAGGGTCTGGAAAGTGGCAGGCAGGAGGAGGCCGAGCCCAGTGACAGCCAGGAGGTGGCTGTGCCCAGTGACAGCCAGGAGGTGGGCGGGCCCAGTGTGAGCCAGGAGGTGGCTGACCCCAGTAGGAGCCCCACCCAATCCCAGGTGCCTCCCCTCCGCCTTCATACAAAAAGGCCAGGGAAGGGGACGATAACAGAGGAGGCAGCACTGGGCCTCATTAGGGAAGCGAGTAATGTGCTCAGAAGCCCCCCCGACGCTGAAGAGGCCTATGGCTTCTATATAGTCACAAGATTGTTGAAATGGGAGGGGGGCCAATGCTTACTCTGTGAGCGAATTATTTTTGAGGGCCTTCAGAAGGGGTTGAGGAGTCAGCTGACAGAGAACAGCCATGTATATGAGCTCGCCCATCCTCCTCCGCCTCCTCCTGCCACAAGTCCACCACCAGAGCCACAGCCTCCAAGGAAGGCTGCAGGGAAGGCTGCAAGGAAGGCTGCAGGGAAGCATGGAGGGAAGGTTGCAGCGAAGAGAAGAAAGTGATGGCCTGGGTTCAGTCTGGTCTGACAGAAGAACCACAGCCTGGGGACATATATGTCATCTGCTGCTGGTCCTGATCTCTGGGAGTCCTGGACCAGATTGTGCTCAAAATTATTTGGACTCCTCAAGATAAAATTTTTTGTTTACACAGACTTGATGTCTGCCCTGGGGGCCAAAAGGCTTCTCAAATTCCAAAAGTTTCTCCAGCCTTGCCTTCCTCTTTATTTTGTTAACCAGAAGAAATGGATATTTTATTTTGAGAAAATACTTGTCTATATGTGTTTTTATTAAAAAAGGACAGATTGTTTGTGAGTAGGCAGGTACATTTCAACCAGCCTCCTTGAGGTTACAAAATACAAGATAATAATGTCATTGTGGTAACTTGACGCACCAACAAAGAAAATAATTTTGCAATAATCAAAAAAAAAAGGAGATCTTGATGAAAAAAAAAATTATAAAAAAAATGACTATAAAAAATAATTCTCAACATTATTCTGGAGATCTGGCTTTAAAATAATAAAAGATTATTCAAGAGATCACGAGAAATAATAAAGAAACAAGTTTGTGAGAACTCTGTGTGAATATCAGCAGCAAAACAAGTTCATTCTTCTTGCATTATAAAGCACAAAAGAATGCGTTGCATTAAACGATCACAGAATTTGCAGCGTGAGGAATGTGCTATCTCCATTCTGAACGCTAGTTTTACCAGACCGAGCTCTTCCGTTTTGTACTTGCTTCTGAGCATGCGTAGTTTTTGGTACGTCGGAATAGCATACAGACGAGCAGGTTTCCCGATAGTAAATAGTTACGTCGGAAAAATTTAGAACATGTTCACTAAGTCCGTCAGAATTTTTGACGGAAAAAGTCCGATGGGGCATACACACGGTCGGAAAATATGATGAAAAGATCCCATCTGACTTTTTCTGATGGACATTTCGCTCGTGTGTACGTGGCATTAGGCTGTACAGAGAATAAATACTTTGGGTGTAAAATCCCGAAAAAATGTAATCTGCAGAATCTTTAGCAGGGGCTTGGTAGTTGTCAATGGTCTATTTTAACAAATGTCATCTGGTCAATCGGTCAATTGTGTCTCTGGGCAGTGATTCAAACTTGTTAGCTAATAATCAAGTTGGTGGTCCTTTGGAAAGGTGTCACCCACCCTTAACCCCATGCACCCCCCAACATATGATGAAGCCACTGTTAAAAGTGGACAGCCATGTTGATAGGTATAAGGTGCTCTTCTACACAACCTTGGCCTGATCACGGCACAGCAAATCAGAGTGGCACATTTCTCTTCCTGTCAGGTGAGAGCCAATCAAATGGCTTTTTCCTTTTGCCTAGTCCATTTAAGGTCACTAAAACTCTCAGTTTGCTGCAAGCTAGCTTTTGAATCCTGTACTTGCCTGCTATCCAGCCTGCTTTCCTCTATTGGCTCTTGTGTACTGACTTCTAACTTTGTTCCTGGCATCCAAGTCCGCCACCTGAACTAACTCTTGGTTTTATTTCTCTCTGTTTGAGTCCACATCCTGCTCTGATCCTTGGCTTCGTTCTCTGTTATCTGAGTCTACTGTTGGACCTGGCTCCTAACCTGTCTCTTCTCTACTGTGTCTGCAAACTGCAATGCATGTTCCTGCTCTAGACATATTTACTGGAATTTTCTTGTCTCTGAGCCCCTGAACATGTGGGTCATGACCTGAGGTCAGCATGCAGCAAAATCCATCTCCACCATCAGGAGCTCTGGCAAATATCAGAAGACCCTTAGACTCCACACCCTGGGGGACCCTGTGTTACCTGCTCTGACACCCCCCTACATGCAACTAGCATAGTGGGTTTACAATTGTCTGGCCATACATGACATAAAGCCATTGTCAGTCCAGCTATGTACATTTTCAATCAAAAATAATGCCTGACAACTGTTCCAAACAAAACACAATTACCTCCTAGAAGATTTTCTTCTGAGTCTCTCATCATGGATAACATTACCCTAGCCAGCAGCTGAATGCAAAGAATGCAAAGAAAGGGACTGAGGATGCTTTTTGATATCCCATCACTGGGCAACATTATTGATGTTGGTATTTAACAATAATTAACTAAAGCGCTAATTGGATAAATGTGATGATGAGTGATAGTTATATAGTGATTCCAATGTTGTATATTTATGTGAAAAACCAAAAACTCCCAATTCAATGTGCTATTCCAAAAATTTTTTTACAAAATTAAACTTCTGCGTAAACAAAAAATAGAAATTATAGTAAAAAATAATAAAAATAGTATGAAGCCGCACCTCTGTGTTTGTGTTCTGATACCACTTAAAAGGGATTATATGTGAAATCAATATGCGCTAAATACACTGTTAATTGTGTGCTGAAATTAATTCATAGTATTTAAATTAAATTAAAATTATTCATTTAGGGCAGATATTGGACCACATGTTTGAGACCTATAATACTATAAATTATTCATGTAATAATCCTAAATAAGTATGAATATCAAGTCCGCATATTGCACTATAGAAGTACCAAGCTGGTGTAAAACCACAAAAATATCACAAAAGTATCACAAAAATATCTATGGTAGGATGATTATCTTCCTTAATAGGCTTGGTTCAACAAATGTTGCGATTTCACCCTGAGTTTGTTCACTGTTTCCTCTGATGATCAGCTGGTACACTTTTCAAGTGTTCAATTTCATTCATGCAATCAAACAGAGAATATTCATTGTGCAATGAACCTTTAAATTAATCTCCTCGGCAAATCAAACTAAACGCACTCACTTTTGCATGTAACAACCATCAGCGCATAGAGCAGTCAGCCGCCCACCACAATCTCTTCCTCGCACCGTGCTGTGAATGCCAATCAGGCACATCAGATGTCGTCACTTGGCTCCTCCCGACGCGTTGCGTCACATGTCACGTGGCTTTATCAAGGGGTCCTGTCTGCACATCCTGTTTAAATAGGCCGTTTGACTCAGAGAATCGCGCGCACTGGCACACACAGACATGCACCAGCTTGGCCAGCAGCATTGTTTCTTCCACACGGCACTTCCAGACATTGCCCCCTCCTTAAGGGCAGCCTCTGGAAGCCCAACTGGGCTAACTTCACAGCATGGGATTTCTTAAAAGATTGCGTCAATTTCTTGGCATGAATATTGTGTTCAGGCTCCCAAGAGTTATCTTATGGCCCATAACACTTCCATTTAAACAAATATTGAATCAGATTATACCTTTTTCTGCAGTCCTAGAATTGTTTCAACCTCAAATTCCTTCTCACCATTGATTATTACAGGCTCCGGTGGACCAGTACTTTGCTTAAAAAAAGGATCAGGAATAGTAGGTTTCAACAAGGTCACATGGAAGACAGGGTGGACTTTAAACGAGTCAGTAATTCCAGTTTGTAGGCAACATTGTTGATTCTCCTTTTTACAGGAAAGGGTCCCACAAATTTAGGGCTTAGTTTCCTTGAGAGACAAGCCAGCTTCAGATTTACTGTGGATAGCCATACCTGGTTGCCTGGTTCCAGGGTTAGTTCTCCTCGTTTCTTTTTATCTAAAATCATTTTATTGTATTCCTGTGTCTTGGTCATGGTCTCTTGTAACAGTTTGTTGCTTTTGCAGAAGTCTATTGTTTCAGAGACTGCAGGAATTGAGCATTCTGGTATGGTGCTGGGCAGAAAGGATAGGTGGAAGCCGTATTTGGCAAAGAATCGAGTTTTTATAGAGTTGTTATAGGCGAACTCGGATATAGGAAGCAAAGAGGCCCAGTCATCCTGCAAGAAGGACGAGAAGCAGAGCAGGTATTGTTCCAGGGTCTGGTTAGTTCTCTCCATTTGTCCGTTCATCTGGGGATGGTATGCAGAGGAAAAGGACAGTTCAATCTCTAGAGATCCACGAAAGGCTTTCCAGAACCTGGAAGCGAACTGTACTCTCCAGTCAGACACAATATTGGCTGGCACTCCATGGAGTCTTACTATTTCTTTAATGAAGATTTGTGTTGTTTCCACAGCCGAGGGTATTACTTTCATTGGCAGAAAATGGGCCATTTTTGACAGTCTATCTAGCGCCAGGAAGATGGTAGTAATGCTCTCTGCCGGGAGAAGCTCCACGATGAAATCCATTGAGATCATCCTCCAGGGTCTCTCTGGAACGGGCAACGGCTAAACCCCAACTGTTGACTCTATTATTCTTAGAAGTAAAGAATTTGAAGTGATCAGTTCCCAAAGTTATTTAGTCAACACCAACGTCCTTTTGTGATGAAGAGGAAAAAAGAGCCCCTAACGGGAAATGTGTGGGACTTTCTGGGTGCTATTTATATATTCATCAACAACAATTATGGTTAAAAGATATTTTTTTTATGACACATATACATGAAACAAAAAAGTGATATAAAAATACATTTCTTCCATACAAAAAATACCACACTTTTTGTTCTACATGTTTCGCCAAGGCGACCAAGGCGAAACATGTAGAACGAAAGTGTGGTATTTTTTGAAAGCCTTTTATCTGGTTTACTTCACATACTTTTAAGTCCGTAGTAGTCCAATAATGGTAGTTCTTTGTCTGTTGGCTATATCCATTCGGGCGCCAGACTTTCATGTGTCATTTGAGGTGTTAAATATGGAGAATGGTACTAGGTAGAAGGCTCCATGAAGGTCTAACTTTAAAAAAATGGTAGCACCCTGGAGATGATTAAAAAGTTCTGGAATCAGAGGTAAAGGGAATCAGAAGTAAGGGGAATCTATTTCTAACTGTTTTTTTTTTTTGATAGGTGATCACATAGTGTCTGTTCCCAGCTGCATAAAGGGCTTAGAGAGGTAGAGGCGGAGAAACAGCAGTAGACAGATCTTCCCAGTGAATGGTATTACAGACACATATTAGGAATATGAAATGTTGGGTTAACATATTCAAAAAGAAGAAGCTATTCCCAGTGGGTGAGGTAGATATGTGATTGATACCTTGTACAAGGTTTTTCCTAATGCACTCAGGCATAGTTGGGTCTCAAATCTAGCCAGGAGGTTTACATTGCCATGAGGTTTCATGGTTTCAAGCAGGATGATTGATGACACAGTCATGAAACAGTCATGATGAGGCGGCAGAGTCTCCACCTGTTGTTTACAGAAGATATCTTCAAAACCCCAATATGGTCTAGGAAGGCCAGGCAAAGGAGCAGTCTCAGCCGCACAGATGGAATAGGCTTGTTTGATGTTCACAAGGCAATTTTGATGACACGTAAGGACCCAGGACAGAATGTCACCGGAAAGCCAATCCACCACTAGGGAGTAATAGCAGGGCCATGGCATGCCAGGCAGAAATTGATTGACCATCTTCAGCATTAAAAGAAATTCCATGGTTTCAAAATAGAGGATGCCAACCTGTACAGAAAGATGCTTGGTCATAAAACAGATGAACTTCAAATTTACTGTACCACTGACCGCTGGAATGGGATTTTTCAGAGGTACCAGCAGAATTTGGTACTTAGGGACTAGGCTTTAATAGATGAAATTAGCAGCAGCTCCAGAATCTAGGTAGAGTTTGGTCCAAAATGCAATCAGGAGATGAGAGATGAATGCTGTAGGACACAATTTTTATTGGCATGGGGCGTAGTCAGTCTAGGAAACCCTCTGACCCTAGACCATGGCTATTTGAATGCTTGATAGGCAATTATTCTTGGGTCATATGTCCACAATACAGGCATAGGTTCTCTGCTTAATGACAAGCCCCCTTAGAAGCTAAAAGCTTTAAGCAAACTATCTCTATGGGTTCCACCAGAGGTTCTGTAGATTCCAAGGAACTGAGCAGTGGAGCAGAACTTACAGGTGCTAGTGGAGATTGGATCGTATACCCCAGCTGACACCCACTCTTCTACTTTTTTTGAGGTAGTACTGGAATTTGGTATTTAGAGACCAGGCTTTGATAGATGAAATGTCCAGCAGCTCTAGAATCCAGGCTCAAAAATCCAATCAGGAGAAAAGAGTTGAATGATGTAGGACACCATTTTATTTGGCGTGAGATAGGGTCAAGCTTGGGAAACCACCTCCTTATGATGCCCTAGATCAGTGATGGCGAACCTTGGCACCCCAGATGTTTTGGAACTACATTTCCCATGATGCTCATGCGCTCTGCAGTGTAGTTGAGCATCATGGGAAATGTAGTTCCAAAACATATGGGGTGCCAAGGTTCGCCATCACTGCCCTAGATCATAGATATTTGGGTGTTTGAGAAGGTAATTGTTCTTGCAATGGCACTTACCTCCACAATACAGACACCCTCTGAAGCTAAATAGCCTAAACCAATCCGTCTCCATGGATTCCACCATAGGTTCTGTAGGCTCCAAGGAATTGATGGGTGGTATTTGAGATTGGATAGTAAACCCCAGCCAATCTCCATTCTCATTGGTCATTGCACTTACACTATTGCCAGGTGTTCCAGAGGGGGCTGAGGCTGTTATTAGGGTTGAGAGGCAGAGTAATGGTCTGAACAAACAAAAGCAGCTCCTTCGGGGGTATCGCTACATAAATAGGTACTTATAAATAAATAATTTTCAGACACTCTGGCATATTCACCTTTGGCTCATTTGTGGGGAAGATGGAAACTGAAGAAACTAATGGAACAAATGGAGGTTGAGTTCTAGCATGGAAGGGAGTCTGGTAGACATGTGCAGTTCGTTTCGTTCCAAATTAATATTTGGATGAATTTTTCATTAATTTGCATATATCCAAATACCCGAATTACAATATAAACAAATTTTAACGAATGCTCTGAATAACGTAATGTAATTTGTCTGAATTTGGGAAATTCGGACTGAAATTCGAATTGAATTTTGCATTGAACTCCAGTCGAATTCTCACTACACATTTAGCTGAAATCAAAGACTGTGTGTTTTTAGAGTACCATCTCCAAATAATGCTGTTTTTTTTTTGTTAAGCCAAAGGTGATTTACAGAGTCATTGTAATCATTTGATGAAGATTTTTCTTTTGTTTGTTCACTTTGCTGCTTTCGAATCGAAAACAATATAACATTTTCGTTTCGACCGATACGAAAATTTATCGATTTGATAATTTCGAATCAAAAAAAATCTGTGAATTAGAAAATTCCGAATACGAATTCCGAAAACGTATTCCGAAAACGAATTGAACGAATCAACCGAATTTAACTAAACAAAATAATTAGATTAACGAATCAAAACAAAACAATTTTTTTTTCATCATGCACATGTCTAGAGTCTGGAGTTGATTCATGCGAGAAGAGAGGTTCTACAGTTCCTGAATGACTTGATCAGTCTGGTCTGATCAGTCAGCAGCTCATAGAAACTAAACAGAGTGACTGTAGCCCAAGAAGGGTCAAGAGAGAAACTAATGGGATTGCTATGCTCCACACGAACATCTACCTACTTGATCATCAGGTGCCCAGCTCAGTGAACAGGCAGCAGGTAAGCTTTGAAAGTGCCACACCTACCTCTCTCCCCTTTACTTACACCTGCCCCATTTTCCTATGTATGCTGCATTAAGCCATTACTTGTGTAGATTTTCCCTGTTCATACATTTTTCTTTTATAACAGTGCAATCTAGACAATGACTGTCTGGCAGTTGCTGCATATTGTGTTGAAATTTTACAATTCAAAGGGCTAGTCTAGACACCTCTTTTAAAAGGTAGCCTAGATATACAGTAAGTCATAGAACATATGAGGTAGCTGCCATTGCTGATTTCCTCTGAAAATGCTGATGCCTTGGCTTCAGTACTTTCTGAGTTGCTGACCTGGAACAAGTTTCAATATATTTAATTTTTTTCATGCTTGTTGTAGCTCAGTGACTCAGGAGAATTACAACCAACAACCAATCACCTAGCATGTTTTGCATCTCACAAAAATTGCAGTTTTGGAGATGCTCTGACCCAGCCATCTAGCCATTACAATTTGGTCAAAGTTCTCAAATCCTTACGCTTGCCTATTTTTTCGGCGTTAACCACTTGCGGACCACCCATCGTACATATACTCTGGCTGGGCGGCCGATCTGTGCCAGTACATGATCTGACATTACCAGGTCTGGGGCGTGCAAGCGATCCACCGGCGACCTGCTCCCGCTGTGATCACACACAGTGGGAGCCCAGGGGCGGGTACCACAGACTCGATGTCCGCCGACACCCGCCGATTAGACAGTACACGGGCAGAACGGCAATCTGTCTATGTAAACAAGGCAGATTGCCATTCTGTCAGAAGGCAAGGTTTGATCCTGTATTCCTGCAAAGCACCTCCCACACAGCAAGAAAGGCTAGGCACACAGTTAACCCTTTGATTGCCCCTGATGTTAACCCCTTCCCAGCCAGTGTCATTAGTCCAGTAACAGTGCATATTTTTTTTAGCACTGATCACCGTATCAGTGTCACTGGTCCCCAAAAAGTGTCAAATATGTCAGTTAGGTGTCTGATTCGTCTGCCGCAATATTGCAGTCCTGTTATAAGTAGCTAATAACCACCATTATTAGTAAATAGACGCTATAACTTTTGCGCAAACCAATAAATATATATGCTTATTTTGATTTTTTTTTACCAAAAAAATGTATCGAATACATATTGGCCTAAACTGAAGAAATTAGTTTCACATTTTTTTTATTGGGTATGTTTTATATTTTCAAAATTGTTGGTCTTTTTTTTGTTTATATTATTATATTATTTTTTAAATAAAAAAAGGCAGTGGTGATTAACTACCACCAAAAGAAAGCTCAATTTGTGGGAGAAAAAAAGGATAAAAATGTTATTTGGGTACAGTGTCGCATGACCATGCAACTGCCAGTTAAAGTAACGCAGTGCTATATTGCAAAAAATGGCCTGGTCATGAAGGGGGGTAAATCTTCCAGAGGTCAAGTAATGGTTAAACACATCAACAGCAGAAACAACATGTTATTTTGCTGCCTAATATATCCCACCCACTTTCAGGTGTCATAGCCACAAGCTAATCAAAATGTTTTACTTTACCTGTCAGTGGTCATAATGTTATGACTGATCAGTATACTGTATATTGAAAAGACAATTGTTGATCCCAGCACACGTTAGTTTAATAAAGTCCAGGATTTAAAAGTATCCAATAAGTTAGCATAAATCTCAGGTACACTCACAGGCATTTGAAATAAAATTACTAAAGTGCAAAAAATATTGTATGGTTCCTTGTGCTATAAAATATGAAATGTGTACTACTCCTTTATTCACTGATGTTTCGGTGGGTCACAGCCCACCTTTATCAAGGAATGGAAATTGTTGACTCTTTGAAAATTTTTGAGCAGGTAAATATATAATCTTCATTCAAACAGTGCTTACAGATAAAGGTGATATTCTTGAAAGAATGCCAGAAAATCGACATGGTGTATTTATTCTCATAATCTAAGTATGAGGTCTATCTGGAAAGTATCCAGCCATGTAACAGGAAAAATAGAGACATTGATCCTGGGTTCACACTAGTGCGATGGGAGAACCCGTGCAAATCCAGCGCCGGTTCTCGCATTGCTCCTCTCCCGCTGGCAGTTCACACTGCCTTGTGCGAACCGCTGCGGGTCTCATTAACAAAGTTAAAGACACCCCCAGTTTAGTTCACAGATCGCAGTGCAAACTGTGAACTCACACAGGAATTGGATCGCATAGGTGAGAATATCCATGCGATCCGATTCTAGTGCGGGGAAAAACAAGTCCCTGCACTATTTTCTGTGAAAATGCAATGCGAGTTCAGCCATACAAATGTATGGCTGAACTCGCATTGCTTAGAGATCGCATGTGGTCGGCACCTGCGGTGCTGGTGCAAATCACAAGTGATCTCTGAGATCGTGCTAGTGTGAACCCAGGCTCAATGAAGAGCCCCCCCACCACCCCAAAACACCCACCCTCCCCATGTTGGGGGCATGTGGCCTGGTATGGTTTTCCTGACCTGTATGGTTTTCCTGACCTGCCAGACTGCATGCTCAGATAAGGGTCTGGTATGGATTTTGGGGGGTACCCCACAAAGGTTTTTTTTTTTGTTTTGGACACGAGTACAAGGACTAATGCGCAAAACCACAACCTCATTAATGAAATAACCAACCTAAGCATTAAAAAATGGTACCAGATAAAAAGGTGCCAACATTAATGGGTGCACTCCCACACCCCAGTAAATGTGTAATTGAAATCAGATATAGTATGTGGCGCTACTCTATCCTCCAGTACCAAACTGCAGAAAACAAGATCACCAATGCTGTACCAATCAGTATACGTACAGTCCTCCTATTACAAATACAGGTGTGTAGCAGTACACCTTACGACCACTCCAAAAACCGGAAAAAACTCAGATTACTATCACAATAATAATAGTATATGACTTTTTTACTAATAAGTGCACCGTGCTCAAATCTTAAAATTGCCACAGTATAATCCTTGTGTAACAATATAGACTTGTGAAACTACATATTAGATATGCATAAACTAATAAAGTGCCTTGTGCAGAGTGCGATTCCTGATGCGATAACCAAAACACATAATGATAAGTGACAACGTGTGCAAGATAATCATAAGTGACATAATATGTGACTGGAAATACAGCCCAGGAAATTACTAAAGTGCAAAAAATATTGTATGGTTCCTTGTGCTATAAAATATGAAATGTGTACTACTCCTCTCTAATAGGGATGAGCCGAACACCCCCCTGTTCGGTTCGCACCAGAACATGCGAACAGGAAAAAAGTTCGCTCGAACACGCGAACACCGTTAAAGTCTATGGGACACGAACATGAATAATCAAAAGTGCTAATTTTAAAGGCTTATATGCAAGTTATTGTCATAAAAAGTGTTTGGGGACCTGGGTCCTGCCCCAGGGGACATGGATCAATGCAAAAAAAAGTTTTAAAAACGGCCGTTTTTTCAGGAGCAGTGATTTTAATAATGCTTAAAGTCAAACAATAAAAGTGTAATATCCCTTTAAATTTCGTACCTGGGGGGTGTCTATAGTATGCCTGTAAAGGGGCGCATGTTTCCCGTGTTTAGAACAGCCTGACAGCAAAATGACATTTCGAAGGAAAAAACCCATTTAAAACTACCCGCGGCTATTGCATTGCCGACAATACACATAGAAGTTCATTGATAAAAACGGCATGGGAATTCCCCACAGGGAAACCCCGGGCAAAATTTAAAAAGAAAATGACGTGGGGTTCCCCCTAAATTCCATACCAGACCCTTCAGGTCTGGTATGGATTTTAAGGGGAACCCCGCGCCAAAAAAAAAAAAAACCGTGTGGGGTTCCCCCAAAAATCCATACCAGACCCTTATCCGAGCACGCAACCTGGCAGGCTGCAGGAAAAGAGGGGGGGACGAGAGTGCCCCCCCCCTCCTGAACCGTACCAGGCCACATGCCCTCAACATTGGGAGGGTGCTTTGGGGTAGCCCCCCAAAACACCTTGTCCCCATGTTGATGAGGACAAGGGCCTCATCCCCACAACTGTGGCCGGTGGTTGTGGGGGTCTGCGGGCGGGGGGCTTATCGGAATCTGGAAGCCCCCTTTAACAAGGGGACCCCCAGATCCCGGCCCCCCCCCTGTGTGAAATGGTAAGGGGGTACTTACCCCTACCATTTCACTAAAAAACTGTCAAAATAGTTAAAAATGACAAGAGACAGTTTTTGACAATTCCTTTATTTAAATGCTTCTTCTATCTTCCTTCATCTTCTTCTTCTGGTTCTTCTGGCTCTTCTGGTTCTTCCTCCGGCGTTCTCGTCCAGCATCTCCTCCGCGGCGTCTTCTATCTTCTTCTCCTCGGGCCGCTCCGCACCCATGGCATGGGGGGAGGCTCCCGCTCTTCTCTTCATCTTCTTCTTCATCCTCTTCTCTTCTTCATCTTCTTCATCTTCATCTTCTCTTCTTAATTTTCTTCTCCGGGCCGCTCCACATCCATGCATGGAGGGAGGCTCCCGCTGTGTGACGGCGTCTCCTCGTCTGACGGTTCTTAAATAACGGGGGGCGGGGCCACCCGGTGACCCCGCCCCCTCTGACGCACGGTGACTTGACGGGACTTCCCTGTGACGTCACGGGGAATGCCACAGGGAAGTCCCGTCATGTCCCGTGCGTCAGAGGGGGGCGGGGTCACCGGGTGGCCCCGCCTCCCGTTATTTAAGAACCGTCAGACGAGGAGACGCTGTCACACAGCGGGAGCCTCCCTCCATGCATGGATGCGGAGCGGCCCGGAGAAGAAAATTAAGAAGAGAAGAAGAGAAGAAAATGAAGAAGAGAAGTGGATGAAGAAGAAGATGAAGAGAAGAGCAGGAGCCTCCCCCCATGCCATGGGTGCGGAGCGGCTCGAGGAGAAGAAGATAGAAGACGCCACGGAGAAGATGCTGGATGAGAACGCCGGAGGAAGAACCAGAAGAGCCAGAAGAACCGGAAAAAGAAGAAGATGAAGGAAGATAGAAGAAAGAAGAAGCATTTAAATAAAGGAATTGTCAAAAACTGTCTCTTGTCATTTTTAACTATTTTGACAGTTTTTTAGTGAAATGGTAGGGGTAAGTACCCCCTTACCATTTCACACAGGGGGGGGGCCGGGATCTGGGGGTCCCCTTGTTAAAGGGGGCTTCCAGATTCCGATAAGCCCCCCGCCCGCAGACCCCCACAACCACCGGCCACGGTTGTGGGGATGAGGCCCTTGTCCTCATCAACATGGGGACAAGGTGTTTTGGGGGGCTACCCCAAAGCACCCTCCCAATGTTGAGGGCATGTGGCCTGGTACGGTTCAGGAGGGGGGGGGCTGCACTCTCGTCCCCCCCTCTTTTCCTGCGGCCTGCCAGGTTGCGTGCTCGGATAAGGGTCTGGTATGGATATTTGGGGGAACCCCACACCGTTTTTTTTTTTTTTTTTTGGCGCGGGGTTCCCCTTAAAATCCATACCAGACCCTTCAGGTCTGGTATGGAATTTAGGGGGAACCCCACGTCATTTTTTTTTTTTTTTACTTTTGCCCGGGGTTCCCCTTAATATCCATACCAGACCTGAAGGGCCTGGTATGGAATTTAGGGGGACCCCCCCACGTCATTTTTTTTTTTTTTAATTTTGGTTCGGGGTTTCCCTGTGGGGAATTCCCATGCCGTTTTTATCAATGAACTTTTATGTGTATTGTCGGACCGGCAATTCATTAATAGCCGCGGGTAGTTTTAAATGAGTTTTTTCCTTCGAAATGTCATTTTGCTGTCAGACTGTTCTAAACACGGGAAACATGCGCCCCTTTACAGGCATACTATAGACACCCCCCAGGTACGAAATTTAAAGGGATATTACACTTTTATTGTTTGACTTTAAGCATTATTAAAATCACTGCTCCTGAAAAAACGTCCGTTTTTTTTGCATTGATACATGTCCCCTGGGGCAGGACCCGGGTCCCCAAACACTTTTTATGACAATAACTTGCATATAAGCCTTTAAAATTAGCACTTTTGATTTCTCCCATAGACTTTTAAAGGGTGTTCCGCGGCATTCGAATTTGCCGCGAACACCCCAAATTGTTCGGTGTTCGGCGAACTTGCGAACAGCCAATGTTCGAGTCGAACATGAGTTCGACTCGAACTCGAAGCTCATCCCTACTCTCTAAAATAAGGCAATTAATGAAAAAATAATAAAAAAATCAAAATTCAAAAGTAGCCCAATGTGCAAAATACTCATAAATAATTATCTGCAACTATGGATGCGAGGAAAAGCCCCACATCAACATATAAGTAGTACTATTATACAGAAAGTGATACTTGTGCAATAATGTCGTCATACACGCATCCCTGCAGCTTGAGATGCAATCAAACACCCAACATCCAAAATTAAATAATGTGGTCCAAAAAAGTGACAATAGTGCAATACAGTCCACACCAATGCTATTGTCATGCAAATGTGACTTCTGGTGTCCACACAAAAAAGTCTATTATGAAGTGCAAATAACAGTGACTTGTGCTGTTCTTCTACTTCAATTCTGGTGCACACACCAATTGTTTCCCCCAGCCTCTCACCTCCAGTAGCGGCCCCCAGTGGGCCGAATCAAGCAGATAGATAATGCTTTGGTAGAGAGGATCGGTTTCCTGAAGCGATTCTCCTTCCTAGAGGGATGTCCGTGGATCTGGCTCTCCGTATCACCTCCCGCCACTCACAGCAGTCCCAAAATAGTAATCAGGAAGAAAGGAATAGCTCCCATAGTGTAGTAGTTTAAGATGAAATTTATTGTGACAAACGTAGTAACTTACATTTAGGTACAAAACGAGCAGTAAAACAGTGTTGAGCTTCCGGGTTCGGCCGTCCCCGGGAAGCGTCGGCACCTGGGCCGATATGTATTCTGCTACTTATTTGGCAATAAGCGTATGTTGATTGGTTTGCGTAAAATTTATAGCGTCTAGAAAATAGGGGATAGATTTATGGAATTTTATTTTTTATAAATGCTTTTACTGGGAATGGCGGCGATCTGCGATTTTTAGTGGGACTGCGACTTTGCAGTGGACAAGTCTGACCCCAAGTGACACAAAAAATTCACTGATCAATGTATAAGTGACACTGGTAAGGAAGGGGTTAACACTAGGGAGCTAGCAAGGGTTTAACTGCGTTCCCTGGGTGTTTCTAACTGCGTGGGGGATGGGCTCACTAGGACAACACAGAGATCTCCATGTGGTCCCCCTGTCTCTCTGTGGAGCGATCGTGGGTGGCGGACATCGAGTCCACAGTTTTCACAGTATCGATTACATGAAACGACGTACAGGTACGTCGTTTTGCACAACAGAACCGGCCTGCCGCAGTATATGTACTCTGGATGGTCAGGAAGTGGTTAAAGGAATATTTGATTTTTATTGTTTCAAGTTAAGCATCATTAAAATCACTGCTCCTTTAAAAACCATAGTTTTAAAAACTTTTTTTTGCATGGATACATGTCCCCCAGGGCAGTACCTGTGTCCCCATACACTTTTGATGGCAATAACTTTCATATAAGCCTTTTTATATGAGGACTTTTGATTTTTCATGTTTGTGGCCTATAGACTTTAATAGAGTTCGCATGTTCGGTAGAACTTTTTGCCTGTTCGAGATGTTCTGGTGCAAACTGAACCGGGGGGTGTTTGGGCCATCCCCAATTGTATGATCTGCATGTAAATCTTGCAGCAGCTGGTATCAAAATCCTTGCATCTACAATCAGCAAGAGGTAGTACCAATTTAAACTGCATGGATGTTGCAGGAAAAAGCTTTTGCTTTCTAAAAAGTACTGTAGCTAGGTACTTAGCTAGAGACAAAAAGTGATTTATGACACTGTGCTGCAAAGCTTTTGTGTCCCCTAATGGACTTCAGCTGAATCTGTTAACACTACCTCACCTCCATTCACCAGGCGGAGCTGGCAAGCAAACAGAGATCAAAAGAGACTTGATGGTTGGCAGCATTAAATCATGGAAGATAAAGTTTAGGAAAGAAACTTTACTATAACAGTTAATAGGACTATTGGACTAAAATTTTCAATATGAGCCAGGTAAAAAGAGAGGGCTGTATTTTCACAGGATGAATACTGAGGGTTTCCTCTTTGCTGCAAGGAGACTAAGGTGTGCACATTACTGCTCCTGTGTGTACATCAACCTTCTACAAGCATGTGGGTGTGTGCTGAGGACTGGAGTCACTCCAGGATGATCCGTACGGAAGCTGACATATAAAATGTTGTATGGCTGGGACTGCTGAGAGGACACCATCGACCTGCTGCTTCTAGCAGACACTAAGAACATAGCGCATGGCCATCTAACTAGCAGCATTATTTACTGCATGCAGACTTTACTGGTTCTGTACTCATGTGCACCACTGTAAAGACTGGACCCCAACGCTAGCTGACTAAAGAACTCATTTTAATAGCTGCTTCACAAGAAATTTGCCTATTGTCCATAGTAAGAGGAACCTCTTTAGGAAGTTTTTAATTTCATCACTGCCATTCATTTAGAGTGCACTGTAGAGTGGATATAACCTACTGTTCACAGTACAGTTATCACAGTATTGGTTATCATTGCTGTTAGTGTTTTATAATGCTACTATTTATTACTGATTTTGTGGATTACCAGGTTTACTCTAATTTAGTCACATAGAACTCCATTGTATGCTGCTTTAGCCTTGTGAGCATATTGTCTAGCAAACTGTAATTGACCTAATCCTTTACTTACTCATTTATGTGCATACAACCTGTGAAAATATATTGGGTGCATTTACCACTAACCAGTCTTCTGTTTACTTTTTGATACTGAACATTAGTTGTGTACAGGGTATCAATATTTGTGCTCCCAGCAGTGCAGTCAACATTTGCTTAACATGTGGCTAACACCATAGGGCAGAGGATGCTGAGGCAAAAGTACAGAGAACCTTATCTATCAAGTAGCTCCTGCGGAGTTAGTGGTACAGAACATTACAGAAAAACTACATCAGAAAGTCTGTCTGCCCCTTGTGACAGTATGGTTCCCTGTCATGGTGTATATCAGCCAGGATTCTCAACAAGGCAGGTTGAGGGACTCCAGGGTGCAAGTCTAATTTGGAGGAAACCGTTTTTTCAGTTTCCTCTGCAGTTGGTAAAATCCGGTTTGGGACCTGGAGCCTGTAGATTTCGTAGTGATCCAGGTGGAAGGAAATCTCCAATCCTGGGACTAGGATTTAGGAATTGCCATGACACTAATTGTGCAGGTGGGGTCTGGGCTTTTTGTAAGAGTCAGGACCAGGGTTCTGGGCTTCACCCTCCCGAGGAGTCCATGTGGGAACAAGGGAGTAGCCACAAGTGTGCAGGTCTGCCAGGGCAAACAGAGGGCCCAAGCCTGTGTGCTAACTGAGGTAAAGTGTTTGTATGGGAATACAGGGACTCTGTTATATGTTCCGGAGGAATGAGGCATAAAGCCTGAGCAGCGGTGCTGCTAAAGAGAGCCAGGAGGCTGAACATGACTTACTTTCTTTTGCATTGATGGTGGATACCCCTGCGTGGGCAACAGATCATTTTGTTGGATATTTTCTTTAATAAAAGTGGGCCAACAAGCTCTTAAAAATGGCAGAACTGGCATGGGCTCTACGCACTGGTGATCTCTACACTTAAGCTAAATAATACCCACACATTACACCCTGTAGGTGGTAGGATGAGACTATACCTGTTATTTTCTTGAGACCATGCCAAATGGTTAATTCACAATATTGCTGTATTTTAAATAGTGATGCTTTGAGAAGTGATGTTTTAGCACTACCAATACAAATATAACACTGTCTTTTTTATTTTAAAGTGTTACTAAACCCACAACAGTATAGCCGGTCTGTATATGCAGTAAACCATGCTTGTTATACTTACTGTGGAACCTAAGGGGTTAATCCTGTGTAAAAAGGTTGTTTAATCCTGTCTTCTCTGTTCCTCCCCTTATTCCACAGTCCTCAGTCCATATGCTGATAGTACAGAGCCCTAGGAGGCGCTCTGCACATACTCAGTTTGGTGTCTATTGCAAGAGTTTTTTTTTTGGAAGGGTGCATGTGATCAGCACAGGGCAGACAGAGGGTCAGGAGTCATACAGCCTCATAGGACAGTCAGAGGAGAATGAAAATTCCTCCTACAAGCTTTGAACAGTGCTCGGCCAGACACTGATAGAAGTCACAAGCCTGCTATATACTGCTGATGAGAAAAGGTATTTAGCAGCTTATATTTATTAATATATTTTCATTTTCATGTTCTGTGTACTCTGGGAGACCAGTTATAATGAATGCAGGGTTTAGTAACACTTTAATGTGCTTTATTATAACGTCAATGTAAACATCAATTCACAAAAATTACCACATGGTTCATCAATCTGTAAAAAAGAGTGATGGGACTGACAGTATTTATCAGTACCACAGTCTACATTTTTTGACCCCTTGACAAATGGTTTAACACAACAAAGAGAACTCTGTGATTGGAGAAGAGCTGACAATGTGACTTGGTCAACTTTTTTTTTATTTTTTACAAGCTCTATTAATTTTTATTGTACATTGCTCACTTCAGACCCTGGTATTGGTGCAGTTGTTTTTATGTACCCCAAACTGTCTATTGAGGAAAACAAGAAATGCATCAATTTGAGGTGATAATAAAATTAAATTTATGATTAAAAGTAGTGATTTATGCTTCCAACAGATAAATATTTATTTCACAGGGGAAAAATGATTAGAACACCATCAATTATGTTTAACCACTAGCCGACCGACTCGTGTACATTTATGGCGGAAGGTTGGCTCCCCTGAATCGCCATACCTGTACATCAGCTCCTTTAAGAGCCATAACAGGCATGCGCACATGCCCGCTGCACGGCGGGGACCCAATGCGCATGGCCAGCGGGCGAGATGTCCGAAGGTCACCAGCGATCGCGGGCACCAGAGCCAGAACGGGGATTTGTGTGTGGGTAAACACACAAATCCCTGTTCTGACAGGAGAGGAGAGACACAGATTGTTTGTTCCTAGTAATTAGGAACAGCGATATGTCTCCTCCTCTATTCAGTACATTGCCCCCACAGTTAGGAACACACATGAGGGAACACATTTAACCGCTTGATCACCCCCCAGTGTTAACCCCTTCCCTACCAGTGACATTTACACAGTAATCAGTTCATTTTTATAGCACTGATCACTGTATAAATGTCAATAGTGTCAAAAGTGTCCGATCTGTCCGCTGCAATGTCGCAGCCCCGCTAAATATCGCAGATTGCCACGATTACTAGTAAAAAAAATAATAATAAAAATGCCTTAAATCTATCCCCTATTTTGTAGATGCTATAGCTTTTGCGCAAACCAATCAATATTTATTGCGATTTTTTTTTTTACCAAAAATTTGTAGAAGAATACATATTGGCCTAAACTGATGAATACATTTGTTTGTTTGTTTTTTTTTTAAATTGGGGGATATTTATTATAACAAAATGTAAAAAATATTGTTGCTTTTTTTTGTTTATAGCGCAAAAAATAAAAAAGCTCTACTTGTGGGAAAAAAAGGTGTCAATTTTGTTTCGATACAGCGTTGCACGAACGCGCAATTGTCAGTTAAATCTATGCAGTGCCGTATCGCAAAAAATGGCCTCGTCATTAAGGGGGCAAATCCTTCCGGGGCTGAAGTGGTTAATGACACCTGCCGTTCACCAAAAGAAAAACATTCTGCCGACAGACACTTCAGATCCCTTTTCTGAATTGCTGTGATCCACTGCTGCTAAAAGTAAACAAAAAGCATGGTCTCCCAGGTGAGATAATTTATCAAAAAGGCCACATTTGGTCAGTGACTGTCATACTAGCCCAGCCCCTCGGATTACATGGCTGGGGATTCCCAGCCATTGAATAAATGGGGCTGGATCACATAGTTGCTAAGGACGTGACAAGCACCTGCACTCGATGATTTCTTAGCAACTATTGACAAAAAGGAAGCTTTCATATATTTATAGTAGCGGTAGAACTACTGCTACTATACTGTATATGAAGTTCGGCTCCCACAGAATAAGCAAAAAGTCCTTTGTTCAGGCCAAACTTTGAGTTTAGTCCTACAAGTAGGGAGTTTTTTAGACTTGTGCACAACGGAAAAATTTGTTTAGTTTCTTTTCGGTGCCGTTGATTCGTAATCATTCGTAATTTCGCACAACGGGATTTTTCGTGTTCGGACTAATTAGTCTTTTCGCACATTTTTCGTTGAATCGGAATGATTTGTATTTCTGTAAGCCTTATTTTTAGTTAATTTATAATTCGTACTTTCGGTAGAGTACGTTGTTTTTCATTGATTCTAGACACAACTCCTAATTTCGTAACTTTTTTTTCCCCGTTGATTCGGAATTTTATGTGTCTCTCTCACAATGGCACTGCCTAACGTGCTTCGAATACATTGGTACATTTGTAAATTTTTTTGTTCGTTGATTCTTAATTTTATGTGTCTCACAATGACATATAACCTACTGTCAATAATATATAATGTCAGTAATCTATAATTTACTGACAAATCACACACATAGGTTGGACTTGATGGTCTTTTTTCAAACTCACCTACTGTGTAACAATGGCGCTGCCTAACATGCTTCAAATGGAATTGTACATTCGTAACTTTTTTGTTCATTGATTCGTAATTTTACGTGTCTCTCTCACAATGGTGCTGCCTAACGTGCTTCGAATGTGGATTCCTACTTTTCTGAATACATCAGGGTTATTCGTAACAATTCCAAATCTCGTATTTTACTTTCGTTTTTGATATGCGGCTATAGCCTCCGCCCCTGTATGCCATTTTGACATGGAGTACAGTGGTGTGGTGAGGGAGCAGAGAGCAGAGCAGAGAGTGGTATTGTTGGATTTGTGGTTGTTTTTGTGTGGTTTAGTGCTTTTGGTGAAATTAGAATGTTTGGGAGTGAGAATGGACGTGTGAGTCTTGTGAGTGAGAATGTTGGTGTTGGTATGAGAGTGTCAGAGCTGGGCTCAGCCCTTCCTTCTCAAAGCTGGCCGCTCAGCTGTCGGCTACTTGCCAGCTCCTATCTCTCCGTCCTGCTTACTTAAGCCGTCCAGTCCAGATGATCTCTGCCTTCCCCTTGGTCACATCTCTAGAGACGCTCTCCTGTGTTCCTGTTAAAGACTTGCTTGGCTGACATTCCTTCTGGCTCCAGATCCTGCTTTCTGGCTCTGGCTCCCTGACGTTTTGTCTTGTCTGATTATCCGTTCTGGTTCCTGAACTCTGGCTATGTTTTGACTACATTTACTCTGTTTACCTTTTTTTATTAAACAAGTGTGATTTAACTGTACTTCTGTTTCAGTTTGATTCATGGTTTCTGACAGTAGGCGAAGGCCATGAATTCAGAATATACAGTGAATCCACTTGTTGGTAATATTTTTTCCAGATTGGATGAGCAGGATCAGTTTGCCATGGCATTAGAAACGCTCCTGAGTCGCACGGCTCACCTGGAATCTCCCACTGTGGCTGCTCGGGTGCAACTTGTGTTGCAGGCTGTCCCTGCTGCTGCTCCAGTCTCTGTGCAAACACCTGCCTCAAGTATTACCTTTATAAGAGGTATGTAAGGTTCCGGTCTGCTTCTCCAGTGATTTGGGGGCGATCCAGTCCAATGCAGAGGGTTTCTCAACCAGGTTGAGATATGCTTTAACCACTTGACCACTGGGCACTTAAACCCCCTTCCTAACCAGACCAATTTTCAGCTTTCGGTGCTCTAACATTTTGAATGACAATTACTCAGCCATGCAACACTGTACCCATATAAATTTTTTGTCCTTTTTTTCACACAAATAGAGCTTTCTTTTGGTGGTATTTAATCACCATTGGGTTTTTTTATTTTTTGCGCTATAAAAGAAAAAAGACTGAAAATTTGGTAAAAAAATGAATTTTTATTTCTTTCTGTTATAAAATTTAGCAAATTAGTAATTTTTCTTCGTAAATTTTGGCCAAAATTTATACTGCTACATATCTTTGGTAAAAATAAGTACAACTTGGTGTATATATTTTGGTCTTTGCGAATGTTAGAGAGTCCAAAAGCTATGGTGCCAATATCTGAAAATTGATCACACCTGAAGTACTGACGGCCTATCTAATTTCTTGAGACCCTAACATGCCAGAAAAGTACAAATACCCCTCAAATGACCCCTTTTTGGAAATAAGACATTCCAAGGTATTTGAAAAGATGCATGGTGAGTTTTTTTTGAAATTGTCATCTTTTCCCACAATTCTTTGCAAAAATCAAGATTTTTTTGAAACTTTTTTTTTTTCACAAAATTGTCATATTAGCAGGTTATTTCTCACACACAGCATATGCATACCACAAATTACACCCCAGAACACATTCTGCTATTACTCCCGAGTATGGCAATACCACATGTGTGAGACTTTTACACAGCGTGGCCACATACAGAGGCCCAACATGCAGGGAGCACCTCGAGGCGTTCTGGAGCACCCAGGCCAATTCTTATATTTCTCTCCTACATGTAAAAATAATCATTTATTTGCTAGAAAATTACATAGAACCCCAAAACATATATATATTTTTTTTTAGCAAAGACCCTAGAGAATACAATGGCGGTTGTTGCAACTTTTTATCTCGCACGGCATTTGCGCAGCAATTTTTCGAACGCGTTGTTTTTGGAAAAAAAACAGTTTTGTGCTTTAAAAAAAACAAAATAGTAAAGTTAGCCCAATGTTTTTGCATAATGTGAAAGATAAAGTTACGTTGAGTAAATAGATACATAACATGTCACCCTTCAAAATTGCACACGCTCGGGGAATAGTGCCAAACTTCGCTACTTAAAAATCTCCATAGTTGACGTTTTAAAATTTTTTACTGGTTACATGTTTTGAGTTACAGAGGAGGTCCAGGGCCAAAATTATTGCTCTCGCTCTACTGATCGCAGCGATACCTCACATGTGTGGTTTGAACACAGTTTTCATATGTGGGCGGGACTTACGTATGCGTTCGCTTCTTTTAAATTTTTTTTTTTTTTTTTTATTGTTCATTTTACTTTATTTATTTTAGTTTGACACTTTTTTCCCAAAAGAAACTATTTTTTTGATCACTTTTATTCCTATTACAAGGAATGTAAACATCCCTTGTAATAGGAATATTGCATGACAGGTCCTCTTTACAGTGAGATATGGGGTCAATAAGACCCCACATCTCACCTCTAGGCTGGGAAGCCTGAAATAATAATAAAAAAAAAATGATCCTGGCTTCGATCGTAGCGGAGTCGGTAGAAGCACCGGAGGGTGGCGGGAAGGGGGGGGGGCATCCCCTCTCTCCTCCCATAAGAACAATCAAGCAGTGGAACAGCCGTTATGATCATTGTTATGGTGTAGGGAATCGCCGGCTGAAAAAGCTGATATCTGAATGATGCCTGTAGCTGCAGGCATCATTCAGATATCCCCACACAAAGTCAAGGACGTCATATGACGGCGGGCGGGAACTGGTTAAAAATTGCGAGGTATTGCGGGGTATTGCAGAGTTCTGCGGAGTATTGTGGGGTATTGTGGGGTAGTGCAGAGTAGTGCGGGGTATTGCGGGGTATTGCAGGGTATTGCGGGGTATTGCAGAGTAGTGCAGGGTATTGCAGAGTAGTGCAGGGTATTGCAGAGTAGTGCAGGATATTGTGGGGTATTGCAGAGTAGTGCAGGGTATTGGGGGGTATTGCAGAGTAGTGCAGGGTATTGCGGGGTATTGCAGACTATTGCGGGGTATTGCAGAGTAGTGCAGACTATTGCGGGGTATTGCAGAGTAGTGCAGACTATTGCGGGGTATTGCAGAGTAGTGCAGGGTATTGCGGGGTATTGCAGGGTATTGCGGGGTATTGCAGAGTATTGCGGGGTATTGCAGAGTATTGCGGGGTATTGCAGAGTAGTGCAGGGTATTGCAGAGTAGTGCAGGGTATTGCAGAGTAGTGTAGGGTATTGCGGGGTATTGCAGAGTAGTGCAGGGTATTGTGGGGTATTGCAGAGTAGTGCAGGGTATTGCGGGGTATTGCCGAGTAGTGCAGGGTATTGCGGGGTATTGCAGAGTAGTGCAGACTATTGCGGGGTATTGCAGAGTATTGCCGGGTATTGCGGGGTATTGCAGACTATTGCGGGGTATTGCAGAGTAGTGCAGGGTATTGCAGAGTATTGCGGGGTATTGCTGGGTATATTGCAGAGTGTATTGCAGGGTGTATTGCAGGGTGTATTGCAGGGATGGCTGAGCATGGTGGGATGGATGTGACTGTATTTGTCACTGAGCACCGCTGTGAGCACTGCACATCCAGCCCACAGCGGTGCTGCCATCCGATCCCTCCCCCTCTCCTCTCACACTGTACCGATCGGTACACAGAGGGGAGGGAGGAACCGGCGTCATGACATGACGCCGGTTTGTTTACATGTGATCGCTCCGTCATTTGACGGAGCGATCACATGGTAAACGGCCGCGATTAGCGGAAGTTCTCGGGTGTGCGCCCCAGGGGGCGCGCGAGAGCAGGATTCTGGGAGGACGTCCCACGGACGTCCACCCAGGATAACCCGACCGCGCTGTAGCCTTCTTTAGGCTATGGCCCGGTTGGCAAGTGGTTAAGATGCTGCCCCAGGTGTTTCCCACGGACAGAAGCAAAGTAGGTTTTGTGATATCTTTGCTTTCTGAGAGAGCCTTGGCCTGGGCAAACCCTCTATGGGAGACGCAAAAACCTGTTGTCTTGAGTTACCCTGAGTTTGTGACTTCTTTTAAAAGGGTATTTAACGTTCCCGCATGCTCCGCTTCTGCTGCCAAGTGTCTCATGTCCATCAAGCAGAGTATGAGAACTGTTGCCGATTACGCCATTGAATTCCTTACTCTGTCAGCAGAGGTTGCTTGAAACAATGAGGCCCTTGTGGCTGCTTTTTTTCCATGGTCTCTCGGATGCCATCAAGGCGAGCTGGAGAGTTTGATAACGTTTGCCATCCTCATTGACTTCAGACTCAGAGAAAGACTTCCTTTTAAGGAGTGCTTGCAGAAGCCCCCTGTACATTTGTCTCCAAAATTTGCAGTCCCACCCTTGCCTCCCTCACCTCCCATGCCTCCTGGTACCGAGTCGGTCTGTGAAGATGAACCCATGCACTTGGGCTTCCCACGTCTCTCTGCGGATGAGAGAACCCTTAGGAGGAGGGAGAGGTTGGGTCTTTATTGTGGCCAGGCAGGTCAATTTTGAAGTCTTGTCCTACCCGTCCAGGGAACGCCTGAACCTTGAGGTCCTGTCACGGACAGACCTTAGGTGGAGTTGTTTTGTCCCCAGTTATCCAGAAGGGTAAGCCCCTGGTTTTGGTTACCCTTTCTTGGGCTGAGTCATCCATTGCCCCAGGCTCTAATCGACTCTGGGGCTGCAGGACTGTTCATTGATGCTGCCTTTGTATTGAAGCACTCAATTCCACTGCAGCTGCGTGACACTCCACTTGCCATTGAGGCTCTTGACGGAAGACCTCTACAGCCTGCCCATGTGACTCATGAGACTGTTCCGTTATCCATGGCCGTAGGGGCTCTTCAACATGAAATCCATTCCAAGTTATTTCCTCACCTAAGTTCCTGCTAGTTATTGGTTATCCTTGGTTACAGAGGCAACTACCTCTGTTGATTGGCTCCATGCTGAGGTTCTCTCCTGGTCGCCACAATGCAGTAAGACATGTTTCCAGAAGGTAGCCAAGGTCCTGTGCACCTCTTTACTCTCCTCCTTGCTGGACTACCGTGATTTTAGCGATGTCTTTGACAAAGGTCAAGCCAGTAGTTTGTCTCCACACCGGCCGTATGATTGCGCAATCGACTTTCAACCTGGTGCCATACCCCCTCGTGACCGGGTTTACCCTTTGTCGATCTTGAAGGATAAGGCCATGGAGGAGTATGTTGCAGACGCACTTTCTCAAGGTTTCATCCGCAAATCCTCGTCTCCTGCTGGTGTTGGTTTCTTCTTTGTGAAGAAGAGAAGTGGTGAACTGAGACCTTGTATTGATTATAGGGGCCTCAATCATTTCACGATTAAGAATGCCTATTGGATTCCAAGGGAATCCAAGGGAGCAACGTTTTTCACGAACCTTGATTTGAGAGGGGTATACAATCTTGTGAGGATTAACCACTTGCCGACCGCCGCACGACGATGTACGTCGGCAAAGCGGCACGGGCAGGCAAAAGGGCTTACCTGTACGTCCCTGCCTGCCCGCGGGTGGGGGGTCCGATCGGACCCCCCCCCGGTGCCTGCGGCGGTCGGCAAATGTCCCCCGGCGATCGGTGGTGAGGGGGAGGCCATCCATTCGTGGCCCCCCCCTCGCGATCGCTCCCAGCCAATGGAATCATTTCCCTGCCTCTGTATTGTAAACAGAGGCAGAGGAAATGATGTCATCTCTCCTCGGCTCGGTATTTTCCGTTCCGGGCCGAGGAGAGAAGACTGTAATGTGAGTTACACAAACACACACACACAGTAGAACATGCCAGGCATACATTTCACCCCGATCCCCCCCCCGATCGCCCCCCGATCCCCCCCCGATCACCCCCCCCCTGTCACAAACTGACACCAAGCAGGTTTTTTTTTTTTTTTTTTTTTTTTTTTCTGATTACTGTATTGGTGTCAGTTTGTGTCAGTTAGTGTGTTAGGGCAGTGAGTCTTAGGCCCCCTTTAGGTCTAGGGTACCCCCCTAACCCCCCTAATAAAGTTTTAACCCCTTGATCACCCCCTGTCACCAGTGTTGCTAAGCGATCATTTTTCTGATCGCTGTATTAGTGTCGCTGGTGACGCTAGTTAGTGAGGTAAATATTTAGGTTCGCCGTCAGCGTTTTATAGCGACAGGGATCCCCCTATACTACCTAATAAATGTTTTAACCCCTTGATTGCCCCCTAGTTAACCCTTTCACCACTGATCACCGTATAACCGTTACGGTTGACGCTGGTTAGTTCGTTTATTTTTTATAGTGTCAGGGCACCCGCCGTTTATTACCGAATAAAGGTTTAGCCCCCCGATCGCCCGGCGGTGATATGCGTCGCCCCAGGCAGCGTCAGATTAGCGCCAGTACCGCTAACACCCACGCACGCAGCATACGCCTCCCTTAGTGGTATAGTATCTGTATGGATCAATATCTGATCCGATCAGATCTATACTAGCGTCCCCAGCAGTTTAGGGTTCCCAAAAACGCAGTGTTAGCGGGATCAGCCCAGATACCTGCTAGCACCTGCGTTTTGCCCCTCTGCCCGGCCCAGCCCAGCCCACCCAAGTGCAGTATCGATCGATCACTGTCACTTACAAGGCACTAAACGCATAACTGCAGCGTTCGCAGAGTCAGGCCTGATCCCTGCGATCGCTAACAGTTTTCTTGGTAGCGTTTTGGTGAGCTGGCAAGCACCAGCCCCAGGCAGCGTCAGATTAGCGCCAGTACCGCTAACACCCACGCACGCAGCATACGCCTCCCTTAGTGGTATAGTATCTGAACGCATCAATATCTGATCCGATCAGATCTATACTAGCGTCCCCAGCAGTTTAGGGTTCCCAAAAACGCAGTGTTAGCGGGATCAGCCCAGATACCTGCTAGCACCTGCGTTTTGCCCCTCCGCCCGGCCCAGCCCAGCCCACCCAAGTGCAGTATCGATCGATCACTGTCACTTACAAAACACTAAACGCATAACTGCAGCGTTCGCAGAGTCAGGCCTGATCCCTGCGATCGCTAACAGTTTTTTTGGTAGCGTTTTGGTGAACTGGCAAGCGCCAGCGGCCTAGTACACCCCGGTCGTAGTCAAACCAGCACTGCAGTAACACTTGGTGACGTGGCGAGTCCCATAAGTGCAGTTCAAGCTGGTGAGGTGGCAAGCACAAGTAGTGTCCCGCTGCCACCAAAAAGACAAACACAGTCCCGTCGTGCCCATAGTGCCCTTCCTGCTGCATTCGCCAATCCTAATTGGGAACCCACCACTTCTGCAGCGCCCGTACTTCCCCCATTCACATCCCCAACCAAATGCAGTCGGCTGCATGAGAGGCATTTTTATGTCCTCCCGAGTACCCCTACCCAACGAACCCCCCCAAAAAAGATGTCGTGTCTGCAGCAAGCGCGGATATAGGCGTGACACCCACTATTATTGTCCCACCTGTCCTGACAATCCTGGTCTTTGCATTGGTGAATGTTTTGAACGCTACCATGCACTAGTTGAGTATTAGCGTAGGGTACAGCATTGCACAGACTAGGCACACTTTCACAGGGTCTCCCAAGATGCCATCGCATTTTGAGAGACCCGAACCTGGAACCGGTTACAGTTATAAAAGTTAGTTACAAAAAAAAGTGAAAAAAAAAAAAAAACACAAACAAAAATATAAAATAAAAAAAAAAATAGTTGGCGTTTTATTGTTCTCTCTCTCTCTATTCTCTCTCTATTGTTCTGCTCTTTTTTACTGTATTCTATTCTGCAATGTTTTATTGTTGTTATGTTTTATCATGTTTGCTTTTCAGGTATGCAATTTTTTATACCTTACCGTTTACTGTGCTTTATTGTTAACCATTTTTTTGTCTTCAGGTACGCCATTCACGACTTTGAGTGGTTATACCAGAATGATGCCTGCAGGTTTAGGTATCATCTTGGTATCATTCTTTTCAGCCAGCGGTCAGCTTTCATGTAAAAGCAATCCTAGTGGCTAATTAGCCTCTAGACTGCTTTTACAAGCAGTCGGAGGGAATGCCCCCCCCCCCCCAACGTCTTCCGTGTTTTTCTCTGGCTCTCCTGTCTCAACAGGGAACCTGAGAATGCAGCCGGTGATTCAGCCAGATGACCATAGAGCTGATCAGAGACCAGAGTGGCTCCAAACATCTCTATGGCCTAAGAAACCGGAAGCTACGAGCATTTTATGACTTAGATTTCGCCGGATGTAAACAGCGCCATTGGGAAATTGGGAAAGCATTTTATCACACCGATCTTGGCGTGGTCAGATGCTTTGAGGGCAGAGGAGAAATCTAGGGTCTAATAGACCCCAATTTTTGCAAAAAAGAGTACCTGTCACTACCTATTGCTATCATAGGGGATATTTACATTCCCTGAGATAACAATAAAAATGATTTAAAAAAAAAAAAAATGAAAGGAACAGTTTAAAAATAAGATAAAAAAATAATAATAATAAAGAAAAAAAAAAAAAAAAAAAAAAAAAAGCACCCCTGTCCCCCCTGCTCTCGCGCTAAGGTGAACGCAAGCGTTGGTCTGGCGTCAAATGTAAACAGCAATTGCACCATGCATGTGAGGTATCGCCGCGAAGGTCAGATCGAGGGCAGTAATTTTAGCAGTAGACCTCCTCTGTAAATCTAAAGTGGTAACCTGTAAAGGCTTTTAAAGGCTTTTAAAAATGTATTTAGTTTGTCGCCACTGCACGTTTGTGCGCAATTTTAAAGCATGTCATGTTTGGTATCTATGTACTCGGCCTAAGATCATCTTTTTTATCTCATCAAACATTTGGGCAATATAGTGTGTTTTAGTGCATTAAAATGTAAAAAAGTGTGTTTTTTCCCCAAAAAATGCGTTTGAAAAATCGCTGCGCAAATACTGTGTGAAAAAAAAAAATGAAACACCCACCATTTTAATCTGTAGGGCATTTGCTTTAAAAAAAATATATAATGTTTGGGGGTTCAAAGTAATTTTCTTGCAAAAAAAAATTATTTTTTTATGTAAACAATAAGTGTCAGAAAGGGCTTTGTCTTCAAGTGGTTAGAAGAGTGGGTGATGTGTGACATAAGCTTCTAGATGTTGTGCATAAAATGCCAGGACAGTTCAAACCCCCCCCAAATGACCCCATTTTGGAAAGTAGACACCCCAAGCTATTTGCTGAGAGTCATGTTGAGTCCATGGAATAATTTATATTGTGACACAAGTTGCGGGAAAGAGACAATTTTTTATTTTTTTTATTTTTTTTTGCGCAAAGTTGTCACTAAATGATATATTGCTCAAACATGCCATGGGAATATGTGAAATTACACCCCAAAATACATTCTGCTGCTTCTCCTGAGTACGGGGATACCACATGTGTGAGACTTTTTGGGAGCCTAGCCGCGTACGGGACCCCGAAAACCAAGCACCGCCTTCAGGCTTTCTAAGGCCGTAAATTTTTGATTTCACTCTTCACCGCCTATCACAGTTTCGGGGGCCATGGAATGCCCAGGTGGCAAAAAAAAACCCCAAATGACCCCATTTTGGAAAGTAGACACCCCAAGCTATTTGATGAGAGGTATAGTGAGTATTTTGCAGACCTCACTTTTTGTCACAAAGTTTTGAAAATTGAAAAAAGAAAAAAAAAATTTTTTTTTCTCGTCTTTCTTTATTTTCAAAAACAAATGAGAGCTGCAAAATACTCACCATGCCTCTCAGCAAATAGCTTGGGGTGTCTACTTTCCAAAATGGGGTCATTTGGGGGGGGTTTGTGCCACCTGGGCATTCCATGATCTCCGAAACTGTGATAGGCAGTGAGGAGTAAAATCAAAAATGTACGCCCTTAGAAATCCTGAAGGCGGTGCTTGGTTTTCGGGGTCCCGTACGCGGCTAGGCTCCTAAAAAGTCCCACACATGTGGTATCCCCGTACTCAGGAGAAGCAGCTAAATGTATTTTGGGGTGCAATTCCACATATGCCCATGGCCTGTGTGAGCAATATATCATTTAGTGACAACTTTGTGCAAAAAAAAAAATAAAAAAAAAAAAATTGTCACTTTCCCGCAACTTGTGTCAAAATATAAAACATTCCATGGACTCAACATGCCTCAAAGCAAATAGCTTGGGGTGTCTACTTTCCAAAATGGGGTCATTTGGGGGGGGTTTATGTCATCTGGGCATTTTATGGCCTTCAAAACCGTGATAGGTAGTGAGGAGTAAAATCAAAAATGTACGCCCTTAGAAATCCTGAAGGCGGTGCTTGGTTTTCGGGGCCCCGTACGCGGCTAGGCTCCCAAAAAGTCCCACACATGTGGTATCCCCGTACTCAGGAGAAGCAGCTAAATGTATTTTGGGGTGCAATTCCACATATGCCCATGGCCTGTGTGAGCAATATATCATTTAGTGACAACTTTTTGTAATTTTTTTTTTTTTTTTTTTTTTTGTCATTATTCAATCACTTGGGACAAAAAAAATGAATATTCAATGGGCTCAACATGCCTCTCAGCAAATTCCTTGGGGTGTCTACTTTCCAAAATGGGGTCATTTGTGGGGGTTTTGTACTGCCCTGCCATTTTAGCACCTCAAGAATCGACATAGGCAGTCATAAATTAAAGGCTGTGTAAATTCCAGAAAATGTACCCTAGTTTGTAGACGCTATAACTTTTGCGCAAACCAATAAATATACACTTATCGACATTTTTTTTACCAAAGACATGTGGCCGAATACATTTTGGCCTAAATGTATGACTAAAATTGAGTTTATTGGATTTTTTTTAGAACAAAAAGTAGAAAATATCATTTTTTTTCAAAATTTTCGGTCTTTTTCCGTGTATAGCGCAAAAAATAAAAACGGCAGAGGTGATCAAATACCATCAAAAGAAAGCTCTATTTGTGGGAAGAAAAGGACGCAAATTTCGTTTGGGTACAGCATTGCATGACCGCGCAATTAGCAGTTAAAGCGACGCAGTGCCGAATTGTAAAAAGTGCTCTGGTCAGGAAGGGGGTAAATCCTTCCGGGGCTGAAGTGGTTAAGGAGGGCGATGAGTGGAAAACTGAATTTAATACCACAACAAGCCATTATGAGTACCTTGTAATGCCTTTTGGCCTTTGTAATGCCCCGGCAGTTTTCCAGGAATTTATTAACAATGTGCTCCGAGAAAAAATAAAGTTATGTAGAAATGTATTGTATGCTGGCAGGGTCCTTGGAATGGTTAAAACCCAGAAGGCCAACGGTGTTATGATTTACTATTTATGTAGCTGTTTTCGATTCTATGAGTGCAGAAAATATAGAGCTATCATGTATGAGTAAAGGGGGGAAAAAAAGGGTATTTTATTAATGACATGGAATGTAAGGGGGCTGGGGGATAGGGATAAGAGAAGTGCAATGTTTAAATATTTTGATAAAATGAAACCCCAGATAATTTGTTTGCAAGAAACACATATGCGGCCTGACTCTGTACATTTATTGCGCTCAAGGAGATACCCGATACAGTTCCATTCTATGCATACCTCATATTCAAGGGGGGTTAGTATTATGATCTCCTCGGATATCTCCTTTGAGTGCTTGCAACAGAGAGTGGATAAGGAAGGAAAGTTTGTTTTTCTACTATGTAAGCTTAATGGACTAACGTGTATAATAGCTTCCATATACATTCCTCCGCCTTTTTCAGCAGTTCCCCTTGGGTGCCTATCGCAGTTCATGGCTCTGCATCCGGGGGTCCCGGTGTTAGCAGTAGGAGACTACAATAATATCTTGGATAATTCCCTGGACAGAATGTCTTTGACATCCAAAAATATGAGACATACCTCTGGAAGGACAGCTTTTGCCGCGCTCCTCGAGGAATTGGGACTTAGGGATGTATGGAGGGAGAGACATGACAAGGATAGATGTTACTCCTGTTACTCTGCAACACATGATGGTTTCTCACGTATTGATTTGGGCCTGGGGAATGAGTCACTTTTTCAGTGTATGGAGGACTCTGCATATGAGCCGCGCCTTCTGTCTGACCACTCCCCATTTTGGGTACGGCTGGGCATTATTGGTACCTCGAGACAACCACTGTGGAAAATGAACCCATATTGGTTGACTCTGCTTCCACAGGCAGATAGAACGGGAGAGGTTTTACGGGAATTTTTACAATTAAATGGGGGCTCAGCCAGTAAAGCGGTAGTCTGGGATACACTCAAAGCATTCTTGAGGGGTTGCCTCATTAAAGAAATTGCGGGAGTTAAATCCCGATCCAGAGAGTGGGAAACCAGGGTACGGGAAGAACTGAAAGAAAGGGAGCAGGCCTTAATAATTGACCCATCACAATCCAATCAAGAGCTATGGAGAGAGGCGCAGGCAGTACACAATGCAGTGTGGCTATCTGCAGAGAGGAGAAGATATTTTCAGCAACAGAGTTATTTTGAAGAGGGGGAAAATACTGGCCGCCTATTAGCTCTAATAGCTAGAGAGCAACGGGAATCTACAAATATCCTAGCTATAGGGACTGAAACTGGAGAGAAGTTAACTCTCAGCTCAGACATAGTAAATAGTTTTCAGCAGTTCTACAGGGATTTGTACTCTAGTAAAACCAGGTATAAACCATCGGACTTGGAACAGTTCCTACAAACCTGTCCTTTTCCACGGTTAACGGAGGAGGAGAGGGAAACTCTGAATTCCCCAATTTCACTGGCTGAATTAATGGAAGCATTAGAGGGGGCAATGCGTCATAAATCCCCAGGCCCAGATGGAATACCGGTAGAGGTATACTCCCATTATAGGGAGGTCCTCTTACCGTCATTGTTGCAGACAATAGAGGAGGCTGGGGAAGTGGGAAGGTTACCAGATAGTATGCAAGAAGCAATAATTACAGTTCTTTTGAAACCAGGAAAAGATAGACTTCTAATGGATCCATACCGTCCAATTTCGTTATTGAATGCAGATGTTAAGTTGCTGGCCAGTGTTTTGGCTAAGAGGCTTTCTCAGGTAATTGGCAAACTGGTTCATTGTGACCAGTCTGGCTTTATACCGACGCGCTCTACGTCTGATAATATAAGGAGGTTATACATGAATTTGCAGATGCCAGTGGACAATCCGGGGGTTAGGGCCATTCTGTCACCTGACGCGACTAAGGCGTTTGATAGTGTGGAGTGGCCCTACCTCATGGAAATACTGGAAAGATTCGGAGTGGGAGGTAAATTCATGTCCTGGGTAAGAGTACTGTATTCCAAACCTAGAGCCAGGTTGCGCATCAATGGGATCCTCTCCCCCCCATTTGGATTATATAGGGGGACTAGACAGGGCTGCCCGCTGTCTCCATTACTGTTCGCCTTGGCGATTGAACCCCTGGCTATACTGATCCGGAACTCACCTGAGGTAGTGGGGTTCCGCAGATTTCAGAGAGAGGAAAAAATATCTTTACACGCAGATGATGCACTTATATATCTAGGGGATATGTCCTCTTCTTTGCGGGCAGTGACGGAGATAGTGGGAAACTTTGGCAGCTTTTCGGGCTTTGCAATTAATTGGTCGAAATCAACTATAATGCCATTAGATCAGACGAGGGAGGGACTCCCAGAGGGGGCTGAACAAATTGCTATTGTTAACTTCTTTAAATATTTGGGAGTGATGGTGTCCTCAGAGCCAGCCGAGTATCTTCGACTGAATTTGGGGCCATTGCTCACCAGACAGAAAGAAAAATGTAACAGTTGGTGTAGGCTCCCATTGTCAGTCGTAGGGCGGGTAAATCTAGTAAAGATGATCTGGGCCCCACAGCAATCGTATATCCTCCACAATTCACCAATATGGATTTCAAAGAAGTGGTTCAGACTAATAGACACATTAATGAGAGAATTGATATGGAAAAAAAAGGTGCCTAGAATTAGCTTGTAAACACTGCAATATGAAAAAGATAAAGGAGGGCTGTCAATACCCCACCCCAGGTTATATTTCTTGGCATCACAGTTGCAACAAATGGCAGGATGGGGTAGAGTGAGAAATGAGGACCCTATATGTAGATTGGTGACCATCTCGGAACCCACATTGGCGGCGGCCTCCCACTTAGAAATGGATCTACCAAGTATGAAGGGATTAGAACCTATGAGTTCTCTTTTTAAAAGGGTTTGGGGGGAAACTCGGAAAATATTGAAAATAACGGGCGTGCTCCCATTCACACCAATATGGCACAATAAAAGATATACTGAGGTTCAGGAGTTGCGAGGTTTCTCACACTGGAAGGAAAGGGGGATTTGGTTCTTCTCACAAATCTATGAGGGGGACGTATTAAAGTCATATGAACAACTATGTAGGGAATTCCATTTGCACCCTAGGGGCTTCTACCAATATCTTCAAATCCGCCATGCGCTACAGGCACAACAAACAACCCACTCCTTAGGAGTAAAAACAGTCCCAATACTGAATGAAGTTTTGAAAGCAAACACAAGGAAAGGACTAATAACAAAAATATACAGGGAATTATTGATTAGGACCCAAGACCATACATCAATAAAGTGTCGGAAAAAATGGGTAGAGGATGTAGGCGAGATAGACGATAATCAGTGGGAAGCGGCACTCAAAGCTATCCCAGTGGTCTCGTTATCTGCATCACAAAGGTTATCACAATTATTTATTTTACACAGGGCCTACAGGACACCAGTGCAACTCCACAGGTGGGGAGGTAGGGATTCTTCTGCGTGCCCCAAGTGCAGAGTGCACAGGGGGGACTAAATTCACCTAATGTGGAGGTGCCCAAAGCTGCATAGGTACTGGGAAGAGGTATCCAGACGCATTTCTGGGTTGGCGCAAATCCATATTCCCTTGAATCCGATGGTTTATTTGCTTGGCGCCATTGAGGCAGAAATGTTCCCTGGAGGAAAGTATCTTATGATAACTAGATTGATGTATTTAGCTAGAAAACTTATCGCAAGATACTGGATGGCTCCTACGGTGTCCACTGGGAAGCAATGGATCTCATATGTAATCTCCCTCCTTCCAAGAGAAAGACTGGCCTACAACCGTAGAAACGACAAGGGGAAATTTGACAAAATATGGCAACCCTGGTTGAGGGAGGCGGAAGTGGCCCCCCATCAACTGGTAGTGGAAAAGCTCCGGATGTAGAGCAGAGGGAATTGCGTAGAAAGGAAAGAACAGGCCAAAAAAATAGTCGGAAAAGGAAGAGGCAAAAGGAGGGGAAAGGAAAGGGGAGAAGAAGGAGTAAGATAGTGAGTGGACCCAAGGGGTGATAACTACACAACAAAGAATAGGTTGGGGGGGGAGCCAGCGGCAAATGAGGGAGTGGCAATTAAAATAAAATAAAGCAACCCTAAAGTGACGATTGACAGGTAGATGTGAGGGTGGGAGGGGGGAAGGCTTGGGGCGGGTAAGGGATAAGATATGATATTGAGAATATAATAGAGACTTTGTATAATTTTTATAGAAATTGTATTATTATATACAATGTATAACTGCTTTGTGAAGTGTATGTATTAAATTAAAATAAAAAAAATTTTCTGATAAAAAACAATGTACTCCGAGATTTGTCGCAGTTATGTGTGGTGGTTTATCTCAACGATATCCTCATATTTTCCAAGTCCCTGGAGAGCCACCACACAGATTTCTGCCATGTGCTTCAGAAACTAAGAGAGAACAATCTCTATTGTATATTGGAGAAGTGTGAATTCCATCCTGAACAGGTTAAATTCCTGTCATTTCCACTGCTGGTTTTTCGATGGACCCAGACAAACTTTTAGCAGTCCTACAGTGACCTTGACCCGTGGGTTTATGTCCTTTGCAGCGTTTTCTTGGCTTTTCCAACTATTACTCTGGTCAAGCCCCTGACTGATGACCAGAAAGGACGGTAACCCAGAGTTGGTCTTCGGAGCCCATTAAGGCCTTTGAGAGTTTCAAGGCTGCCGTTGTTTCTGCTCCTGTGTTGGCACATCCTGATCCTACGTTACCTTTTATTCTTGAGGTTGATTCTTCTGAGACTGGAGTTGACGCCCTTCTGTCTCAACGTCCTACCTCTGAGAGCACTATGCATCCTTGTGGCTACTTTTCCAAGAAATTGTCACCTGCGGAGTGCAATTATGAGATTGGTGACAGAGAGCTGTTAGCGATCATTTTAGCCCTGAAAGAATGGAGACATCCCCTCAAAGGTACCACTGTGTCAGTTCTCATACTTACTGACCATAAGAATCTCACATTCTTGTCTGAGGCTAAATGCCTCTCTCCCAGAAGGGCGTGATGGGCTCTTTTTTGTCTAGTTTCAATTACACTGTCTCATTCTTACTAGTTACTAAGAATGTAAGGGCTGACGCTTTGTCACGACAATTTTCCTCCACTTCCAAGATGGAGTCAGTTCCGGTTCCTGTGATTCCTTCTGATCATATTCTGGCTTTGGTTCACACCAGTCTCACTTCTCCTGGGTGACAAAATTCTTGCTGCTCAGGTCCATGCGCCTCCTGAGAAACCTTGTGACTGCTGCTTTGTCCTAGAGAGTCTCCGTACTGCTGTGCTTCAGACTTACCATTCTCCCAAGGCTGCTGGCCACCCTGGGAAGAATCAACTCTTTTGGGCCATTTCCCAACAATTCTAGTGGCCTAGTCTATGTGCTGATGTAACCGCCTTCGTAGTTGCCTGTTCCGCGTGTGCTCAGAGTAAGACTCCACGACACCTTCCAGTGGGCCTCCTACAACCCATACCCAATGAAGAGAGGCCCTGGACCCACCCGTCTATGGATTTCATTGTGGAGTTACTTAAGAAGTTGCCCACTTCTAAGGAACCGGCTTCCTTTTTTTGCTCGGGAGATCTTTAGCTTACATGGGCTACCCAAGGTGATTGTCTCGGACAGGGGTAGTCAGTTTGTGTCCCGGTTCTGGCGAGCCTTTTGTGCACAGTTGGGAATTCAGCTTGCTTTCTCATCACCACTTGTGTCAGGCACAGGTAATTATTCAAATATTATATCACTCTTAGAACACAACACATATATGTGAAAAATACACAGTATAGTAGTCTAGTCAATAAAAAGTAAACTGAGTTGAACCTAACAAAAATATTTATTTAGCACAGACACATACAGAAAAGTAAGGCCCCTTTCACACGATCGGACCGTTCAGGTCCGCCTGTCAGTTTTGACGGCGGACCTGAACGGGCGATCCATGTTAGCCTATGGAGCGTCGGATGTCAGCGGAGACATGTCCGCTGACATCCGACCCCGTCCGATCCGCTAAAAGCAGACGTATGGCTCTACGTCCAGATCCGTCGCTGGTGGATCGGATCGGGTGAGATCTGACGAAAACGGACACGCTGTCCGTTTTCGTCCGATCCCTCCATAGGCGGCAGCGGCGCCTGACAAGCCCCTCCCCGCTCAGTGAGCAGAGAGGGACCTGTCATCCGCCGGCTCAGCGGAGATCAACAGACAGATCTCCAGCTGAGCCGGCGGACCGAGGCGGGCTCCGTAGAAACGGAGCCCGCCTCGTGTGAAAGGGGCCTTATATATAAAATAATATTTTAATGTGTATTAACTATATCTTTTTTTCATTTGTAGGTTTTATGATTGTCGTCGTCAGCCAATAAAAAGATAGAGAGGCATCTCCTTGCCCTGTCTACTGGAGGAAAGGCTGTGGTCTGCAGACAATGGGAGGCGGTCGCTGTAAATTTGAGGGGAAAATCTGAAATGAGGGGAAGCTCTGCTGATTTTATCATCCAATCATGTACAAGCAAATATTCAGTTTTTTTATTTTCCTTGCATGTCCCCCTCAGATTTACAGCGACTGCACTTCCAAGTGCATTTGTAGTGGAAAGTGGATTTGCCTTTAGTAAATAGACCCCACTGTTTGTATGTGTAACCTATAATTATTCTATTTCTACAATATTTGGAAATGCATCTGATCTTAGTATCCTCCACTACAATCAACCACCGGTAACTAGAGTGGAACTTAGAAAAGAGTAGCGAAAATAAAATATTTGCTATATATAATGAAGACAAGAACAAACAAATGTTTTCTTTAAGGTGTTTGTTAACCTAAAAAAAAAAAAAAAAACCTTAACCACTTAAGGACCACCCGCCGCAGTTGTACGTTGTCTGTTTGAAGAGGATTGCCATTGTTATGGCAACAGATAGCAGATAGCTGCCATAACCCAGGTATCCTCTTCAGCAGGCGGTCATCCTTCAGATAAAAGTGGTCTCTGCGGCGGATTTGCTGCAAGCTCACTTTTATCGGGTGTGGGAGAGGTCGCCTCTGATGCTTACCATAGCCATCGGTAGCGGTGGAGACGATCGGGTCTTTTTCCCTGACAGGCACTTCCGCCCTCTAGTCTTAAAAGGGGATTTTTTTTGGGGGGGATATGACTTTCCTTTTTTTTTATTGCATTTTAGTGTAAATATGAGATCTGAGGTCTTTTTGACCCCAGATCTCACATTAAAGAGGTCCTGTCATACTTTTTTTCTATTAGAAGCGATGTTTACATTTCTTGTAATAGGAATTAAAAGTGACCCAAAAATGTTTTTTCAAAAGGACGGTGTCCAAATAAAAAAAAAAAGTAAAAAAAACATAAGAAAAAAAATAAATGAAAGCGTCCTGTCCCGCGAAGCTTGCACGCAGAAGCGATCGCATACGTAAGTTGAGTCTGAAAAATAGGCCAGGTCCTTAAGTGGTTTAAACACAGAGCTTGTGCTGTGTAATTTGGCCCCTTACCTAAAAAACATGCCTGATTCTGCCTGGCTATACCCCTCCCCTCTGTAAACTCACCACGGTATATCATGCCTGCTGAGCCCTATGTTGCCGTCATCTGCTGCCCTGCTTTTGAGTCTGTCCTTCTCTGTCCTCTTCTCTGCCCTCTCCTCCCCCCCAACCTGTCTGCTCATGTAGGTGCCCACCCCTTCCCCTCCTGTTGCTCTTATATCTACAATAAAATAATCTTGTCCCCTCTGTCACATAATAATAAGTGTCCCTGTGTCTGTTTTATATGAAAAATGTGCCTTTATCAGAGCGGCTCCCAGCAATCACGTGACTCCTCGGCTCTCTCTCCTCTTTTTCCCTTATCCCCAACTGATGTCAGTGGGAGTGCTTGGCCCTGCCCACTATAGCTGTCAGCTGGGCAAAGGAGAGAGCCAAGGAGTCACGTGAATAATAACAATTTACACTAATGGGTAGAGATTTTGCAAAATAAGTTTTAATCATATTTTGCTAGATAAACCTTTTTGAGATTCTCTCTTAATCATTAACCACTTAGCAACCGGCCCATAGTCGAATGACGGCTACAGGGTGGTTGCTTAACCCCGGGAGGGCGTACTATGACGTGACCTGATCGCGGCCATTTACCATGTGATCGCTCCGTCAAATGACGAAGCGATCACATGTAAACAAACCCGCGTCATATCATTACGCCGGTTCCTCTCTCTCCTTTCTGTACCAATCAGTACAGTGTGAGAGGAGAGGGGGAGAGATCGGATGGCAGCAGCGCTGTGGGCTGGATCTGTAGTGCCCACAGCGCTGCTCTGTGACAAATGCAGTCACATCCAGCCATCCATGCTCAGCCATCTCTCAATACTCTGCAATACTCTGCAATACCCCGCAATACTCTGCAATACCCCGCAATACCCCGCAATACTCTGCAATACCCCGCAATACTCTGCAATACCTTGCAACACCCTGCAATACTCTGCAATACCTTGCAACACCCTGCAATACCCTGCAATACCCTGCAATACTCTGCAATACCCCGGAATATTCTGCAATACCCTGCAATACTCTGCAATACCCTGCAATACCCTGCAATACCCAGCAATACCCAGCAATAAAGAAGTGTCCTTTGCGCTTGTCGGATGATATAGTGAAAAATAAAGTGAAAAATAAGATGCAAGCTCATAAATATTAAATTAAATATGTGAAAAAATCACACACATTTAAAAACTATATTGCAGCAAATGTGAATGCTCACAGCAATCCTGATTTTGTGGAATATGAAGAAGAATTTCGCGCAAAATTCAAAAGGATTATGTGGAATAAAATAGGTTTAAATAATGTGCATCATGTGTAAACACCATAAAAATCTATGAATAATAATAACAAAATATTTGATGTGTCAAAGATAGCATTTACTATAGGGACCAAATTGTCTCTTATAACAATGGATGCTAAAACTCATATAATCTAAACAGGACTATATAAAGTGCAAATTAGTGCAATAAATATTGTGACAATACCGCAATATGTGAAGTGAGAAATAAACTAAAATAAATTAAATGAATACACATTAGTGCTGGGAGCACAGTGAAAAGATTTAAAAGTGATATAAACCATAACCATAACAACTGTGATGCCTTATATTAGCAAACCCTTGGCTACATGTGTATAATAAGTGTGTCCGCTCGCTCACCACTGTGGCTCACCACCGTGGAGAGAGGCTGTTTGTATGAGAGATCAATCCTTTATCCATGTGAAGCACATTGGGAGTAGCTGGAACTACAAGAGGGCGGAAGGTAAACAGCTGATCCATAGTAGAAGGAAGAGATCATTGAAGAGTCAAAGACAAGGAGTTATGTTTGAGTCTGCCTGACTCATTCTTGAGATCCATGGACCTCACTGATAGCGCTGTACCAGTAATTGCAACATCTTATCTACAACCCTCAATGCCTTTATACTACAACTTGAAGGTGAGAGTTCTGTGAGACCACATTTAGAAGACACTACCAGGAGAGCCAATAGGTCATCACACTACATTCCAACACCAGCCAGTTATTGATCAGAGGATCTCTCGTCCACCTAATCCCACATTTAAGAGACTCTCTTTTTTCCATTTTTCCATGTTTTCATTTTTTATTATTATTTACAGTTTATATCACTTTTAAATCTTTTCACTGTGCTCCCAGCACTAATGTGTATTCATTTAATTTATTTTAGTTTATTTCTCACTTCACATATTGCGGTATTGTCACAATATTTATTGCACTAATTTGCACTTTATATGATATTTATATTTGCACTAATGAGAGGTACTTAGTGAGGGAGTGGGGTGCTCCTCACCCAAAGGGATTTGGGCAGAATCCATACAATATACAAACAAGATATTTGGGGGGCACACCCTAAAAGATGCATTAAAGATGGTGCAGCCATAAGACCATACAGTAGAAGAAAATATTACAGCGCACACATGCAAAAAAGACATTTACCTCCTATCCCCATGTGCTCGCATGTAGCAGTGAACGCAAACGTAAGTCCCGCCCACATATGAAAACGGTGTTAAAACCACACATGTGAAGAATCGCTGCGTTTGGTAGAGTGAGAGCACTAATTTTGGCCCTAGACCTCCTCTGTAACTCAAAACATGTAACCAGTAAAAAATTGTAAAGCGTCGCCTATGGGGATTTTTAAGTAGGGAAGTTTGGCGCCATTCCACAAGCGTGTGCAATTTTGAAGGGTGACATATTAGGTATCTATTTACTTGGCATAACTTCATCTTTCACATTATGCAAAAACATTGGGCTAACTTTACCGTTTTTTGTTTTTTTAAGTGGGAAACTGTTTTCTTTCCCAAAAAAATGCGTTCGAAAAATTGCTGCGCAAATACCGTGCGAGATAAAAAGTTGCAACGACCGCCATTGTATTCTCTAGGGTCTTTGCTAAAAAAATATATATAATGTTTTGGGGTTCTAGCAAATAAATGATGATTTCTACATGTAGGAGAGAAATGTCGGAATTGGCCTGGGTGCTCCAGAACGCCTGAAGGTGCTCCCTGCATGTTGGGCCTCTGTATGTATGTGGCCACGCTTTGTAAAAGTCTCACACATGTGGTATTGCCATACTCGGGAGTAATAGCAGAATGTGTTTTGGGGTGTAAGTTGTGGTATGCATATGCTGTGTGTGAGAAATAACCTGCTAATATGACAATTTTGTGAAAAAAAAGAAAAAAAAAATCTTGATTTTGCAAAGAATTGTGGGAAAATATGACAACTTCAAAAAACTCATCATGCATCTTTCTAAATACCTTGGAATGTATTCTTTCCAAAAAGGGGTCATTTGGGGGGTATTTGTACTTTTCTGTCATGTTACTGCCGGTTCACACAGGGGCGGCACGACTTGCAGGTCGACTCACCGAGGCGACCTGCACACGACTTTAGCGGCGACTTGCAAAACGACTTCTGTATAGAAGTCAATGCAAGTCGCCTGAAGTCGCCCCAAAAATACTACAGGAACCTTTTTCTAAGTCAGAGAGACTTGCGTCGCTCCTATTAGAACGGTTCCGTAGTACAGAACGGGACGCGACTTGTCAGGCGCCTGACAAGTCGCCCCTGTGTGAACCGGGGCTTAGGGTCTCAAGAAATTAGATAGACCGTCAGTACTTCAGGTGTGATAAATTTTCAGATATTGGCACCATAGCTTTTGGACTCTATAACGTTCACAAAGACCAAATAATATACAGAGATTTGGGTTATTTTGGGTTATTTTTACCAATGATATGTAGCGGTATAAATTATGGCCAAAATATATTAAGAAAAATTACTAATTTGCTAAATTTTATAACAGAAATGAAGAAAATGCATTTTTTTACCAAATTTTTGGTCTTTTTTCTTTTATAGCGCAAAAAATAAAGAACCCAGAGGTGATTAAATACCACCAAAAGAAAGCTCTATTTGTATGAAAAAAAGGACAAAAATTTCATTTGCGTACAGTGTTGCATGACTGAGTAAATTGTCATTCAAAATGTGAGAGCACTGAAAGCTGAAAATTGGTCTGGTTATTAAGGGGGCTTAAGTGCCCAGTGATCAAGTGGTTAATGCAACTTATGCTCCCTCCCCCACCCGATCTTTCATACTCTCCATAATTCATTATTACTACTACATTCAATTCTACTCTCTGGAAATCCATTTGTTTGAATGCTACAGTATCATCAAGATTGGCTATCTCATCTATTTCAGATCAACAAGACCAGCCAGAGGGGAGAGCGCAGTGCAGCCTGCCTCGCTCATCTGTCTTTATTTGTGAGGGCATTGAGCTTCAGAATGAGCCAAAGCTGACCCCTGTGATTCCCCAGACTCCTGCCTTCTCCCCATGGCCAGAGGAGGAGGTCACGGGCCAAGGTTCCCGCATTCTGCCACCATCTGATGCTGCCCCTGGGGTGCCTATACTGCAGGAGCCACAGCTGTTGCCTCCTCCTACCCGGATGTCACCGGCACCTACTGCTGTACCGCCTGGCCCAGCAACTGTCCATGACGCAGTGCTTCAAAGGGTGCTCACAGAAGTTCAGAGGCTGGCAAGTGACAACAGAAGAATGTCACGGGACATCAGGAGGCTAACCCGGACCATTCAACTTGCAGCCAGGCAACAGACTGACCATATAGAAATTATGTTGGCCCCGGTAAACAGCAGAACCAGGCAATGGAGCATTTGAGACTCTCTTTGCTGGATGCAATTTCCAGGCACAATGCTCCATTGCCTGGGAGCTCCTCTGCAACTCAGAGCAGCAGAGAACCCTCTCCTTTGGAAACCTGAGGGCTAATTCTACCTCTGCCCCAGGACCCAAGGCAGCTCAGCTCACCTTTTTGTTAATAGTTGTATATGTATACGTGTTAACATACATGTTTTGGTTTCTACTTTTGTTTGTGTAAATAAATACAAATAATTTTCGCCTAATAAAAGCATACTTTAGTGCTTGAGCCAGTTTTGACACCTGTCCAGGTAGTGAAACCCTGACAGGAGGCAATCCTCCAAGGTGCTGTTTGCACTCATGCGTGATCTGTGCTTTCTTGATGTGTTGCATGACCATGTGCGCACTGACTGCCTTCAAACGGTTTGTCTTTCACCTTCATGGTGCTGCTTATACTGAACTTAAGGCAATGCGTTTGTGTTCCAGTGTCCTAGGTATTCAAGATTCGAGAAGAAGGCAGGGGGAGTGGAAATAGCAGGACTATTGCAGCAGGTAATTTTCAAACTGAATGGTTTAAAGTTTTTATTTAAATGTACAAATGATACAGCTGTCCCATTTATTTATTATGCTACTAAATGACACAGTTGTCCCAAAAGAACAACTATTTAAGCTATACTACCAGACCAGTAGCTAAAACCTTGGGCTGTAAAATAGCAGGGCAGGAGGTATGAGTTAGGACTTAGTACGGAATCAAATCGTCACAAACCAAATGGAACTTTGTTTTCAACCCAACCATCTCAGATGTTCATTAAATTTGATAGGATGGTACAGGTCAGACGTGCAGTAACTACCATATCTGACATTTGAGCCCTCACGAAATTGTCGGGATCGGACATGTGATGATTTGGCATGGAATGATGACCTTAGGAGAGACAGTGGGACTGGGTCAGGTGGAAATTATGTTACCATGGATGATGTAGATTGAGTATTTTTTTTTTTATTCAGCATCAAAGTCAAGAGCAGGGTAACCAAGCTTTGGCAGGTTGACTTTTAAAAAAACAATTTGCTCTAAGAGCTGGGGGAGCAATTGTGAGTGCTGAGGGCATAATACATTTCCTGTTACAGAAAACACCCGCTCACTCTGGACCGTGGTTGAGGGACAGGAAAGAAGCTCCTGGGCTACCCAGGACAAAGCAGGCCACACACCCTTCTTCTCATCCCAGAAACTCAGGGGATATGTACTGGGGGGCAAAGGAGACTCTGCTAGGTAAGCCCTAACTATGTCCCCAGCAGTTTTTTCTTTTCTGAGGGGCTGTTTAGTGGGTCCCACAAAAACTGTCAAATGTCTCAGCCCAAAAAGCTGATTCACTGGTGGAGTGAGCACTGGCAGCAGTGCTGCTAGTATCAGGTAACATAGTATCATCAGACCTCTCCAGCTCCTCTTCTTCTCCCTCCTCTAACTGTATTCCCATTTTCCTTTCCCTCTCACTTACCCTCTCTATCAATCTATCCCTCCAGGTGGTGAGAGTATTTTTGCGGAGTGCTATCTTGCCTTTTATTCTGGGGTCACAAATTGTGGCTAACATAAACTCGGGGCGAGAGTCGATGAGCTCTTTTACGCACCAACTGAGTTGTTCCTTCTGCCTTCTCAGAAGGGCATCAAATTCAGCAAGTATATTGGCTCCAGGCAATCATTCCCTATTGGAAAGGAAGGAATCAATTTTATTTGAAAGGTGTGCAAAGAGGGGAACCACTTGTGCCAGGCTAGCACTCTCTTGACTTAAATTGTCAGTGACATCCTCAAAAGGCCCGAGCACTGTGACAACTTGGTCAATCATGACCTAGTCCTCCCTGCCTAGTGGTCTGGCAATACCAATAAAATGTTCGCATGCCATTGCGTGAATTGCCCTCTGTTGCTCAAGTATACACTCTAGCACACGTAAGGTGGAGTTCCACCTCGTTCCAACATCCTGTTTGAGGCAGTGCTCCACGAGGCCTGCCTTTCTCTGTTCCTGCCTGAGAAGGTGGCTATTCTTCAAACTACGGTGGAAGTGACCAGCAATTTTGCAGCATGACTCTAGAAGTGCTGCTAACCTTCCACTGTTAGTGTTATCATCAAGAGCAGACCTAATGAGTAGATGCAGGATGTGTGCACAGCAGCACACACCAACAAATCTTCCATCACGGATAGCCTATGTCATGTTGGGTCCACCATCACTGACAATAAATACCATTTTGACATTCGTGCCTGCCTGTTCCCCTAGCCACTTCCCTATCATTTTCTGAAGTGCATTTAGAAAATTCTGTGATGTGTGTTGCTGATCCATCACCTCAGCATGGAGGAGGAAGGAGTGCAATCCTGTCTTGTGCACTGTAGCAGCGGCCATAGCACTTGTTTGGTGGTTGTATATCTTGCGACCCACATTGGGCTGCCTCCAATGGACAGTCAAGCACAGGAAGGCATGCTGGCCACTTTGAGCACTCCATAAATCAGTTGTAAAGTGCATTGATTGGCCAGCAGCCTTCCCCAGCAACTCCTTCAAAACCCCAACACATGAATGGTACAGCGAGGGCACTACAGTTCTACTAAATGTGGTGCATGAAGGGACCTGGTATTGTGGTGCCACAGCCTGCATAAGCTGCTTGAAGGGCTCCCCTTCCATAAAATTGAAAGAAGCACCCCCAACAGCTATAAGCTGTTCAATGTAACCCACCAAAATGTTCAATAGTGGCCTGTATGGATTTATTTTGCATTTTAGTACGACCTGCAGCTCCAGAAGTGGTGGTGACTGTGACACTGCTGGTACTAGTTGCGGTAGATGGAGGAGTCACACCCATTTCTTCCCTCAGCACCACTGGCCTGTGGTGGGTAAGCATGTGTTGCTTTATCCCAGCGTTCGTGAGATGACCCAACAGTCTCCCATGGCTGACTTCTCTGCTGCATAGTTTACATGCAGCTGTGTGGCCATCACCAACTATCACAAAATGCTCCCAAATTTTGGTACGACGGCTGCTGCCACTGTGTGGTGAAGATTTTTTAGAGAGAGCTGCAGATGCTAGAGCAACTTGCTTCATTTTGGTTGTAGCTTGGCCTGTGCACTCTGCTATGCTGCTGTGTTTTGTGATAAAACAGGAGGTGGTCTCATGCCAGGGATAGTGAAGGAGGTTACTTGACTAACAGTTGTGTTGGCGGGACTAATGTTTATGGGAGACTCAAGCAGAACAGGAGAGGCAGGTGCCACTGGTGCTGTTCTTACAGGGGAATACAACAGTGGGGAATCAAATTTAATATAAGAATGGGAATATTCTGTCTCATAAATATTTGGTTCCTGATCGGAATTAAAAGGTAAGGTATAACCTGAATCTTCCATGTTTGGGAAGGAGGATTTATCACCATCAGATGTTGGGGGGACTTGCTGAATTCCCTCTTCTCTCGGATAGCTAATGGGAAATGGGACTAAAAAATCTCCCTCATTACTTCTATGACCTGTAGATGTAATTTTTTCAGTGGTGATGGTGGTGCCAATGGGAGTGGTGGTGGTGGAATTATGAGTGCTCAAAATGTCTTGCTCATATTCTAATATTTCACTTTTAGGCTGGTTAAATGGATGTTCAGAATCAAAAGCCTGTGTTGGTGGTACTGTCAGGCCTTTCCTGTAAAAAATACTTGGTTTCACCACATTTCTCGAAGTACGGAGGTGGTGGTGACACAAGTGGCACTAGTAGTAATTGTGCAGGTTGTAATTAGGGGAAGATCCTGAAAAAGGCAATGACATGCAATAGATGCCAACTGCTTCCTGATCTCAGAGCAGGAACTCTCAGCCCTGCTAGTAGAGGATTTTGAACCATCAACAGTTTCCCTCCCTGACCTTTCCTGTTTGGAGGGTGGCCTTAGCATAGCACTACTGCTAGTCAAAGTATCAGAGCTTGGCCTCTTGCAGCTGCTAGATCTGCCTGAACACATTGGCTGAGGCACTGAAATAGGACAGGCAAGCTGCTCATGTTGCTTCATTTGCCTCCCCTTTGAAAAGCCTAACTGGAACGTTGTATAGTACTGGTGGTGGAAGTACGACTGTCTGGGCCTGGCAATACAGATGCTGACATACATGACAGAGACAATGGTGGTACAAACTCACAGGTGCTGGTGGTGGTTGTTGTTGCTGTGTCACTGCTGCTGCTGATACCAGGAGGAGGAATCTCATGTTGAGAGCTTGAATCCATCTTGACAACAACTTTACTAGACTGGACTCTCTTCTGCTGCATCTCAAATATTGTCTCCTCTCCTCTGCTCAAACTCCCTTTGTCACTCAGTTCCCACTGGATTGCAGTGAACTTTTGCCCTTAATCCAAGCTCCAGCACAAAATAAAGCAGCTGATTGGACTGTAAATTACTCCATGCCAGTAATCCATCCCCCAAGGTATCAACTGATTGGCCTAAAAAACTGCAACTCTCTAATATCCATGATAACGAATGAATTCGAATTGAAATTGAAATTCGTCTGAATTTTGCAACTTTCGGACATTCGGATACATTTGAATTTCCGAACACAGCAATTACGAATAAAATTGAATCTGAAATAAATTATATCGCAAATAGCAAATGGCTTTGGTGTAATTTGTTGATGCTTTAACGCGGCCTAATGCAACAGCAAGTCGACTCGTGATTTTGCATAAAGAATTATTTCATTTCACTATTTGTTAGATTAAGCGGACATTCGGATAAATCAATTTCTTTCCAATTGTTTATATAGTCCAAAATGCAGCGCTAATGTAAATGAACAGTTCATTCAGTGAAGATGAGCAAATAACTAAGAACCTTTTACCACTTCCAATGTGTCAGGAGAAAGAAAACACCCAACACCCAGGTGTGTCTCAGTCTGCTTACCAGATATCGATTTGTACAAGGATTTTGAGTATGGCCTCATGTAATAAAAGATAACTGGTTATAAACATGTACCATCATCCAAATTAATATAGAGAAACAAGAGGGAGTGGGAACAAGGGGACAGTGGCTGATGTTGACCCCATAACATTCCCACCCTAAGAGTAGCTGGACTATCTCGGTACTGATTGACAACAATTTATAAATTATGTAAAAAAGGTTTATTACAAAAAGCAAAATACATAGTATACTTAAAATTGAAAAACAGAAGCTCAGGATTTCCCCAAGGGATATCTGTTGTTACAAGATAAAAAATGGTCTGGGTCTCGACTAGTTTTGCGGTATTACCGCTTCCTCAGAAGGACCAATCTATAAAACAGATAATACAATAAAATAATTGCAAAGATCATAATACAGCATGTAAGAAAAGGAAAAAATAACCAAAAAAAATAATATAAAGAACTAGCTTACCCTGTAACTAGGTGATCATGTGCGGTATCAGGCCGCCCAAATAATTTCCCCCTGCGGCGGACAAGGGGGATTGTGCGGAATTCTCTAAATGAATAAAAGGCATAGAACAGGTGAGGGGCCTAATGAATTGGCTGGTTAAAAGATAAAGGAAAATTGACAATGCACATAATAAGGGGGGTTGGAAAAAAGATATGGTGGAGGCAAGGGAAAAGGAGGGAAGAGAGAAAGGGATAGGAAGGGAGTAGGAGGGAAAAGCGGGGGGGGGGGGGATGAGGAGGGGAATGAGGAAGGAGAGGAAGGGGAGGAAGGGGGAGGGGGACAGGGGGAGGGGGAGAGAGGGAAGCCATGGAGAGGGGGGGAGAGAGGGAAACCAGACGGGAGGGGGGCGGAAAAAGAGGGGGAAGGAAGAACCCATGGAGATAGGTGGGGAGAGAGCAAACTAGGGAAAGACGGGAAACAGGGAATGAGGAAAAGGGAAGAGGTGACCAGCGCCCTAATTAGTGAGTGATTAGGCAAGATATCGACACAAGGTGTAGCTCACCATTGTAGATGTTTCGAGAGATAATAGAGATACCAGGCCACGTAGAGGTTCCTGATGATGTGGAGGCTGGATGGCCGGTAGGGAACAAGGACGCCAGCTGTGTCAACTAAATAAGGCATCATGGAGGGTACAGAAATGTGGGAGCCCAACAATGTGGGTGGATATCCCATGGGTAAAAAGGGAGTCTGTAAAAAAGGGGTATCGAATATAACATAAGATACCGGATAGTATCCATGGGGAGGTAACAAGTATAAATAACGTTAGGGTAAAGGATAGTATCCGAAAGCAGCAAAGAAAAAACATACCCATAGACGTCCTTAGTGAACCAATGAAGGCGTCCTTTCCATCCAAGCCCCACGTGTATGAACCTCCAGTGGAGAGATCCGCAGTGCTCACCCAGAGGCCCGAGGGCCCATTAAGTGAGCTCCCCAACCTGGAGACGCCCACGACGCTGCCGGTTGGTGGCGTCTGACGTCACCAGGTCAGTTTCTCCGCACTATGCAGGTGCGCGGCCCACGCTACTGCGCATGCGCGTTCAAGATGAGCCCATGGGTGGGGAGCGGGTTCTTTCACTCACACTCGGCACTATGCACTTTTCGCCTTGGTCGGCTTAGTCTATTAGCTATTCATTTCGGTTGGGCCCTCCTGGTGCCCGACAACAACCCTCCGTAGCCCTCACTTTCCCCTTTTCCCCCCCTTTCCTTGCCCTCGTCCCCTTATCACCTTCCCCACATTTCCACCTTCCACTCCCACCACCCACCAATAGGAGGCCTAATGAGATTATCTTATGGTTTTTGCAGCTGCCTGGATTCTATGATCTACCCTGAAATATGGGCTCTTTTCAGTAATGACAGTCCTCTTTGTTCCTGAGCCGTCTATGGGTGTCAATTCCCGCTTGTGTTTATCAACACAGTAATCGTTATTGTGGCATCTACACTGCCATCAATATCATTAATATTACAATAATTTTTTCTGTTTCTCATTACTACATGATGTCTTATGTTTTTCTATATTGTTCTAGCGATCCCTGGGTGCTCTGTGCGGTTCCTGGCTGCCTTTTGCCCTTCCCACAGAGGCGGACTTGTGTTTCTCCTGGCAGGGGTGACTTTCACCAGTTCATCCCCTTCTCGTTCTCTCCGAGCCCAGGGCTCCCCGCCCATGGGCTCGTCTTAAACGCGCATGCCCAGCAGCGCGGGCCGCGCACCTGCGTAGTGTGGAGAAACTGACCTGGTGACATCAGACGCCGCCGACCGGCGACGTTGTGGGCGTCTCCAGGTTGGGGAGCTCACTTAATGGGTCCTCGGGCCTCTGGGTGAGCACTACGGATCTCTCCACTGGAGGTTCATACACGTGGGGCTTGGATGGAAAGGACGCCTTCATTGGTTCACTAAGGATGTCTATGGTTAAGTTTTTTCTTTGCTGCTTTCGGATACTATCCTTTACCCTAACGTTATTTATACTTGTTACCTCTCCATGGATACTATCCTGTATCTTATGTTATATTCGATACCCCTTTTTTACAGACTCCCTTTTTACCCATGGGATATCCACCCACATTGTTGGGCTCCCACATTTCTGTACCCTCCATGATGCCTTATTTAGTGGACACAGCTGGCGTCCTTGTTCCCTCCTTATTCCCCTCCTCATTTCCCCCCCCTGCTTTTCCCTCCTACTCCCTTTCTCTCTTCCCTCCTTTTCCCTTGCCTCCACCATCTCTTTCCAACCCCCCTTATTATGTGCATTGTCAATTTTACTTTATCTTTTAACCAGCCAATTCATTAGGCCCCTCACCTGTTCTATGCCTTTTATTTATTTAGAGAATTCCGCACAATCCCCCTTGTCCGCCGCAGGGGGAAATTATTTGGGCGGCCTGATACCGCACATGATCACCTAGTTACAGGGTAAGCTAGTTCTTTGTATTATTTTTTTGGTTATTTTCCCTTTTCTTACATGCTGTATTATGATCTTTGCAATTATTTTATTGTATTATCTGTTTCATAGATTGGTCCTCCTGAGGAAGCGGTAATACCGTGAAACTAGTCAAGACCCAGACCATTCTATATCTTGTAACAATAGATATTCCTTGGGAAAATCCTGAGCTTCTGTTTTAAAATTTTAATAAGTATACTATGTATTTTCCTTTTTGTAATAAATCTTTTTTACATAATTTGTAAATTGTTGTCAATCAGTACTGAGATAGTCCAGCTACTTTTAGGGTGGGAATGTTATGAGATATCGATTTGTAATGAGCCTCAAATCAATCAATCACAGGAAGTGCAGGTGTTACTCTCCAAGGGGTCACAAGTGGTCAGAGGGTCCAGTATTCAAACGACATATAGCCACCATGTAAAAGATTTTTAGAGATAGGGCTAAAGTCACAGGTTGTCACTCCTCAGCAGTTCAGCATTACTCATAAACATGCAAATAAAAAAAAACAATTTTGTATTAAAAGTGTATGCTACCGGTGCAAATAAACAAATATTTTTTAGTATTTCCAATAGTTTAGTTTGCTGCAATCAAAGATACATACCGCCCTAGAGTGGGATGTTTAAAAATTGAACTATATATGGATTGCGCTAACTTCTGAGTAGATTAATATCATACCACTTCTGTTTTGCCATAGGACATGTGTGTTTGTGTTCTATTACTATGGAGGGTTCCTTGCAGGTGTCCCACCCCAATCCCTATTTAGTAGATTTACTTAATTCAATTATACAATCATTTCGTATGTGTGCCCAAAATCTACACACTTCAATATTTAAACTGTGTTCCTATAAAAAAATATCTGCATAAATATAATAAACAAATAATTTGCTAATAAATAACAGATTATACTAGTGATTTGAACCAATAAAGTGCAAATACTATAATAAACAAATAATTTGCTAATAAATGACAGATTAAACCAATAAAAGTGCAAGTGCTAATTATGAAACAATTATATCAAAAAAAGCACAAGTGCTAGAATATGTACTATATTATTAGGGGTAATTCAACTTAATCCAGTGAGTCCATACAAAAAAAGTCCCAACAAAATAGATAACAAGGCACAATGGATAGCCTGGGTGAGTGATCAACACCCTCCAATAATATCTTCCCTCACTTGTGGTTGGGTGCTCCTATTTCCACCGTTTTTGTGACTACACCACCACCTTTAGAAATGGCCACTCACCAGAAAACAAATGTATATGCGCCTTTGGTTCATTAATCGGATAACCACTCTGTTTCAATGGATCAATTAGCAGCCTCTCCAAGCAGTATATCTGTATCTCTTGATCTATTAGTACTCATACAAAATATAAATAGCCATCATAGTGTAGTATGCCTTTACCCTTTATTAAAAAGGTTAAAAACAGCTGTTAGACTCACATTTCAAAGTGCCTCCAAGCTGGCACCAAGCTAATCCAGCCGTGTGTTTGGGGTAAAGAGTGTCAGCGTGTCTTCCCCTGTGTTTTCCTCTATCGTATTGTTAAACCGGAAGTGACGTGTGCTTTCTCCCAGCAGCCTCTACGCGCTTCAGAATAGTGTTTGTGTCATCAGGAAGATCAGGAAGTCATCATAATATAAGATAGAATCCGTTGTTCTCAGTGTGCTTCCATCAGCCCAAAGAATCTGTCTTATATCATGATGACTGTATTTTCTTCATACCTGTAAGTGAACAACAAAAAAAATAGCCTTATTATTTATGAGCTTCACTATTTTTTGCCACCTTGATTTTCTTTGCATGTTTATGAGTAATGCTTAATGCTAAGGAGTGACAACCTGTGACTTTAGCCCTGTCTCTGGAAATTTTTTATATGGTGTCTATATGTCGTTTGAATACTGAAACCTCTGACTTGTGACCCTATGGAGAGTGACACCTTCACTTCCTGTGATTGATTGATTTGAGGCTCATTACAAATCAATATCTGGTAAGCAGTTTGAGACACACCTGGGTGCTGAGTGTTTTCTTTCTTCTGACACATTGGAAGTGGTGAAATACATTTTCTTTTTACCTTACGGGCTTCACAATTTTTTGCCGCCTTGTTTTTCTCCGAATGTTTATGAGTAATGCTGAACTGCTGAGGAGTGACAACCTGTGACTTTAGCCCAGTCTCTGAAAATCTTTTATATGGTGTCTATATGTCGTTTCAATACTGAACCCTCTGACCACTTGTGACCCCATGGAGAGTGACACCTGCACTTCCTGTGATTGATTGATTTGAGGCTCATTACAAATCAATATCTGGTAAGCAGTTTGAGACACACCTGGGTGCTGAGTGTTTTCTTTCTTCTGACACATTGGAAGTGGTGAAATTCATTTTCTTTTTACCTTACAGGCTTCACAATTTTTTGCTGCCTTGTTTTTCTCTGCATGTTTATGAGTAATGCTGAACGGCTGAGGAGTGACAACCTGTGACTTTAGCCCTGTCTCCGAAAATCTTTTATATGGTGGCTATATGTCATTTGAATACTGAACCCTCTGACCACTTGGAGGCCCCATGAGAGTGACACCTGCACTTCCTGTGATTGATTGATTTGAGGCTCATTACAAATCAATATCTGGTAAGCAGACTGGGACACACCTGGGTGTTGGGTGTTTTCTTTCTCCTGACACATTGGAAGTGGTGAAAGGTTCTTCATTATTTGCTCATCTTCACTAAATGAACTGTTCATTTACATTAGCGCTGCATTTTGATCTATATTTTATTTTTTGTTTGGTGATCAACCAACTGTGCTGGCTGCTTTTGACATTGATATACACACTATAGCTTGTGCATATGGTTTATATTGACCTTAGCGCTGATACCCATCTATTTCTGTTTTCCATTTGTTTAGTAGCTCACTAGGGAATAAAACAAATCGATTCAAATAAAACAGAACTAGGGCCGGTCCATGTGGCGCCCCCACATGGGCGTGGTCATCTTACTAACTCCTCCCCTTTACAAATATTTCTATGGCAACGACTCAAACATAGAGACGCTTCCCGAAGGCGTCTTCCTTACCCTGGGATCCTCCCATGATCTCTTAACAATAAATAAAATACAGGAAGAGAAGCAGAGTACTTTAATGGGACCTGGAGGGGGGTCTCTCTAATGGACACAGAGAGGGCCTCTGTTAGAGAGTCTGTTAGAAAGAGCCCCCAGGCATACTGCAGACATACTACAGGAGATGGTCAGAGACTGCAGACATGATACAGGAGATGGCCAGAGACTGCAGACATGATACAAGATATAGTCAGAGACTGTAGACATGATAGAATAGATGGTCAGAGACTGCAGACATGATACAAGAGATGGTCAGAGACTGCAGACATGATCAGTGCCCCCCCAAATGCAGCCTGCCAGTGCCCCCCAATTGCAGCTTATCAGTGCCCACCAAATGCAGCCTCATCAAAGCCCATCAAATGCAGCCTACCAGTGCCCACCTAAATGCAGCCTACCAGTGCCCACCTAAATGCAGCCTACCAGTGCCCACCAATTGCAGCCTACCAGTGCCCACCAATTGCAGCCTACCAGTGCCCACTAATTTCAGCCTACCAGTGCCCCCCAAATTCAGCCTACCTGTTCCTACCAAATTCAACCTACCAGTGCCCACCAAATTCAGCTTACCAGTGCCCTTGGATCACACAGAGCGGCAATCTCCTCCTGTCACAGAGCTTTTATTTGAATCGCCTGGGCGGCCACTGTAACAAAATCCCGCATCCTAGACCAGCTCATGGCTCCTATGGTAGAAGTCACACTGAGTCAGTTTCGGTTTGGATCAATGTTCCGTCTATCACAGGAGCCAATCTAGGAGGCGGGAATTTGTTACAGCACAGCTGGGCATTTCAAACCAAAGCTTGTGCGGTGTGTGTGACATACACAAGGAGAGAAAGAGGGAGGGGAGCACTCTGGCACTCAGGGCCGGTGCAAGGATTTTTGACTACATCATTTTGCTACCATCCTTTTGCTACTCCCTGTCTAAAACCTCCTGGTACCTCCTTCACAGTGCGCCTGTAATGTTATGGGGCGCAATGTGAAGAACGTAACATACCACTGAAAATAGAGCTGTGCTGAACTTCCATGGCAGTGTGTAATGAGGGGGTGGGGTTATGCACTCCTCGCTTACCCTCACTGGCCACAGGCAGCTGAGGCTAACTAAAACTTCCAATGTCTGGGTACACCCCCATATACCCCCCCACCCTGATCACACCTCCCCAGATACCCCTACCCTGACTGCAACCATAGATACCCCCCAATCTGATCACACACACCCAGATACCCCTACACTGATTACACCCCCAGATACCCCCCACTCTGATCATGCCCCCAGATAACCCACCCCACCCTGATCACACCTTGCCAGATAACATTTCCCTGATTACACCCCTAGATACCCCTCTACACACTGCAGAGCACTCTACTATAGAGAGTGGGGGCTGAGAGAGAGAAGGGGGGCTGAGAAAGAGCAGTTCAGAGAGAGGGGGGCTGAGAGAGAGAAGGGACTAAGAGAAAGGGACGGGCTTAAAGAGGGGGGCTGAGAGAAAGGGTGGTATACAGAGAGGCGGGCTGAGAGAGAGGGTGGTGGACAGAGAAGGGGGCTAACAGAGAGAAAGCTGAGAGAGAGGGGGGCTAACGGAGAGGGTGGTGGACAGAGAGAGCTGAGAGAAAGGGGGTCTGACAGAGAAAGAGCAGGCTCAGAGAGAGTGTGGCTGAGAGAGAGAGGGGGGGTTTCAGAGAGAGCATGGCTGAGCGAGAGAAGGGTCTCAGAGAGAGGTGGGGCCAAGAGAGAGGGAGGCTGGTGGACAGAGAGCGGAGCTGAGAGAGAGCGGGCGGCTGAGAGAGAGGGGGGCTGACAGACTGGGGGGAGATGAGAGAGAGACCCCTAGCCCTGTCCCTTTCCACAGTCCCTCCTCGGCCCCCCATCCCAGTCTGTATCTGCAGGTAAGTCTGCATGAGTGTATGATGCCCAGTACCTTCTTGATTCGGGAGGTGCTCTGCTGCTTCTTCCAGCCGCTCCCTAGCAGCTTGCCCCTCCCGCTCGCCCCTGTCCTCCAGGCCTCACTGCTGATGCTGGAGCAGAGTGGAGGTTGGAGGAGACGGAGTCCAGGCTTTGAGACTCCAGAGATTCTTCTGAGCGCCACTTTGGAGGTTAAGGAGGCTGTGAGGCTCTTCTCTCTCCTGGGCTCCCAGCTGCCCTCGATATTCACCTTCCACACAGATGCAGCCTCCTTCTGCGGGGCTGCCCAATCATCATGTTGAGATGCCTGCACCCAGAGGACGCTGCCACGCTCCCACCGCCACCCACCTGACATTGCAACAGGGCTGGTGCAAGGATTTTTGACACCCTAAGCACTATGGCACATGGAAGGCAGGAAGGATCACTATGGTACATGGAAGGAAGGTCCACTATGGCACATGGGAGGCAGGAAGGAGAACTATTGTACATGGAAGACTGGAAAACTATGGCACATGGGAGGCTGGAAGACAGGCACATGGGAGGCTGGAAGACTATGGCACGTAGAAGGCTGGCACATGGAAGACTGGAAGACTATGGCACATTTCAGGTTGGAAGACTGACACATGGGAGGATGGAAGACTGGCATATGGGAGGCTGGAAGACTATGGCACATGGAAGACTGGCACATTGAGGGCTGGAAGACTATGGCACATAGAAGCCTGGAAGACTGACACATGGGAGGCTGGAAGACTGGCACATGGGAGGCTGGAAGACTATGGCACATGGAAAGCTGGCACATGGAAGGCTGGAAGACTATGGCACATAGAAGGCTGGAAGACTATGGCACATGGAAGGGTGGAAGACTTTGGCGCATGGGAGGCTGGAAGAATATGGCACATATGAGGCTGGAAAACTGCCACATGGGAGGCTGGAAGACTGCCACATGGGAGGCTGGAAGACTGGCACATGGAAGGCTGGAAGACTATGGCACATGGAAGGCTGGAAGACTATGACACATGGAAGGCTTGAAGACTGGCACATGGAAGGCTGGAAGATTATGGCACATGGGAGGCTGGAAAACTGCCACATGGGAAGCTGAAAGACTGGCACATGAAAGGATGGAAGACTGGCACATTTAGGGAAGAGAGAGAGGGGAGACATCACTCCCCACTGCTGCAATGCTGCATTGTCTTCAGAGGCACAGGCAGCGACATCAGGACTGGAGCACTGGGATGGCTGCTTTGAAATCTCCTGCCCACAGCCCCTTCCAGGCACAGATTGGTTGCACAAAGGGGTTGTGGGTGGACACAGGGGGGACGTGAAAAGGAGGTGGGGCAGACCTAGCCTACCTCCTCTTCCCTCCTTGTACGGACTATACAGCGGGGTGGGGGAGATGTGCACACTGCAGCGGGCGCGCCGGCAGGTGGGTGAATGGGCGGTGGAGGTGCACTTTCGAAACTGATTGTCCCCTGGCACTTCAGCGCCCCCTCCCCTGCGGCGCTTGGGTGTGGTGCACCCTGCGCACCCACCCAGGATTGGCCCTGAATTGAACTATTCATTATGCGATCAGGATCACAAGTTGACTTGCTGTTGCATTAGGCTGCATTAACGCATCAACGAATTATGCTGAAGGCATTCACTATTTGCGATATAATTTATTTCGGATTTGGTTTTATTCGTAATTGCTTTGTTTGGAAATACGAATGCTTCTGAATGTCCGAAAGAGGCTAAATTCGTACAAATTTCGATTTGTTACGAAACAAATTGCACAAGCCTAGAATTTTTCACAAGTGGTAATATTTTATCAAGTGGCTCTCTAATGGTAGATTAGAGGTCAAAATAGGTGCCGTTATTAAATAATTAAAAAAGTGTTTTAGGGACACAGAAAACTACACAAGTACACAGTTATGCTGATAATTATTTTGTTACATAAAGTGTTTGGGATACACCATTTAAAGATCATACAGTATTTCTTGTTTAGAGTGTATTTTACTTTTTTTCTTGTCATATTCGTTTTTGTTTTTTTTGCTGTCCTCAGTGTTGAACACATTACGTCTTCAAAAATAACAAATGCTCAAGAGCTAGATTACCAGCTTATTCCATTTACCTCAGAAAACTAAACACTTCATGGCGATAACTCTCAGCTGTGCATATCTTTCCACTGTTGAAATAATTTGCTAACTTTCAGCACATCAACCTTTTGGCCTTTGGTCAGGCTTTTTTGCGTCAATTATTGCAAATACCTGTTTAACAATGTCTATTTAAGTCTGAAGTACTTCCTTGACGAAAGCTATCCCCTCCTAGTCTAGTTAGTAACTCTGGCTGATGATTTCTTAAAGAGAAGCTGTACTGAGTTTGGGTCAGTTTTATTTTTGTTACGTTTATATGTTTTATACACTGATATATTATTTCCATTTTACTTTATGTATAAAATCTTTATTTTACAAATAAACTTTTTAAACTGGAAGGGCCCATGACACTTGATTAGGGCTAGCCTACACTTGTGTTACCCTCTGAAGAGCAATCTGTGGTGGATCCTTCCTCAGAGGAAATTTAAAGGGCAGTGGGGAGACGTTAAGTTGCCTCCTCACTGCCTGTTTCAACCCCTAAAATTCATCACCACTGTACCCCAACTGTGTACATTTAAGTGAATGGGTCCTGTTCAGCAGGTGGTACTGCCCAGTGAGAGTGACAGTGGGGATACATTTTGCCATGCCATGCCACGATGCAAAGCATCATTACCACTGAATTTCTTCCCTCCACTGCTGCCTTTGCCGTTTAGAAGGAATTGGTTGGGGGGCAGTGAAAATCTGGCTTAGCCGCGTGATTTTACTACTCCTATGAAGCCTTTAAGTGATACTAAATGCACACTGTTTAATTTACATTATGCATTCTCTTTATGTATATGGACGATGGCACTGTACTTATTTTAATAATAAAAGGCATCTTAGCACCTATTTTTTATAACTGATATACAGCTGTCATGTGACCCAGCTCTTTTCCAGCTTATCAGCTTGGAAATATTAGCAGGAGGAGCTTCAAGTTCTCTACTGCCGCTCACATGTTAAAAAAAAAAAAGATTTCAGGATACAAAGGAAAACTACATAATTATTATTGTAGCAAAGTGTTTAGCCTCCTCCAGTCTAATGACAACCTTCAGAGCCAAAGATACTGTAGCTGCCATCCTTCTGTATGTGGTGGGTTGTGAGGCATAGTGGGTGCAAGGTGGATAAAGTTATTGGGCGCCAGACACTTGGATGTAAAAGAGGTTTTACTAACAGTCCTTTTTATATTTTGAGAGGGAAAGAGGGTTACGGCCAGGATAACCTTAAGCAGTTGTAATTTCAATTGGCAGACTCCAAGACTTCAATAGGAGGACAGTTGTACAGGGAAAGGCCCCTAACAAGGCGCCACATCTGCACGTGCAGGATTGCTGTCTCCTATGGCAACAGTCTTTAACAGTTCCTAACACAAATTGTTACAGTCCTCTTTGCTTCACTACAACTTCTACTTGTAGTTCTTCCACCCCTTGAGCTCCTGGTCTCTCACTGGACCCTCTGATTCACTAACTCTGAATCCCTGGAGCTCCTCAAAGCTTTGCGGTGGTATCTCCCTCAAGCGTCACCCACGTTTCCCTGCTGGGTCCCTAGCTTGGCACTCCAGATATTTCTCAAGCTTCACCCCTGCTAACCGATTCGGTCCCTGGCTTGACTCACAAGGCTGCTCTGCAAGCGTCACCTCCGTTAATTGGGTCCCTGACTTGATCACCGCCTGAAGTTTCCAGATTCTCCACCATGCGCGTTCGGTGAGAATGCTGCCCTGGTACTTGCTTCAGTTACTCACTGTGGTCCCTGGTAAAGGTAATTGGTCCCTTAGTGGCGACAGCTTCCCTTCTACCCCCGACCAGGACAGGTTCTCCGGCCGGCAGAGCCGTCACTTCTGGTTGGACGGCAAGCCTCAATCCCAACCCTGCACTGCCCTCTTACTTCTGGATAGGCCTTCACACAGCCTGGCAACCAGATGCCCCTGGTGCCAATCCCGCCCTAGCAGCCCAGGGCGTATGACACACATCCACCCAGACGGCCATCTAGGTGGCACAGAACATAAATCACCTGACCTCACTCGAATTTATAAGTTCTCCCAGCAGGCCAAGGGATTCAAGAAAACCCCTGCCCATTGGCTGAGATGCCCCATATACCCTTAACCTGACCCTGGGTTGCCCTTCTCGTATCTAGTACCACCAAGTACCCAGCCACCTAGTGGTAGAAGAGAAAAGTGCAACCAGGCCAAACTTAGGGAGAAATCAATGGATCTCTAGCAATTGACCAGGGTAACTACTCCTGGCAAGTAAATTTGTTAGGAGCTCCCTGACTAAACCCCAGGGTGCTACATTATCAAATACACATATCAAATTAACATCAAATTAATATAAATTACAGGAAGGTGATTCCTCCATCAATCATTATGTAATACCCCACCCCTATAGTGCAGAGCTGTTTAGTGGGCATGGAGGAAGAGGGACAGAGCAGGCTGTCATTTATCCAGTGTGTATACCCCACATACATGACTCTATCGTCATGTGGGCTGCATAGATAAGAAAAAGGAGGAAATGAGTAGCTTAGAAGAGAACTGAAACTGAAGCATGCTCAGTAGATGTGGCAATAGCTGATCTACACAATCTCAAGCTGCAGTGGGGACACAGACATAGAGAGAGGGACTGCAACCAGCAGGATCAACCAGGTTTTTCGCAAAATACAGAAAATGAAGCCCTTAGTGACTGCGTGAGTATGAGCAGCATGTACTGGCAGTTTTTAATGATGTGGGTTTAATGACACTTTAAGAGTCTGTGGCGATAGGCTTTCTGCTTGTTCCAATTTCATCAGTCTGATATCAGTTTGAGCTTCTTATGAGATTCAGAATTCATTAAAAGGTGCATTTCACTTGCAGGTGATCTGTCTTTATTTTACCTGCTTCAAGGGGGTTTTGCATTCCCATAGACCTCTCTAGAATTGCAAAAACCATTTTAAGCAAACAAAATCCAGTTGATACAGGCCCAAACAGAGCATAGAGAACTCAGCAGGAGTTATTTTCCTTTAAAGATTGTGAAAAATTAAATATACTTGTGCTGAAAGTGAAACAAGTGAAAAAAGTTGAAATCACAGATATAGTAATAATTGCAGCTGCTGTACGCAAAGTGCTATACACTTTAATGAATATAATGAATAATTACAGTGCTCGCAAAAGTGCATGAATCATTCCATTGAAAAAACTTCCAAAAATAACAGAAAAAAACATCAATCTAATAATCATGTTGAAATATTGCAAAACGTATTGTATCATATTTTCCTTTAAACGTTCTGTCATCTTAATATCATCATAATGGGGGAGAGTAGAAAAGGGTATAAGCCTTTTACCGGACATATGCAGCTGCTTTGAGCTTGAGCTTTTCACACTGTAAATAACAGTTTTTGCAGTAGGGAATCGAAGAATTGATAGATTCTCTGATCGATATGGACACTCCATCCATCCTTAGTGCAGCTGAGCTCCCTCCCAGCCCCTGCTGTTGTTACACAGGCAGCACAGCAGCTGAGGAGTTTCGAAGCTGGGTGGGCAGACCCTGATGGGGATTCACTTTCCTTGTGATTGACGGCAGACAGTGGGTGGATCCATAGCCAATAGACAGCCTGCTATTAGCTATAAAATCTACCCACTGCCTGCTGTCAATCACAAGGAAAGTGCAAACCTGATGGGGAACTAGTGTCTCCACTTCCCCATCAGGCACTACCCACTGTCAGCATCACTGGTTGCTAGGAAGTTGTCAGTTGTAAATCTGACAGCATTCTCAATATCAGTGACAGGTAGAGAGGGTAGACAGTAGTGATAACAACCAGGCTGTCTGCTAAACAACTGACAGAGGTGGGCACAGTAGAGGTTGTTGGGAGATTGCACCCAGCCAGTGCAGAAAGGAAGGACCTGCTGCTGATAGAGTGAGAAAGAATTTAGGAGGCCGGTTAGTGACTATGTGCTGGGTCATCGGCGAGCCTGCATGTTCCAGAGAGATGCTTAGCTGCAGATCGCAGGACTGAGGCTTAGAAAGTGCCAGCTTCTGTCTACTGCCACCAGGTCCCATTCAGAGGACTGCCATTCTTGCCATTGGGAAGTCACAGCATACCACCCAGCCTAGTGGCCTGCTACTGCCGCCGCACAGGACTAATGCAAAGATGCTGCAATACTGCCACTGTACCATCGGGATTTTTGCATTGGATTGGATCACCAAAGAAAGCTAAAGGAGAAGAGAGAAGCGCCAAGCCAATCCTTTAAAAAGCTTGGGAATTTATTCAGTATATAAGTATAAAACAACACTAAAAACTTGCGTAAAAAATGTTGGAGCACTTGCAGAGTGCTAGAGCGGGTGGGAGCTTCCTTGTGCAGTGTCACGGGAGGACCGCCGGAAATTCTCTATTGAGGGATCCACAAGCACCAAGTGTTAGCTGCAGCTGGAGCCTCAATAAGCCCCATGGAGACGTTGGCTGTGTGTCTCTGGGTGGGAGTGGTCCAGGGTTGTCAAACACGCTGTCTGGCCAATCAGAACGCGCTTAGAAGGCACGGCCTCGCCTTCTTCATCAGCTGATCCTCTAACAGTCACATCACATTTATATAGAGGATACAATTAACCCACTCTGAGCCACAATCAGCTGTGTCAACTGGGAAGATAATGATTTAAAAAGCTATATGCTGGGGGCGTGGCTTGATGGTGAAGAGAGTGGATTTGTAGTGGCACAGCTCCAGCTACCGAACGGGATCCTGCAACCTCCTCGGCCGCATGCTCTCGGGATACATACCCTACATTGTTTGATGTGCCATGGCTAATGCGTTAAAAATAATCTCCAGGAACACTAGAGGGTTGAACTCGCCTCAGAAGCAATCCCTAGTGTTCTCAGTCCTGAAAAAGCAGCGTCCCCACATTATTTGTCTCCAGGAGACACATCTGGTTGATTCTAAAACAAGGTCCCTTAGGCGGCCATGGTTGGCTCACTCTTATCATGCCACTCATACGGCTTACTCCAGAGGAGTCTCGGGTTTTTGGCTAAGTCTCTGCATGCGGATGGGTGCCAGTTCTCCTGCAATTCAGACTCTTATCATACCATGTCCCGCATAGACATGGCATTTGGCACACAGGACATTCTCCCGGTGGTATCTGCCATCTCTCACCTACCTGAGGAGTAACGGACCATGCTCCTCTGGCAGTGGATCTCCTTCTCCTTCGAGGTTTAGGCCCGAGTGTGTGGCGCCTGAACTCTTACTGGTTGGAGGACGAGATAGTACAGGGTAACTGTGGGAAGAACATAGTGAATTATTGGACCCAAAATACTGGCACGGCAGCCCCACTTACAGAATGGAAAGGCCACATTGCGGGGTACTTTTATGTCTATCACTGGCATTCTGCGTAAAAATACCCAGCAACATACTGTGGAACCGGAAGCTAAAATGACATCTGCAGAAAATACATATACCTCTGACCCTAGTCTTGTTAATAGAGACACTTGGTTGCTATGCCGCAGGAAATATGAGCTCCGCCTGCTGGACCTCACACAAAAACGTATGCTACATGCCACGCAAAAATCATTTGAGCATGGTAAAAAGGCTGGCCGCCTCTTAGCTTACCTGACCAGACCTGAACACTCTCCCATCTCCATCCCCCGAATTCTGACTATACAAGGACAGATTAGTGACAACCCTAGAGACATTATGGAGACGTTCTTGACTTTCTATAAAAACCTGTATTCCTCAAGAGCAGAATACATAGACTCCCAACTAAGTGACTACTTGAATCAGGTGTCACTCCCCTCCCTCTCAGCTGAGAGCAGTGAAGATTTAGAGGCACCTCTCTGTTGAGGAAATCGCACGGGCCATTTTGCAACTACCGGCATACAAGACACCAGGGCTAGACCGCTTCCCTGCTGAATGGTACTCCCTCCCAATTTCAGCACTTACTCTGCCCCTCTCTTCTGAAAATATATTTTGAAGCCTTAGCAGCTGGGACTCTTCCTCCCACAATGAGGGAAGCCCTAATTATTCTATTACTAAAACCAAGCAAAGATCCACTTAAATGCGATTCATATCACCCAATTTCTCTTATAAACGTGAATGTTAAAATCCTTGCCAAAACATTGGCCAACCGTCTGAACACCGTGGTTGCGAAACTGGTCAGGTGCGATCAAGGGGGCTTCATTTCTGCTAGATCTATGAGAATGAACATTCGTAGACTGTTCCAAAATCTTCAATACCCACATGATTGTACACATACCCAAGCTATTGTGTCCTTAGACACATGTAAGGCCTTTGACAGTGTGGAATGGCCCTATCTTTTTCAGGTATTGCAACGGTATGGCTTCGGCCCTCGTATCATTGCCTGGATAAAACTCCTCTACGCCTCCCCACAGGCTCGTATACGAGTTAACTCTTATACTAGAGACACATTTTCAATTACCAGAGGCACTAGGCAGGGGTACCCCTCCTATTTGCCCTGGCTATGGAGCCACTGGCAAAACGTATTTATTGCTCCCAGCAAATCAAGGGCCTCCCTATCGCCACAATAGAAAAGCAGATCTCACTATATGCAGACGACACTTTGGTATACTTAGCTGACACCCAGGAATCCCTGAAGACACTGTTACTAGAAATAGATAAATTTGGCGACTACTCTGGGACAAATCTAATCTCTTTCCCCTAGATCAAGATGCCACTGTGCAGATACACCCGGACTCCAGACTACAAGTGGTGTCCTGTTTCAGATACCTGGGGGTCATAGTGCAATTACCTCTGTCCTCCTATATTAAAAACAATTTGTGCCCCTTACTAGACCAATTACTGACACAGACGAAACAATGGATGGACCTTTTTTTAGATTTAATGGGAAGGGCTAACGTCCTAAAAATGATCTATTTACCAAAATTATTGTATGTACTAGCCAACGCACCATGCAGGATCCCTAGGTCTATATTTAAACAGATTGATACGATCTGCACAACGTTTTTATGGGGTGGTAAATCCCCCAGAGTGCCGTTGGAGAAAGGCGCTGTCCTGGAAAGGATCACAGACACCCCTAAAATCCCTACAGCTAAAACTGATCAACGATTCAATACCTCTATATAAACTCACATTTGAGATCCAGAAAAAAAACAAAACCTTTAACAAGATCTGGAATAAATGGCTGGCCAGCCCATTAACCCTTCCACGGGACAAATGATTGAATAGGTAATGTTCCTAATAGATGAAATACACCTGAACCATGTATACTTTCCCGTGGTGGTTAAGCGGACGGAGCAATACATACTGTATACTCTGGGCAACTTGTACTGAATGAATACGAGAGACTTGATATATGTAAGAATTGTTTATTGAGCACTTCTGTGGACTTATGCAATAATGTAATGCTATGAATCACCAGAGTTTTTCTTTTTTATATATCTGTGTATGTTGACACAAAAGTTCAATAAAAAAATATCTTTTAAAAAAAGCTATATGCTGTAATTGTTAAAACAATTTTTTAACAATTACAGCACATAGCTTTTTAAATCATTATCTTTCCAGCTGACACTGCTAATTGCGGTGGCAAATGTGATGTGACTGTTAGAGGATCAGCTGATGAAGAAGGCGAGGTCGTGCCTTCGAAACGCATTCTGATTGGCCAGACAGCGTGTGGGTGGCTCTCCAGTTTGACAGCCCTGGACCACTCCCACCCAGACACACAGCCGACGTCTTCATGGGGATTATCTAGGCTCCAGCTGCGGCTAACACACGGCGCTCGTGGCTCCCTCAATAGAGACTTTCCGGCGGTCCTCCTGTGCTCCTGTGACACTGCACGTGCAAGCTCCCACCTGCTCTAGCACTCTGCAAGTGCTCCAACATTTTTCACACAAGTTTTTAGTGTTGTTTTTTGCTTATATACTGAATAAATTCCTAAGCTGTTTAAAGGATTGGCTTGGCGCTTTTCTCTTCTCCTTTTTGCTTTCCTTTTGTTCACAGTGATCGGATTCCCCAGCCCGCGCCTGAAGCAGCCTCGCTCCCTTTACAGCCTCCATTTAGAGAATTTTTTAGAGACTAATTTTTAGGGGTTCATCCCCCAGAACTTTCAATCCACTCACCATTTACATGGTTGCACCTTTATGTATCAGCATCCAGATGCATGCCTTTTCATTTAAATTTTAAACTTTAATCTTTTTCATCAGATGCTTTAGCGCTAAACATTATACCAATATCATGTGTGTGTTTTCTCCTCACCAAAGAAAGCTGCCTGGAGTCAACATCACTAAAAAGAGGGGCCCCTCCAATGGAAATGCCTGCTGCAACAGAAGGAAAGCTGGTGAGCGAGTCTTTGACCCATTGCTGTCTCGCGTGTTGACTTGGTGCATATCTTTTGGGAAGCTTTCTGGTTTGGCCTGAGCATATACCACAGAACCTTGACCACATACCTGGCCCATCCCACTCAAGTGTCCTAAGAGGCACATGACTTCTTAAGACTATCTCACTGAGAGATAGTGAGGCTTCATTCTTGCCTCTGAAGCTGCCGGCCAGTGCCCGGTAAAACTGATCAGGCTTACCTGGCATCCACCTCCTTTCCCGGCCTTATTTGGTGATTTGCTGGTGTATGGCTACATATATCCAAGAGTTGCCCTCTTTTGCATGGGAACCATGGACCTATGAACCACTGGATGGATAAGTATCAAACAAGAATCTACATGCCTGTTTATTGACAATATAGCGATTGACTTTTTGACCTGTGGGTCTTGTCCATATACTTTGAGGACGTCCTTTCAAGGTACCTAAAGAAATGGCTTATTTGAATGTACATTGATATGCGAGGGAGTTTTTGTTCACAGAATCTTTGGAACTATACCAACAGTCATCGACTTTGTTTTGGTGAACATATATTCTCCTCTGGACCATGTAATGTCATTCTCCCTTACCATCATGGGAGACTTCACAATATGAGTTACATTAGAGATTTATATCTGTCCATTTGTTACTGTACCTGGTACCGTGGAGCATTGACACTTTTGATACTTACTATCAACTTTCATAAGGATATCTTCATCGTATAGCTATTGGCATGTTAATGATCCATTTCTCTCCATTTGTTCCTGTGCTTGGCATCTTGGAGTATTGATACTGACACTTATGAAACTTACCATCATCTTTTCACAAGGATACATGGCCATTGGCATTTTGAACTCCTTGGTTTCTTAGCTCTATTTTTTTCACCATGCATGAGATCACCACCATTATCTTTGATTGTTTAATATTTTGCTTAATAACCAAGATATAATGTTTATTTATTAGGGGCTCATTGAGTATATACTGTATGGAGTGAGAGAGGTGGATGCATGTTTTTAGGTGTGTATGATGTGGGTTTTTTTTTACCATTTTAATGCACTATCCGATTTGCATAATTGCATATATTCATTTTTTCCCATTTATTTTGTTATTTCTTGACTAATAAAATGTGAAATTATTATAGTCCAGAGAGTAATGTTATATATTCTACAAAGTTCTTTGGTGGTTGAGTTCAAATCAGACTTTTTAACTCAGATTTTCCAGTTGTATATGTATGGATATACTCCCACTGTTTAGAGCTATATATCCCTGTTATCCCTGTTATAGCTATATATCCCTGTTTTAATTTGGGACGCCTTTTTAGTACTTATCCTTAATATTGGTGTGTGCAATATTGTGAGTGCAGCTGTTAATCATACTGATTATTCACATTATTACTTGGAATTCATTGATTATTGGCATTTACTGTACATCACCAAGTGCAGAATATTTTTTAGACTGTTAATCTGTTTTGGTTGCCTTTTTTTTGCTGCTTATTAAATGAGGAAAGCTACAGTTTACACTGGCTCGGTTTGAGTTCATAGTAGTACCATAAATATCTCAAGTGACCATCAGTGTATTGTGTATGCTGTTAAAATCTTCACTGCTATACCCTGTTTTATCTGATAATTACTTGACAATATACTCTATTTACTACAAAGTCATGAGTCTAGTTTCAGAGTGACCCCAAGGTATTGGAAACCTTTGTTAAACCTGAGGTGTCAGCAGTGCTGAGGCATTTATCAGAGACATGGTAAGAACAGAGGACTTAACATAACCAGCGGCACCTTAGGGGGGTAACGCTACATTTATTTTGTCAATACAAGTTTTATGTTGTATTCATATATATAGTACTTAAAGTGATTGTAAACGATCACCTTGTAAAATAATCCATTCAGTTTAAAATATAATTGAAAGGCAAACTGTATAGATATATAAAAAAAAAACATTATAAATACTTGTTTTCCCTTTTTTTTATGAATGATCACATTCCCTCTGTTTTCAGCTGCATAAGAGCTGGGGGGAGGAGAAGCAGCAGCACACTGAGCTTGCCAGTGAATTGCTGTGCAGCGTGGGTGTGTTAAGATAAGTCTGATCATTGGAGGAACGTATGTAGAGTTTCCAGCATAGCTAGAGAACTGACCACAATGTGCTCTCCTGATTAGTGTGGTCAGTTTTTAATAGGAAAGCAAGGGGACTAGCAGGAACACCAGGGATTTCACATAAAGGAAGCAATACAAAGAGAACAGGATACTTTTTCATACAAGTACATGGTACAGCAGGCACATATCAGGAATATGAAGTGTTGGGGTAACAAACGCTTTAAAGTATTGGCTGCTGGTGTATATTTGCATTATACATCTGCGTTTATGGGTTTGCATCTGGCTCATGGGATGTACAGCAAAGATTTGTATGTTTTTTTTCACTGTTCTGAAATGAGGAATAATCCCCAAATTTTTGGTATATGTAATGGAATGAGACATGTGAATTATGCAATACTAGGTATTCACATCTTGTAAGTTTTGTGAATGACCACTTAGGCAGCCTAAAGTTATCTGCATGTGGAGAATATTTTTGTGTCCACACCGGTCTTTGGAGGAAATTGCTCTTAATGCAATGAGGTGGCCCAACTCTAGTTAGTTTCTCAAAATTTCAAAATGGTTAGCTAAACAGGTAGGGAGTACAAAAAAGACAAACAAAAAAAACATTTTGTGGCAGTGCCTGAATACGTGATAATGACTAGGCCAAGGAAGATATGAACTTCCTAATATTGGCTGACCATCTGCAGCTGTATAGACACCTTACCTGGTAACAGGGTAACAGGAATACACACATCTGAGCACTTTGCCTTCAGCCTGCCAGTTAGAAGTATATGTGATGTTCTTCTCCTCACCCAAAGACATTTGGCAGTGGGTCTATTATGTACATCCCCATATTACAATAAATTGATACTAAAAGCAAACATAAAAAAGGTTATATGTACAGTATCTCACAAAAGTAAGTACACCCCTCACATTTTTGTAAATATTTTATTATATCTTTTCATGTGATAACACTGAAGAAATGACACATTGCTATGTAAAATAGTGAGTGTACAGCTTGTATAACAGTGTAAATTTGCTGTCCCCTCAAAATAACTCAACACACAGCCATTAATGTCTAAACCACTGGCAACAAAAGTGAGTACACCCCTAAGTGAAAATGTCCGAATTGGGCCCAATTAGCCATTTTCCCTTTCAGGTGTCATGTGATCCATTAGTGTTACAAAGTCTAAGTTGTGAATGGGGAGCAGGTGTGTTAAATTTGGTGTTACCGCTCTAACTCTCTACTGGTCACTGGAAGTTCAACATGGCACCTCATGGAAAAGAATTCTCTGAGGATCTGAAAAAAGGATTGTTGCTCTACATAAAGATGGCCTAGGCTATAAGAAGTTTTCCAAGACCCTGAAACTGAGCTGCAGCATAGTGGCCAATACCTACAGTGATTTAACGGGACAGGTTCCAGTCAGAACTGGCCTCGCCATGGTCAACCAAAGAAGTTGAGTGCATGTGCTCAGCGTCATATCCAGAGAGTGTCTATGGGAAATAGACGTATGAGTGCTGCCAGTATTGCTGCAGAGGTTGAAGGGGTGGGGGGTCAGCTTGTCAGTTCTCGATCCATACGCACTACTTTACATTGTAGCAAAGTGTCATTTCTTCAGTGTTGTCACATGGAAAGATTAAAAAAATTTACAAAAATGTGGGGGTGTACTCACTTTTGTGAGATACTGTACATATGATATTGCACACTACCTCTGTTTTGATTCCACACCCCCCCCCAGCTTCCTTCTCACAGGATTTGACTAAAAGCAGAATGAGCCTATTGCTGCTTGTGTCTCCCTTGAAACCAGGAAGTCAGTGGAGCAGTGCAACAGATAGATGGGGACAGAGCTGGATCATGACAGGAGGCAGGTAAGTGCTTAGGGGCAGGTGGGAGAGGACATTAGGTAAAAAATCATTTTACTTTACAACCACTTTAAGTACATTATGCAGGGCCATCTTTAATGAGGGGCAAAAGGGGCAGCTGCCCAGGACCCATTCGTTGTTCTGGTGCCCAAAGCAGCTGCCCCTTGAGACCACGCTGACTGCAAATAGTTGATAAGTGAATTTGGCTATCACTCAGGAGATGAGGATGGAATTTAATGTTGGGGCGCTGGTGCCTGGTTGGGTGTTATGTCTGCAGCCTGTGCAGTGATTGGCCAGTTTGGTAAGGTAAACCTTGTCCAGGTAGAGCACCTGTCAGTCCCGGGTACAGTCTCACCGACCCCTCTTCCTCACAATGTCCAAAAAGCCTCAGACCATCGGTCCACTGAAGAATTTCTTCACCGGAGGCTTTAGCAGAGTGTGCCTGGTGTTTGTCCGACAACCTCTGGACACTACCAAGGTGAGCCTGCTGGGGAGGCAGTGGAGGGGCCTGTGGAGGGAGGGGAGGGTGTCCTGTGTAATGATGAGGGTAGTATGGGGTGTAACGATATCAAGTACGGGACATGAAAAGCTGTAGCTAGCTGCCATCTTGTGTGGAAGTAGCCATGACAGTTTGGCTAACCATGTAACCTCACAGAGAACTCTGAACTCTCTCCTTCCCCATCTTAGGAATTCAAAGCTTTTTAAGTTCAACAGAAAAGGTTATCTCAACAGAGAAAACAGAACCAGGTTAGGTCAGTAGAAAACATTTGTTGTAAGGGCAGTGTTCAGGCCTGTCGTAAAACTGTCACCCTCCCCATTCAGAGACCAAACAGGCCTCGGTCGTAAAGTTTTCTGAATACACCTCACTAGAATAAGTATGGAATTTCAGCATGTTTCATAACTTCTGACTTAGTAATAGCACAGCCATAATCTGGACATATTTAGCTTCCTCAGATAATATGGAACGTTTCAAGTCCAGACACCCCTATGTCAGGTCATATGGGAAACCCCTGGGACCACTTATTCCTCCAAAGCAGGCTATACGTTATAGAGATGGCATGTTTAGACTTGTTTTGAAGGAAATCTCAAGTTGAATAATAATATGGATATTTGGAGTCTGTAAACACTATAGATGCAGATATATGAGTATGTATTACAAAATCTACCTGGGACGTGGTCATGAGTGTAGACACCTCCCAGCAACCAATCCCTAAAACCAGCTGACCAGATGATTGGTTACTGGTCGCTGTCAACACCCCCTTTGATTTGACAGAAAAGAGGAGATGTCAAGACAATGGGCAGTTCTCCTTTTTACCATCCAAGAAGGAACATCTGCCAAGTCGAGAACAGATTACCTAGCTCATCGATCAAACTCTGATCAACCCTCGGACATTAATTGCAAGTATCCTTCCTTCCCAATCCTACCTTATTGCTTTGTGGCTGTATATTGTCTTTATCTTTTGAAACATCTTTTTTCTGTAAATATTTTATTTACATCAACTTTGACCTTTTCATAATAAACCCTATATGTTGAAAAGTGTTAACCTTGTCTCTAAAGCTCTTAAAGCAAGCTATAAACGAACCTGCCTCGTGAAGGGCGCTACTGTTGTAGAGTAAGACTCTGAGCAGACCTGTCTGTGGTGGCAGTGTGTGTGGCAGACGCTTATTCTAAAATTATAATTGGTATTGCAAAATTACGAGTCTCCCCCGGCTCGGTCTTTTAAACGGGGGTGGTGGCAGTTAAAGGGTTAATGGTGTAATTAGCCCAGTGACAATCACTCTCAGGCTGCTCGCACCTAGATTGTGGTCCCGCAAGCTGGAAAATCTTTGTGCTGGGCGCAGCTGAGAGTGGCATTGTTACGTAAGTGACAGCGTGGTGTGAGATTGGCCAGTCCTTTGTCGCCAGTTAGCGAGGAGGGCGGGGATCTGACACCCGCGTTTGTCACATATTGGCTGGCAGCGTAGCGGGATAGTTTCGCATTAAGAGCATTTAGTGCATTGTTAGGAATTAGCTCTGCACTGAAGGATTGTAACCTTTGTGGAAACAGTCCTTAGAGACAAGCTGGTGCATATTTTTTGATTTTTATTTTTTCAAGAGAGACATACAGCAACAGCTCCTTCCTACACCTTCTTCCTATCTCTTCTTTCTGTTCTATCTTTTCTGCTTGCAAAATGTCTGGGTTATCAGCATATAAAAAGATGAGCAAGAATGAACTGACTGTTGAGTGCGCAGAAAGAGGAATTGACGTCGGTGGCAAAAATCGTGAAGGCTTGATACATGCCTTACAGGAGTTTGATATCCGTGCAGACCAAAACCTGGGGGAAACTGGACCAGAAAGGGTTTCCGCTACTCCAGAGCCCAGTGGTTCAGAGGCGGCATCACCAGATGGGCAAGCAGAGACTGACACTGGAATACCACGGATTGTTACCTCCAAGCCACCACAAGAGCAGGCCAGCATCAGATTGCCTGAAACCATCATAGACTCTCTTCAAATGCAAGAAACTCTACAACACCTCAGGGAGACGGATCCTGTGGTGTACCTGCAGTTTCTGGAACGCCAGGCTGCGGCCGAGAGAGAGGCTGCGGAACGCAGGGCTGAGCGAGAGGAATGCCAGGCTGAGAGGGAGGCTGATCGTCGGCACGAATTGGAGATGGCTAGGCTCCAGCAGCAGCGACAGGCTCAGAACCTCGGATCCCTAGAGCACAGGGATGCCTCTCTGCCAGTGATCCCGGCAGCCAAATTTCCAGTTATGGAAAAGGACAGTGACATTGACGTGTATCTACTGTCGTTTGAAAAAACTTGCCGTCAGTACCACCTGCCCCCAGCACAATGGGCCCGGTACCTGACGCCAGGGCTACGAGGCAAGGCCCTGGATGCTTATGTCGAACTGTCAGAAGAGCAGTGCGATGATTATGAGGCCCTAAAGGCTGCAATCATCCAAAAGTTTCAGCTAACCCCGGAAGTGTACCGGAAGCGTTTTAGGTCCCTGCAAAAGGGGCCTGGGGACTCATACATGGATGTGGTAGGTCGCTTACGTACCACATTCCGGCAGTGGACTAAAGGCGTGAAAGCCGATTCTTTTGAATCCCTGGAAGATCTTATGATTGCAGATCAACTTTTGCACATCTGTCCTACAGACGTCAGACTGTTTGTGCTGGAGCGAAAGCCAGCCTCTGCCAAAGCAGCAGCAGAACTGGCAGATACCTATATCCACTCTCGGGTATCTGACCATCGCAAGGCTCCCCTGAATGGCTGGAAAGGAGGGAAATTGCACACGGCAACCCCTCCTCTGCCTACCAAGCAAGTTCCTCAGCAGCCGGAACCTGCAACTCCTGGAGCCAAGGCCTTCCTAACGGACAAACGCAAATGCTACAACTGTGGGGAAGCCGGACATCTCAGGACGCAGTGCCCTGAGCAGAAGAAGACGACATCACCTGGCCGTCCGGCTAGCAACCCTTCTGCTGTGCTGCTCGTCAGTGGGAAACCTCCCGGAACCAATGCCAACTTGCAGCCAGTCATCGTAGGCCACCGGACTGTAACAGGCTTTCGTGACACCGGAGCCGAAGTCACATTGGTAAGACCAGAGGTTATAGAAGAAACAGACATCATCCCAGAGAAGTTCCTTACCCTCACCGGAGTTGGGGGGACCCGTTCCCGTGTACCCCGTGCCTATGTTTTCATTGATTGGGGTGCCGGAAGTGGGATGAGAGAGGTGGGTGTCTCGGAGGAGATCCCCACTGCGGTGTTGTTGGGTTCTGATTTAGGTACCCTTGTTTCATACTATGCCCCTGCTAAGAGCACCCAGGATGCTCCCACGGATCTCTCTGGACCTACCAAGGTACTGTTTACAGATGTTGGGGTAATATCTGGGCAACCTGTAGATGGACAGAGGGAGGGGGAGGGTGGAGTGGAAGTGCAAGGTCCTCCTTCTTCAGAGACAGGAGAGGAGGCCCCCTTGCCAGTGAAGGTAACTGATGTATGTTCCAATGATGCTGAACTGATAAAGGTTAAATGTAATGATAATGATGATGAGGATAATGATGATGATGCATTGCCAGTATTGGTGGTCACTCGCAGTGCTGCAAAGGCAGCCGAGGTGCAGGCCCTGGTCGCAGAACAGCAGGAGGAGGTCTCTGGGCCCTCTCCCTGTTCTGACCCAGTGGACTCCACCTCTGTTGAGCCTCAGCAGCCGTCCATGTTTGCCACAGGACTGCTGGCTGGGACCTGTTGTTCCGCCTTTGAAACAGCACTGCAGACAGACCAAACACTAGCACAGCTCAGGAGTCTAGCTGATCGCCCCCCTGCAGAGAATGACAAACAAAAGGTCTATTGGGACAAAGGTAAACTGTACAGAGAAACTATGCCTGCAGAGGGGAATGAGGCTGACCTAGGTAGCAGGCAGCTGGTTGTACCCAGTCAATTTAGGGGACAGCTGCTAAAAGTGGCTCATGAGATTCCCCTCGCAGGGCACTTGGGGATCACTAAGACCCGAGGGTGGTTGATACACAACTTTTATTGGCCTACAATGCTCGCTGACATAGCTGACTACTGTCGGTCCTGTGTTACCTGTCAGCGAGTTGGCAAGGCAGGGGATGCACACAGGGCTCCGATAAAACCTTTGCCGGTGATTGACGAACCTTGTAAGAGGGTGGCAGTGGATATCATTGGGCCTTTGGCCATCCCTAGCAGTTCAGGCAAACGTTTTATCCTTACAGTTGTCGACTATGCCACGCGTTATCCAGAGGCGGTGGCTCTCTCCTGCGTCCGGGCAGACAAGGTCGCTGATGCTCTGCTGGGAATCTTCACAAGAGTGGGATTCCCGGCTGAGCTCATTAGCGATCAAGGCCCTCAGTTTTTGTCCGACTTGATGCAAGCTCTCTGTCGGAAAATACAGATGACGCATATCATGGCCAGTCCTTATCACCCACAAACGAACGGTTTGTGCGAGCGTTTCAATGGAACCTTGAAACAAATGTTGTGCACCTTTGTGCACTCCCAGGGTAAGGACTGGGAATGATATCTGCCTCATCTGCTGTTTGCTTACAGAGAGGTGCCTCAGGAGTCCACAGGCTTTTCGCCATTTGAACTTTTGTACGGACGGAGGGTAAGAGGACCCCTGGCCCTAATCCGTGAGACCTGGGATTGCAAGATTGCCGACTCAAAGGTCTCTGTTGTGGATTATGTCCTAAAATTCAGAGATAAAATGGAGACGCTGGTGGAAATTGTGCTTGAGAACATGACCCAGGCCCAGACTAGGCAGAGAGAGTGGTATGACCGTAATGCTAGGGAGCGGACCTATGACATTGGTCAGAAGGTGTATGTTCTGCTTCCCCTGCGGCAGAACAAACTCCAAGCAGCATGGGAAGGCCCGTACACCATCACCCAGCGTCTGAATGATGTCACCTATTTGGTCAGGTTGGGAGAAGGGCGTAGACGGCAGAAGGCCATTCATGTTAACATGATCAAAGCCCATCATGAGCGCACGGCCTATGTCATGCCGGTCTGCAGCAGGCCAGAGCCTGAGGAGGCTGATCCACTTCTAGACCTGATAGCAGACACCAGGGAGGTAGACTCAGAACTCCTGATAAACTCCAACCTTACCCCCACCCAGGTACCTGGACTGAAGCGAGTGCTGGCAGTACATGGTAGCAGGTTTACGGGAAAACCTGGGAGGACACACCTCGCTGTCCACCAGGTGGACACCGGGGCACATCCCCCCATTAAACAGTCGGCCTATCGCGTCTCCCTGGAGGTGCTGGCCGACATGAAAAGGGAGGTGGAGGAAATGCTGCAGCTGGGGGTGATTCAGAAGTCCCACAGTGCCTGGGCGTCCCCAGTAGTCTTGGTCCCCAAAAAGGACCAGACGACCAGGTTCTGTGTGGACTACCGGAAGCTGAATGCCATCACTACTGCAGATGCCTACCCCATGCCCCGGATTGATGAGTTGTTAGATAGGCTGGCGGCCGCCCGTTATATAACAATCATGGATCTGAGCAGGGGGTACTGGCAAATTCCTCTGGCCCCTGAGGCTCGGGAAAAGTCGGCCTTCATCACCCCATTCGGATTGTTCGAGTTTACCGTCATGCCGTTTGGGATGAAGAATGCCCCAGCTACCTTCCAGAGAGTCATGAATGACTTACTGGAGGGGCTGGAAACCTTTGCCTTGGCCTACCTGGATGACATTGCCGTGTTCAGCCCTACCTGGGAAGAACACCTGGTGCACCTGTCACAGGTCCTGGACCAACTGACGGCTGCCAATCTGACTGTAAAACCCAGTAAGTGTCAGATCGGCATGACTGATGTGCAGTACTTGGGACACCAGGTAGGAGGAGGTACCCTGAAACCCGAGACAGGGAAGGTTGAGGCCATCCTGGCCTGGCCTACCCCTCAAACCAAAAAGCAGGTTATGTCTTTCTTGGGGACCGCTGGCTACTATAGGAAATTTGTATGTAACTATAGTAGCCTGGCCAAACCTCTGACTGACCTAACCAAAAAGAAACTGCCCAAGGTGGTGTCTTGGACACCAGAATGTGAGCAGGCATGGGCATGGGCTGTCACGACAAGCCGAGTCCGCAGGAGTCGGTTGCGTCAGGAGGGAAATTGTAGTTCCCTCCCATGCAACCACCTAAGGGGGGAGGTGTAACGATATCAAGTACGGGACATGAAAAGCTGTAGCTAGCTGCCATTTTGTGTGGAAGTAGCCATGACAGTTTGGCTAACCATGTAACCTCAAAGAGAACTCTGAACTCTCTCCTTCCCCATCTTAGGAATTCAAAGCTTTTTAAGTTCAACAGAAAAGGTTATCTCAACAGAGAAAACAGAACCAGGTTAGGTCAGTAGAAAACATTTGTTGTAAGGGCAGTGTTCAGGCCTGTCGTAAAACTGTCACCCTCCCCATTCAGAGACCAAACAGGCCTCGGTCGTAAAGTTTTCTGAATACACCTCACTAGAATAAGTATGGAATTTCAGCATGTTTCATAACTTCTGACTTAGTAATAGCACAGCCATAATCTGGACATATTTAGCTTCCTCAGATAATATGGAACGTTTCAAGTCCAGACACCCCTATGTCAGGTCATATGGGAAACCCCTGGGACCACTTACTCCTCCAAAGCAGGCTATACGTTATAGAGATGGCATGTTTAGACTTGTTTTGAAGGAAATCTCAAGTTGAATAATAATATGGATATTTGGAGTCTGTAAACACTATAGATGCAGATATATGAGTATGTATTACAAAATCTACCTGGGACGTGGTCATGAGTGTAGACACCTCCCAGCAACCAACCCCTAAAACCAGCTGACCAGATGATTGGTTACTGGTCGCTGTCAACACCCCCTTTGATTTGACAGAAAAGAGGAGATGTCAAGACAATGGGCAGTTCTCCTTTTTACCATCCAAGAAGGAACATCTGCCAAGTCGAGAACCGATTACCTAGCTCATCGATCAAACTCTGATCAACCCTCGGACATTAATTGCAAGTATCCTTCCTTCCCAATTCTACCTTATTGCTTTGTGGCTGTATATTGTCTTTATCTTTTGAAACATCTTTTTTCTGTAAATATTTTATTTGCATCAACTTTGACCTTTTCATAATAAACCCTATATGTTGAAAAGTGTTAACCTTGTCTCTAAAGCTCTTAATGCAAGCTATAAACGAACCTGCCTCGTGAAGGGCGCTACTGTTGTAGAGTAAGACTCTGAGCAGACCTGTCTGTGGTGGCAGTGTGTGTGGCAGACGCTTATTCTAAAATTATAATTGGTATTGCAAAATTACGAGTCTCCCCCGGCTCGGTCTTTTAAACGGGGGTGGTGGCAGTTAAAGGGTTAATGGTGTAATTAGCCCAGTGACAATCACTCTCAGGCTGCTCGCACCTAGATTGTGGTCCCGCAAGCTGGAAAATCTTTGTGCTGGGCGCAGCTGAGAGTGGCATTGTTACGTAAGTGACAGCGTGGTGTGAGATTGGCCGGTCCTTTGTCGCGGATCTGACACCCGCGTTTGTCACATGGGGCAGGAGATCCTTTGTAATGATGGGGGTAGTATGGGGAAGGGGGTCCTGTGTAATAATGGGGGAGGGGCCCCTTGCAATCATGGGAATAGTATTGGGGGAGGGGGTCCTGTGTAATCATGGAGTTAGTATTGTTTGTTTTTTGGGATGTTGGGGTGGGGAGCAAAATTTCATGGGTGGGGAAAAAAAATGTTTGTCCAGAGTCCAATACAATATTAAAGATGGCCCTGACATTATGTACTAATCTCCTAAAATCCCCATTTTTATAATTGGTGCATTAACCCCCCCCCCTCCAAGTTCCCAATGTTTTCTGCACTCTTTCGTTATTTTATAATGTATGTGTATGTGTAAAAATCACAGATCACCGCCATTACTAGTAAAAAAAAAAATAAAAAAAAATAATGCTATAAATCTATCCCATATTTTGTAGACGCTATAACTTTTGCGCAAACAAATCAATATACGCTTGTTGCGATTTTTTTTTTACCAAAACTATGTAGAAGAATACATATCGGCCTAAACTGAGAAAAAAATTTACTTTTTTTTAAAAAAAAATGGGGATACTTATTATAGCAAAAAGTACAAAATATTCTGTTTTTTTTTAAATTGTTGCACTTTTTTGTTTATAGCGCAAAAAATAAAAACTGCAGAGATGATCAAATACCACCAAAAGAAAGCTCTATTTGTGGTGAAAAAAGGGCATCAATTTTGTTTGGGTGCAGCGCTGCACGACTACGCACTTGTCAGTTAAATTGACGCAGTGCCAAATTGCAAAAAATGGCCTGGTCATTCAGCAGCCAAAACTTCTGGGGCTGAAGCGGTTAAGGGGATTGTATGAATATATTAGAATTATTATAGCAGCAGGAGGGAAAGGGGCGGGGAGCAGAGCGGTACTGTCACAAGTTGACAGTCAGGGAGGGGAGGGAGAGGAGGACAGGGGAGCTGCAGAAAATGGAGGCACATAGGCTGACTACGATGTCAGAGCACAGCAGCCACGATAAACCGTGGTCAGTTTACAGGGGGAGGGCAGAACCGGGCAGGATCAGCCAGGTATTTTAAATTATACAAGGGGCCAAGTGACACAGCATATGCACTGTGCTGTTATGCATACTTTAAGGGAACAAGATCCTTTCTTTTAGAGAGTAACAAACCCTTTAACTTCCTTTTCAATCAATTTAGTCTTAAGTTAGATCAGATTTGATCAAACTGTATTGAGTTGCCAGGCTGAAACATGTTTCAACGGTTTGCAATGATCGGCACAATGATATACTAGTACTTTCTTTGTGAATATAATCATAGTTGATAAGGCTGAATAAAGACACCAGTCCATCCAACTTCAGTGTGTGTATGTGTCACTACCATTTTCCATATCCCATACATTGTGTTCACTAAGAAACTCATCTAATTTTTTTTTTTCTTAATTACCGTATCTACATTCTCTGCTGAAACAACCAACTGTGGAATGGAGTGCTACATCCTTTCCTCTCTAACAGTAAAAGACCCCTTACGCAGTTTAAAATTTACCCTCTTTTCATCCAACTTGATTGTGGGGCCACATGTTCTTTAGAGACCTTAGATGAAACAGTTTCCTCCCAATTCTAGAGTCACCATTTAAAAATTTGTATATTGTGATATTGTGATCATATATCCTCCTAAATGCCACTTCTCCAATAAGTTTAAAGTTTTTAGTAATTTCTCATAACTGAGGTCCCCCCCCCCCCTTATTAGCTTTGTTGCCATTTTCTGGAATCTCTTCAGTTCAAGTACATCTTTCGTGAGGATTGGTGACCAGAACTGAACCACATGCCAAACCAGTTTTGTAAAGTGATATTATTATGTTTTATCTCTTTAGTATTTTGATTGATCAGATTATAGATTACGTGTTGGAAACAGAGATGTGAGCAATAATTTACTGATATCAATCATTGGAAGAATAAATAGATAAAATAGGGCAATGTCTCGCACAGTTATGTTATGTCCTTCCCAGAAGGTTTTATTTATGGGGTCAGGCCTAAAGTGGTATTAATCCTAAAAGTAAACATTTATTAAATTGCAGCTTACCAATTCCTAGATGTGATGGCTGTATTCATTTTCTTTTTTAGGCTTTTGTTCCATTATTTTCACCTGGTGATCTGGCCAGTAAGTCTGTTGTTTTTTAACAGAATAAGCTGTTCTGCAAATTTACATTTAGAATAATGAGACAAACAATTTACCACTGACAGGGGTGCTTACGATGGTCAGCTTTTATTTATTCATGTAGAACCTGTATCCCAAAAGAAAAAAAAACCTGTGGTAACTGCTTATAAAAAAAATAAAATGTTGGCTGGAGTTCCGCTTGAATTTGTCAGTATATCTAAAACTGTTAGTTCATCTAACACTCCTCTCCCCTGAAATTTATAATGCTGCTGTCCAAAGGTGTCCCCTGTGCTCATTCATCCAGAGTGGGGACACTCTAATACATGAAGAGTGTTACTGGCCAGGTCATTAGCTGAAAACTGGAAAAAAACTAAAAAAAGGAAAACTGATGCAGCCACCACATCTAAGGATTGGTAAATTACATTTTTGGTTTTGGATTTAGTATAGCTTTAATTTCATGATCATTGTGGTCTTTTATTTATGGAACTTTTGTGCCAGTTGTGTGTTTATAATGGACCATGGTCCTATCTGCAAAAAAATATATGCAACTAATTATAAATAATAATTTAATAGGATGGTGACATGAAACTGCTCTGAGCTAAATGGTAATTAACCACTTCCCGCCTGTGCTTTAGCCGAATGATGGCTACACCATAGAGTTGCAGAATTAATTATTAAAAAATCACGATCTCGATTCAACCCCCCTGACGATCTCTATTGCAGAGTTTGCCCATTCTTTCATATAACAAGTGGAGAGATTTATCTGCTCATTCAGCTGTCAAATGAAAGCATCCGGGCAGTCTGCCAAGTTTTTAACATGAAACATTGTAACTAACTCTTCCTTCTTAGATCAAAGGGATAACCTTCTGTGTGTAAAGAAAAAATCTAGGCAGTCTGCCAAGTTTTTAACAACATGTAAATGCGGGAAGTTTAACCACTTAAAGTCTAAATCTTTTTCTGACATTTGTTTCATAAGTTAAAGTGGTGTTCCGGCCGAAATTATACTTTTTAAATAAAAATACCACTATATTCCACAAGCTTAATGTATTCTAGTAAAGCTAGTCTGTAAACTAAGGTCTGTTTTGTTAGTTTATAACATTAGTTTGTTATTTTATAAACTTACAGCAGGCCATGGCCATCTTAAGTGTGGGCATCAGAAGCCAGACTGTATTTCTTCCTGGATTTCATCCTAGCAGATCTCGCACATGCTCAGTGCAGCACAAGCAGTGTAATAGGTTTCAGGTCAGGTTTTCCATAGCAACGGCAGTGTCAGAGGAAGTTGCTGCCCCTTCCCAGAAGGCATTGCAAACAGGAAATGATGCGATGGGCCTCGGCCAGGGAGGAGGAAGTGAAAAATGAATACATCAGATATACAGTAGGTGCTGATAAAAAAAATAAAAAAATATCCAATTCGTTTACAGTGCACAGTTTGGTGAGGGATGCTGAAGAGTTGTAAAAGTGGGTGGAACTCCACTTTAAAATCAATATTTTTTGCTAGAAAATTACTTGGAACCCCCAAACATTATATATATTTTAGCAGAGACCCTAGGGAATAAAATGTCAATTGATGCAATATTTTATGTCACACTGTATTTGCCCAGAGGTCTTTGAAATGCATTTTTTTGGGAAAAAATACACTTTAAAAACGAAACAGTAAAGTTAGCCCATTTTTTTTTTGTTTGTTTTAATGTGAAAGATGATGTTACGCCATGAGAATCGTGAGTGAATCGTGATCTATCTTCTAAGCAAAAAAATTGTGATTCTCATTTTGGCCAGAATCGTGCAGCTCTACAAGTACACCATGGGCTCACTTTGCTGGGAGGGCATCATATGATGTCCTCGCGTTGCTCACACATATCCCCTGAGGCGTTCAGACTCAGCTGATCACAGATCAGGGTAAAGGGCCAATCACAGCAGCATTTTACCACATGATCAGCTGTGTCAAATGGCAGCTGATCATGATGTAAACACAAGCCGGTTATCGACAGGGGGGAAGAGAGCCAATAACTGGCTTGTGTTAAAGGGACATCTACATTGATAATAAAGTGTCCTGATTATCAGTGCAGTAATAACAGTGCCCACCAGTGCTTTCTATCAGTGCCCACCAGTACTGGCAATCAGTGCCTACCAGTGCTGTCAATCAGTGCTGCCTATCAGTGCCCATCAGTGCCACCTCTCAGTGCTCATCTGTGCCTCCTCATCAGTGTCACCTATCAGTGCTGCCTATCAGTGCTCATCGATGCCGCCTATAAGTGCAGCCCCATCAGTGCCTCCTCATCCTGCCGGCCAGTGCTGCCTCATCAGTGCCATCTATCAGTGCCGCCTCATTAGTGCCCATCAGTACAGCTTCAGCAGCGCACATCAGTGAAGGAGAAAAATTACCTGTTTGCAAAATTTTATAATACACTATTAAAATTTTTTTTTTTACAAAATTATTGGTCTTTTTTCATCTAGAAAATAATAAAAAACCCAGTGGTGAATAAATACCACCAAAAGAAAGCTCTATTTGTGTGAAAAAAAATGTTAGAATTTTCATATGGGTACAGAGTTGCATGATTACGCAATTGTCATTCAAAGTGGAGGGGGTAAAAGTGCCCAATAAGCAAATGGTTAAGGTATTGAATAGTATCTAAACCGAGCAACAAAAATGTAATTTTGTAAAATGTAATATTATCATTTTATAGATTAAAAGTCTTTAGACCTGGTGGCTACATTATCTTTCTTTTTTTCTGACTTTTTACCCTTATTTTCACTTGATGATTCTGCCAGGAACACACTTTCTGACAGACTCCATGGCAGCATGCAATTGGGTAGCTTCGCCCCCGCTCCTCATGGGACCCATCAAGGTTGGATGTCAGCAGCTGGGTCTCTTGCAGGATCAGCTGTGTGGATTTGAGGAGCATCCTGTGGCATCCAGAAGACCTCGATCTTCGGCAGGAGTTGGTGTTATGGCACATTCGAGTTGTGACCATGTCCCAGCTATCAGTGGGGTGGGGTTATGGCACATATTTTCAGAGGTCAATGAGGAAGCAAAAGAAATCCCAGGAGCTGCACATTACACAAAACCCTCATGTAAAGAGGGGAAGCAGCCTCAGCCTAGACTCCATCCAGGCCACACCACCAGCATGTTTTGCCCCACCCATGGGGCTTAGTCATGGGAATCATGTCGGGGGTGGGGCATGGACAGAGTCTAGGTTGAGGCTGCTTCCATTCTTTACATGGGGGTTTTGTGTGATGTCCAGCTCCTGGGATCTTCTTTTCCATCCTCATTGACTTCTATGGAGCTGAGACAAGCTCTTTCCCTGCCTATACTCCCAGCAGTTGTGAGCATATAAGGACCTACTAGAGCCTAAAGAGGCACCCTTAATTTCTTTGTATGGTGTCACAGTGAGTACATATGTGCAGAGGATCAATTCCTGGATTTGAGCCCAGCCATCGGCAGGTGTCTATATTGGCCGAGTGCCCTGTTTTCAGCGAGAGGCCTTTGAGTATGCCCAGCGTGCATACAGTAGCTGCATTCCTGCCCTGGGATCTGGGTTGTGTGAGTATGGTGGTAGTTTGTTTCATTTGTTTGTATTACATCCCTGGCTCTAGTGTTATCGGCCTCTAAAGGTGATTAGAGCACATATGCGTCCCACACTGCTGTTTTCTTCTGGTCAGCGCCAGCTTGGCGGTTCTGGATTATGGTGTTGTCCACTCAGGCACCATGCAGACTCCCCATTTGACTGGGGGGGACACAGCGCATGTGCAGTGAATGTGGCAGTGATGTCACAGCCGGCGGGGGATTTTAATCTGACAGGTTCCCTGTCAGATTGGGATTACTGTGGTATAGTGTGGCGGTTTTCCCAGAGCAATTGACAATTCGGCAGTTGGTAAGATTCTCTTCTCTTGCTTTTTTGTGGCTGCCCTCTCTCACTTTCATAGGCTGTGAGGTTCTCCCAGTGTGTTTGGTCTCTTTTGTTTTTTTCCATGCAGCCCCATGCAGGCCCTCGTATATCTCGAAGCTCAGTTCGATACACCTTGGAATACAATCACACTGCCACCAGAGAAGATCCTTGTGATCCGGAGCAGGATCTCTTTAGGTCTGTCATCCTCTCATCTCCTGACGTCCTAGTGCCTGATGATTATCGGAACTATGGTCTCTACAGCAATCATAGTGAAGTCAGGGCTGGTACAAGGGGGGGCAGAAGGGGGGATTCCCTGGGCGGTACCATTTGCTGGAGGGAGGGGGGCACAGGTGAAGTGTCAGCAGTGTGCTTCACGACTGTGTGTCACTATACACACTAGCTAGCGCCGCTGTACCTGTAAAACTGTCCGTAAGATGTGTCGACTGCACTCCTGCACCCGGCACAAGCCCTTCACCTCCCTTGTACCCAAAGGGGGGAGGGGGGACTGTGACCTACCCTGCCCTGATTATCCCTTGATAGCCAGGGATGATCGGTGCGACGGGGGACAGTTGCAAGCATCGATCTCCCTGCATGGCTTTTCAGACAGACGCTTAACCTCCTCTCCCTCCCGTGGCTGTTAGCTGAAATGCCATACAGGGAGATCAGTGATTGCAACTTTTCCCCACCACACGGATCATCCCCCCAATGTCTGCCGTGTCCTCCTCCTCCACCCCATGTTCTCCGGACCCCTGTTTACCTTCTCCGGCCCGCTGTGTGCTCCTCCTCCGCACCCCTCATCCCCCCGCAGCCGGTTTCCCTCCTCTCCTTCCGGCTGCTGTGGGAGATGTCAGGATGGAGAGCGAAGGAAGGGGCTGGTAAATATGTAATTTACTGACTCCTTCCTTTTCTGAATTGGACACGGTGAGCGATCACTCCTTTGTCCTCTAATAACTGAGCAGAGTAAACTGTGTACTATGCTTCAGTCTATGAATGAACGGGAGCCGCTGTCTCCTGTCCATTCATTTTCAATGCTGAAACTGCTGAGAAAGGGACTGGGGAATCTGTGTCCTCAGTCCCTTTCTCTGTTGTCAGGGGTATAATATCTCACCAAAGCCCACCAACAGGGCTGCTTAAAAAAATTGCAAGAAATATTTAAATATTACAATATGAAATTGTAAAAAAGTGCTAAAAAATAAAATTGGTTAAAAAAAATTAAATAAATAAAAAACTTCTGACACCAACCCCCCCCACCCCCTGCCCTACCGACACTGTTCACAGTCACAACCCCCACCCTCAAAAAGCATTGTAAAAAAAAAAAAAAGAAAAAAGAATTACATTGTAAAATATAAACCCATAAAAATGACACTATCCACTGCTCTAGTGATACTGTCCACTGCCCTTTGTCCTGTAATAACTGAGCAGAGTAAACTGTGTACTATGCTTCAGTCTATGAATGAACGGGAGCCGCTGTCTCCTGTCCATTCATTTTCAATGCTGAAACTGCTGAGAAAGGGACTGGGGAATCTGTGTCCTCAGTCCCTTTCTCTGTTGTCAGGGGTATGATATCTCACCAAAGCCCACCAACAGGGCTGCTAAAAAAAATTGCAAGAAATATTTAAATATTACAAAATGAAAGTGTAAAAAAGTGCTAAAAAATAAAATTGGGTAAAAAAAAATTAAATAAATAAAAAACTTCTGACACCAACCCCCCCACCCCCTGCCCTACCGACCCTCAAAAAGCATTGTAAAAAAAAAAAAAAAAAGAAAAACTAATTACATTGTAAAAAAAAAACCCATAAAAATGACACTATCCACTGCTCTAGTGATACTGTCCACTGCCCTACTGAAACTGTCTGCTGCCCCATAACCTCCCCTCCCACCCCCTCCCCAGAAGCACTGTAAACATTTTTTTTTTTTTAATTATTAAAAATAAATAAAAAACAAAATTGTAAAAAATGATAGATAGTAAAAAAACAAAAAGTCCACAAAAAGCTGTTGACACCGTCCACTGCTCTACTGTCACTGTCCAATACCCCGCCCCCCCCCAATCATTGTGAAAAAATAATACGAAAATAAATTGTAAAAAATAATTTAAAAATAAAATTGTAGAAAATAATAAGAATAAAATAAAATCTGACACTGTCCATTGTTCTACTGACAGCATCTATTTCCCTACTGACACCATTCAGTGGCCCCCAAAAAGCATTTTGAACAAAAAAAGCCTAAAAAATTAAAATGTGAAAAAATAATAAAAAAACAAAAATAAAGAACTACTGACACTGTCCACGTCCTGCACATACTACCCACCACCGTGCACTCCGCACTCCTCGTCTGCACATTCTACCCTTCTCCATATAGTCTACACTCCTCTCCTGCACATTAGGGACGGGCCGAACACCCCCTGGTTCGGTTCGCACCAGAACATGCGAACAGGCAATTTTAAAGGCTTATATGCAAGTTATTGCCCAAAAAAGTTTATGGGGACCCGGGGACTGACCTCGCCCACCTCTGATGGCACATGATATCAGAAGGGGCGGGGTCACTCAGTTACATCACCAAGTGGCCCGCCCTTGCCTATATAACAGCTGTCACAGTGAAAAGACAGCAGTTGCCGCGAGGGTCTGTCGGGCCCGTGTGATTGAAGATGCACGGACATCGCAGACACTTTTTTTTTTCTTTTTTAATAAAGGAATTAAAGTTAAAGATGCTTCCAGATTCTGATAAGCCCCCCACAACCACTGGGCAAGGTTTGTGGGGATGAGGCCCTTGTCACCATCAACATGGGGACAAGGTGCTTTGGGGGGGCCCCAAAGCACCCTCCCGATGTTGAGAGCAAGCAGCATGGTATGTTCCAGGGGGGGGCGCTCGCTCGTCCCCCCTATCCTTGCCTGCCAGGCTGCTTGCTCGGATAAAGATCTGGTATGGATTTTGGGGGGGCCCCAAGCCAATGTGTTTTTATTTTAGTGTGGAGTTCCCCTTAACCACTTAAGGACCGCCTCACGCCGATGTACGTCGGCAAGGCGGCACGGGCAGGCAAAATCACGTACATGTACGTGATTTGCCTCCCGCGGGTGGGGGGTCCGATCGGACCCCCCCCGGTGCCCGAGGCGGTCCCGTTCTGTCCCCCGGCGATCGGAGGTGAGGGGGAGGCCATCCGTTCGTGGCCCCCCCCTCGCGATCGCCGCCGGCCAATCAAAACACTTCCTTTGCTGCTGTATGCTAAACAGCAGCAAAGGAAATGATGTCATCTCTCCTCGGCTCGGTATTCCGTTGCAGCGCCGAGGAGAGAAGACTTCACTGTGAGTGCACCAACACTACACAACACAGTAGAACATGCCAGGCATACAAAACACCCCGATCCCCCCCCCCCGATCCCCCCCCAATCACCCCCCCTCCCTGTCACAAACTGACACCAGCAGTTTTTTTTTTTTTTCTGATTACTGCATTGGTGTCAGTTTGTGACAGTTACAGTGTTGGGACAGTGAGTATTACCCCCCTTTAGGTCTAGGATACCCCCCTAACCCCCCCTAATAAAGTTTTAACCCCTTGATCACCCCCTGTCGCCAGTGTCACTAAGCGATCATTTTTCTGATCGCTGTATTAGTGTCGCTGGTGACGCTAGTTAGTGAGGTAAATATTTAGGTTCGCCGTCAGCGTTTTATAGCGACAGGGACCCCCATATACTACCTAATAAATGTTTTAACCCCTTGATTGCCCCCTAGTTAACCCTTTCACCACTGATCACCGTATAACCGTTACGGGTGACGCTGGTTAGTTCGTTTTTTTTTTATAGTGTCAGGGAACCCGCCGTTTATTACCAAATAAAGGTTTAGCCCCCTGATCGCCCGGCGGTGATATGCGTCGGCCCAGGCAGCGTCAGATTAGCGCCAGTACCGCTAACACCCACGCACGCAGCATGCGCCTCCTTTAGTGGTATAGTATCTGAACGGATCAATATCTGATCCGATCAGATCTATACTAGCGTCCCCAGCAGTTTAGGGTTCCCAAAAACGCAGTGTTAGCGGGATCAGCCCAGATGCCTGCTAGCACCTGCTTTTTGCCCCTCCGCCCGGCCCAGCCCACCCAAGTGCAGTATCGATCGATCACTGTCACTTACAAGGCACTAAACGCATAACTGCAGCGTTCGCAGAGTCAGGCCTTATCCCTGCGATCGCTAACAGTTATTTTGGTAGCATTTTGGTGAACTGGCAAGCACCAGCCCCAGGCAGCGTCAGGTTAGCGCCAGTACCACTGACACCCACGCACGTACCATACACTTCCCTTAGTGGTATAGTATCTGAATGGATCAATATCTGGTCCGATCAGATCTATATTAGCGTCCCCAGCAGTTTAGGGTTCCCAAAAACGCAGTGTTAGTGGGATCAGCCCAGATACCTGCTAGGACCTGCGTTTTGCCCCTCCGCCCGGCCCAGCCTAGCCCACCCAAGTGCAGTATCGATCGATCACTGTCACTTACAAGGCACTAAACGCATAACTGCAGCGTTCGCAGAGTCAGGCCTGATCCCTGCGATCGCTAACAGTTTTTTTGGTAGCATTTTGGTGAACTAGCAAGCACCGGCCCCAGGCAGCGTCAGGTTAGCGCCAGTACCACTAACACCCACGCACGCAGCATACACCTCCCTTAGTGGTATAGTATCTGAACGGATCAATATCTGATCCGATCAGATCTATACTAGCGTCCCCAGCAGTTTAGGGTTCCCAAAAACGCAGTGTTAGCGGGATCAGCCCAGATACCTGCTGACACCTGCGTTTTGCCCCTCCACCCGGCCCAGCCCAGCCCACCCAAGTGAAGTATCGATCGATCACTGTCACTTACAAAACACTAAATGCATAACTGCAGCGTTCGCAGAGTCAGGCCTGATCCCTGCGATCGCTAACAGTTTTTTTGGAAGCTTTTTATCGAACTGGCAAGCACCAGCGGCCTTGTACACCCCGGTCGTAGTCAAACCAGCGCTGCAGTAACACTTGGTGACGTGGCGAGTCCCATAAGTGCAGTTCAAGCTGGTGAGGTGGCAAGCACAAGTAGTGTCCCGCTGCCACCAAAAAGACAAACACAGGCCCGTCATGCCCATAGTGCCCTTCCTGCTGCATTCGCCAATCCTAATTGGGAACACACCGCTTCTGCAGCGCCCGTACTTCCCCCATTCACATCCCCAACCAAATGCAGTCGGCTGCATGAGAGGCATTTTTATGTCCTCCCGAGTACCCCTACCCAACGAACCCCCCCAAAAAGATGTCGTGTCTGCAGCAAGCGCGGATATAGGAGTGACGCCCGCTATTATTGTCCCTCCTGTCCTGACAATCCTGGTCTTTGCATTGGTGAATGTTTTGAACGCTACCATGCACTAGTTGAGTATTAGCGTAGGGTACAGCATTGCACAGACTAGACACACTTTCACAGAGGTCTCCCAAGATGCCATCGCATTTTGAGAGACCCGAACCTGGAACCGGTTACAGTTATAAAAGTTAGTTACAAAAAAAGTGTAAAAAAAAAATATATATATAAAATAAAAAAAAAATAGTTGTCGTTTTATTGTTCTCTCTCTCTATTCTCTCTCTCTATTGTTCTGCTCTTTTTTTACTGTATTCTATTCTGCAATGTTTTATTGTTATTGTTATTGTTATTATGTTTTATCATGTTTGTTTTTCAGGTATGTAATTATTTATACTTTACTGTTTACTGTGCTTTATTGTTAACCATTGTTAACCATTTTTTTGTCTTCAGGTACGCCATTCACGACTTTGAGTGGTTATACCAGAATGATGCCTGCAGGTTTAGGTATCATCTTGGTATCATTCTTTTCAGCCAGCGGTCGGCTTTCATGTAAAAGCAATCCTAGCGGCTAATTAGCCTCTAGACTGCCTTTACAAGCCGTGGGAGGGAATGCCCCCCCCCCCACCGTCTTCCGTGTTTTTCTCTGGCTCTCCTGTCTCAACAGGGAACCTGAGAATGCAGCCGGTAATTCAGCCAGCTGACCATAGAGCTGATCAGAGACCAGAGTGGCTCCAAACATCTCTATGGCCTAAGAAACCGGAAGCTACGAGCATTTTATGACTTAGATTTCGCCGGATGTAAATAGCGCCATTGGGAAATTGGGGAAGCATTTTATCACACCGATCTTGGTGTGGTCAGATGCTTTGAGGGCAGCGAAGAGATCTAGGGTCTAATAGACCCCAATTTTTTCAAAAAAGAGTACCTGTCACTACCTATTGCTATCATAGGGGATATTTACATTCCCCGAGATAACAATAAAAATGATTTAAAAAAAAAAAAAAATGAAAGGAACAGTTTAAAAATAAGATAAAAAAGCAAAAAAATAATAAAGAAAAAAAAAAAAAAAAAAAGCACCCCTGTCGCCCCCTGCTCTTGCGCTAAGGTGAACGCAAGCGGCGGTCTGTCATTAAATGTAAACAGCAATTGCACCATGCATGTGAGGTATCACCGCGAAGGTCAGATCGAGGGCAGTAATTTTAGCAGTAGACCTCCTCTGCAAATCTAAAGTGGTAACCTGTAAAGGCTTTTAAAAGCTTTTAAAAATGTATTTATTTTGTTGCCACTGCACGTTTGTGCGCAATTGTAAAGCATGTCATGTTTGGTATCCATGTACTCGGCCTAAGATCATCTTTTTTATTTCATCAAACATTTGGGCAATATAGTGTGTTTTAGTGCATTAAAATTTAAAAAAGTGTGTTTTTTCCCCAAAAAATGCGTTTGAAAAATCGCTGCGCAAATACTGTGTGAAAAAAAAAATGAAACACCCACCATTTTAATCTGTAGGGCATTTGCTTTAAAAAAAATATATAATGTTTGGGGGTTCAAAGTAATTTTCTTGCAAAAAAAAATAACTTTTTCATGTAAACAATAACTGTCAGAAAGGGCTTTGTCTTCAAGTGGTTAGAAGAGTGGGTAATGTGTGACATAAGCTTCTAAATGTTGTGCATAAAATGCCAGGACAGTTCAAAACCCCCCCAAATGACGCCATTTTGGAAAGTAGACACCCCAAGCTATTTGCTGAGAGGCATGTCGAGTCCATGGAATATTTTATATTGCGACACAAGTTGCGGGAAAGAGACAAAATTTTTTTTTTTTTTTTGCACAAAGTTGTCACTAAATGATATATTGCTCAAACATGCCATGGGAATATGTGAAATTACACCCCAAAATACATTCTGCTGCTTCTCCTGAGTACGGGGATACCACATGTGTGAGACTTTTTGGGAGCCTAGCCGCGTACGGGACCCCGAAAACCAAGCACCGCCTTCAGGCTTTCTAAGGGCGTGAATTTTTGATTTCACTCTAAACTGCCTATCACAGTTTTGGAGGCCATGGAATGCCCAGGTGGCACAAAACCCCCCCAAATGACCCTATTTTGGAAAGTAGACACCCCAAGCTATTTGCTGAGAGGTATATTGAGTATTTTGCAGACCTCACTTTTTGTCACAAAGTTTTGAAATTTGAAAAAAGAAAAAAAAAATTTTTTTTTCTTGTCTTTCTTCATTTTCAAAAACAAATGAGAGCTGCAAAATACTCACCATGCCTCTCAGCAAATAGCTTGGGGTGTCTACTTTCCAAAATGGGGTCATTTGGGGGGGTTTTGTGCCATCTGTGCATTCCATGGCCTCCGAAACGGTGATAGGCAGTGAAGAGTAAAAACAAAAATTCACGTCCTTAAAAACGCTGAAGGCGGTGATTGGTTTTCGGGGCCCCGTACGCGGCTAGGCTCCCAAAAAGTCCCACACATGTGGTATCCCCATACTCGGGAGAAGCAGCTAAATGTATTTTGGGGTGCAATTCCACATATGCCCATGGCCTGTGTGAGCAATATATCATTTAGTGACAACTTTGTGCAAAAAGAAGTGTCACTTTCCCGCAACTTGTGTCAAAATATAAAATATTCCATGGACTCAATATCACTCTCAGCAAATAGCTTGGGGTGTCTACTTTCCAAAATGGGGTCATTTGGGGGGGGGGGGTTGTGCCACCTGGGCATTCCATGGCCTCCGAAACTGTGATAGGCAGTGAAGAGTGAAATCAAAAATTTACAACCTTAGAAATCCTGAAGGCGGTGATTGGTTTTTGGGGTCCCGTACGCGGCTAGGCTCCCAAAAAGTCCCACACATGTGGTATCCCCGTACTCAGGAGAAGTAGCTGAATGTATTTTGGGGTGCAATTCCACATAGGCCCATGGCCTGTGTGAGCAATATATCATTTAGTGACAACTTTTTGTAAATATTTTTTTTTTTTTTATTATTATTCAATCACTTGGGACAAAAAAAATAAATATTCAATGGGTTCAACATGCCTATCAGCAATTTCCTTGGGGTGTCTACTTTCCAAAATGGGGTCATTTGGGGGGGGTTTGTACTGCCCTGCCATTTTAGCACCTCAAGAAATGACATAGGCAGTCATAAACTAAAAGCTGTGTAAATTCCAGAAAATGTACCCTAGTTTGTAGACGCTATAACTTTTGCGCAAACCAATAAATATACGCTTATTGACATTTTTTTTACCAAAGACATGTGGCCGAATACATTTTGGCCTAAATGTATGACTAAAATTGAGTTTATTGGATTTTTTTTATAACAAAAAGTAGAAAATATCATTTTTTTTCAAAATTTTCGGTCTTTTTCCGTTTATAGCGCAAAAAATAAAAACTGCAGAGGTGATCAAATACCATCAAAAGAAAGCTCTATTTGTGGGAAGAAAAGGACGCAAATTTCGTTTCGGTACAGCATTGCATGACCGCGCAATTAGCAGTTAAAGCGACGCAGTGCCAAATTGGAAAAAGACCTCTGGTCCTTAGGCAGCATAATGGTCCGGGGCTCAAGTGGTTAAAATCTATGCCAGACCCAAAGGGCCTGGTATGGATTTTGGGGGGGACCCCATGCTGTTTTTAATAAAAATTTGCATGGAGTTACCCGTATAATCTATATATACTGTACACTGACTGCACTAGATATATATATATGTGTGTGTATATATATATGTTTATGTATATGTATATGTGTATATATATATATATTTATATATATATATATATAAAAATATATATAGTATTTCACAAATGTGAGAGCACCCCTCACATTTTTGTAAATATTTAATTATATCTTTTCATGTGACAACACTGAAGAAATTACACTTTGCTACAATGTAAAGTAGTGAGTGTACAGCTTGTATAACAGTGTAAATTTGCTGTCCCCTAAAAATAACTCAACACACAGCCATTAATGCCAAAACTGCTGGCAACAAAAGTGAGTACACCCCAAAGTAAAAATGTCCAAATTAGGCCCAATTAGGCATTTTCCCTTCCCGGTGTCTTGTGACTTGTTAGTGTTACAAGGTCTCAGGCGTGTTAAATTTGGTGTTATCGCTCTCACTCTCTCATACTGGTCGTTGGAAGTTCAACATGGCACCTCATGGCAAAGAATTCTCTGAGGATCTAAAAAAAAGAATTGTTGCTCTACATAAAGATGGCCTAAGCTATAAGAAGATTGCCAAGACCCTGAAACTGAGCTGCAGTACGGTGACCAAGACCATACAGTGGTTTAACAGGACAGGTTCCACTCAGAGCAGGCATCGCCATGGATTGACCAAAGAAGTTGAGTGCATATGCTCAGCGTCATATCCAGAGGTTGTCTTTGGGAAACAGTTGTATGAGTGCTGCCAGCATTGCTGCAGAAGTTAAAGGGGTGGGGGGTCAGCCTGTCAGTGCTCAGACCGTACGCCGCACACTGCATCAAATTGATATGCATGGCTGTCCCAAAAGGAAGCCTCTTCTAAAGACGATGCACAAGAAAGCCCGCAAACAGCTTGCTGAAGACAAGCAGACTAAGAACATGGATTACTGGAACCATGTCCTGTGGTCTGATGAGACCAAGATAAACTTATTTGGTTCAGATGGTGTCAAGTGTGTGTGGCAGCAAACAGCGAGGAGTACAAAGACAAGTGTGTCTTGCCTACAGTTAAACATGGTGGTGGGCGTGTCATGGACTGGGGCTACATGAGTGCTGCTAGCACTGGGGAGCTACAGTTCATTGAGGGAACCATGAATGCCAACATGTACTGTGACATACTGAAGCAGAGCATGATCCCCTCCCTTCGAAGACTGGGCCGCAGGGTAGTATTCCAACAAAATAACGACCCCAAACACACCTCCAAGACGACCATTGCCTTGCTAAAGAAGCTGAGGGTAAAGGTGATAGACTGGCCAAGTATGTCTCCAGACCTAAACCCAATTGTGCTTCTGTGGGGCATCCTAAAATGGAAGGTGGAGGAGTGCAAGATCTCTAACATCCACCAGTTTAGTGATGTCGTCATGGAGGAGTGGAAGAGGACTCCAGTGGCAACCTGTGAAGCTCTGGTGAACTCCATGCCCAAGAGGGTTAAGACAGTGTTGGGAAATAATGGTGGCTCCACATAATATTGACATTTTGGAACCAATGTGGACATTTTCACTTAGGGGTGTACTCACTTTTGTTATCAGTGGTTTAGACATTAATGGCTGTGTGTTCAGTTATTTTGAGGGGACAGCACATTTACACTGTTATACATGCTGTACACTCACTACTTTACATTGTAGCAAAGTGTAATTTTTTCAGTGTTGTCACATGAAAAGATATAATAAAATAATTACAAAAATATGAGGGGTGTACTCACCTTTGTGAGATACTGTATATGCTACACTGCCTGCACTGCATATATACTGTATTTATTGGCATATATAATACGCACCTTTTCACCCTGAAATCGGGTGCAAATAGTGTGTGCTTGTTATACGCCGATACTGCAATTTGGGCTCCCTAGGAGGGAACCGGGAGGGGGCAAGACGAGCGCTGTCAGATTACATACAGCAAGAATCTCCTCTTTACTCAGCGACCTCTGTAAGAGGAAGTCCCGTCTCCTGGGCCGGCATTGGACCAGTGTTCCGTCTATCATAGAAGCTGGTCCAGGAGGCGGGACTTTGTATTAAAGAGGCAGCTGAGTAAACAAGAGATTCTGGTTGTATGTAATCTATTGGCGCTCATCCCGCCCCCCTCCCTGTCCCCTCCGAGGCAGCAGTAATCTGAGGTGAGGCTGCAGATGGGTATTGATCAGGCTGCATTCATGGCAATGGTGAGGCTGCATATGTACATTGATCAGGCTGCAGATGGGCATTGATCAAGCTGCATTAATGGGCAATTGTGAGGCTGTAGATGGGCATTGATCAAGCTGCATTGATAGGCAATTGTGAGGCTGCAGATGGGCATTGATCAAGCTGCATTGATGGGCAATTGTGAGGCTGCAGATAGCATTGATCAGGCTGCAGATGGGCAATGGTGAGGCTGCAGATGGGCAATGGTGAGGCTGCATTGATGGGCAATGACCCTTATTTTGCTTCAAAGTTCTTTATTTAAAATGTAAGGTTTTTGACCCTAAGACCCTAATGACCCTAAGCACACAGCTAAAATAACGAAGGAGTGGCTTCACAACAACTCCATGACTGTTCTTGAATGGCCCAGCCAGAGCCCTGACTTAAACCCAATTGAGCATCTCTGGAGAGACCTAAAAATGGCTGTCCACCAACGTTTACCATCCAACCTGACAAAACTGGAGGGGATCTGCAAGGAGGAATGGCAGAGGATCCCCAAATCCAGGTGTGAAAAACTTGTTGCATTTTTCCCAAAAAGACTCATGGCTGTATTAGATCAAAAGGGTGCTTCTACTAAATACGGAGCAAAGGGTCTGAATACTTAGGACCATGTGATATTTCAGTTTTTCTTCTTTATTAAATCTGCAAAAATGTCAACAATTCTGTGTTTTTCTGTCAATATGGGGTGCTGTGTGTACATTAATGAGGAAAAAATATGAACTTAAATGATTTTAGCAAATGGCTGCAATATAACAAAGAGTGAAAAATTTAAGGGGGTCTGAATACTTTCCGTCCCCACTGTACATTCCAGAAAACAAACCCCTGGGCAATATCTATTTATCACGGTACTGCATATACTTTACATGTAAATGACCAGTGTAGTTAAGATATCCCCAATATAACTGAATTTTTGATAACTCACTGCTCTCTCCTCCTGTACGTGTGTACTGTCTGTGTTGTAGATCTGGCCGGGGTACATCTTACCCTTAAGGGCCCCTCCACACCCGCAGGGCCCGCTGAATCCAATCCTGAAGACCCAGCTCCCAAAGATCAATTCCCACAGCTGAAAGATGAACTCCATCACCCCGCAGGTATAAGCCCACATTTAGCTCCAACTCCATGTGTCTGATAACCAAACCCCCATTACGTGAAACAAATCTACTCACCACCTTGTTCACTATAATCTGAGTTTTGTTAATGCTCATCACCGTTCTCACCATGCGCCAAGTAGTCTGGGCAACTATGTCGGACCACACCAACAACATGTCAGGGAAGGCCAAACGGAGCGTTGGGTAATCCAACTTAATGGCCGAAATCAGTTCCCTGCTTGACCTGACCCCAAGTCATTCCCTCCCACATGGAGAACCAAAACATCTGGCGGCCGATCGAGCCGAGCGTAGCACAGCACCTCCGGCACAAACCTATTCCACACCATCCCCGGAATTCCCAACCACCGAATACATGCCCCCCTCCGCAATATGTCCAGCTGTTTGCCATCTGGCCTAACATCTGCTCTCCTGGTCCCCCAAAAGACATAAGAATGCCCCAAGATCCAGACGAGGCGTATGTAACCTCCATCTGAAATGACAGAACGACAAACAAGGGGTAACACCAACACCAAACACATCACATAAATCAAAGCAGTAAAAAACAGTAAAACTAACAAGTCTACCGCTCCCTCATCCCCATCCCCCAAATTCAATCTGTTAACAGTTGCGGACGCACATAAGAATGGAATCTCCTGGATTCCCAACGCCCAATCTTCTTAACTGCTGCCTCATCCAACCCACACCGGGCAGTTTCTGTGGCCGCCCCGATGCGAAAGCAGAGTGAGGCAAATTGCAGGCAATCAAAACGCGCCGCGCGAAGGCACTTCCGAAAAACTGCCACAAATTGGAACCTGAATAAGTAGGACCCATCCCCATGCAACAAGAGCGGCCCACCCCCAATCGGACGAACTCCCAGGAAATCCCTCACCCCACACACTGGGCAAACCCTCGAACCAGGCAGTGGAAACAGCTCAATCCTCACCCCTTTTCCCCTCTGATCTGTTTTAGACTTGTGCAACCGTAACACCAACCTGTCTTCCGCTGCTCCCACATCCTGGACCATAAAACCCCCTGCTACCCGTCTAGATGGGCTCACCAGCTCCCCCACCCGAAATGCTCTGAAAAATGCTACCGAAAAAGCAGCTTTAAACAAAATTACCTCATAAACTGATGAACACATGTACTCCAGCTGCTCACAAATGGCCTGCAGGTTTAAAAAAGAGACCGGCCTCCGAGCATCTTTAGTGGCACTTGCTATACCCTTTTATCGCTTGTTTCACCCAAAAATCTTTTGTGAAATCTGGCCGACCCTGCAGCTTGAACAAAAAGGCTGAACCTGCCAGCTTCCTTGCAATGGCCAACACTGACCCCCCTACCCTCCATGTGCCTAGAAACAAAATACATCACCAACAACCTTGTCTCGGACTCACCCAGCTCAGCTCCTGCCAGCCGTATGAATTCTAACCACTCACACCATACCTTGGAGTAAGCAGCCCAAGCCGACCCGCTCACCGACCTCCTGATCCATCCCGCGGTGACTCCAAGGAAATCTCCCAAAGCCAGCCCGTACAAGAAACCCCTTCCTCCTCTGCGGATGGAGCCAGCTCCCTGAACCTGTCCCACTGAAACCGAGACAATGAGTCAGCTAGCGTGTTATCAATGCCCGGGATATGTACAGCACACAGAAAAATGTTCAACTGTAAACAATGCAGCACTAAGTGGCGCAACAACCGTATCACCGGCTGTGACGACGCGGAAATCCAGTTGATGACTTGAACCACCCCCATGTTGTCACAGTTCAACCTAATCTTCAAATTCCTACACGCTTCTTCCCACAGCTCCATTGTCAGGACCACTGGAAATAATTCCAACAGTACCAGGTTCCGAAGGAAACCCGTCTCCACCCAGGATCTAGGCCAAGATTCTGCACTCCATTGCCCTTGAAAGAAAGCCCTATAGCCCATAGACCCTGCCGCATCCGTGACCAAATCTAAATCAAAGTTACTCACCAGTCCCTCCATCCAAAGCGATCGCCCATTATATGTCTCCAAAAACGTGTGCCAAACTCTCAGATTTACCTTTAGCTCCCTGGTAAGTCTGATGAAATGGGTCGGGGCACGCACCCCAGCAGTAGCTGCCGACAGCCGTCGGCAGAACACCCTACCCATTGGAATAATGCGACAGGCAAAATTAAAATTACCTAATAAAGACTGTAACATTTGGACCTTGCTCTGCCCCATCATCCCCCTAATCTTAATTCTGAGATTCTCTACCTTGTCCTTCTGCAGCCGACACTCCATGGCTCTGGAATCAATTACTATGCTCAGAAAACTAAGTTCCTTAGTCGGGCCCTCAGTCTTGTCAGTCACCAACGGAACGTTGAACCTACCTGTAATGTGCAGCAACGTGGACAAGAGAATCACACATACATTAGAGGAAGGAGGTCCCAAACACAAAAAATCATCCAGGTAGTGGATGACAAAATCCAAACCCGACACCTCCCTAACTACCCATTCCAGAAACGAACTAAACATCTCAAACATGGCGCAGGAAATGGAGCAACCCATGGGCAGACATTGATCCACATAAAAGTCCCCCTGCCAACAGCACCCCAACAGTCTAAAACTGTCCTGGTGTACTGGAAGCACGCAAAATGCCGACTCAATGTCTGATTTCACCATGAGAGCACTCTGTCTATAGCGCCTCACCCACCCCACAGCAGCATCAAAGGAAGTGTCAAACACTGTACATGCTTCTGGTTGTATGGAATCGTTAATGTAGTGATCTAATCTATCGGGTGGTTAGTGGTATCGTGGGTATGATAATTAATTAGTAAGTACTCTTCCGCAGCAACCCAATTCTTCCAGAGAGATGCACTTTATTGACTTCCAACACAGAACAAAGTCCAAAGTCCACAGATGACAAAAAATCCGACAGAGTAGATATAATTCAGAACCCCACGTTCCTAGGTCTGTGTGTGCATACACAGACAAGCCTAACTTAAACTATAGACTGAACATCATGTTATATTCACTAGATATTTAATGGCTGAGCAAATTCATTGGCCGTCTCCATTCAGGTCTTTTATATACTTTAGTCTTTCAGATAGATGACAACTCCCAGCCGTGAACAGCTGCAGTCATAAACCACCCCAATTTGCACTCCCGCATATCAACAAGTCCCCTTAGATATGTGTAATTAGATTAGATTAACAGATACCACCTGAACACCCTTTGAAATGTTCAAATAGACTTGCATAGGATTAACACATCAAAGGGTCTTCAGCTGTCCCCTTGCTATGTTAAAATTCAGTTGGACAAATCAACCAGTCAATTGAATTCTGGCCTGGTCAATATTGACTGTATGTGTACATACATATAATATAATGTCCCACATAAATTGGTGAACATATTACAACATATACAACATATACCCCCACTTGGGTCGGTTCTAACTACTAGAACTGACCCATAAATCAAACAACAAAAAAATATCATTATGATTTAAGGTACTGGATGCTTTACAATGGCTCATATAAAATATGAAGTTGAAACTGGTTACATCTCTCTTCGCCAGCCTCTAAAATATCCCCATGAAACAGTTATTAGATAATATAACTTTTAGACCATGACTAGAAAAGGATTTGGTAAACATCAGTGGCCCATATAGCTTTTAGGCCTTATTATATCACATCAAGATCTTGAATATTGCACAAAGACGAGCTGATGTCACAGTCCATCCTTTGGTCTGACTTCATCACATCTCTCACCATCTCACTGAAAGTAAACTTGGTATGCCCTGGGAACTCCAATCCACATAAGTCCAGGATTTTTTTTTATCTCCAGGCTCAAGCTTTCCATTTTTAAAGATGCTTTTACGCAAACACTCTACTTTCATCTTTATAGTAAGAAGAACTTTCAATGTACCAGCACTCACTTTCAAGGTAGAAAAGGTGTGGATATGGCAGTAAAAACTGTGCTGCAAACTATTTCTTTGCACTTGACATTCATGAGTCCATCTTTGTTGATTGCCAGTCACAATTTGCTTTTGTAATTTGCTGTAGGCCGACCCCTCATTGCCTTCAATAGAGCAGTTACTTGGATCATTCAGTCCACAATTACACCTGAATGGTATACCAACATTTACATATACCCCCACACGATGGTTCAGATAGAGTCAGCTTGACATCAGTGTTTATCAGATCTTCTATAAAAAGAGTGTTCAGACATATAGTATAGCGATGATTTTAAATCAGAGACAGTCTAAATATATATAGACACAATGTCTTGTATCTATGCCTGTATCTATCTGGAAATCATCGCTATACTATATGTCTGAACAATGTGTATATCTGGGTTCCCTATACCGTTGAAATAAGAATTGTTCTAAATTAATGAACACTTTAAGACTTTGTTTACTCCATCAACATTGTTTGAAATTGACTGTTATTTCATAAATTGTCCATATGTAACCTCTGGTCAATTGCATAGTATGTTTCTCTTTTTCTTGTTTTTTTGTTTCTTCATTTATTCACCTTTATTTTTATTCATGTAATTATGTACAGCAGGCTGGCTTTTTGCGATTCATCTTTGTTCACTTCTCAAATCCATCCACAAGATGGCGCAGTTTTTCCTTGGTGTGGGATGTGTACGTGCGCACGGACACCTGGCGGGTAAGCTCCACGCATGCATGGCCATGGGGCAGCACTTGGCTGCGTGCCCCATAGGCCTTCTGCATGTGGACGAGCTCCTGTACGGCTCCCTGTGTGAGTTTCGCTACTCGCGCCGGGACCGCATACCCGCCGGTGACGTCGAGACGCGTGACGTCATCACGCCCTTAGGGGCGTGGCTACGCCGCGCGCCTCGTCGTCTGGGGGATGCCCGATCTCCACACATGGCTGCTTGCTATGCAGCTGATTACGTGGAGTGGACACTGATTGGCTGATGTCCAATCAGCTGTCCTATTTAAGACACAGACACTCCTTTGGCATCTGTCAGTCTTTTGAACTGCTGCCTGGAGGTCTGAGTCTTGAGAGATCACTAAACAGCCACAAGGTAATTTGATTAGATACTTTGCTCCATATATTTGAATACTTACCCTACATGCCTACTCTCCCCTTTTACTATAGCTGAACGACTACTTTGTCCTTCAGCAAAGCATTGGCTTAACTATATGCCTTGTACATTTACAACATCACTCTTTAAACATACAGATCTCCATCGGCCATCCCTTGTGAAAGTGCTGCAACGCTCTGCATTACACTCCTGGTTGCCCACCTTGTGCTATGTGAACCAGAAGCCAGCCTGCTCCCAGTTGTACTGGTTTAACCGCTGTTCTTTGTCATTTTCTACCTGTTTTTATGAATCAAATTGATGTAAGTATAATTAGTCCATACTAGACTTTTCTTATACTATTTTTTCAATAATTACTAAAATCGCATATATTGTAAAAATGCAGTCGCATACAATTTATGACGATATAGATATTTCCTACTACTTTTTTATTGTCTTTTGATATTTACAGATAGATTTGAGCACCTAATCATAAATCCCTTGATGAAGGAGTAATACATACCTATTTCCGAAACATGTCGGGTTACGTGCCATACACCTCATCCGCCTGATCCTCTACATACAGGCTGCGGGCTGTAGGCACATGGGTGCTATATCCTCTATATGCAATTGAATGTACAGTGTTTGTATTTGCACTTTATACAATTGTATTTTCTACTGTCACCTTTTTTATATATTGAATGTGTTTAATAAAGATGGCACTCTAGTGCACTTTTATACAAAACAATCTATGAGATTAAATACTCATTTTTGGCCAGTACAAATATCCATTAAGGGCGACCTAAATGCACACATAGTGCATATCTCTTTTTATAGTTACATTTCCTAGGATATTGCCCCCCCCCCCTGTACACACCTTGCTCTCATTACCTTTTTATCTTTATCAGATCTTCTATCCAGACAAAGCGGCAGTGGAAATTCTTGCCAGTATCTTCACCATGAAAGGTAGAAAGGTCTTTTTCATCCATATATGTCATAGCCTTTAGCATATTATAAACAACTGATTCAACAAAGTTTCAAATCATGACTAGAGTGATGAATTTCACTCACCCCTCTTATAAATTTAGGAAAACCACCCAACATACTAAAATGTATGCTATGCCAAGCCATTGTGCAGCATCTCACCTTAGATGTCAAATATATTGATCAATATGCATTATGTAATATGTACAGATGTCATGAAAATTATTTTAGGTTTAAATGCTTCTCTTTGGTTTTAAGATAAAGTTCAAGAAAATAAAACATAAAGAAAATAAAAAATGAAAAGCAAAATATATCAGGAAAAGGGAGAAAAATAAAAAATTAGGGCGTTGAAGAAAAAAAAAAAAAAGGTCCATTGCTTGATGAATTTGGAGAGAGTCCATGAATTCTTTATAATTCCTTGTTGTCTATTCAGCATTTCTTCCATAATTCTCCCCCACTAGCCAGCAATTTCAGACTGTGCTTCTGCTATTCACCGTCATTTAAATGTCAATATCTGAAAGACAAAAAAACTCTCCAACAAAACTAATTAGCAAGGTCCTTAAACGTTGTTTGAAGTTAAAACAAAGCACTATTTACACATATACAGTTTGAAGCTAATTAACCCCCACTGCTAGACAAGTGTCATCTGCATTCAAAAACAGATCTAAAGAATGTACATCTTCTGCATTTATGACACCCTGTACCCCCTTCAGCTGCTCTAATAATTTATCACGTTCCCCTCTCATCTTGTCATACTCAATCTTCAGGTGGTCATATTTCTGTTTTAACTGAGAAAACGGTATCCAGGTTTTGGACCTTTTCTTATTATTATTTTGGTCAGCTCTGTTTTTCATATTAATATCACCTATGTTTGACCCGGTGTGTCCTCTCTGGGTGTTATCATAGGATATTATCTTCTGATCTTTATGCTCAGTATTTGTCCTAAACAATGTGGCTAAATCAATTTTGACAGCCTGCTCATTTGACTTTCTTCATAAATGGTCTGCTCTCAACAATATGTCTTTTAAATCATGAGGATTTGGGGTAACTAATAAAATATTTTGTTTGATATCTTCATGCAACGCATCTAGAAACATACTCATATGTATCAAGCCACCACGCTCAAATGCAAGATTATTGCCGACCCTTAATTCCATAATAGTTGCTATTCTGTGTGACAATTCATATGGCGATTCATTTTGCATTTGTTGGATCTTCCCATGAATAGTAACATCAGAACATACACCATACAAAACACATAATAATTTCAGTAATATGTCTCTTGTCCTCAGAGGCTGAATACAGATCTGTTTAATTCTCATCCAAAGACCACTTCCTAAAGAATGTTGTATGACTCTTTCTAAGTCAGATGGGTTGAGATTGTACATATCTCTGACCTGCTGTACGTCACAAAACCATTTTAAAAATCTGTTTAAATCATGGCATGAAACCATTCCTATTTCTTTAAGAATTGCGTCTAATTCTTTTGGTTTCAAAGGCTTCATTACAAGTCGAACTTCACCTGTATTATTATTATTGTTATAAACTGTGGTAGTCACAGTGGGGGCAGCTGGTAATGAATTATCAGATTTAATATGAGGTTCTGTTTGCTGCAGATTGCTGAATCCAAGATTTGATGCATATCTGCATTCCTGAGATCTCTTCTCTAATTCCATAATTCTTAATTTTAATCTCTCATTTTCCTCTAATAATTCATCACAACGTTTAGATTTCTCAAGCAAAGCTTCCCCAATGGTAACTGCATGCAATTTTAAATTTACTGTCTCGGTGTCTGATTGGTTTTGTAACCTCTCACAAACATTGTTGCTATTATCAACTGCCTTCTGTAACTGCGCAGTTTCCTCAACCTTATCCTTCAAAGAACTTTCCATTGTTAAACAGCAAGATAATAAGCCCTGTATAATACAACCTTTTCTTTTACTTTCTGAAATTTTGCTATCAAAAACATTTTTCTCTAAAAATTCCTTCATCATCGTCCACGTCTGCTTACATTTTTCTGGAATTTCATAAGGACCGCCATGGCGCTTAATACATTTTAATACCCATCTGTTAACTTTATCAGAACTGACACTAGCTTCACACTGAGTAAGCATTTTGACTATATTACTAATAATTTAAAAAAAAGGAAATATTTTACTCACCGCATTAGCTTCCAGTTCAGGTCTTCTGGTACACGACACAGTCCTTTTTTTTTCGTTGTTTCCAGTCTCCAGAGAATAATTCTGGGGTTCCCAACGTGTTTAATTTTGTAGATCAGACTCTCTTATGTCACAACCAGACATTAGAGTCACAGCACAGCTTTTGGTTCTTCATCAGACTCCTGTCCACCTCACAGGATTGTTGTCACCACCAACTTCTGTTACTAAGTCCGAAAATGCTCTTCTGGTCACTTGAACGGCACCAATGTAGTGATATAATATATATATTGGCTGGATATAGTAGTATCGTGGGTATGATAATTAATTAGTAAGTACTCTTCCGCAGCAACCCAATTCTTCCAGAGAGATGTACTTTATTGACTTCCAACACAGAACAAAGTCCAAAGTCCACAGATGACAAAAAATCCGACAGAGTAGATATAATTCAGAACCCCATGTTCCTAGGTCTGTGTGTGCATACACAGACAAGCCTAACTTAAACTATAGACTGAACATCATGTTATATTCACTAGATATTGAATGGCTGAGCAAATTGATTGGCCGTCTCCATTCAGGTCTTTTATATACTTTAGTCTTTCAGATAGACGACAACTCCCAGCCGTGAACAGCTGCAGTCATAAACCACCCCAATTTGCACTCCCGCATATCAACAAGTCCCCTTAGATATGTGTAATTAGATTAGATTAACAGATACCACCTGAACACCCTTTTGGAAACAATAGGTGGTGAATGAGCCGAAACCTATTCAATACCTTCTTAGGCACCACCCCTAGCGGTGAAACTACCAAATCCCTCAGCGGCTGAACCTTAAACGGCCCCACCATGCGCCCCAGCGCCACTTCCTTTGCCAATTTCTCTTAAACCACCCCAGGATTCTGTAGAGTAGACCGCAAATTCCACGCAATAGGCGGCACTTCAGCCAAAGAACATGTTATCTTAAAACCCTCTGAAAACCCTGAGGCCAACATCCTAGCAGCTTCTCTATCCGGGTACCTATTTAGGAAAGGCTGCATCCTTTCCACCATCACCGGAGTCGTCCCCCTTATTCGCAAACTCCCCGGCCCGCTTCCCTTTTTTGAAACAGTGGGACAGGGGATGATTGCCCTCGCACCCAGAGCACTCGCGCTTAAAGTGGCATGACCCCTCCAAACTTACAGGAGCCTTCGTTAAATGGCCAGCACACCCCCCACTTCTTTTCAGTCCAGAGGCGGGTGTCCCCCCGCCCCCCCCGAAGAAACTGATTCGGGGCCCGCCGCGAACACATAAGATGCATCCAAAGGCTGATGTCCTTATGATCCTACCGGAGTGACGGTTGGACCGCCTTACGTTGCCTAAACTGCTCGTCATACCGCAGCCACGCGGTCCCCCCATACACCCTATGAGCCTCACCTATAGCATTCATATAACAGAACAGAACTGAGCAGTGTTCCAGGTTTTTCTCCCCTATGAGAGAGCTGGCCATGATAGCGAACGCCTGCAGCCAATTTACGAATGTCCACGGGATTAAACAATACCTCCTCTTCTCCCCATCCTCCTTCTTTGAGTCATCTGGCTTGATCCTATCCAAATTACATTTTTCTAAGGGGAGCAACAAGAAGAATTCAACATACTCACCCTTAACGATCTTGTCCCGTACCTCCTGTTTCAAATGAGCCCCCAAAAGCCCCTCAAAACAAACATACACTTTGCATTTTGCCCCATCCACATTTCTTACCACCTCTGTTCTGGCAGAAGCCGCCGGTTCCCCACTTTTGTCTCCCCCCACCATACTCACCATCACCACTCCCGGCGTAGCTACTGGGATGTCCGCCAGAGCCGCAGGGGTCCCCTTTTCCCCAGCCTTCTCTGTACTCCCGCCAATCCATGGCGCTACCTGTGGGGGCACCCCTTGTCCACCCGCAAAGCGTTGTACCGCGTCCTGCAACCCCCCAGTAACACCTGCAGCTGCCCAGCTGACCCAGAGGCGGTGGGCGGACCTCCCTCTGACTGAACCTCAGCAGCCAGGAGCATTGGTGTCAGCAGCCCCCCAGGCGAAGCAAGCCTGGAGGCCGTGGATTCTTGCTGCTCTGCAAAGCGCCGCCCCGAGCCTGTCCCCAGCCACATCTGCGGTGCTGCGCCCTCCGGCACACGTGGAGCCCCTGCTAGGCCGTGCCACCTGTCTTCTGCCCTCACATGTCCCACTGAACATGTGTGCCCCCAAACCAACGGCCGTGTCTGTGGACGGCAAGACAGTCGTACCGCTGCTCCTCCCCTGCCGGATCTCCCCCCTGGATGGGACAGGTGATGTGGGGGGGATCGTGCCATCTACAGTCTCCCGCTATGCGGGAGAGGAACGGACGCCATTATGGCCCGTAGCCCCGCCCCCGAGCTCCGCCGGTGACTAGGATTCTGTCCAGTCCCCCCTGGCTGAAGCTTGTGTTCGCTTCACCGCCGGGGCCAACGGGTCCACAAGTGGGCTCCTGGGATGGCACTGAGCTCTGCTGGAGGGGCCAGGCGAGAAGCGCTCCGGAGGCCGAGACCTCAGCGCGCGTGGGGAAACCTCACCTCCGGTGGATGACCCCTCTGCCTGGTCCTGGATTAAGGTGGCCTTTTGGCTCTGTAGCCATTCCAATCCCCGTGTTGCTGCTGCCGACTGCAAGCGTGCCAGTATGAGGTCAATGACTGCCATGACAGAGGACTAGCGTGGAGAAAAACTGCCTCCTTCTGTCTCACACCGACTGAACTGCTCCCGGAAGTTCCTGCCTCCCCTTTTATATAGCTCCTCCCCCTTACAACACTTCTACATCCTGCAACCTCCCATTCACTACTCATCTACCTTAACCCCTTGTTGCCTCACTTTCCAGGTTGTCATGCCCAGCCCTCCACTACTTGTTTCTTTGTTCTTCTCCATTCCGGGCCTCACTATTTAGTGTTCATCAATGCGTAGTCTGACCAACAAAACAAAAATAAAGAACAAAAATAAACCAAACTGACTAGCAGAGCATGTGTCCTTATCCGAATAAGTGTTACAGATGTGCATAGAGTTGCAGTGCAAACCTGCACCAACCATATCTCTACATCTGAAGCTGTCTATCCAGGACTAACTGAGGCAGAGCTACCCCAGGAGCATACAACCATTCTTGTCAGATCTTGGTAAATTTACCACACGCATTTCTATGCTGATAGGTAGTTTTCTCTCTAATCTCTAACCAGCTATCCCCATCTATAGGGCCAAGATCCACTTCCCATTTCTCCCTGCAAGGTAAAAGATCTGGTGCCTGCACATGCGACAGCAAGCAGGCATACATACGGGAGATAATTCCCTTCTTATCTGGAGTAGTTAAGACTGAACTAAGAAAATCAAATTCATCCAATTTCAAAATCTAACTTCTGCTTTGCGTCCGCATAGCATGTTTCATTTGTAAATACATGTAATGGCTATGGTGTATCTGAGGGAATTCCTGTCGTAATTGATCAAAAGTTTTCATAGTAGACCCATCGAACAACTGTGAGAGATATTTAATTCCTGCCACCCTCCATACGGAATGGCCAGGAACTTTTGCTAATTCATGGTATGAGCTATTGTGCCAAACAGGGGTACATTGCAAAAAAACAGTTATGCCCAGCCTCTCTTTCAGCTCTTTCCAAAGCAGCTGCACAGTTAGACAAGTCAGTGGGGCCTCTGGGAGCCACATTTCCAATTGGGACATTGCTGAGTATTCCTCAAAGGATTTAACCAGCAAGGTCCTGGAGGGGTCCAATGTCCCTGGTAGGTCCCATCCAGAAAGGTGTTGCAGCTGTGCAGCTAAAATGTATGTAAAAGAGTGGGGGACCGCCAACCCACCCAGATCCTTGGAGTACTGCAGCGTAGCCAACTTGATACTGGCCAACCCACCCAGATCCTTGGGGTACTGCAGCATAGCCAATTTGATACGGGCAACCCCATTTTTCCAAATGCTCCGTATTGGGAGTCTATACGATCAAACCAGTAGTGGGGTATCCACACTGGAGCATTATGCAAGACATACAAAAGTTCGGAAGCCCATACCATTTTAATAAGATTTGTCCTTCCCATGACTGAAAGAGGTAATTTGCACCAACTAGCACTTTTATGTTTAAACTTTTGTAGAATGGGTTTTAGGTTTAGGTTAATATAGTCTCTAGAATCACCCGTCACTATAATACCCAAGTATTTGAAGGAGTCAACTATTTCCACTTGGGATGCCGAATCTGGAAGGGGAGTCTCCAGTGGATCCAATAATAGAAGAGATAATTTATGCCAATTAATAGCAAACCCAGAATATTGCCCAAACTGGGTAATAAGTTTCATGACATAGTCCACTGAGCCAGCCATATCTCCCAGATAGATCGAGGTGTTGTCTACGTAGAGGGACCACATAACCGACAGTACCCAACTATCTCCAAAGAAGATCTAATCTTGGCTGCTAATGACTCTAGTGCCAGAGCAAAGAGCAGGGGTGAAAGAGGACACCCCTGCCTGGTTCCTCTGAACAGTGAAAAGGCCTTTGAGAGAGCTCCTAGTACTGCCCAAAGGTATCTCCACTCAACGCTATCAAAAGGCTTGGCAGCGTCGAGGGAGAATACCGCTCTATTACCTGGATTTTCCACTGGAAGCTGGATATTCAGGAACAGCCTGTGAATATTTAAGGTCGTGGATCTAGCAGGTATAAAGCCCGACTGGTCTAAATGGACCAAGCCAGACACTACGCTCGCCAGTCTGGTTGCAAGTAGCCTAGCCAGCAGCTTGACATTGGTATTTAGGAGAGAAACTGGTCTATAAGAATCGTGTATCAGCGGATCCTTTCCCAGTTTTGGTATAACTATTATGACTGCCTCATTCATTGAATGGGGGAGACATCTACTTTTGAGAGCTGCATTAAAATTATCTAAAAGAAAGGGAAAAAGGGGTTCATTATATCTCTTCTACAACTCCGCAGGGAGACCATCAGTGCCCCGTGATTTACTATTGGCCTTAGCCGCCACAGCTTCAGCCAGTTCCTCTATTGTTATGGGGGCATTTAGTGTACTACAAGCCTTGGGGAATAGGGTAGGAAGAGGGCATTGGTCCAAGAATTGCACCAACTCCTCCTCCATAGGAGAAAATTTGGACAAATATACATCCTTCAAGAACTCACAAAATATAGATGGTATGCGCTCCATATCTTAAAAAAGTTCCCCTGTGGAATCTCGAATGGCGTCTATATGCGACTTGTCCTGTTGCAAGCGATCGAGCACAGCCAGCAAGTGACCCGTGCTCTCCCCCTTTTCAAAGTATCGCTGCTGCAGGAAAAAATGCTTTTTCTCTGCCGCAGTGAGCACAACTTGTTGGTATAAATTCTGGGCTTCCAGCCAACTACATCTAAAGTGTATGAGTGCACTAAATTGGTATAAATTTTGTGCACTCATACACTTTAGATCTAGCTGCAATTTATCAGAGTACTATATTATACATTCACTTTGATAACACAAAGGACCTTACTTACATTTATTCCAGCCAGCTATGTTCAGAATCCCGTGAGGGATTGGTAATATAAAATTCCTCAGCTTTCTTGACCGCATCCAACACCGTGAACTCCCATTCTTTAGTGCTAGTTTTGACAAAGGAGATTTGGCAGATAAGACCCCTAAGATGCGCTTTGAGAGCATCCCAGATGACTCCTATTGCTGCCGAACCCTTATTACAGTGCAGGGAGTCAACACTCGCTTTAGTTATAGGGTCAACAGGGGGGAATAATTGAAACCAAAAGGGATTTAATTTCCAGAGTCTCTCCCCAGTAGTACCCGAACAGAGATCAGTGCTCTGAGAAGGGAGTGGTCAGAGATACTACATGGGACATACTCAATCAGAGAAACTCTACTCATAGCCTGCAGATTACATGAGCATAGATCAATGTGGGATAGTGCTCTATGCGTGGAGGAGTAACATGAGTAACATTTCTTGTCAGGGTACCTGGATCTCCACACATCCTAGAGGCCTAGCTCCATAATCAGCCTAGCAAATAGGGAGTGTGACCTCTAGAATCAGCAGGACGTCCACTGTGCGGTGACCATCTATCCAAAGTTTTATCTAAGAGGTTATTAAAGTCACCCAAAACCCAAATGGGCACATTAGTATAAGGGGCTATAAACTTAGCTAAATAGTTCAGACTCTCAGAAGAGAAAAGGGGAGGGACATAGACATTTGCAATAATGGATAGCATACCAGCCAGTTTACAAATAGGAAAATAAATCTGCCTTGGTCATCAATATGAGAGCGGACCAGATTAAACGATATATCATTTTAAATCAAAATACTGACTCCTTTGGAGTAGGATGAGTGGACAGAGTGAAACTACACCTACAATTTTTTAATAAAGATAGAGTTGCAGTTTGAAGATATGTTTCTTGCAGGCATATCACTGAGGATCGATACAGTTTAAGGGCTGAAAAAAGTGCCTGCAGTTTCACTCCATCCAAATTGTAGTAAAAAATGCAATGGGCGGGGTCCTGATGACCAATATCGTTGGTCAATTCAGGTAACAGGTTACCGGCTCACCTAATAGGGTGGTGTTCCTTGTCAGAACAGGAGAAGTAGTCAAAATAAAGGGGGAGTGGGAATAGGACCCAAGGTGTTCTTACCTTCAGTGAAGGAAAAGGAACAAACTGCGGTTTAACCTGAAATTTGACTGTTTCATTCCATCCCCCAGTCCCTTCATATTCCATAAAAATCAAGTTATATTCAACCGCCATAGAACCAGTGCATTAAGACAAAAAGGCATAGAGAACCAAACCGGCAATACATTAAGCATAAAATATAATCTATATGTAGTAGAGGCAAGTCCACGGTACACATAGGAAAAACAGAGGTGCATAGGCTTCAGGCAGGCATATCCAGGTAGGCCTGGATATCCGCCATAGGAGTGGATGGTGACTGGACATCCCAGAGGTGGTCAGTTAGTGAAGGAAACAAAGCACTCCACACACTCTGCAACTTGGAGGTCATAGCCCCATAGAGGGCCTCCATAATTCCACACAGAGAGAGCAAAATTGCTCCAAACAGGAAAAAAAAACCTTCTAATTAATCCCCAAAGAGCACTGGGGACACGCATTAACAGTATGTCCACACGAGACAGTCAGGAGCGGGGGGCCCCAACGTTTCCAGTTTCCCCTTCGATCCAAAGGGAGTTGCAAGTTCCGCTTAGAAAATAATTTTTTTTAAAATTATAATTAAAATTGTATAACAGATATAGAGGACAAGGTGCATCAGATGCGTTCCCATAGAAGATAATGGGCTTGTAATTTGCACCGCAATGCCCAGAAAACGCACATGTTTTTTGTGCAATTCTGCTGAAAAGTCAGGATAGAAAGAAATATGGGCATTATTTATCTTCATGGCCTCTCCCTGGTTCTAGCTAGGTGAAGGGCAGCATCACGATCTTTAAAGTTTAGGAATGTGAACAAGAATGGACGGTGGTTCACCCGGGCAAGGAGGCCTAGCCGGCACCCAGTGGGCAAGTTCAACCGTAAACAGAGGAAAATGCGTCTTTGCCAAAGGTTTCTATGAGCCAATGTTCTATAAAGGCAACAGAGTTTTTGCCCTCAACTCTCTCTGGGATACCCACAGCCCTCACATTAGTCCTCCGGAGCCTGTTTTCCATATCTTCCAGATGAGCCACGTGGCTAGAAGTTAGAGTTTGCACTTGGCGCACCTCATGCTGCAGCAGCGCCACATCATCTTTGATGTTGCTCATGCGACCCTCCCAATGCTATCGTGCGATCTCACAGCTTTTGCATATCCTGCTGGATCAATGCATCTTCCAGCTTCACGCCTTTAATTTCAGTAGTTAGGTGTGTGAGATTAGTATTACAGGAAGAGACACAGTAAAAATCTCCCTGAGAGTAGGTTCTGGGTCCTAAATCTCATGAGCATTAGGATCATTGTCAGATTGCAAGACAGTATGTGTACTCATTGTGCCCAATAAGAGTTCTGCCGGGTCTTCTACCCACATTGCTTCAGGTTCAGTCTCTGCAGGAGGGATTGAAGTATCGATCCTTTAGCCTGGGTTCACACATGTGCATTGCGAATGGAAGATCCGGTTTCACTGCAAAGATAAAAATCAGTTGTTCAGAGGTTCCTCTGCATTTTAGCTGCGGATCAGTGAGCAGGGAGAGGGCGGAGGTGTAGTGAGGAGAAGGAGAGAATTTGTGTTCAGAACGGAATGCATCTACAAATCAGATGCATTCCCATAGAAGATAATGGGCTTGTAATTCGCACCGCAATGCCCAGAAAACACACACGTTTTTTGTGCAATGCACAGTGCAACTGCAATGCACATATGTGAACCAGATGCATTCAAATGAATGTATTGTAAAATGTTCTGTGAATTGGATGCGTTGTAAGCCACATCTAATTCGCATAGGTGTGAACGGGGGCTTAGTTGACTTGGCAGGGGTATCTTTAGGTTGTGATTTAGCAAATAGCTTCTTAACAGCTTCCTTTACCGCCATCTTGGGCCACATGGTCCAGAGTCTAATGACATGTCTAAATCAGCTGTGGGAGGTATCAATCGATAGCCCAGGGGACACTGAGCACAGGGCTGGACTGCAGCGGTAGCTGTGGATGAGAGGGGATAACAGGATGAGTGTCAGGAGTCTTGGCGGAGAGAGCTCTCAGTGCGTCCTACTCCATAGGCAGCAAGCCACGCCCCCCAAGCATATCATAGTTGCACAGTTACATCATAGGCAAGGTTGAAAATAGACAAATCAAGTCCATCAAGTCCAACCTATGTGTGTGATTTTATAATCAGGCATATCAGGCAAAGAGCTTGGCTCACCCAGAGGCGGTGACTTTGCACGCAATCAAAGGTGTGTCAATGTCCTGGGTGACTTTTCATCATGTGGCTCCAGAGGTGATCTGCAGAGTGGCCTCATGGTTGTCCATTCATACATCTATGGCTCCCTATTGTGTGAAGCCTACAACCCTCTCTTCTGTTAGTTTGGTGTCGACGTGCTGTCTGTTAATGGTTGAGATTAAAACCTTTTTTTCGTTCATCACTCCCGCCCATGTTTCTTTGTGGCTAGTTAGTTCCCAAATATACGCTACAAGAGTCTGTCAGGAAAACTGAAAATTTCCTATCAAATACTTACCATAATTTTTCCTTTCCTGATGGATTCCTTGGCAAAATGGGTACCCTCCCAGTGTCATGAGTAGGCTAGTTATGGAATGCAGCCTCTGGCTCAGCCTCAAAATTTATGAGATCCCATTGGGGTAGGAGCAAGGGTGGGGCTACTCAAATGTATACTGCAATGGAGTCCATCAGGAACAGAAAATTAAGGTACCGTAAGTATTTGATAGGAAATTTTCTGTTCGTCCTAGTATGATAAAACTTGCTCATTATACTGTATCTATGAAGAAGCAATGTTGTCATTCTCTGAAAATATTACAATAATGTCCCCCTCTTTCCCGTAACATAAAGGGGAGTCGTTCTGTAGTTCCCAGAGATAACTAGGAATAATGTACTTGATAAGAGTGCAATGAGAGCAGACTACATTATCAGTTGAGAAGATTCTGGCAAGATCTACAGGTATTTTTTTAACTAATCAAATGGATATAACAAAATGCCTTTAATGATATTTTTATCAGATTAAAGGTCACTTTTTTTTTTTTTTTTTTTTATAAATAAATACATTTTTTTAAATTTATTTTTATTTTTATCTTTATCAGATTAAAGGTCAGAAAATATAAGTGTGTTCTTTGGGTTTACATACCCTCAATGTACATCACAGTTCTCTGTGCTGTGTATATTTAGGAAAACCTACATAGCTTTCACAACTACTTCACACTTGCTTGTAATATGTTTTAGAACACTCACATGCAGCATTTGTAGCAGGTTTATGTGGGCTGACCTATAGCTACTCTAATCCAAACTATTGTGTGATGTCAGTCTGTTATCAGAGTATAGTTTCACATAATAGGCAGCTCTATCAATAGTACCACTTTTACAACAGAGACAAAGGTGTGATTAAGGTGTTTTATTGGTAGCAAGTTAGACAGCTCCTTATGATGCCCTTGAAATTACAACATCATTTTTCTAGTAGCCTTGAATTTGTTCATCTGATCACCAGCCATACTTTGAAAAGCAGATAAGATGATAATTCTCTATGTATATATGTGGTAATAAACTGTGAAGATGGCATTATCATTTTGTAATTATCAGTGTTCATAGACTACACAAGGTAATGCATGCAGATAAGCTTTACCTCAAAGGAATACTCTACCAACAAATATGTAAACATTGTTTTTGCAGTGCGAAAGTCATGGCCATTTCTAGCCTCAGCCAAGGCTTCCCCCTCCTTCAGTTCTACTCAGCAGTTTTCAGATCACAAATGTCACGCTCAAATAAAGGTAACCGCTGCAGGTACTCTGGTGAGGAGATGGCATCACTTCCTTAATCTGGCAGTAGTGGCAGTAGTGGTTGCCTGTTCTTAAAGCAAGCCTTCACCCTCCCCATACACTTTTTGTCATTTCAGTATCTACCCACTTCCTCTCTTTTTCAGGGAACCCCCCCCAGGATTCTCAACTAGGCAACAATGATATATGCAGTAGTCCTCAACCTCCTGGGATACCCATTTCATGCATCTTAGGAAGCCTTAGAGATGTGAAGGACCGGAAAAAAACAGAAAAATTCGGAAAAAAAAAGTTTTTTTTCTGTTTTTTTTCCTGAAGATTTTTTTGTTTTTTCCAAAAAATTGGAAAAAATTAAAAAAGAAAAAAAAATTGTGGAATATTTTATTTTAACATGATGAATAAAATATTTTAGGACAGGGTGTTCACCTTAAGTTTTTAGAAGTTCCTAATTGTGATGACGGACAAAAAAGAGTAGCTGCAGAAGCAGAGACGGATACTGACAATTTCAGCTCAGAAAATGCTTCTGATTAAATGTCCATTAAAACTTAGTCCCATTCTCTTCCTAACACTTCCCCCATCTTCAATTCTTTTTATGAGAATGGGGTTTTTATTTTTATTTAAAGCGGGGTTCCACCCAAATTTTGAACATTATCTCTATGCATTCTCTTCCTTGCCTAGATGCTGACATGCTGTGTAAAAAAATGTAAATCGCCGTAATTACCTTTTTTTTTCTAATCTTCTTAGCACTTCCTGGTTTTCCTCCCATGGGAGTAGGCGTGTTTCTAGCCTCTCCCAGACCTCCCACAGTCCCCTGGGAGCTAGTCTCAGGCTTCCCAGCATGCATTGTGCAACAGCGTCATCACAACATCTCGGTGAATGCTGGGAGCACAGCATTCACCGCATCCAGGAAATACATGCTTGTGGGCTTCAAATGCCCATAATGAAGATGGAAACCGCCTTCAGTGAATTTTATAAGTTATTCTTCACAACGAAATCGGGCACAGGCGGACTTATTACACAGAACATCTGAGTAGATAATCATGAGAAGAAAAGTTTGTGAATGAACTCCAAAAAAAAAAAAACGATAGATAGGTGGACCCCCGCTTTAATACTGTGGAGAGGAAATATGAAAAATTGTTACTTTTGGTTTTGAAAATTGTTTTGTGGAGGCTTTTTGGCTGTTCCACATAAACTAGTAAGCAGTTCAGGAGATTGTTGCTCCCTTTGTTACAAATAAATATTATAAAAAAGTTAATTCTGTTTGTGATAATTGTTTGGCTACACTATTTTTTTAATATGCTAGTTGTGATAATTTTATGCCAAGTCAAATTGTCCATAGTCATATTTTATGTTCCTAAAGTAACAGAATGACTTTCAATCTTAAAAAGACAAAAAAGGATTATGGTGCGTGGCCTGGCTATGGAGGAGTGAGGACGTGTCTCGCCTCAGCTCCTCGTCCGTCGCACCATTCCGCACCGCACAAAGGGGATAATTTGGCTCCGGAACCCCGGAGATTATGTCACAGGGACAGAGAGCGCTATCCCAGCAATCGAGAGCCGAGGGGACCCGGCAGGGACACCTGGAGACATACTTCGGCCTGAACTGCAGGCCGGGACACGAGGCCTCCAAGATGGCGCCGACCCCGACGCCCAAAGCTACTAAGGCCGCAAAAGCCGCACAGAAGGCACAGGCCCAACAGCAGCAACGAGACTCCCAGATCCCCTCTCCGAAGCTGGTGAGTGACACAGCCCCTCCACTCTCCCCGGGATCATCTGCCTCCCATGACCAGGACCTTGACATGGCTGATTTCTTAGGGGAAGGAGATATAAAGCGCCATATTTGGTCCCTCCCCACCAGAGAAGACCTACAGAGATTCACTGCCAGAGTGGAGAAAGCTTTCAGGGAAGATATAGCCCAGCTTAAGGCTGATACTAAGCACCTGGGGTCTAGGATGGAAACTGTAGAGCAGAGGATGGATGAAGTGCTGCCTGCTATCACAGTGTTACAAGACAGATGCAGCCTCCAAGACCAGAAAATTGAAGCATTATTATGCTAATTAGATGATTTTGAAAACCGCAGCAGGAGAGCAAACATTCGCATACGCAGTCTGCCAGAAGCTACAGCTCCTAAGGACATTGTGCCCACACTGGAAGATGTATTCAGAGAAATACTAGGTTTACCTGCCACCGGCTCCGATTGAAATTGACCAAGCTCACAGGGCCCTTAGACCGCCCTCTCAGGACGCAGACAATCCGAGAGATATCATCTGCAAGCTACATAAATACACCTTGAAAGATAGGATTATGCAGAAGATGCATGGGAAGCAATACTTTGATTTTGACGGTGCACACCTGTATTTTTACCAGGATATTTCAAGACGCACCCTAATGCAATGCAGAGCTTTAAGGCCCTTACTGGAAGCTCTTCAGAAAGCAGGCCTGCCTTATCGGTGGGGATTCCCTTTCTACCTACAAGCATCTAAAGCTGGGAAAAGCGTCACGCTGCGTACTAAAGATGACCTTCCTTTCTTTCTGGAGACTTTGGGACTTGAACCGGTGGATTTTCCAGACTGGAGAGGCCCACAAAACCATCCACATCTGCAACTTCCTCAACCTTGGCTCCCAGTTAATCGCAGGAGTCGCAGACGGGAACGCAGACGCCCCACGTCTTCCTCCCCCATGGATCCGGTTTCACCTCGGCATTAGCTGAAAACGCCTTACTGCTGACTAGATTTCTGCACTCTTGTGAGGAATATTTTTACCTCAGTTACAGGGCTCCATCTTATTCCACGCAGGAATCCATGTCCATTCGGACAAATAAGACTGATGCTGGAAGCTGCGACATGGCCATGAGCAAAAGATGTGACCCTGGACCCCTTCTCCATTAAGACTACCACCCCCATCCCTGAGCTAGACTTTGACCGCATAACCGCTGCCCTGAGGGGGATTATGGAGATTATAGTCCTGGTGCTACCCAGACAGGCCATGATTTTTGGAAGCCCTGCATATAATTTTTTCTTTATCTTTTATAGAATTTTTTTTTTTTTCCCTCACACTCAGGTTACAACTGTACCCCTTAGCTTCCTTTTTTTTCTTTTTCTTAGCCCAGTTCTTAGCCCAGTTTTTATTATTTCTTTAGCTTATGGGATGGTTCTCCCCCCTATTCAATATACCCTTTGTGTTATTTTTTGCTCAGAAGGCGGCGATGGACGGGGGCTGACCCTCGTCTCCCCCCCCCTTCATGATGGCACACGTTCCCCCCGTAGGCCATACCTTCTTAGGTATTTTTTTCCTTTTTTTGGAAATAGAGACGGGTCTCGGGTTCCTCTCCCTTGTGGGGAGGAACCTGATACCTGACCCCCTGACATCTCAGGTTAAAACTATGTTCACAATAATGCACTTTGAGTTTTATATATGGCTTATCATCTTTAACCTTGTTTTTTTCTTTTCTTTTTTCTTTTCCCTTTTTTTTTTGCCTACTCTTTTCTGCTGTATATCTCTCTACTGGGACTGCCTCCGGCTCCGCCTCCCACTCTGCGCCCTCAAGGACACAGCAAGATCTCACCACTCTGAGAATCCCTGATGACATCACTTAAGGTAATTTCATATAATGTACGTGGTCTCTGTTCCCCATGTAAACGCAGTAAATTATGGTGGGAATTAAAACGGTCAGGGGCACAGGTTATTCTGCTACAAGAAACGCATTTTAATCCCCTCTCCATGCCTAAATTGCCCAATCACATTTATAATCAGTGGTTCCTAAGTAACTCACCGATTGCAAAATCCAGAGGTACGGCAATTGCAATACACAAATCTTGCCCTATCCAGATTCTGGATAGTAAGATGGACCCCCAGGGAAGATATGTTTTTTTAAAAGGGACCATAGCCGGGCAGAAGCTTACGATTGCCACGATATATGCCCCAAACTCAAACCAACTCACCTTCCTGGACAATACCCTTGACAGTTTGGTGGAATTTAAGGAGGGCCCTTTGATCCTGGGAGGTGACTTTAATATTAGCCCTGACCCTCAGATAGACACTTCACATAAGCGCTCTTCCCACTCAAACGCCTTTCTTAAACACTTCCGCAAATCCTTGCAAAACCACCATTTACTCGACAGTTGGCGAACCCTCCATCCAGTAGATAGGGACTATAGCTACTACTCAAAAGTGCACGACACCTACACCCGCATAGATATAATTTATGTAGACCATGTGGCCCTGGAGTGGCTGCAGACCTCGTCCATAGGGACCATTACGCTCTCCGACCACGCTCCAGTGACGGCATCCCTGGTCATGCCACATGGCACTCGCAGGGCTTGGTTGTGGCGCTTAAATGAATCCCTGTTGGATGATGCAGCTGTGGTATCAGGAGTCACAAAAGTCTTGTCACATTATTTTAAAGAAAATAACACAGAAGGGATGAGTAAAGGAATTATATGGGAAGGCCATAAAGCAGTGGTAAGAGGAGAACTGATCTCTCAGGGATCCAGACTTAAGAAAGCCAGACAGGTAGATTTTGACAGGGTACTTCAAGCGCTGCAGCAAGCGTAACTTAAGCATAAACAAAACAGTGATCCGGAGCTCTTGAAAACACTGATAGACTTGAGGGGACTGTTCTCACGACTGCTAGACCGACAAGCACGAAGACAACTGCGACACTTGTCGCATAAATACTATGAACACGGCAACAAATGTGGTCGTATGCTGGCTAGAGCGCTTAGGAAAAAACGTGCTCACATGTATGTGCATCAACTACGGCTTCCCTCGGGGCAACATATGGCCAGACCTTCCGAAATAGCTGCTGGATTCCGAGACTATTACACTACTTTGTATAATTTAAATTCTTCCCAGACCCCAGAAACCCAAACTACTAGGAAGAAGGATATTCAAACATACTTAACTGAATCCGGCCTTCCCACACTGACAGACGAACAATGTTCTTTGTTAGAAACCCCCATTAAATAGAAACCACGGTGACCTCCTTACCTAATGGAAAAAGCCCAGGACTTACTAAAGCATATTATAAGATGTTCCTCCCCCAACTGTCTGATTCGATGTGTAGCTACTTCAATTCGATAGCAAACGGTACTGTCATCCCTAGTGAGGCCCTATTGGCACACATTTCCGTAATACCCAAAGAGGGGAAAGACCCTGCTTTACCCCAAAGCTATAGACCCATATCCCTTCTTAATGTGGATATAAAAATTCTAGCTAAGATCCTCGCGACTAGATTGAAATACCTCATCCCATTAATAGTCCACCCAGATCAAACGGGGTTTATAACAGGCAGGGAAGCTAGAGACAATTCAATCAGAGCAATTCACCTTATCCACTGGGCACAAACTTCTCCTGACTCTCCCCCCTATTTGGTCCTCTCTACCGATGCAGAGAAAGCCTTCGATCGGGTGGACTGGACCTACCTGCGGGCTGTGCTGGAGGCTTTGGGTCTACGTACCCATATGCTCGCATGGATTATGGCCTTGTACTCAGACCCCAATGCCCAAGTAAAGGTAAATGGCTGTCTCTCCCCGAGATTCCCGAACAGAAATGGCACGAGGCAGGGGTGCCCCTTGTCCCCGCTGTTGTTTGCCCTAGTGCTAGAACCGTTTTTATGAACTGTTCGGGCAAACGTGGACATTAAAGGGCTCAAGGTGGGACACACGGAGCATAAGCTATCGGCTTATGCCGATGATGTGCTATTCCACCTCACAGACCCCCTAACTTCTTTGCCTAATTTGATGCGAGAACTCCAGTACTTCGGGACGCTTTCAAATTTTAAAATTAATTACACGAAATCAGAGATATTACCTATTCAACTGACACCATCCCTGACTGACCGACTGCAAGCTGCCTTCCCATTTACATGGACTAAATCATCCCTGAAATACTTAGGAATAAAACTGACTGATAGATTTGAAACCTTATTTACCACTAACTTTCCCTCCCTAATAAACACTATTAAAAAAGACTTGACCCAATGGACTAAGACAGCCTTCACATGGATAGGAAGACTCAATATTATCAAAATGAATGTTCTCCCGAGGGTGCTGTTCTATATGCAAATGATACCCGTGGCCCTACCTAAGAGCTTCTTTGCTCAACTATCAACCCTGATATCCACTTTTGTTTGGAATAACAAGAAACCGAGAATAGCGCTTAGGTTGCTGAGTCGTCATAGAGATAGAGGGGGGTTGAGCTTCCCAGATGCTCAGAGATACCATAGGGCTATAGTCCTACAAAGAATACTGAACTGGCGCTTTCACACTCAATCCAAGGTGTGGGTTTCTCTTGAAAAATGCATGGCAGGAAGAAACCTAGCATAAGCTCAGTGGCTTGCCCTGGAGCACAGGGGACTGTCGGCCTTTACTTCACCGCTTAAGACCCAACTTCTAAAATCTTGGGATCGACTCAATGATAACTTATCGCTGTCGCCCCCTGTGTCCCCATTGGCTCCGCTTGGGGGATACTTGTGGTTCCCCCCTGGGGAGCAGGTGGCCTTTTTCGGTACCTGGGTGGATGAGAATAGTGCCAGTTGCGGCAAACTAATGCGAGACGGTAAATTAATTCCCCTAGATACTCTGAGACAGCGGTCAGGGAGCTTCCCCCTGGACCTCTGGCGATACAGACAACTTCATCATTTTTTCAAAACACAGGGAGACTCAATAAGAGACATCTCTTCCCTTACACCTTTTGAGCAACTTTTAATTACAGAAGAACCACTTACACATATGATTTCCGAACTGTACCAATTGCTTAGCTCGGCTTCTCCTGTGGTGAAGCCCCCATATGTTAGAGCCTGGGAACGAGATCTTGATACTGTTTTTACTCCGGCTCAACTTTCTTCCCTATACCAACTTACTAGAACTAGCTCAATTGACTCTAATGCCCCGTACACACGGTCGGATTTTCCGATGGACAATGTCCGATCGGAGCGTGTTGTCGGAAATTCCGACCGTGTGTGGGCGCCATCGGACATTTTCCATCGGATTTTCCGACACACAAAGTTGGACAGCAGGAGATAAAATTTTCCGACAACAAAATCCGATCGCGTCAATTCCGACCGTGTGTGGCCTGTTCCGACGCACAAAGTGCCACGCATGCTCAGAAGAAATTCCGACACGGGACAGCTCGTTCTGGTAAACTTAGCGTTCGTAATGGATAAAGCACTTTCGTCACGCTGCAATGTAAAAAATGGTTTAATACAGCGCACTCTCTTCTTCTTTATAATGTGACAAGAATTAAGTCGTTTTGATGCTCATATTCACACACACTTCTCACAAAGTTTGATTTGTGTTTTTTTAGTGGGATTCCCTCAATATATTGTTATTAGTTGTCACATCTGACAGTTTTATATTTTTTTTATATTTTTTTTTCGGTTTTTAAGCCTTTTTTTTTCTTTAATGTTTGGATTTTTTCCAAGGCTGATCTTTGTTTAATGTTATTTTTATTTTTACTCCAGAATATTTTTGTGTGTGTTTTGTGTGGCAAGTTACCCCAACACCATTGATATCTTTTATTATTTAATCTCCATGAGATTTTTGTTGTTGGTGTCCCTTGTTCATTTCACATTGTATATTTGAAATGTACCTGAATCCTCACAAACAAACCATCATTTTTGAAGTAAAACACATAGGAGAGTATAATTCAAAACAAAAATCCTTTATTAAGGGCTCAAAACCAAACAAAGAGGAAGGCAACACTGGATCAACAGGAGAAATTAGTGAAGCCTGGGACCCCCACGGCAGACATCAATTCTTAAACCTCAAAATTGGTGGCCTGAGGAGTCCATATATAAGGGAGGGCAGTCTGGTCCGGGATTCACAGAGACTTGGATAGCAGCAGATGACATCAGTGTCCCCAGGCTGTGGTACCACAAGAGGCTGCATCTTTTGGCCGACCAGACTGGATCCAGGGCAATCACTCTCTGGTCTTCCTTTCACACTTCCTTCCCGGCTGTGGCTGTGCAGTAGGAGATGTGGCAGGAGGAGGAGTAGGACCTGGAGGAGGAGGAGGACTGGGAGGCCCTGGAGGAGGAGGAGGACTGGGAGGACCTGGAGGAGGACTGGGAGGACCTGGAGGAGGACTGGGAGGACCTGGAGGAGAGGGAGGAGGAGGAGGAGGACCATCCCAAAGCTGTGTGTGAGGTGTAAGTTGTCCCCTCACACCTTTCTCCAGAGCCTCTGAAATGAGGGCCTGACACATGGCTTGTTGGCCCTCCTCCATCCTCTGCATTTTATAGGCTATGAATGCCGCAAGGTTCTCCTGCATGGTGTGGGGTGCTCCCAGGACCTCTGTAGCCCTCCAAAAAAATCTGATAGCCGCCTCCTCTAGGCTACTCTTCCTGCTGCCACTTTCTGTTTTCAGGGTGGGTGGAGGGACCTGCAGATCAGCCACCTCCTGGCTGAGACTTCCCTGTGTATGAAAAAGGGACATGGTTTTAGTTTTTGCATCATCAATCACAATCATAAATTAGTACTCCCAACTAACATCTAGTTAACATCATTGATAGCACAAGCAGAAATATTTAGAGGAATGCTATACCTGGCTCAATCTGGGCTCCTCCACATATGGCCTGGAAGGCCCAGGTTGGGCATCAGAAGCCTCAGCCGGGGGGGAAGGAAGCGTGGAAGGAAGACTGGAGAGGGATGGCCTGGGTTCAGTCTGGCCTGCCAGAAAGTGCAGCCTGTCGTAGTACAACATCCTGGGGACATAGATGTCATCTGCTGCTCCGGATCTCTGTGAATCCAGGACTTTCTTGCGCTCCCTCAGATATGTGCTCCTCAGGCAACCAATTAAGATCTTTAAATAAGTGATGTCTGCCGTGGGGATCACCTGCTTCACAATTTCACACAATTGCTCCAGTGCTGCCTTCCTCTTTGCTTGGTTTTTGAAATGGGGGTGGGTAATCTCCCACAGACAGGGCAGCTCCCTTAGCATATCAATGAATAGTGACATGAAGTCAGTATCTCTCATTAAGATATCCATGTTCACTGCAAGACACAACACAAGACAAAGCCTAATGTCACACCAAACTCTCATAATCTTGTTACAATATAGTCCTCAATCTAGAAGCAGTATAGGCCCAAGTTTGTCTCTTACCTTCGTTCTTACGATCGGCGCGTCCAATGCTCCTTCCTCCGCTCACAGATCGTACGTAATACGCACGCGTGTTACGCTTTATAGACACTGCGCATGTGTGTAACTCCGCCCGCCCCTGATGTTCTTTCTATTCTATTCCCCGCCCCTTTTCGTTCGGCGCAGTGGGGGAAGAGCATGATGGCGGAGTCACACCAGGTGCGTGCTAATTGTAGCAACGAGGAGGAGGAGGTTAGCCCGGATCCAGGCACGTCCCGATCCAGAAGGAGACGTTTTAAGGCCACAAATATGTCGTTTGGGGAGATGTTGGAGATGGTCGACATCATGAAGAAGTCCGACTATGATGGAAAATATGGGCCTTACCCCAACCCGAACATCCGAAAGGCCAAGATCATGGCGAAAGTGGTCAGGAGTCTCGAGCGGAATTTCGGGGTCCGAAGATCAAAAGATCAGCTCAGGAAGCGGTGGTCGGACCTGAAGTTGAGAGAGCTGGAGCAGTACCGAAAGATCCGGAGAGTGCTGCAAAAAAGTAAGTAGTTGTGCTGTGTTTCTATTCTTTCTGGCTTTATTCCGTTCGTTCTGCTCCATATGCTTTTATTAATTGTAACGTTTAAAAAGGTCAACTTTAATGTTCATGGGCCCATTATTCGTTCGTATCAAACATTTTTCGTTCGGCCTCTAGAACACCATTGTTTAGGCCATATGCATTTTCCCACATTTTTTTGGGGCCTACTTGGATGCCAAATATTTGTTTAGGTAGATGGGTTTGTTACTAGAATGAAATGCAAACTAGATTGTGTGTAAGGAGAGGACACTGAGCAGCTGTTTTCACATCTGGACACTGGAGCACTAGTGTGGGACACAAGAACACCATTTTTATTAGGGGGGGCACACAGGTGCTCCAGTGTATACTATAGGGGGGGTTACATGTGTGAAGCTTGTACCAAACAGGTAAAGTATTGCAGCTTGACAAAGGGCAATAAAAAAAAGACATCTTTGAACTCGGCTAAAATAGACAATTGTACCCCACTTCCAAGCAATGTTTCCTATTTCTATAGTTCTGCCATCAAATATCTGTGTGCCAAGTATACCATTTTTGTTTTACATAGGGGAGAAAAGACTCGGACACTCCTCATCCCAGGAGAACACAGACCCCCCCCCCCTCTGGAAGAAGGGGAACTACCCCAAACCCAAGATGCTGAGCAGGAGGAAGAAGAAGATGTAGTGGAGATTGGCACCACAAGAGGTGAGTGTCTGCGACCACAGACTCAGGTAAAAGAGATGGCTGGTGGTAGATTTTTGAGACCTTTTTTTTTGTTCTTTATCTCTTTTTAGGTGATCGTGATGTTGTGGATCCAGAACGCTTTACTTCTGAAAGTGCCCAGATACTGATAGGGGAGATCATGGGGTGTAATCTCCAATTGCAAAACATCCAGCAACAAATACGTGATGTTATTACAAAAAATAATAACATCATTGATGTTTTGGGGCGAATTTAAACCCCACAAAATGACCGGTTTTCTGTAATTTCAATTTTTACAATGTTTTGAAAAGCCAAATTTGGAGGATGCACACAGTGTGCCAACATGTGCTATCTGCCATCACGGGAGATCAATGGACGCGTTTTGGGGGGGCAACCCCTTCCTCAATTATAAAGTAGCGTTGAGGAAGGGCTTGCTCCCCCAAAACACGTCCCTTGATCCCCCCTGATGGCAGATAGCACTTGTTGACATTCGTAAAATGGTGTGCATCTTCCAAATTTGGCTTTTCCAGGGGTGAGTTCCCCCCATCTGAACGCTATATCAAACCCAGTTCCTAAATACTGATGTCTGATATAGCCTTCAGGTTTTACCTAATGTGAACTTTGTAAGTTCTAGTTTTTTGGTTTTCTTGTTGTTTTGACACAGGCCTGTTTTATCTGAAATGGATATTTTGATTATTCATAATGCTACTGCAAACATTTTATACAACAAACATGTTGGTTTGTTTTAAAAACCTTTGGTAAATGCGCATGTGATTGTGCAGGTATAAAAAAGTGCCTTACTCAAGAATGTGTGGATTATTGTCTCAACACTACAACACTTTTGGGGTGATGTAATTGTTGTTTTATGCACAAATGGGGGTTATTTCCTAAGGGCAAATACACTTGGCACTACAAGTGCAGGTTCAGTGCAGTTGCAAGTGCACTTGAAGTGAAATGTGTTTTTGCATTTAGGAAGTACCAGCCAACACTGTTTTTTATAAGGTTACACAATCACGACATTTTCTGCACTCAACACATTTCTGTCAGGGTCAGCTAAAACAAACACAAGCAGTAAATGTCCACCAAGAATTGCTTTAGGTTGTTTTTTATTTGAAAAAGGTGTCACAGATTGTCTGGCATATTGATAGCCCCCCTACCCGCAAAGAACTCCAGGTATCGTAACCGGACATCACGGGCATTCAGGGAGGGCAAGCCAGGACGGCCGCTTTCAAGTGCCGTCATTGTGGAAGTATTTGGGATTCCGGCCTCAGGCCCAACTGAGCCAGCATAGTTGGCTGAATGTTTTCTTAAAAAATTATGGAGAACACAGCACGCCAGTATAATATGGTTCAGTTTATACTCCGCCATATGGATGGGTGTCAGAAATAGTCGGAACCGGCTGGCCAGGATTCCAAAAGTGTTCTCCACCACTCTTCGGGCTCTGGCCAGCCGGTAATTAAAAACCCTCTGTTCCGGGGTGAGGGTCCTCATCGGGAATGGCCGCATCAGGTGGTCCCCCAGCGCAAATGCTTCATCAGCAACGAACACAAATGGGAGACCTTCAACATTGTCCTCTGGAGGTGGCAAGTCCAAACTGCCATTCTGGAGACGCCTGTAGAACTCCGTCTGGGCGATGACTCCACCATCGGACATCCGGCCATTCTTCCCCACGTCCACATACAAGAACTCGTAATTAGCCGACACCACCGCCAACATCACTATACTATTAAACCCCTTGTAGTTATAATAGTACGACCCCGAGTTGGGTGGTGGGACGATGTGGACGTGTTTCCCATCAATTGCCCCTCCGCAGTTAGGAAAGTCCCACCGCTGGGCAAAGTGGGAGGCCACAGTCTGCCATTCCTGTGGCGTGGAAGGAAACTGTTGAGGAAAAAAAAAAAAACATTACTATTTTTTCACAGAAACCTGGCAAGCAGATTATACACAAATTATGGGGCAACCTCCAGATAGCATTTACTAAGGGGAATTTAACAACAACAAAGTATAAGGTACACCTATCGTATTCCCCCTCCCCCCCTCTCATGGGCCATTTCTAACATTATAGGGGGGGGGGACTCTTGGACAGGTAACCCTCTTCACTTCATTGAGAGATGAATGCCTAAATACAGGGTATTACTTGGAACAGCCCCTCCTTAGTTACACTATTGGCAGCCCACTGGACAGGTAAGAAGTGTCATAATACAAAGATATAAATACACACTGTACACATTTGAGCACATTTGGACATTCTGCTATTACCTATCAAGATCATAATAGGATACAAGAACTTTAAACAGTACCATTGGAAAGTATACAGGCAGGCCCTTGCACTACATGCTTTGGGGAATTCATCCATAAATCTGAGCACTAAAGAGGTGGGTATAGTGTGTATGGGTTTGGCAAAGTCAGCAGATAGATGATTGAGGATAGAGAATTGGGATCAGCTGACTTAGCAGTTGGGGGAGGGAGGGTTACCAAAAATTTGGGGACACCACAAAAAAAAGCCTCTGGCCCTCTGCCTGAATTTAAATCCAAAATAACATTTCCAAACATTTTAGGGGGTGTTTGGGGTAAAGCACTACTATGGAGCTGATAAAATACATTGTTAAGTGACTACATGAGGTGAATATAGGGCAGGGGACACCATGCTGGAGAGGTTATTGAAGGGCAAATATGTATGAAGGACATAAAATAATAATGACATAAAAATCCAGCATGCATGAGGACAAAGGGGACATTCACAGCATATTACAATCATGGTAATTAGGGAATGAGGAAAGAAATACAATATATTAGCAAACATTCAATACAATAAAATGTGATATAAAAGGATAAAAATCTTACCTTCATATACTCCTTCTGTAGGACCTGGATGATGGCAGAACAGGTCTCTGGGATAATGATCCCCAGAGCCTGGGGGGAGATGCCTGTCGAGAACTTGAGGTCCTGCAGGCTTCTCCCTGTGGCCAAATACCGCAAGGTAGCGACCAACCTCTGCTCCGGAGTGATGGCTTGCCTCATGCAGGTATCCTGCCTGCTGATATAGGGGGTCAGCGAAGCCAACAAACGGTGAAACACGGGGTCCGTCATCCTGAGAAAGTTCCTGAAATCATCAGGATTATTCTCACGGATCTCACGGAGCAAAGGCATATGACAGAACTGGTCACGCTGAAGCAACCAATTCTTGGTCCATGAACTCCTCCCCACCCTGTTCATGGACTGGACTTGTGTCAAGGTCAGGACCCCAACACCAAGCCCCCGCACAGCACGAACTCTACGAGGAGTACGCATACGAAACATGGCTATAAAACGGTCGGCTGCTCAGAACGAAGTAACAGAACGCACTGAAGAACAGCAAGGCCTGTGAAGAGCGACCTGAAAACCAGTAACGAATGAACAAGAATACAGTGACTAAAGTCACGCGGAACTTGCTTGCACGCACTGAAGAGCAGATACAAACCCACAAGCACAAACTGAACGGCAGAAAACGATCTGAAAGCCACGAGTCTGAAAAAGCGCGAATCGTCTCTCACCAAACTTTTACTAACACGAGATTAGCAAAAGGAGCCCAAAGGGTGCTGCGCTTGGTTCTGAACCGGCCTTTTCTAGTCTCGTCATACGTGCTTGACGTCACCGCGTTCTTGGCGATCGGAAATTCCGACAACTTTGTGCGACCGTGTGTAGGCAAAACAAGTTTGAGCCAACATCCGTAGGAAAAAATCCGAGGATTTTGTTGTCGGAATGTCCGATCAATGTCCGACCGTGTGTACGGGGCATAAGACACAGGAAACAAACTATAAAGTTTTGATGCGTTGGTATCGGGTACCAGCAGACCTGGCTAAAATATATCCAACCGTATCAGACTTATGTTGGAGAGGGTGCGGTCAAAAAGGCACCCTTTTACATATTTGGTGGGACTGCCCCATAGTCAAACCGTATTGGGAAGACATTAAAAACCAAATTAAAGAAATTATGGGCATTGACATACCTCTCTCTCCGATTCACTTCCTGCTACACATTCCTCCCATGCCAACAAGTCACTACAAAAAAAGTGTCCTGCCTCATTTGCTCAATGCAGCAAAGTGGCTGCTTCCCATATTTTGAAAGCGCACGCAAGTTCCTTCCAGGGAGGAGTGGAAGAGCAGAGTGAGTGACATCCGGGAGGCAGAGGAGTGGATTGCTACCTGTAGAGAAGTCCAAGAACGATTTACAGCAACTTGGCAACCATGGATAACATATACCTCAGACCCTGGCCATATACCCTCCAGCTTAGATGTGGCCCTACTTGAGTTAGCTGATCCGACCTTGAAGGGACGCCTTAAAGATAACTAAATGGAACACTGCTTTATGCCCTAAAATACCAGTCTATTATTTATACAAAAAGGAAAGTGGGAAAGAGCCACGTCTTTTCTTCCTTAGCCTGTGATGCTGTTGGGGGTGATCGGAGAGGAGGCGGAGTCGGACGCAAATTCCCAGGTATATCTCATTTTACTTTTCCAATATCTTACTACTTTTTCTATACCCCTTTTTTTCTTTTTTTTTCTTTTCCCTCATTTATTGAAAGTTATGATTTAACTGGTTATAGTTGCACATCTAAAAGCAGATACTGTGTCTGAAGTTGTAGAGACAGGCAGAACTGGACAGACAAGCTGATAATGTGGGCTTTGAAGATTCGATGCCACGTGATACCCTGACCTGTTAGGGGTATTGGCACCTTTGTGCCGACGTGGTATGGGTCTCTGGTAGATGGGGGGGTCTGAGGGAGGTGGGGCCGTGGGGGTTGGTCAGATGGAGGCATTAGTTGCCCCCCCTCCCTCGTGAGCCCCCGCCTCCCTTATCCCGTCACTTTCCTAGATAAAGAAAGGTGGGAAAGAAGTGATGCAAGATGTTTGTCCTTTCTAGAAAGCTTGGCCATTGAGTCACACAAACTCCACTATATTGCCACTAGACCAAACTGTTATTGACACAGACTAAAACACCAGCTACAGTTATAGCAGTTGCACATTCTTTATTTTGAAGTTGAATGGTTATTATTTATTTACTTTTACTCTTATGTTTATTACTATTTTTCTCCTGTATACATTAACAAAAAGAAAAAAATAAGAAGGATTAATGTATTACCTGGAGTTTTTGAAGATATAACTGTATCTTACAGTTTGCTATTGTGCAATGTAATACTTTGTCTTTCATAAATCAAGATTATATAAAAAAAAAAAGACAAAGAAGTGCTAATGTAGCATTTTTTGCAATTTTTCCGAAAATTTCCGAAAAAAACCCCCCAAAAAAAAACGTTTTTTTTTTCCGAGCTTCAAAATTTCCGGAAATTTAACATCTCTAGGAAGCCTCAAGAGCTTCCCGAGTATATTCTGACTTTCAGGCAGGACTGATAAATGTTCTTCTGCTCTGTACATCTGCTACTAAAACTCAGCTTCTACATCAGTCCCAACGCATCTTCGAACACGGGGAAAAACTGGTCGTATGCTGGCATGGTTGGCTAGGGAGAGTTCCTCACCTGTATCTATCTCTGACATTTGAGATTCTAGTGGGACGCTGCCAGGGCAGTCATCAGAAATTTTGGGGCCCCTTGTACAGCTTCAGGCCTGGGCCCCCTGAGGCCTGACTACCACAATTCCCCAGGGCCCGTCCACTGGCCGTCCCACCGGTTCACTTTTCAGGCTAACAATCTGACCAAGCCCCCTGCTCGAGTACTGGCCAATGTGATTGCAACCTAGCAGCAGGAACAAGCAGGCTCAGCAGGGATGGAAGCGCATCAAGTGCCGTTCTCAATCATCGGCCATTGGGGGGGGGGGTGAAAGGCGGCGGTGGTGGAGGAGAGTAGCCAGGCTGAGGCTTGTATTCTCTATTGTTCTTTTTTGCGGGAGCTGCATGGTCTAGCGGCTGCATGCAGATCAGATGACAATTTCTTTTAATGTGAGGGGAGGCAGGGAGCGGGCCCGGTGCCGGTCTCCTTGAGACGCTTGGGCCCCTTACAAGAGTACTGCCTGTAGTCCCCCACTATTAATGCTTGTTTTGCATCATTTTATCAAGAGCTATATAGCTTTCCGATGGTGGGCACGAATGAGGAACTATACGATTATCTGGAGGAAATTGATCATTTCGGACCATGCTCCTCTTGCCTTGAAACTAAATGTGCCTACAGCTCCGAAGGATAGTTTGTGGCGCGTATTCAGGTTCTGGTTGTCCGATTCATGGGTTTCTGAGCCGTATAGATCTGACATGATACAGTACTGGAATGACCAAGACCGTTCTGTATCTCTGTCCACCTCTTGGGATGCTTTTAAAGCGTTCTCCAGAGGCAGACTTCAGTCACACGTTCGTCAAGTTCACCGGGGCTTAAGGGAGGATTTGTAGAGGGCTGAAGGGAGGGTTGCTGCCCTCGAGGTGGAATATTCCCTGTCAAGAGCTCCCCAAGTATATCCTGACTTTCAGGCAGCACTGAGAGATGTTTTTCTGCTACCTACATCTGCTACTAAAACTCAGCTCCCACATCAATCCCAACGCATCTTCGAACATCTTCGAAAAAAACTGGTCGTATGCTGGCATGGTTGGCTAGGGAAAGTACCTCACCTGTGTCTGTCTCCGGTATTCGAGATTCTAGTGGGACGCTGCTGACTGATCCCACCCCTATTACCACTATTAATGCTTGTTGCACATCATTTTATAAAGAATTATACAGCTCTCATATTGTGGGCACAGATAAGGAACTATACGATTATCTGGAGGAAAATGAGCTGCCATGCTTAACATCTACCTTCAGGGATGCATTGGATGGCCCCATTGCTCTGGAGCTTCAGCGGGCGGTGGCCTCTATACAAAACGGTAAAACACCGGGCCCTGATGACCTCCCTGCTGAATTCTTTAAGACGTACAGTATGGGGAGGAACTGCTTGCTACATTTAGACGTATGCTTCAAAAGGCAATGGAGGAGGAGTCTCTTCCTCTTTCCATGTCTAAAGAAGTTGTTGTGATCCTTATCAAATCTGGTAAGGCTCCAGAGTGTTCCTCGTACTGGCCAATATCCCTCCTTAATGTGGATGCAAAAATATTGGCTAAGGTCCTGGCCGGTCGATTGAACACTGTGATCATTGCTTTGGTGCATGCAGATCAGTCTGGATTTATGCAAGGTAGGGAACCAATATTAATATTCGACTCCTGCTTACGCATCTCTCTAGGGCAGACAGAGACGGTTTAGGGGTGGTATATTTGGGTTCGGCCCACGGTTTATTAGGTGGGTCCAATTGCTTTATCATAATCCTATGGCCCGAATATGTACTAATAACTCTCTGTCCTCTCTTTTCCCCCTGACTCAGGGTACCAGACAGGGTTCCCAGCTCTCCCTGGGCTTGTTTGTGCTGGCAATGGAACCCTTGGCAGTGCGCATTAGGTCTTCTTCCTCGGTTTAGGGCATCCGGGTGGGGGTGATAGTTAACAAAATATCCCTGTATGGAGACAATGCTCTCCTGTTCCTGAAAGACATCTCCTCTCTCCCTCCGACCCTTCAAATTATAGATGTTTTTGGATCCTTCTCGGGCATCAAGGTTAATTGGGAAACTCACTCCTATTCCTGTTGCACACCTCGGATCCTTGCACCCAGATTAATACTCCGTTAACCTGGACTACTAAAGTATTTGGGTTTAGTGATACGGACCCCTTTGTCCTCATATTTTGAGCTGAATCTCTTGCCGTTGCTTAGGACCTTCTCTCATAAATGTGAACCTTGTTAAGATGGTATATTTACCTAAGCTCCTCTATCTCTTTCGTAGTTCTCCTCTGGCAGGGGCGGATCCAGGGGGGGCAACGGGGCAATTGCCCCCTCCGAGAAATGCGGGTGAGTGTGAGAGAGCCGGCGGGCGGCTCCGTAAGTGAGAGAGCCGGCGGGCGGCTCCATAGGTGGGAGAGCCGGCGGGCGGCTCCGTAAGTGAGAGAGCCGCCGGGCGGCTCCATAGGTGAGAGAGCCGGCGGGCGGCTCCGTAAGTGAGAGAGCAGCCGGGCGGCTCCATAGGTGAGAGAGCCGCCGGGCGGCTCCGCAAGAGAGACAGCGGGCTGGCCCGGCGGCTCAGTTGGTGAGATGTGCCGCTCGATGTGTGAGCGCGCTGCTGGCCAATCAGGGAGCCGGCGGGTGGGGGAGCAGAGAGATGACATCATCTCTCACTGCCCGGAGCCCGTTCTGCATCCCTGCAGTTCCCCCCTCACCATGTAGGCAGCTGCGGCAGCAGAGAGCTTACATCATGCCTGGGACACAAGAGACCACCTTAGCAGGTGGCAAGTGACAATCTTCATCTGGTGACAGGCGACGTGGCAAGTGACAATCCGCAACATGTGGCAGGCGACGTGGCAAGTGACAATCTTCATCTGGTGACAGGCGACGTGGCAAATGACAATCCGCAACATGCGGCAGGCGACGTGGCAAGTGACAATCTGCATCTGGTGACAGATATAGTAGTTACATAGTAACATAGTAGGTGAGGTTGAAAAAAGACACAAGTCCATCAAGTCCAACCTATGTGTGTGATTATGTGTCAGTATTACATTACATATCCCTGTATATTGCGGTCATTCAGGTGATTATCTAATAGTTTCTTGAAGCTATCAATGCTCCCCGCTGAGACCACCGCCTGTGGAAGGGAATTCCACATCCTTGCCGCTCTTACAGTAAAGAACCCTCTACGTAGTTTAAGGTTAAACCTCTTTTCTTCTAATTGTAATGAGTGGCCACGAGTCTTATTAAACTCTCTTCTGCGAAAAAGTTTTATCCCTATTGTGGGGTCACCAGTACAGTATTTGTAAATTGAAATCATATCCCCTCTCAAGCGTCTCTTCTCCAGAGAGAATAAGTTCAGTGCTCGCAACCTTTCCTCATAACTAAGATCCTCCAGACCCTTTATTAGCTTTGTTGCCCTTCTTTGTACTCGCTCCATTTCCAGTACGTCCCTCCTGAGGACTGGTGCCCAGAACTGGACAGCATACTCCAGGTGCGGCCGGACCAGAGTCTTGTAGAGCGGGAGAATTATCGTTTTATCTCTGCAGTTGATCCCCCTTTTAATGCATGCCAATATTCTGTTTGCTTTATTAGCAGCAGCTTGGCATTGCATGCCGTTGCTGAGCCTATCATCCACTAGGACCCCCAAGTCTTTTTCCATCCTAGATTCCCCCAGAGGTTCTCCCCCCAGTGTATAGATTGCATTCATATTTTTGGCACCCAAATGCATTATTTTACATTTTTCTACATTGAACCTCATTTGCCATGTAGTCGCCCACCCCATTAATTTGTTCAGGTCTTTTTGCAAGATTTCCACATCCTGCGGAGAAGTTATTGCCCTGCTTAGCTTAGTATCGTCTGCAAATACAGAGATGGAACTGTTTATCCCATCCTCCAGGTCATTTATGAACAAATTAAATAGGATTGGTCCCAGCACAGAACCCTGGGGGACCCCACTACCCACCCCTGACCATTCTGAGTACTCCCCATTTATCACCACCCTCTGAACACGCCCTTGTAGCCAGTTTTCAATCCATGTACTCACCCTATGGTCCATGCCAACAGACCTTATTTTGTACAGTAAACGTTTATGGGGAACTGTGTCAAATGCTTTTGCAAAATCCAGATACACCACGTCTACGGGCCTTCCTTTATCTAGATGGCAACTCACCTCCTCATAGAAGGTTAATAGATTGGTTTGGCAAGAACGATTCTTCATGAATCCATGCTGATTACTGCTAATGATATCATTCTTATTACTAAAATCTTGTATATAGTCCCTTATCATCCCCTCCAAGAGTTTACATACTATTGATGTTAGGCTAACTGGTCTGTAATTCCCAGGGATGTTTTTTGGGCCCTTTTTAAATATTGGTGCTACATTGGCTTTTCTCCAATCAGCTGGTACCATTCCAGTCAATAGACTGTCTGTAAAAATTAGGAACAACGGTCTGGCAATCACCTGACTGAGTTCCCTAAGTACCCTCGGATGCAAGCCATCTGGTCCCGGTGATTTATTAATGTTAAGTTTCTCAAGTCTAATTTTAATTCCGTCCTCTGTTAACCATGTAGGTGCTTCCTGTGTTGTGTCATGAGGATAAACACTGCAGTTTTGGTTACTGAAGCCCCCCGATTCACTCGTGAAGACTGAGGAGAAGAATAAATTCAATACCTCTGCCATCTCCCCATCCTTTGTAACCAGATGTCCTTCCTCATTCTTTATGGGGCCAATATGGTCTGTCCTCCCTTTTTTACTGTTTACATACTTAAAGAATTTCTTGGGATTTTTTTTGCTCTCCTCCGCTATGTGTCTTTCATGTTCTATCTTAGCCATCCTAATTGCACCCTTACATTTCTTATTGCATTCTTTATAAATTCTGAATGCTGTGGATGATCCCTCAACCTTGTATTTTTTGAAGGCCTTCTCCTTTGCTTTTATATGCATTTTTACATTGGAGTTAAGCCATCCAGGATGTTTGTTCGCTCTTTTAAATTTATTACCCAATGGGATACATTGGCTAATGCCCTTATTTAATATGCTCTTAAAGCAAACCCATCTCTCCTCTGTATTCTTTGTTCCTAATATTTTGTCCCAATTTATGCCTTTTAGCAAGGTTTGTAGTTTAGGGAAGTTGACTCTTTTGAAATTCAGTGTCTTTGTGTTCCCTTCATGTCTCCTATTTGTGTGATTTATACTGAAACTAATTGACCTGTGATCGCTGTTACCTAAATTGCCCCGTATTTCCACATCTGTTATCAGGTCTGTATTGTTGGTAATCAGTAGATCTAGTAATGTTTTATTTCTAGTTGGTGCGTCTACCATCTGACCCATAAAATTGTCCTGCAAGACATTAAGGAACTGGCGAGCCTTAAATGAATGCGCGGTTCCCTCGTGGCAAGTGACAATCTGCAACATGTGTCAGGCGACGTGGCAAATGACCATCTGCATCTGGTGACAAGCGACGTGGCAAGTGACAGTCCGCAACATGCGGCAGGCGACGTGGCAAGTGACAATCTGCATCTGTTGACAAGCGACGTGGCAAGTGACAATCTGCAACATGCAGCAGGAGACGTGGCAAGTGACAATCTGCATCTGGTGACAAGCGACGTGGCAAGTGACAATCCGCAACATGCGGCAGGTGATGTGGCAAGTGACAATCTGCATCTGGTGACAAGCGACGTGGCAAGTGACAATCTGCATCTGGTGACAAGCGACGTGGCAAGTGACAATCAACAACATGTGGCAGGCGACGTGGCAAGTGACAATCTGCATCTGGTGACAGGCGACGTGGCAAGTGACAATCTGCAACATGTGGCAGGCGACGTGGCAAGTGACAATCTGCATCTGGTGACAAGCGACGTGGCAAGTGACAATCCGCAACATGTGGCAGGCGACGTGGCAAGTGACAATCTGCATCTGGTGACAAGCGACGTGGCAAGTGACAATCCACAACATGCGGCAGGCGATGTGGCAAGTGACAATCTGCATCTGGTGACAAGCGACGTGGCAAGTGACAATCCGCAACATGTGGCAGGCGACGTGGCAAGTGACAATCTGCATCTGGTGACAGGTGACGTGGCAAGTGACACACTCGGGGCTCCCACTGATTCTGCATTATGGTGAGTTAAACTATTTAATTTTTTATAACAATGTAATAATAGTAATAATGCGCTTCAATCATCCTGACACCATAACAACCATGGTGCCGTGATGATTGAAGCGCCAACACCAGCCATTTCCCCGATAGATGTACCCCAAAAAAATATATTTTCTGGCAGTGCCCCTCCCGAGACTAGACTCTGGATCCGCCCCTGTCCTCTGGTTCCTCCAGCTTCCTTTTTTAACAAACTACAGGGTATTATACTATCCTTTGTGTGGAATGGGAGACCTTCACATCTGGCCATTTCTACAGAGGCGGCCATCAGGGGGTCATACTCCACCCTTAGCAACTTGGTGTTCAGGGGAGCAAAATCCCACCCCAGGATTACAGATTTGATGCGTACCACTATTTCACCTCAAAAAGATTAAGGATTATGAACCCTGTGGCCCCGGTATCCTGTCCCAGATGTGGTACGCAGGCTGCGTCTTTTCTCCATATGCCTTTTCTCCATCCACGCCTTGATTCCTATTGGTCAGAGATTCCTACTGATGCACATAGGGAGATATTTCTTCATTGGAAAGATGCTAGACCACCCATCTACTTGGTACTCTGTTTTGAACTCTGTTTTGCCACTGTATAGAATCAACTTATCTTAACCGGAATTGCCCTAACAAATTCGATAAAACCTGGTCAGGATGGATAGACACTTGGGGATCTGAGATTGCAGATGTTGCTCTGGGTCAAGACGCTGTGCCTTGATAACGGTTTACTCATATGTTTCCATGCTTCTTAATACCTTTATAGAGTTTGTAATTAATTTTATCCCTTGGGGATAGCACTTGCAGAAAATATAATAATATTTTCAGTAATATTCAGCATTCATTGTTAATTCACTAGTTTGAACCCCCCCCCTACTCCTCATGCCAAATGCCATTAGTCTATTAGTGTAATTCAGCAAAACTGAAAAATAGGAAGCAAGCTGTTCTGTTGGCAACACTATTACCTAATGCATGAGTTTAAAGACTGAATTATGAGAAGAAACTACCTAGTAATTATTAACAGTTATGTTTCTAAGAGTGTGATCTTTTGTTAGTCTTGCTTTTAGTTAAGAGATTGTAAAATCAGGTCATTATAGTTATTACAATATACTGAGTGGTCAATTCAAGTGGAGTGCTGGATAATTGTTGTATTCTGCTTTAAGCAGGAGAAGATTGGGAACTTCTGTTCCTTTCATTGTATGGCTGGTTTTGCTATGGGGCTAAAGAAAATGCACCATACAAAGTGTACAGCAGCTGTTGGTGGTCATGGTAAAAGCAGGGTATTGTTTTAAGGTAAATGGTTTACTGCAATACACCCTTTCACTTGTATATAAATACATATAATAATAAATGGGTAAATAGTAAGTGTCAGGTCACCTTGAGGCTAGGTGACAGATGCACTCTGTAGGAGTCAGAAGTGCACCGCTAGGTAGTGGACCCTAGGACTGACTGCTGCGGATTGAACCCTGGGAGGTTCAGGAAGCAGGTCTACTGGATCACTGACACAGATCCCACTGGGAGCTAGAGCATAGATTCCCCAGGGCGCGGAGTCTAAGAGCCAGGAGGTGTTCACCAGAGCCTCTAGTGGTGAGGATTGACTGAGCTGCAGTCTGGCTCCAGGTTGCGGCCCCCAGGGTCTCACAGCTCACGGTAGACTACAGGAGAAGAGGAAGGAGGCAGCAGGCTGGAACAACAAGGAAAGTAAGGGACAAGCCAAGGTTGGGGCCACAAGCAGACAAGGACAACAGCGTTCACGCCAAGGTTCAGGGTCACAGGCAAACAGGGATGGTCAGGGACACGCCAAAGGTCAGGAACACGAGCAGACACTAATAGTTAAGAACAGGCCAAAGTCGGTAACTGGAATCAGACGTAGGAAACACATCAAGTAGACACAAAAGCTAACACACAATGGTTGATCAGCACTGCTGGCTTGCAGTGCACAGGTTAATATAGGGTTCCCTGATAGGGCCTGGGGTGGGGCCATGCTTAGAGGAGAGGTTACAAAAGCAGTCAGGTGAGGGTCAGCTGGTCTCTAGAGATGAACACATGGAGACAGGTAAGCTGACCGACAAACTCTATTGCATAACCATGACAGTACCCCCCCTCTTATGAAGCCTCCCCCGCCTGTGCCCAGGCTTAAAGGGAAACTCCAGATGGAACCTCCTCAATAGACGAGAAGCAAAGACCTCAGATGCAGTGATCCAAGACCTCTCCTCAGGACCAAACCCTTTCCAATGTACGAGGTACTGAAGAATGCCTTTACGGATCCGGGAATCCAAAACTTGACTAACCTCGTACTTTAGATTATCCTCAGAGACCGGAACCGAGGTAGGGAGAGGACAAAAGGACTTATTGAAGACTAAAGGCTTTTTAGAAATGGGTAAGGGCATGAGAAGACCATCAGAAGTCTGAGCAGGATCCCCCAGACCCTTAAAGATGAGCTGGACATCCAACACAGGACCATCAGACTGGGCAGAGGTCAGTGGATCCCTGAGGTCAGGTTGGTTAGAAGGTGACATGTCACAAGAGTTAAGCTGGATATCTGAAACACAAACAGAATGCAGAGAGCCCTGAACAAAAGATTAAAAACCCCACCTGGCCGAATGAGGCAGTCTATCCAAAGGATGGATTGAGCCTCTTAAACAGGTTTGGACAGACGTAGCAGCAGTAGGGTGAGGCCAGGTTACCGAAGGTCCTGAACAAGAAGCAGGAAGCTCACTGGGCATAGGCTGGACTGGTGCAGACGCAGACTGAACAGCATCGCCAGGTGCAGTGACCACCAGAATTGCATCGCAGGGCGTAGCGACTGTAGAACTGGTGGACGAGTCAGCCTGGGTGTGTGTCCAAGGGGGTCCAGGGACAGGCAAAGGGAAATGCCCATGCAAACTGGAGTGACTGATTGGCTCAGGTTCACAGGTAGGCTCCTCATCCAGAGTGCCACACGACCCAGAGAGTGCCTCAGCCCGACTATTGCAGGAGACATTCCAGAAATCGCTATATGCAGCGGGAAGAGCAGAAGATACTGGGATGGTGGCAACACAAGGTTTCTCTTTTGGGGTACCCTTGAGTAGGCAGGAGGAGGAACAGGAGGAATATAATATAGGCTACCTTTGCCCGATCAGACAGGACGTTTTCGGGCAGAAGCTCAAAATGAATTATGCACTGGCTAAGGAACCCCCTGATGGCCTTGGAGTCCCCAGAGAAACGGACCGGAGCTGGCAGATGTAATGAATGTATAGCTGCGACTGGTGCGATAGGTGCAGCAGCAGATAGAGGTTGAGGTTGTTGAACCAGGGGTCCTAATGAGGCCCGAACCTGTTCAAAACGGGATGACAAATCCTGAAGGAATCGCATCACCTGGGTCTGATGCGATTCCTGGGTCTCAAGTCTGCGAACTAAGCCCTGCAACGGATCATCTGCAGGTAGCGGCACATCAGCCGGGTCCATGGCTGATCAAACTGTCAGGTAACCTTGAGGCTAGGTGACAGATGCACTCTGTAGGAGTCAGAAGTGCACCGCTAGGTAGTGGACCCTAGGACTGACTGCTGCGGATTGAACCCTGGGAGGTTCAGGAAGCAGGTCTACTGGATCACTGACACAGATCCCACTGGGAGCTAGAGCATAGATTCCCCAGGGCGCGGAGTCTAAGAGCCAGCAGGTGTTCACCAGAGCCTCTAGTGGTGAGGATGGACTGAGCTGCAGTCTGGCTCCAGATCGCGGCCCCCAGGGTCTCACAGCTCACGCTCACGGTAGACTACAGGAGAAGAGGAAGGAGGCAGCAGGCTGGAACAACAAGGAAAGTAAGGGACAAGCCAAGGTCGGGGCCACAAGCAGACAAGGACAATAGCGTTCATGCCAAGGTTCAGGGTCACAGGCAAACAGGGATGGTCAGGGACACGCCAAAGGTCAGGGTCACGAGCAGACAGGAATAGTTAAGAACAGGCCAAAGTCGGTAACTGGAATCAGATGTAGGAAACACAGCAAGTACACACGAAAGCTAACACACAATGGTTGATCAGCACTGCTGGCTTGCAGTGCACAGGTTAATATAGGGTTCCCTGATAGAGCCTGGGGTGGGGCCATGCTTAGAGGAGAGGGTACAAAAGCAGTCAGGTGAGGGTCAGCTGGTCTCTAGAGATGAACACATGGAGACAGGTAAGCTGACCGACAAACTCTATTGCATAACCATGACAGTGAGCTTTTATAGATCACCAACTCTGGGTTCCCCAGGGCAAGAAGTCCCAGCCTGCTTCTTCACTAGAGCCCCTGATGGTGGGGATGGACTTGCAGTAAGCTGGAACCAGGTCGTGGCCCCCAGGTATGCCCAGCTGAGGATGCGGAGACCAAATACGTGTGCAGAGTACAAGCAGGAGGAGACAACCGAAAATCAAGGAGACAAGCCAAGGTTAGGGCAGGTAGTGAACAAGCATAGTCGGTAAACAAAGCCAGGGTCGGTACACAGGTAGTCAGTTACAGGATACACAAGAATCAAACACTCAGAGAACTGTGAAGTTGCTCAGGCAAGGAGCATTGCACTGAGCATGTGTTTATATAGGGAAGAAAACAAGGAGGTGACCCAGTAATTAATAGAAGGGAAAAGGATATAAACCCACAGTGGAGCATGCGACACCCAAAGATGAACAGAGAAGCCACACAGCACTTGTGAAATGGAGTCACGGATCTGCAGCAAGGAGGTAGGAATTTTACAACAGAAATCTGCAGGCTAGACCATGACAAAATGTAAATAAGGATGTATTATGATCTGAACAAGATCATTCTTACTCTGTAAAAATTATATGGACTCCCCTTAAGCAAATAGTAAATAAAAAATTGTGGATTCATATTCATCCAGCAAACTTTTACAAATGAACATAATGCATTTCATAGTTTTGCATTCTCCCAGCATTGACTTCCATTGCAGCTTTCTGTATTCAGTCATTTGACATCTGAAAAAGAATTTGGTGTTGAAGAATTACCCTTTTCTGGGTGCTGTTATTGGAGGTTTGAACAGGTTGTGACAGTGGCCCTGCCACTTAAGAAATGGATAAAGGAATGACGCAGGGTTCACACTAATGCAGAGTTTGGGGTTCCCGCATGTTTATTGTGAGCGGAGAAGACTGTGTTTACAACTTTCTCCAGGTTTTGCAATCCCAGATCGGGGCCTGGAGCTTGAAAGCTTCAAAGTGTCTTGGGTGGGATGAAGCCTTCATTCCTGAGTCAAGGTCTTATTGGAGACCTGCAGCCTGTGTAAGTGCACAGGTGCCAATTAGTTATAAGCCAGGCTTGATTATAGCTCAAGGCTCTCATTTGGAGACAGATCCTTGTCAGGAGAGAGCTTTGTGCTCCAGCCAAAAGATTGCACATCATGCTGGGGGATTACTTGTCCGCAGGACTGGGAGAGTCAGGACAGCTGTGCGAATCTGGAAAGCTGAGGGGACTAGTGAGTCCAGGGGACTGGGGGGACTCTGTAAGTTTCAGGAGAGTGGGAAAGCCCAGGGTGTCAGGAAAAGCCCTATTCAGAGGCCAGTAGTGAGCGAGATGCTGCAACTTAAGCTGACTAAATTACACCTGGCTGAGTGAGCCAGGAAAGCCATCGAGCTGGGAGTTTAAGATACAAACTGAGAGCCAGGTGGTTCAGTATTTTCTATTATCATTTTTTTTTGCTAGAGAAGAACCCCTGCATAGGCAACGGTGTCTGAACTTTTCTTTATTTTTTGCTATATCACAGTGGGCCGCCAAGCCTTTAAAACACAGTTTGGACTGGCATGGACTTCACTAAAATGCAGATGAAGAGTGCTATACACCCCTCAACAGTTTTTACTGATTACATGTCTTAACGGGGGAATATCTCCACCGAAGACCACCAGCTCAACAAAAATTATCTGCACTGGCCTATGTAGCAAAATCTCTAACTTCTTCCAGTCTAATGAGAACCTTTGAGGCCACAGACCACTGCCCCCTCTCACTATGTAATAGGTTGGGAGACATCGTGGGTGCAAAGATGGTGAAAGTCATTGGGCGCCAGACACTTCTTGGATGCAAAAGAGGTTTTATTTCTTTTAACAGTCCTTTTTATATTTTGCAAGGGAAAGAGGGTTAGGGCCAGGACACCCTTAAGTAGTTGCAACTTCAATAGGCAGACTCTGAGACTTCAATAGGAAGACAGCCGTACAGGGAAAGGCCCCAGCAAGGTGCCACTTCTGCATGTGCAGGTTTGCTGTCTCCTATGGCAACAGTATTTAACAGTTCCTAACGCAAAGTTCAACACCCATGCCATTTGTCTCACTGATTTTCATCCATATTGCCAGGACCGGACATTACATTAAAGCCGCAAGCAGTTTTAAATGACTTTTTTTCCTTTAAAAATTACATTTTGTGCAGGGACTGTTCTAAGCACGGGAAACACGCGCCACTTTACAGGCATACTATAGACACCCCCCAGGTACGATATTTAAAGGAATATTCACTTTTTTTTTTTACTTTAAGCATCATTAAAATCACTGCTCCCGAAAAAACGGACGTTTTTAAAAGTTTTCTTTTGCATTGATACATGTCCCCTGGGGCAGGACCCGGGTCCCCAAACCCTTTTTAGGACAATACCATGCAAATTAGCCTTTAAAATTAGCACTTTTGATTTTGAGCGTTCGAGTCCCATAGACGTCAATGGGGTTCTAACGTTCGTGCGAATTTTCGGTCCGTTCGCAGGTTCTGGTGCGAACCGAACTGGGGGGGGTGTTCTGCTCATCCCTAACGGTATTACAACCAAGGGGGAGCCATTTTATTGGGACATTCTGAAAACGTTGCAGTGTGTTACTATGTGCTTATGTTGTGTTCTTTTATGCTGGTCTGTTTGCTGAGGCCTCAGGGGACGGATATCCAATACATGTGTTGAGGGTGTTGGAAGTTCACCTCCCTGTGTACCTGTTCACATATACCTTTTTAGGTAACAAAGGTACACATTCTGTATATTGGAAATTAAGTGATATTTTCCTGTCAGTTATAACTTGTGTGTTCATGCAATTTTATTACGTCTATTCTTTATCTCAAGTAAACATTCCTGAGTGGTTCACTGATATTGTATGATGCCGTGTACACACGAGCGGAATGTCCGACAGAAAAAGTCAGACGGGAGCTTTTCATCATATATTCCAATCGTGTGTATGCCCCATCGGACTTTTTACGTCGAAAATTCTGACGGACCTAGAAAGAGAACATGTTCTAAATTTTTCCAACGGAACCAATCCCTATTGGGAAAACCGATTGTCTGCATGCTGTTCCGACGTACCAAAAATGATGCATGCTCTGAAGCAAGTATGAGACAGAAGCAATTGGCTACTGGCTATTGAACTTCCTTTTTTCTAGTCTCGTCGTACGTGTTGTATGTCACCGCTTTCTGGATGGTCGGAATTTGGAGTGACCGTGTGTATGCAAGACAGCTTGAGCGGAATTCCGTGGGAACTCCGTCGGAAAAACCTTCAGAGTTTATTCCATTGGGAAAACCGGTTGTGTGTACAGGGAATTAGTCCCTATTTACTACCACAGCTGGTAAAGTGATGGAACCCAGGGTCTCAGTAAATATACTTCATGGTTTATCATTATGGTGTTTCCTCTCTATTGCTGGGTTCCACACTAATATTATCAAGTAGGTGTGCCAGAGGGGTTTGGCCCATTCTTGGGGTTGAGAGGAAGAGTACAGAACCAAATGTACATTAAGCGGCTCCTCCGAGGGGGTAGCGCTACACGTGGGGGCTCCTCTGGGAATTTCTCCTACTCTGCAATCAACTCCACAGAAGGCATCCCTACAAGTGCCAGGATGGACCTTGCCACTGGTATCCAATGGTGTGAGGAAGAAGGCGCCCGCTCAGAGTCGAGCGTGGTGATCGAACTCCCTGGGGAGGCCTGGGCTGAGGAACAAATCAGCCAAGCTGTAAAGACACTATTCCCAGAAAAGGAAGGCCTGGGTGATTGCTGTCAAAACAGACCGCGGAACCTCCCGCACCTATGCACTATTGGAGTGGAGACAAGGAGTCCCTGAAAGCTTCAAAGGTGCCAGTGTGCAATTGGCCAACAAGACGGAGCTTTGCATTATCCATCTGGAGGTTCCAGACGAGGGTCCTATCAGCTCCAGTCAAGCTGAGTCAACTACAGAAGAGGTTCCCTCCCCATCACCCCATGCCATGATCGGGCCAGAGTTTTTCACCGCCATGGGAGAATTTGTATCAAAACTACAGAGGGGCAATCCAGTGTATTCTGGGGCTGGATACCGGAAGCTGAGGATTTTCTCTGGAGAACAGCCTGTGCCCACTGGAGAGGAAGAATATGAAGTCTAGATGGAACAGGCTATGCAAGCCCCAGAAGAGGGGCCACTTCTGATGCTATCAGGAACTTGAGATTTAGTAACACAACCTGTACAGTTTATGATTACCTGGCTAGTTATAGGAAGAGTTTGGAAGGACAGAGAAAGCAGCTGACCTGATCTATCAATTTGAACATGCCCTTCAACACCAAGGTGAACGCTTGTCTGAAAACGTCAGACGGCTGAACAAGATGCTATACCAGATTGTGCTAAAAAAGATAGTGCCTTTTGCCATAGACCAGGTCAGAATACAGCAAATCCTAAAGGAGGCCCTACGCCCCGACCCAGTCTGGCTTCAGCTGAAGATCTCTGCGGGTGTTATGTCCCTAAAATACCCCGATCTCATCAAAGTAGTGAGAGAAGAAGAGGCCATGTTCGATGACAAGAGAGTAGCTGTTCATCCAGCCTCTACACCTCTGGCTGAAGTCAGGTCTGTGCGGGCAGTGGAGCAAAACTCTGAAATAGCCACCCTGAAGTCTCAAATGGCACAGATGATGGAGATGATGACCTTGTTGGCATCAAAAATCACACAGACAACTAATGAGGGTGTCACAGAGACCTACGACCCCATCTACTGCCTCGGGCCAGAGGCCGAAGAATAATGAAGTCTACTTCAACTGCGGGGGAGCTGGACATTAAGGACAGGTGTGCCCAAGCCCAGTGAAGCCTGAGGCACAGTGCCAAAAGCTGGGGGGGTAACTCCAGAGGGCTCCGGTGAAGGAGTCAACCGGGTGCCCATCTACATTAGCTAGCTCCAGAAGACCCAACAACACAAAGAAACCGCACTGGAAGTCCAAACCCTTGCAGAGGGCTCCCGTTGTTGCCTCTGAGTGACCCAGTGTCCCACTCCCCTTGACCCATGCTACCCAGCGTCAGAGAGTCAATGCACAGCAGACTCCCAGAGCTCAATGGAGACTCAAGCCGGATCAGAACCTCCACAAGAAAACACAAGCCACTGAACAGGCCAAGCCTGCCACTTCTCACAAATTTCCTCCCAAGCTAGTGGGACTTTCTCCAGTTGTCTCCATCCAGGTGGAGGAAATCTGCACCAAGGCCCTCCTGGATACTGGAGTTCAAGTGACTCTCCTCTACATAGACTTCTATGACAGGCACCTTAAACACCTGCCATTACAGAAGTTAGGAGAACTAGAGACATGGGGCATTGGGACTCAAAACTTCCCCTATGATGGCTATTTACCAGTCAAACTGACCTTCGACCCCTCTGTAGCTGGGAGGGCTGAGACCTTTGACACTTTGGCAGTGGTCTGTCCTCGTCTACCAGGGGCTAGTAAAAGTTCCCTCATCATCGGGACTAACACTGACCTTGTCAGAAGACTGTTAACACCTATTGTCAAAGGGCAGGACACTTCAACTACAAGTATGCACCCCATGTTGAAACAAACCTATCAGCGCCTGGTACAAGAAAAGAAGGCCCCAGCTGAAGGAGTGGGAAAGATCTGGCACTTGGACTGGAGTGATAAAGTGTTACAGCCCGTTGAGGTAGCATGTTTGAGAGCATCAGTCAAGCTGAATTGGAAGCAACCAGGCCCTTTCATCGTCCTTGAAGCGGACAGCCAGAAAGAAGACATGGGTGTGGAGATAATTCCTGAAGTGGTTCCAACTAAGGCATTGCAGAGAAGTCATGGGAAGATCTCAGTTAGTGTTCATAATGTAACAACCTCACCTGTGAAGATGCTGGCTCGGATGTTGTTGGGACAAGTGAACCCGGCCACCCCAGTCTCATTGTCTGATTTGGTGGGGGGAGAAAAGGATGGGATCCCTATAGAGGAGTTCTATCCAAAGAATACTCCTCTCTCTCACCTGCGTGGAAAGAAAGGGCCAAGACCCAGCTCCTGAGAAGGAAGGTTGCATTCTCCAAGAGCGAGTTCGATGTGGGATGTGCAAAAAGCGCCCAACACTGGATCCGTCTTCAAGAGGGGACTTGGAAGACCTGCGTGAACAGCTTGCAGAGTTGAAGAGAGCAGGTGTCATCCGAGAGTCCCGGAGTCCATGCGCTTCCCCAATAGTGGTGGTATGGAAGAAGAATGGGTTGCTGCAGTTGTGTATCGACTATAGGACGCTAAACTGAAGGTCCATTCCTGACCAATGCACCACCCCAAGGATAGAAGACGCCTTACAGAGCCTGTCAGGGGCAAAATGGTTTAGCTTGCTGTATTTGAACAGCGGGTACTACCAAATCCCCATGCACCCTGAAGATGGGGAAAAGACTGCTTTCATTACCCCCGTGGGGTTCTTTGAATCTGATCGCATGCCTCAAGGCCTGTCTGGCACCCCAGCCACCTTCCAAAGGCTGGTGGAGAAGACTGTGGGTGACATGAATCTGATCGAAGTGTTGGTGTATTTAGATGACATCATCGTGTTTGGCAGGACCCTGGAGGAGCATGAAGAGAGTCTGGAAAAGGTCCTGAAGAGACTCCATGATGAAGGCTTGAAGCTCTCTCTGGAGATGTGCCAGTTTTATCAACCTTCGGTCAACTACATTGGCCACATAGTGTATGCCAATGGAGTGGCCACAGACCCCCAGAAGCTGGAAGCCATCACCTCCTGGCCAAAACCTACTAATGTGACCGAGCTTAGGTCATTTCTGGAATTCTGCTCATATTATCAAAGATTCGTCGAGGGATTCGCTAAAGTAGCTCACCCACTCAATGAGCTACTGAAAGATGAAGAGCAAGACGATGATCCAGATTCAGTTAAGCCTATAAGACCAGCTGGAGGACCCAGGAAGCCCAAAGAGTCCAATCAGGAACAATGGACCGCCCAGTGTGAAGAGGCTTTTAGGCAGCTGAAGTGTTGCCTTGCAACTGCTCCAGTCCTGGCCTACACAGATCCAGCTAAGCCATACTAACTACATGTGGATGCCAACTGAGAAGGGTTAGGCGGGGTGCTGTATCAAGAACATGATGGGCACCTAAGGCCTGTTGCCTATGTGAGTCAGAGCTTGGCACCCGCTGAGAAGAACTACCCCACACACAAACTCGAGTTTCTGGCCTTGAAGTGGGCAGTAGTGGATAAACTGAGGGATTACCTATATGGAGCGGAGTTTGTGATTAAGACCGAAAATAATCCCCTCACAAACCTGCTTTCTACCGCCAAGTTGGATGCCATGGGTCACAGATGGTTGGCTGCCCTATCAGGGTTTACCTTCAGCCTGAAGTACCGGCCAGGGATCGGGAGCAAGGATGCAGATGCTTTGTCAAGAAGGCCTCACTGTCCTCGAGACTCCCCAGAAGAATGGACCCAGCTGACCGCTGAGGGGGTGAGAGCCCTTTGCCAAGGAGTGGAACAACAAGCTAGAGATGGAGCCAGGGCTGAGGAAGTTGGAGTGTGAGCTGCTGGGGTGCCCAGGTGCTATTGCAATGTCACCCAAGTCGGGGATGAAGGTCTGCCAAAGCTTTCTAAGAAGCACTTGCGAAGGGACCAGTTGGAAGATCCCCTCTGTAGCTTGGCATTGAAGACTTTGGAGAGCCAATGCCCTGACTTGCTTCTTACTGACTCCCCAAAGGCGGCCTGTCTACTGCACTGAGTTTGGGATCGTTTGCAGCTGCATCAAGGGGTGGTCTACCAAAGGGGGCCCTCTGATCCCGAGGAAAAATGGCAGTTATTCCTACCAGAAAAGCATAGGGAGACAGTGTTAACTGCTTTACATGACCATCAAGGCCATCTAGGGTCCGAGAGGACTTTCCAACTGGTGAGGGACAGATTCTATTGACCCTGCATATGGGCTGAAGTCGAGGGCTACTGCCACTCTTGCCTTTAGATGTATTCAAAGGAAGACTTTGCCTCACCGAGCCGCCCCAATGGGTTATCTTCAGAGCCAGGGACCACTGGAGCTGGTGTGCATTGACTTTCTGTGCTTGGATGCTGCCTGATCTGAGTGGGCAGGGAAATATCCTGGTGATAACTAACCACTTCACTCGTTCTGCCCAGGCATTTCCCACAAAGGATCAACAGGCATCCATGGTGGCCAAGATCTTAGTGGAGAAGTTCTTTGGGAGAGACTTTGAGAGCAGTCTCATTAATAGACTTTTAGACCTGTTGGGCATCAAGAAGTCTAGAACCACCCCGTATCATCCTCAAGGATAGGGATGAGCCGAACACCCCCCGGTTCGGTTCGCACCAGAACCTGCGAATGGACCGAAAGTTCGCACGAACGTTAGAACCCCATTGACGTCTATGGGACTCGAACGTTCGAAATCAAAAGTGCTCATTTTAAAGGCTAATTTGCATGGTATTGTCCTAAAAAGGGTTTGGGGACCCGGGTCCTACCCCAGGGGACATGTATCAATGCAAAAAAAACTTTTAAAAACGGCCATTTTTTCGGGAGCAGTGATTTTAATGATGCTTAAAGTAAAAAAAAAAAGTGAAATATTCCTTTAAATATCGTACCTGGGGGGTGTCTATAGTATGCCTATAAAGTGACGCATGTTTCCCTTGTTTAGAACAGTCCCTGCACCAAATGTCATTTTTAAAGGAAAAAATCTCATTTAAAACTGCTTGCGGGTTTAATGTGATGTCGGGTCATGGCAATATGGATGAAAATCAGTGAGACAAACGGCATGGGTACCCCCCAGTCCATTACCAGGCCCTTTGGGTCTTGTATGGATATTAAGGGGAACCCCGCACCCAAATTAAAATAAGGAAAGGTGTGGGGCCACAAGGCCCTATATACAATGAACAGCAGTATACAGGCGGTGCAAACAAGACAGGGACTGTAGGTTTGTTGTTAAGTAGAATCTGTTTGTAATTTTGAACGGGTACATTTTTAACGTGTTTAGCTCCAGCCAAAAAATCTTTTTTAACCTTTTTGGAAAACATAGGGAAGGGTTATCACCCTTGTTTTGCTGTCTTTCCTCCTCTTCAGAAGATTTCATCTCACTTTTTGTCCCAATGAAAAATGTTTTTTGAAAATTTGGGTTTTTTTGTGGAACAAGGATTCGAAAGCATCAGTGGAAAGGAGAATTTTTTTCCCATATTAACTCTTACAGGAGATAATTTCCCTTCCTAGGGGTAGATTTCATCTCACTTCCTGTTGTCTCCTTCCGTTTGCAAGTAGGAGTCGTTTGTAAGTTAGATGTTTGAAAGTAGGGTCCTGCCCTATATACTCAGCAGAAATTTGGGCCTTAGGTGTTGCTGTGGCCACAACACTGTAAGCCCTCACAGGGCCCTGCTGTGAAATATTAGATCAAGAATTGTAATTACATGCCCCTGTTGAACAGGAGCTGAAAAATGAGGCCTTAGGCACTGGTGCTGGTGCCACAACACTGCAACCCCTCACAGACACTCTAGTTGGAACGCAGGAACGAGCCCTGCTGCAAAGTATTGCAAAAAATTGTAATTACACGCCCCTGTTAGACAGGGGCAGAAAAAATGGGCCTTAGGCACTGGTGCTGGTGCCACAACACTGCAACCCCTCACAGACACTCTAGTTGGAACGCAGGAACGAGCCCTGCTGCAAAGTATTGCATCAAAAATTGTAATTACACGCCCCTGTTAAACAAGGGCTGAAAAATTGGGCCTTAGGCACTGGTGCTGGTGCCACAACACTGCAATCCCTCACAGACACTCTAGTTGGAACGCAGGAACGAGCCCTGCTGCAAAGTATTGCATCAAAAATTGTAATTACACGCCCCTGTTAGACAGGAGCAGAAAAATTGGGCCTTGGGCACTGGTGCTGGTGCCACAACACTGCAACCCCTCACAGACACTCTAGTTGGAATGCAGGAACGAGCCCTGCTGCAAAGTATTACATCAAAAATTGTAATTACACGCCCCTGTTAAACAGGGGCTGAAAAATTGTGCCTTAGGCACTGGTGGTGGCGCCCAGAACCAAAAATGTTCTTACAAGCTATCAGCGTGATGATTGAGGAGGAAGAGGATAATTACTCAGGGATAGTCACTCAGCATCAGCATAGGCTATTTGAAGGGATCTGGGATTTAAAAAAAAATTATTCGGTTACATCAGCATCAGGTGCTTGGTAGCTGGTGGTGATCCAAGACTGATTCATTTTTATGAAGGTCAGTCGATTGACCGAGTCAGGGGACAGACGCACCCTGTGATTGGTTACCACGCCTCCAGCAGCACTGAATGTGCGTTCCGAAAGAACGCTGGATGCAGGACAGGCCAGTAGCTCAATTGCATACTGTGCAAGCTCTGGCCAGTGATCCATCCTCAAGACCCAGTAACCCAGAGGATTTTCGGTGGGAAAGGTGTCCAAGTCTGATCTTGCCCCTAGGTATTCCTGCACCATGTAAAACAGACGCTGGCGATGGTTGCTGGAACCGATCATACCTTGGGGCTGCGGACCAAAAAATTGTCTGAACGCATCGGTCAGACGGCCACCTTCTCCACCGCTCCTTCTTTGACTGACCGAAGCCTCAGCAACACGTTGTCCAGAAACAGGAATTTGTAACCTCCCAGTCTCTGGGAACGCGTTGCACAGACCTTTCTGCAAGGCTTCCCGAAGATGTTTCATCCTCTGCTCCCTCTGCGATGGCAAGATAAGGTCCGCAACCTTACCCTTGTAACGTGGATCAAGGAGGGTTGCCAGCCAGTATTGGTCCTTCTCCTTGATACCACGAATACGAGGATCCTTACGCAGGCTTTGCAGGATCAGGGAGGCCATGCAGCGTAGGTTTGCTGAGGCATTCGGTCCGGAGTCCTCTGGGTCACTAAGGACGACATGGTCCGCAGCCACCTCCTCCCAGCCACGTACAAGTCCATGTGTTTCTTGGGACTGATCCCTTAAAGACTGCTGCTGATGCTGAGTGCCAGGCTCCACCTCCATACTGACACAATCTTCCTCCTCCTCCTCCTCGTCCTCTTCCTGTGTGATCGGGGGGCACGCAGGAACACTGTCTGGATAAAGGGGGCCTTGAGAGCTAAGGAAGTCCTCCTCTTCCTGCCTCTGTTCTGCCTCAAGTGCCCTGTCCATTATTCCACGCAGCGTGTGCTCCAACAGGTGGACAAGGGGGACAGTGTCACTGATGCATGCACTGTCACTGCTCACCATCCTCGTGGCCTCCTCAAATGGTGACAGGACAGTGCATGCATCCCTGATCATGGCTCACTGGCGTGGGAAAAAAAACAAGCTCCCCTGACCCTGTCCTGGTGCCATAGTCGCACAGGTACTCATTGATGGCCCTCTGCTGCGTGTACAGCCGCTGCAGCATGGCCAACGTTGAGTTCCACCTGGTGGGCATGTCACAGATTAGGTGGTTCTTGGGCAGGTTAAACTCCTTTTGGAGGTCCGTCAGCCGAGCACTGGCATTATATGACCGGCGGAAATGCACACAGACTTTCCTGGCCTGCCTCAGGACATCCTGTAAGCCCGGGTACCTGCCCAAGAACCGCTGCACCACCAAGTTAAGGACGTGAGCCAAACAGGGCACATGGGTCATTTGTCCCTGTCGGAGGGCAGAGAGGAGGTTGGTGCCATTGCCGCAAACCACCATTCCTGCCTTAAGTTGGCGTGGCGTCAACCACCTCTGAACCTGCCCCTGCAGAGCTGACAGAACCTCTGCCCCAGTGTGGCTCCTGTCCCCCAAGCACACCAGCTCAAGCACCACATGGCATCTTTTGGCCTGCGTACTTGCGTAGCCCCTTGAACGACTACGGAGCACCGCTGGTTCCGAGGAAGAGGCCATGGAGGAAGAAGAAGAGGAGGGGGTGGAGGAGAGAGGTGTGTCACAATCATTAGCATTTTGGAGGCGTGGTGGCGGAACAACCTCCAACACTACTGCACCTTGTCCTGCATCCTTCCCAGCTGCCAGCAGAGTCACCCAATGCGCCGTGAAACTTAGGTAACGTCCCTGTCCATGCCTGCTGGACCATGAGTCAGCGGTAATGTGCACCTTACCGCTGACCGCCCTGTCCAGCGAGTCATGGACATTGCCTTCCACATGCCGGTAGAGAGCCGGAATCGCCTTCCGTGAGAAAAAGTGGCGTTTGGGTACCTGCCACTGAGGAACCGCACATTCCACAAACTCACGGAAGGGGGCAGAGTCTACCAACTGAAAAGGCAGCAGTTGAAGTGCTAGCAATTTTGCCAAGCTAGCATTCAACTGCTGGGCATGTGGATGGCTGGGAGCAAACTTCTTTCGGCGGTGCAGCAGCTGGGGCAGGGAAATTTGCCTGGTACAATCTGACGTCGGTGTACCAAAAGCAGATTGCCCACAAGTACTTGGCTGTGACACACCTAATTCTACACCTTCATTCCTCTCAGTGCAGGTCTTAGAGAGGACTGAAGGTCTAGTGGGGTTGGAAATCTCAGCTGATGAGGAGCAAGGAGAGGTCCTCTTTATTCTTTGTTGTGGGTCTTTTAGATGCGCTTGCCAACGAACTGCATGGCAGGTCAACATATGTCTGGTCAAGCATGTGGTACCCAAGCGGGAGATGTTTTGGCCACGTGAGATACGCTTGAGACATATGTTGCAAATAGCAGCGGTGCGATCTGATGCACTCGTCTCAAAAAAGGCCCACACCAAAGAACTTTTTGAATAACGCGCAGAGACTGCAGCGCCCTGCACATGTGATGCAGTCAATGTGCTGCCCTTAGGCTGGCCCCTGGAGGGCATCCTGCCTCGTTGGTGATGTGCCGCCTCCTCCTCCTCCTCCTCCTCCTCTCTCCTATCAGGCACCCACGTTGAGTCAGTGACCTCATCATCCCCTCCCTCCTCATCACTGGAGCAAACCTCGCAGTATGCTGCAGCAGGGGGAGCATGACTGCCAGATTGCTGTCCTTCTTGGGCACCCCCTCTGTCCGTGCTCATGTTACTGCCTTCATCGAGCTCAGTATCATCATCAGAGCCTTCCAAACGCTGGGCATCCTCCTGGAGCATGTACCCAACACTGTGGTCAAACAGTTCGAGGGACTCCTCAGGAGGACATGGTGGAGCTAGGGAAGGAGTCACTGATGACATTGAGCCGAGGGAAGAGGCCGCTGCTTTGCCAGACAAAGCACCCTAGGCATGGGTGAGAGAGGATGAGGAGGATGAGGACGGCTTGGTCATCCACTCGACCAAGTCTTCCACATGTTGCGGCTCAACACGGCCAGCTGCCGAAAAAAAGGCCAAGCGTGTCCCATGGCCACGTGCTGATGAGGATGCACCGTCTCCACGACCAGCACTAGACACAGAGCCTGCTTGCCCTCTCTTATTGGCTTGTGACTGTCTGCCTCTCCTTCTTGGCCTTCCAGACATACTAATGGCCTGTAGCTGCACTAAGCTGGGATATATATATATATATACTGCAGCTAGCAAAATCAACTGCCTGCCTGTAGTATGAGAACACCACCAACCTTCTACAGGTAGCTTTAGCTGAACACTGTGAGGTGGACGCACCCCACTAACTTGTAGGTTTAGCTGAACACTGTGAGCAGGACGCACTGCACTAACTGTAAATAGTCTAGCTGCCTGACCGTGGTACTAATAGGATCAAAAGAACACCAGTAATTTTCTTTAGGTAGCTGTAAATACTTTAACAAGACAAGCCTGCCTGTCAGTAGGAAGATAACAGGAACGGATCTAGCTGAACACTGTGAGCAGGACGCACTGCACTAAATGTAAATAGTCTAGCTGCCTGACCGTGGTACTAATAGGATCAAAAGAACACCAGTAATTTTCTTCAGGTAGCTTTATATACTGTAACAAGACAAGCCTGCCTGTCAGTAGGAAGATAACAGGAACGGATCTAGCTGAACACTGTGAGCAGGACGCACTGTACTAAATGTAAATAGTCTAGCTGCCTGACCGTGGTACTAATAGGATCAAAAGAACACCAGTAATTTTCTTTAGGTAGCTGTAAATACTGTAACAAGACAAGCCTGCCTGTCAGTAGGAAGATAACAGGAACGGATCTAGCTGAACACTGTGAGCAGGACGCACTGCACTAAATGTAAATAGTCTAGCTGCCTGACCGTGGTACTAATAGGATCAAAAGAACACCAGTAATTTTCTTCAGGTAGCTTTATATACTGTAACAAGACAAGCCTGCCTGTCAGTAGGAAGATAACAGGAACGGATCTAGCTGAACACTGTGAGCAGGACGCACTGTACTAAATGTAAATAGTCTAGCTGCCTGACCGTGGTACTAATAGGATCAAAAGAACACCAGTAATTTTCTTTAGGTAGCTGTAAATACTGTAACAAGACAAGCCTGCCTGTCAGTAGGAAGATAACAGGAACGGATCTAGCTGAACACTGTGAGCAGGACGCACTGCACTAAATGTAAATAGTCTAGCTGCCTGACCGTGGTACTAATAGGATCAAAAGAACACCAGTAATTTTCTTCAGGTAGCTTTATATACTGTAACAAGACAAGCCTGCCTGTCAGTAGGAAGATAACAGGAACGGATCTAGCTGAACACTGTGAGCAGGACGCACTGCACTAAATGTAAATAGTCTAGCTGCCTGACCGTGGTACTAATAGGATCAAAAGAACACCAGTAATTTTCTTCAGGTAGCTTTATATACTGTAACAAGACAAGCCTGCCAGTCAGTAGGAAGATAACAGGAACGGATCTAGCTGAACACTGTGAGCAGGACGCACTGTACTAAATGTAAATAGTCTAGCTGCCTGACCGTGGTACTAATAGGATCAAAAGAACACCAGTAATTTTCTTCAGGTAGCTTTATATACTGTAACAAGACAAGCCTGCCTGTCAGTAGGAAGATAACAGGAACGGATCTAGCTGAACACTGTGAGCAGGACGCACTGTACTAAATGTAAATAGTCTAGCTGCCTGACCGTGGTACTAATAGGATCTAAAGAACACCAGTAATTTTCTTTAGGTAGCTGTAAATACTGTAACAAGACAAGCCTGCCTGTCAGTAGGAAGATAACAGGAACGGATCTAGCTGAACACTGTGAGCAGGACGCACTGCACTAAGTGTAAATAGTCTAGCTGCCTGACCGTGGTACTAATAGGATCAAAAGAACACCAGTAATTTTCTTCAGGTAGCTTTATATACTGTAACAAGACAAGCCTGCCTGTCAGTAGGAAGATAACAGGAACGGATCTAGCTGAACACTGTGAGCAGGACGCACTGCACTAAATGTAAATAGTCTAGCTGCCTGACCGTGGTACTAATAGGATCAAAAGAACACCAGTAATTTTCTTCAGGTAGCTTTATATACTGTAACAAGACAAGCCTGCCTGTCAGTAGGAAGATAACAGGAACGGATCTAGCTGAACACTGTGAGCAGGACGCACTGCACTAAATGTAAATAGTCTAGCTGCCTGACCGTGGTACTAATAGGATCAAAAGAACACCAGTAATTTTCTTCAGGTAGCTTTATATACTGTAACAAGACAAGCCTGCCTGTCAGTAGGAAGATAACAGGAACAGATCTAGCTGAACACTGTGAGCAGGACGCACTGCACCAAATGTAAATAGTCTAGAAGATAACAGGAACGGATCTAGCTAAACTGAATACAGTGTATATATATATATGCAACACCTGGGATGCATATATATACACAATACACTTTAAGTGCAGCTAACTGACTGACTGTCCTGTCTAATCTAGCTAACTCAAATGAAATGACACTGTCTCTCTCTCTCTCTAAGCACACCGGAACACACTGCACAGGGCCGCCGTGCAGGCGGCCTTATATAGTGTGGGGCGTGTACTAAATCCCCTGAGCCATAATTGGCCAAAGCCTCCTTGGCTTTGGCCAATTACGGCTCTCTGTTCAGGCGGCGCTGTGATTGGCCAAGCATGCGGGTCATAGTGCATGCTTGGCCAATCATCAGCAAGCAATGCACTGCGATGCCGCAGTGAATTATGGGCCGTGACGCGCCACACGAATTTGGCGCGAACGGCCCATATCGTTCGCAATTCGGCGAACGACCGAACAGCCGATGTTCGAGTCGAACATGGGTTCGACTCGAACACGAAGCTCATCCCTACTCAAGGAGATCCTCAACCAGAGAGATTCAACAGAACTCTTCTGAATATGCTCGGGACTCTAACTTTAGAGCAAAAGCAACACTGGAGCAAGCACATAGCGGCTATTGTGCATGCTTATAACAGCACTGCAAATGATGCCACAGGAAACTCTCCCTATCGCTTGATGTTTGGGGGGGGAGGCCTGGCTGCCAGTAGATCTGGCTTTCGGCAGGTCCACGGGCCATACCTCAGTAAGGTCCCACAGAGGGTATGTAGACCGCCTGCGGAGAAGCCTGAAGACTGCCTATGATAAGGCTCAAGCTGTTTCAGATGCCCAAGGACAGAGAAACAAAAGAAATTTCAACCTCAGGGTGGGAGTACAGGATTTACAACCAGGCGATAGAGTGCTGCTGAGGAATCTAGGTGTACCTGGGAAACACAAATTGGCTGATCGCTGGAAGCCACAGCCCTATGTTATCTGCAAACAACTCCTAGGACTGCCAGTGTACCAGATCCGGCCAGAGGGATGCACAGGCCCACTAAAGACTTGGCATCGCAATCATCTGTTGCCCTTGTTGATCCCGACCAGTGACTAGATCTCAGTCTGTGCCTCTTGCTGTAGATGATGACAGCGAAGTTGAAGAGATGGGAATAGACTGATTGTAGCCATCTCACACACCAGAGACTGCTACTAACCCTTCTTCTCTTCCCATGGTGACAGACATTGGGATCCTCCGACCAGAGGCTCCTGAGTTTGTGCCTCAGGATAAACCTCTGGAAGACCCCCAATCTTCCTTGCTGGAAGCAAACTCTGAGGGGTTTTCTTCTTTCATTGAAGCTGAAACGCAGGAAGCTGAAGTGGATGTGCAGGTGGAAGATGTGGCCATGGATGAAGGTGATACTAGTGTGCCTGTAACACCAGAACCTAAAGAACAGAGAGAGAGGAGGGTTGTTCTGCCCTCACAATGTGTTCAAAGTACAAGGCTTGGCAGACAGCTAACAGTTTCCCAATAAAGACTCAGGAGGAAGGGCTAATAGTTGTAATCTTTACTGAGAATAAGTTTTTTTGCAAAACTGCAAAACACAAATTATAAAAATATGCATTAGCATTTAACATTACATCACAAATGCAAATAGTAACAGGCATGCTACAATACTGTTAAGGCACTAGCTAGCACAAATGAGGCCTAGTTGAATGAACTTCCTGACAGAAACATCCTACCAAACAGATGAAATGTAGTTGAATTAGTAGAACATATACTACTTAATTGAAAACTAATCACAGCCTACTTACAGACTTATGCTTCCAAGGCCAGTATTAAGAAATAGTGGAGGTCTTTAACATGCTTCCTTCACTGTAGAAAGATTATCTGCTGGGCAGGAAGTGGGTGTAATATACTACACTTCCTGTTAATAATGGATGCCAAATTAAAGCAACAGTACGATCAGTAAATATATACCTTATAATGATCAGAACACTCCCCACCTGGCATAATGAACATTATACCACTATGTTTCATTTTTAAGAAGTAAAACAACTTCAGAGATAGGTCTAAAGTACACCTTAGGGGTGCCCTGTCTCATAACTTTAACTTTGACCTTTCTTTTTTTTTTTGTTTTTGTTTTTGTTTTTGTTTTGTTTTTTTGTTTTTGTCACATCAGTCGACCATTTTGAGAGGCATAAATCAACTTTACAGTTCATTTAACTTCCATTCGTCTCTCTGTTTTTTTATCGTGGTGACTCTTTGCCATATCAAAAAGAATAATTAAAACCAGACATGTATCCAGTCTAATGGAATTACTTAACCTCACAAGGGGTCGCACGTGTCCGGTTAACAGTGTTACATTCTCTGTATATCCCCACCACCCCCCTTTCCCGCCCCACCCCCTCCCCCCTTTCCGCCCTATCCCCATCTCTCCAAGGTCCAGTGTATCCATCTCTCCTTCTCTACTCTAAGGCTTTCAATTCTTTGGCATAGCACCACGTTTTTTTAAATTTTTTCCAGCGTTCCCACTCCACTAAGTTCACATCTCCCGTATCCTCTACCAAGCTTGCCTTAATCTCCATATTATATGTTTCCTCTACTGTGTCTATCCACTCCCATATTTCAGGGCTCTCCCTCCTCTGCCAGCTCTTCGGTATTATTCGCTTCGCGGCGTTCAGGAGGTGGGGGACTAATGACTGCTTGTATTTATTTATGTCTCCTTCCCCCCATGAAACAGAACCTCCCAAGGGTCTTCTAGCACTTCTTTTCCTGTTATTTTCTTGACCAAGGTAAGTATCTTCCTCCAGAAGTTTTTTATTTTTGGGCATAACCACCATAGGTGTGCCATTGTTCCTATCTCCTGGCATCCCCGCCAGCAATATGCCGACCCATTTTGGAATTTGCTTGTTATCTCTGGGGTTAAGTAGCTTCTGCTTATACATTTATAACTCATTTCTGCCGTTCGTACATCTATTGCTAAGTTACCAATCATTCTCAAAACTCTTCTAATTGTGTTTTCATCTTTTTTAGTGCCTAATTCACTCTCCCATTTACTTATATATGGGGGTATCTCCAGCTGATCCATCTTCATAAGCATTTTATAGATCTTAGAAACTATATTTCTTGGATCTTCTATATCACAGAGCTTCTCAAAATCCGTCAGTTTGTCTCCTGTTCTGATCAGATTTGGTAGTTTACTCACAAAGTGACACAGCTGGAGGTACCGCCACTCGTCTAACCCCCGTGTCCCCCTCCCAGATCTAAGTTCTTGTAGTGTCATAATTTTGCCCTCCTTAATGATGTGTCTTAATTGTGTCTTACTTTTCCGCCCATAGTTTCTAATCCTGGTAAGAAAAAATTACTGTCCGTTAATGCCAATAAAGGTGAGTTATATTCTCCATTAATTTTCTTGTATACACCATCCCAAATTTTAAATACATTACGTGTTATTACATGTGTGCTTTTGTCTAAATTTCTAGTGTCTGGAGGGTTCCATATCATTCTTCCAAGTGATGCTTTACTGAGGTTTCCCTCTATTCTTACCCAGCGTTTTTCATTCTCTCTCTTTGCCCATTCAACCATTCTAGACAGAACTACAGCCTTATAATAAATCTGGATGTCTGGTACTGCTAGACCGCCATTTATTTTCTTTTGTTTTAAGATCCTAAAGGAGACTCTTGGTTTTTTGTTTTTCCATATGAAGATCATTATTATTTTGTTTAACTTTCTTAGATAATATAGAGGCAGGGGAAGCGGTATCATCTGGAACAAGTATGTAACCTTAGGGAGTAGGACCATTTTAATGACGTTTATACGGCCTATCCATGAGAGGGCCTTACCGGCGTAGTTTTTACAGTCAGATCTGACTGTATCTAACAGGGGTAGGTAGTTTATTGTGAACATCTTCTCAATTAAATTAGCAAGCTTGATTCCTAGGTACTTTATTTCTTTAGTCCATCTAAAACTATACTCTCTTTTCAATGTCTCCCTTTTTGTTTTATTTAAGTTTATGTTTAATATTTCTGATTTTACCATATTTATTTGAAAGTTGGAAACCTCCCTGTATTGCCTAAGGGCTTTTACTAATTTGGGCATAGTGGCCTCTGGGTCCGATATGTAAAATAACACATCGTCGGCGTAAGCTGCGATTTTATGCTCATCTTCTCCGATCTTAATGCCTCTAATGTCTGGATCTGCGCGTATTGTTGCCAAAAGCGGTTCCATGGTAAGGACAAAGAGCAACGGGGATAAAGGACATCCCTGTCTCGTACCATTTTCCATTTCAAATGGCAGAGACATTACTCCGTTCACACCCACCGTTGCCATAGGATGATGGTACAGGATTTCAATCCTCTGAATCATTCTGGGTCCAAGACCCATGGTCCCAGTCCACCCTGTCGAAAGCCTTTTCGTCATCAACCGACAGTAGTAGTCCTGGGGGTCCATTCTCCCTCGTTTTATGCAACAGGAGCAATGTCCTAACCCCGTTGTCCTTCCCCTCTCTTTTAGGGACAAACCCCACCTGGTCAGGATTGACCAGGGCGTTCATTGATCCCTTTAACCTCTCCGCAAGTATCTTTGCGTAGAGTTTTGTGTCAGTATTAAGGAGGGAGATGGGACGATAGCTTGAGCATAATGTTTTCTCTTTTCCATCTTTCAGTATGATCGTAATGGAAGCCTTTAAGGCCTCCCTGCTCATCTCGTATCCCTCTCCCAATCCATTAAAATACCGACACAACCTCGGGATCAATACTTCCTTAAATATTTTGTAGTAAGTTAGGGTAAATCCGTCCGGGCCTGGACTTTTCCCAGAAGCCATTCCTGCTATTGCTTTCCTAACTTCTTCTTCAGCGATTGGTATTTCCATAGCTTCTCTTTCCGTATCTATGATCTTAGGCAATGCTGCCTTCTTTAAGTACTTGTTGTTTCTCTCTCTCTCTCTTATTGTTTACCTGGGTGTCCTGTTTGGAGACTGAATATAGCTCCTGATAATAGTTCTTGAAAACCTCTGCTACTTTTCTAGAAGAGTACTCTATATTACCTTCTTTAGTCTGAATTTTTTCTATAAAGTTCCTAGCTTTACCCTTTTGTACTACTTTTGCTAGATGTTTACTTGATTTATTGGCCCAGCGATATCTATCCCCTATTGTCTTACAATGTGTTGCTCTGACTTCTTGTTCCATTGATGTTTTCAGCTCGGCCCTTTTAATTACTATTTGTTTGTATGTCTCTTGAGGGAGATGACCCGAATGCCTCTTATGTTTCTGTTCTAGACTATCTAACTCCTCTGTTAATTTTTGGATTTCCTCACATCTCTCTTTTTTCTTCCTTGCTCCTAGCTCAATTAAAACTCCTCTTATGTAAGCTTTGTGGGCCTCCCACAAGGTAGACCCAGATACCTCTCCAGAATCATTTACCGCGAAGTAATCCTCTAGTTCCTTACTAATTCTATTGAACCCTTCCTCCCCTCTTATCAGTTCTTCGTTTAAACGCCACTGCCCTAGATGTCTCGCCTCTTCTCCTATTATTATTTCCATGGACATTGGTGCATGATCTGAGTAAGTTATGTTTCCTATCCAGGAATCTACCACCTTGTCGATATCCCTATGGTCTATCAGTCCATAATCGATCCGGGAGTATGACCCGTGCACAGGGGAATAAAACGTTTAGTCCCTTTTTCGCGGATGTTGCACTCTCCATATGTCTACCAGCTGAAGGCTGGCAAGCTTTTGCTTGATCTTTCTTAATTGTACGCTCTTCTTCCCCTGTGCCAGGGCCGTACTATCTAGACCCGGGTCCATGCAAAAAGTTAAGGTCCCCCATTAGTATCATATGTCCTTTCCTAAACTCCGTTAATTTTCCCAAAATTTTTGCCACATATTTCATCGGGTTTTTATTTGGTGCATAGATATTAGCCAATGTGTAATCTCTTTCGTTCAATCTACCTCGCAGGAATAAATATCTGCATCCGCTAATCTCTCCTCCAACACGAACCTAGTTCTTTTTGCCAATCCAATGGCGACCCCCTGTGTTCTATTTGAAATAGTGTCTGCTTGGTACCAGACCGGGTACTCTCCTGAAAATAGTCTTAATCTTGATTGATGTGAAATGTGTGTTTCCTGAAGGAATACCACCTCTGGTCCAAGCAGCCTAAGCTCGTTGAAGATGCTTAGATGCTTTGTCTTTTATTAGCCATGTTTAGGCCTTTGACATTGTACGTTATGCATTTTATTGTGTCAGAAATCATTTTTCTACCTTCCGCCCAACATCCTTTACCTTAGACCTTGGAGAGATGTCCCAAATTTTCATTATTAAAATTAAGATGTAGCCCCCCTCCCCGAATTCCTCCCCCCCCTCAACTACCCCCCCCTTGGTCTTCACTAGACCCTTAGGCCAGTGTGGGTCACGTAACTTGTGGCCCTCCATTGGTCTCCACCTCCAAAGGTGGGGCTATTGGTATGCCAGATCACCCGTCGACCTTACTCTGGCGACCGGGTATGTTAATCTTCTCCTAGCATCTCTCCATCTTCTCTATTTATCGTCAACTAATTTTCCCTTGTCCAACCCCCCCTCCCAGCTCCCCCCCCTTTACCCCCTCTTCCTTTTACACTGATCCTATTCCCAATTCAATCCACCATTCATTGGACCAGTCCATCGTCGCAGGCACCTGTAGGCCCAATTTACTACAGAATTCCTCTAGCTCCCCCGGAAATCTTAGCCTGGCTGTTCTGCCGTCTTTGCTTCCCAGTAGGCAGGCGGGAAATCCCCATGTATATTTTATATTTTGATTTGTCATTTGTTCCAGAAGGGGCTTCAGATGGCGTCTTCTCACTAGCGTATCTTTGGCTAGGTCTGCAAATACTTGAATCCTTGCCTCCTCATATTGGAGTGGTGTTTGAGGACTCAATTTTACCCATATTTTTTCCTTGTCCTCGTAGAACCTGAACCTTACAATTACATTGCGACTTCTTTCTGTTCGACTAGTATCCAACCTTCCTATCCGATGTACTCGCTCGATTTTTGGGAAATCTTCTCCTCCTAATTCCAAGAGGGGGGAGAAGATAGTCGCTACGGTCTTCCTCAGATCTTCACCCCTTTTTTCTGGGACTCCACGGATTCTCAGGTTTTGTCTGCGACTTCTATTCTCCTGGTCCTCTAACCTATAGCATATTTTTATCTGATTTTGTTGGGTTATTTTAATTTGTTCTTTTAAAACAGAGATTTCTCGCTCCTAGTGGTCCACTATATCTTCTGCTCTCTCAACTCTGGCCAGTAGGTTTCCTAGATCTGTCCTTAGCATACTTATCTCTGTTTTAATTGAGGATTCAAGTGCTTTGAACATCTCTGCGATTTCATTTTTCGAGGGGAGTTCTAGATCTTGTCTGTGCTCCATCATTCTGGATGTTTCAGGTGCGCTTTCAATTAATGACGACTCTCTTGATTGGTCGGGGGTCTGATCTCCCTTCCCGTTTTGTCCCTTTTTCTTTTTATCCCCCGTAGTTGACGTTTGGGCTTCTTGGTGGGCACCCCCCGGGCTCCCCCCCCCCCGGTTAAGTATTGCTTAATTGTACTTCCTGTGGCACTTCCAGTAAGGTTGTCCTTTGGTGTCTTCGGTGGTCCCCCTTTCCCAGTTTTAGTTGCGTTTCTGCTCATTATTTTTCCCCAGTAAGCTCAGAATATTGGGTTTTGGACACTTTATCTTAATAATACAGGAACTACTTCTTTGTTCTAACCCTTAGCCAGTTTTATGTTCTTCCGGCTAGCCTCTTTGTGCACCTTTATCTCCCTCTACCTCCTACTCCTCTTGTATCCAGTTTGTCTTGTACCTCTTTGGTTCTCGTTCTACCAGTTAGGATTTTTGCCTCTTCTTCCATGTACTGGTTATACTGACCCCCCAATTTATATGTTTAATGAGGGGCAGGATAAGTAACCTGCTTTCTACGCTGGTGTGCGAGTAGACAATACCAGTATTTCTGATGTCTAAGGTGTGATATCAGCAGTTCTGAAAAAAATATGCTTTTATAGGCATAGCCAAATATCTTGACGTCTGATTTAATGTGCAGGGCTTTTCTTGTGAGGCAATGTAATGGTGAGGTTCAGGTTATCAGTTATCTACACCAATAGGTTTAGCCCTGTGATCATTGGCTTATATCTCCTTTCCCATCTGTCTCCGGTGCAACGGTGAGATAGTTTTATTAGTAATGATGGTCATTAGCGGGTACATTTGGTATGGGGATACTGAGATCCTGTCAATATTAATTATAGCGTAGATTGGTGTATATTATTCCTGTATCTCAAAATCAGCGTTTCCTTTCCTAGTTATACCAGTTATATCAGTCAGGTGGTAATTAGATGACGCTATCGAAGCGGTACTATTGTAGATACTAGCAATTCTTCACAATGGTATGTCCTGTCTCTCAATCTCCCAGGTTCCACCAATGTAGTAGCGTTACTGCTGGCAATACTAGTATTTCAGGTCCGGGGGTGTTGCGATAGTACCAGTAAATAATATATACGGGTATATTCCTCCGTATACCTTAGTGCATTGTGCCTCCAGTCCAGAGAGTTTCAAGTAAACCCGGAGGATGACAGTGTATCAATAAATGCTTTACCAAGGCACATTTAACCACACCTGCATAAGCCAGTGTCACCTCCCCCAGGTTTTATTGGTGTGTTGAGATACAGAGCAGATAAGGCGAAGATAGCAGAAGTATACAGTGATATATTCACCTAAGGCCGCAATGACTCGCTATTCGCCCCGCTTCTGATTACCCCATAAGCGGTATCAGTACGGGCATTGCAACTACTTCAATTATCGCTAAGGTGTAACTCCAGAAATATTAATGATATTATACAGAGTCATATATCCTAGGTCCCCGCGTTCCAGTCTCAGCAGTAGGATAAGTAGTGATAGCAATAATAATAGTAGAGAGGCTGACGCAATATTCACAGTAGTCTTCTATGATGTATATAGCCACATACAATATCTCTTAGCATCACATTATGCATCTGCCGTATCTTAAATATTTCTCTCCTTTTGGAGACAGATTTCTGATCCTTCTCTTACCTTTGAGACTGAGCAGGGAAATATATATCTTACCACCACCTGACCCTCTTTACACCTTGCTTCAGAGATAGCAATCCGGTATCAGCTGTGTATAGTCTTTTGCTGGGAAGTCCAGCTGTGAAGCGCTGCAGGTTTGGGGATTTCGGTATATCAGGCGTCTTATGATAGTTCCTATCCGTCCTACTGCCGGATCTCAATGAAGGGGAGGGGGGGAAAGGGCGCGGGGGGCCTCTGTGGGGAGGTCAGGGTCGTCACCCCGTCAGTTTAGTCATTTGGGTCCCTGTTAGTCCCGTTCTGCTCTCGCCAGGCTCCAGGCAGCAGGCTCCTTGGCTGCAGCGTTCAAGCACAGCGTGCGGTTCTCCTCGCCTCCCCCCGCTGTCCGTCTCGTACACCTGTCATGCCGTCGGAGATAGGCCGCCAGAATGCCGGCTCACTAACACACCTCCAGCCCCTCCCTTTCCCTCTGACGTCTCACGTCATCCCCTCACCTGGGGATTAGGGGTTAACCACCGATTTTGACCTTTCTAACCTTACTATCATTACTAGGTACAGTCTCGACAATGAGTCCAACTGGCCATTCGTTTCGGTGGACCTGAGCGTCTTTTAGTAGGACAACATCTCTGACTTGCAGGTTAGGCTTGTCAACTTGCCATTTTCTGCGTGACTGGAGCGTCACCAGGTACTCTTGTTTCCATCTATTCCAGAAGATGTCTGCAAGACTCTGAACTTGCTTCCATTGCTTGGTGTAAAGGTCTTTGAGACCAAAGTCTCCTGTGGGGGCTGTCACTGTTTCCATCTTCTGGGTCAACAGCATTGCAGGTGTCAAGACTACCGGCATTTCTGGATCGGTAGACACTGGAACTGAGGGTCGAGCATTCATGATAGCCATGACTTCAGCCATAAGTGTGATGAGAACTTCATGTGTAAGGCGAGTAGAGCCAACCTTCAGAAACATGGCATCCAGAATGCGACAAGCCACTCCAATCATCCTCTCCCAAGCTCCTCCCATGTGTGACGCATGAGGAGGATTGAAGGTCCAAGTGCATCTTTGATCTTGAAGATAAGCACTCGTCTCAGAGTCTTCTGTAAGGATCCTTAACTCCTTACAGGCCCCAGTAAAATTTGTGCCCCGATCTGAGCGGAGTTGCTTCACAGGTCCTCGGATAGAGAAAAATCTCCTCAAAGCATTGATAAAGCTAGAGGTAGACAGAGACTCAATCACTTCAATGTGTACTGCTCTTGTACTCATGCAAGAGAACAGAACAGCCCAACGTTTACTTTCTGCACTGCTTTCTCTGGTCCGAAGTGAGGAGATATTCCAAGGACCAAAGACATCTAGGCCAACATGAGTAAAGGGTGGGTTTGAAGCAAGTCTATCAGCAGGTAAGTCTGACATCTTTTGCTCTTCAAATTTCCCTCTGATTTTTCAGCAAATTACACATTTGTGGATGACACTTGAGACTAGTCGTTTACTCCCTATGATCCATAATCCAGCTGACCGGACTGCTCCCTCAGTGAAGTGGTGACCCTGATGTGCAACTTGTTCATGATAGTGTCTTAATAACAGAAATGAAATGTGATGATTCTTGGGCATTATGAAAGGATGTTTCTCTTCGACCGTCATATCAACTGCTGACGAGCGACCTCCAACTCTCATCACTCCATCTTCATCAAATATCGGGTTCAGTTTTTTGAGCGGACTGTGTTTGGAGATCTCTTCTCCTTTAAGAAGGCACTTGATGTCTTCTTTGAAAACTTCTTGCTGAACACATCTAATGATGATGATTTTGGCTTGCATAAGATGATTACACTTGTCAGTGTTTGTAGCTCTACAGAAGGATTTGGCTAGGTGAATAAGCTTTCTTATAGCTCGAATGAGTGACTTCCAGCTGGAGAATCTTTCAAACCTGTGTGCGCCAAGGTTACCTCTAGTAGTTATGGTACTAAACGCTGTTACTTGTGCACGTACTTCTTTGTCGTTATCTGGTTCTACAAGTTCAAATGTCTCAAACTGAGTGGTCTCTTCAATTTCTGACCTAGTCAAAAAAGATGGTCCTGAAAACCAGTTAGTGTGCTTAAGGACAGCCGCTAGAACCGGTTTAGTCCCATGATCGGCTGGATTTTTATCCGTACTGATGTAGTGCCACTGTTCTGGCCGTGTGGACTTTCTGATGCGTATCACTCTGTTTGACACGTACATGTAGAATATTCTTGAAGCATTGTGAATATATCCTAACACAATCTTGCTGTCTGTGTAAAACTTCACTGCATGAATTTCAATGTCAAGTTCTGCAACGATCAAGTCTGCCATCTCCACTGCTAAGACAGCAGCACAAAGCTCCAAACGTGTAACAGTGTGAGCAGGACGTGGAGCTAGTTTGGACTTTCCCATGATAAACCCAGCATAACTTTGTCCTTCAAAGTCCATTACTCTAAGGTAGGCTACAGCTGCTATAGCCATAGTGGATGCGTCTGAGAATACACACAATTCTCTTTGCTTCGTGGCAGACAAAGAAACAGGGACATATGGCCTTTGGATGATAAGTTGTTCAAGCTCTATTAATGAGTCCTTCCACAACTTCCACTGCATTTCTTTCTCCTTAGGTAGAGGTGTATCCCATTCACTTTGTTCATGTTCAGTAGTAATTTCTCTCATAAGAGCCTTGCCTTGCATGGTTATGGGGGCTACAAATCCTAGGGGGTCGTAAAGGCTGTTGACCGTGGACAAGACACCTCTTCTTGTGAATGGCTTCTCTTCTCTGGATACTCTAAATGTAAAGCTGTCGGTTTTGAGATCCCAACTGAGCCCTAAACTTCTTTGAAGGGGCAGTGAATCTGTTCCTAGATCCAGGTCCTTGAGGTCTTTTGCACGGTCCTCTGAGGGAAACGCTTCCATGATTTTGCTGCTATTGGACGCTATTTTGTGTAACCTTACGTTAGATTTAGATTCTGCTAACATCTCTCTTGTTCTTTTCAGGATGTCGATAGCCTCTTCGTTGCTGGAGAAAGAAGCTAGTCCATCGTCTACATAAAAATTTCTCATGACAAACTGTTTAGCATCTGTTCCATGCTCTTCTTCACCTTCCTGTGCTGCTCGTCTCAGGTTGTAGATAGCTACAGCTGGGGAGGGGCTGTTCCCGAACACATGTACTTTCATCCTGTATTCTGTAACATCTTTGTTAAAGTCATTGTTTTCATACCACAGGAACCTCAGGTAGTCTCTGTGATCTTTGAGGACAAGGAAACAGTAGAACATTTGTTGTACATCTGCTGTTACTGCAACGCGTTCTTTTCGGAAGCTGATGAGGACTCCAAGGAGTGTATTATTCAGGTCAGGTCCACTGAGGAGGACATCGTTTAGGGAAAGGCCTTCATATTTTGCACTGGAGTCAAATACTACTCGTATCTGTCCTGGTTTCTGAGGATGATACACTCCAAATATTGGTAAGTACCAACATTCTTGTTTTTCTTCCAATGGTGGTGCTATTTCAGCTTGACCACTGTCGAAGATCTTTTGCATGAAATCATGGAAGTGTTCCTTCATATCTGTGAAGGAAGGTGACGTCGGGGTGAACGGAAAGGTAGTGGAGCTACCCAGCTGTTTGACTCATCTATAAAGACTTCTCTGTCCATGATCTCAAGGAAGAGGCTATCTTCAACAGATGGTGCTGGTTTGTCATCATCTCGCGTTCTTTCAAACACCTTGCATCCTAGCTCATCTATATCTTTAGATGAGGTTATGGCCTCCATGTAACTCTGAACTTTCTGCTGTTGTATTGGGTTGACTAGTCTCTCTTTAATCTGTATCCTGTTGGTACAGGGGCTAAGACATGATGTGCGGCCATTTTGCAACATGTTTGTTTTGTAGACATTCATGTTGCCGGCTTGTGAGCTCCATCCAGACATACATCACCAATGATGACTCATCCAAGGTCAAGACGTTGTGCAAATGGTGCATTGTGTGGCCCATTGTATTGCTCTCTGACCTTGTGCACTCTCAGTATGTCTCTTCCAAGTAGAAGGATAATTGCAGCACCTGGGTCCAGTACTGGAATCTTGTCTGATATTTGCATCAGATGAGGGTAGTGACATGCAATTTCAGGTGTGGGTATCTCTGTTCTATCATCTGGTATCATATCACATTCTATGAGAGTGGGCAGAGTCAGCTGCGTTTTCCCATCTAATGACTCGATGATGTAGTTGTTTGCTCTTCTCCCTGATCTCTCCACAACTCCTGAACATGTCTTCAAAGTATACGGAGTTGGACTTCCTCTATCACTGAAGAGGTCAAAGAACTCTGTTCTTGCCAAAGATCTGTTACTTTGTTCATCTAAGACTGCATACATTCTGATTGCCTTCTTTCTGAGGCCTGCAGGGTACACTTTGACTAAACATATTTTGGAGCATGATTTAGAGCTAAATGTGTTTGTGCAGATCTCAGTGCACTTTGAGGTCATTGCTGGTAATGCACTCTCATTTTGCTCCCCACCATGATCTTCTTGGGTTACCGGAGTCTCTGTTTTCCATGGTGCTGGTGCTGGGTGTAAAGCAGACAGATAATTGTCATTATTGCATTCTTTGCATCGAATTGTCTTCACACAGTCTTTAGCAACATGTTAAGTTGAACCACAGCATCTGAAACAAATGCGCTTGTCCTTAAAATAAGATTTGCGCTCCTCTATTGTCTTGCATCTGAAACTGCGACATTTTCTTAGTGGATGAGGCTTGTTATTTAGTGGACACTGCTTATCTGGGTCCTCAATTTGCATTCCTGAGCTTTTATCCTGGTTGGCCTCAAACTCAGTCGGTACTTCTGTCTTTCGTACAGACACTATTGCTCTGCATTCTTTATTGTGTACTGAAGGTTGTTTCTCTGTCTTTACAGAACTGGAGCCTCCCATGTTCAAAAAGGCGAAGCTTGGGTCATTGCGTATTTTAGCTTGATTCACAATGAATTTGGCGAGCAAGGAGAAAGGTGGAAATGCTACCTGATGATCTTCCTTGTATTTTGATGCTTGTGTGATCCATCTTTCTTGTAAGCTGTAAGGAAGCTTCTCGATTACCGGTTTCACTCCACGTGCTGTATCCAAATATGAGAGGCCTGGCAGGTATCCACCAGCCTTTGCCGCCTCCAGCTCTAAAAGTATGTCACCAAGCTCTCTCAGCTTCTGATTGTCTTTGTTTGTTATTTTTGGATAATTTTCAATTTTCTTCAGAAGTGCATCTTCAATTACTTCAGGTGACCCATAGCAGTCTTCCAATCTCTGCCATAACATTGTAAGCCCTGCTGTCGCATCATGAACATGTACTGACCTGATTCTTTTGGCTTGCTCAGTGGACTCTGGTCCGAGCCATTTGGAGAGTAGATCAAGCTTTTCCTTGTCTTTCATATTTAATTCTTGGGTGCTGCTTAGAAAAGATGACTTCCAGGCCTAATAGTTTTCTGGACGGTCATCAAACTTCAGGAGACCAGAGCTCACCATTTCACGGCGTATCAAGTATTTTGTCACATCTGTGTCACATCTGGGCATGTCTGTGGCTGGTAAGACGGTTGGGATGCTTGGTTTAAACCCACTATAGTCATGTGGTTGTTCTCGTTTACTGCAAGTCTTTCTGCTATAGGCCGGATTTTTATTTTCCCGTGGAGGGATTATGTCACCATTCGTTTGATTTCCTGAAGGACCAACAGATTGGTCTCTGAGTATGTAACTACTTGGCTTGTTATAGTAAAGTTCTGGTTCAGTCTTGTAGCATCGAGCGATATCAAAGTTGCCTGCTGCTAGCGGGACCCTGGATGATTCTAATGCATCATTTGACTGTTGATCAGTGTCCATGTTCGCGTGCAATTGTACATACTCACAAGTGCGTTGGATTGCACTGAGTGGTGTCATCTGGGTATCTATCACCGAGTGCTCTCTGTGATGTTCTTCTGCAGCTCTCATGAGCACCTCGGCTTCAGCTAAGACTGCTGAAGCTGTTTTTTCTTGCTTGATAATATGTAAAGATGCTTTCACCTCTGCTTTTCTTCTAAGTGCTTCAGCTTTACTTTTAGCTTTAATCATGATGTTCTTCATCTATGCAGCTCTGTTCTCTTATCATTTCAGCTTCACGTATTGCATAGGAAGCCAGTGCACGCACGGCTTCTGCTTTTGCATGGGCCCTGGCAGCTGCAGCACTGGTGGATGACAGGTTAGAGCAGCTTGAATGTCTAGAGCTAGTGCGCTTGGACCTGGCAGATTCAGCACTAGCTGATGTCTGATCCGACTGACTAGAGACTCTGGAGCTTGTGCAGCGTGACCTGTTGGTTGGCATATTGTGTATGCTTTCCTCTGCTTGTGTATGCTGAGGGATGACTGGTGTAGTATCCTTGTCTGTGTGCTGCATGATGAAACAGATTACTTCTTTGTAATGTCTGTGACTGTAGAGGTTAGCTGATGATGAGCAGAATGAATCCACTCTTCTTTAGACTAGGCCCGCTGTGTTAAAAGTCTTTTTACTGTTCTGCCCTCACAATGTGTTCAAAGTACAAGGCTTGGCAGACAGCTAAAAGCTTCCCAATAAAGACTCAGGAGGAAGGACTGAGAATAAGTTTTTTTGTAAAACTGCAAAACACAAATTATAAAAATATGCATTAGCATTTAACATTACATCACAAATGCAAATAGTAACAGGCATGCTACAATACTGTTAAGGCACTAGCTAGCACAAATGAGGCCTAGCTGAATGAACTTTCTGACAGAAACATCCTAACAAACAGATGAAATGTAGTTGAATTAGTAGAATATATACTAATTAATTGAAAACTAATGACAGCCTACTTACAGAATTATGCTTCCAAGGCCAGTATTAAGAAATAGTGGAGGTCTTTAACATGCTTCCTTCACTGTAGAAAGATTATCTGCTGGGCAGGAAGTAGGTGTAATATACTACACTTCCTGTTAATAATGGATGCCAAATTAAAGCAACAGTACGATCAGTAAATATATACCTTATAATGATTAGAACAAGGGTTATTCACCCACCCAAGAGACTAACCTATGACACTCTGGGTGAAAGCTCTGAGGAGATCTTTCTTGCTTCAAAAAGGACTTCTGAAGCACCTGGTCCTTCCACCACTGATTTGGTGGAGGACAACCCCAACTCACCCCCTGGTACATCTATACAGGGCACTTCGGTGGCATGTGGACAGAACAGTCTCCCTTCTTATGAAAATTGGTGGGAGGCTCCTCTGTCAGCTCTGTGTCATGATATGAACTGCTTGAGTTTGGGCTCTTATGAAAATGCAAATTGTTTGTTGTTATGTGTGCATTAACCTATTTTTTTTCCTCTTCCTCTATAAAAAGCATGTAATAGGTCACAAACATTTTACTCCCTTTGGGAACCAAAGGTTCTTTGGTGGGGGGGAGCGTGTGCCAGGTACCTCTCCAGGCTGATTGCATCTATGAGGGAGAGAGCTGCCTGCTAGCAGCTGTATGGGCTTTTCACCCCCTTCCTTTTCTCTTACATACACAGAGACTGACAGACAATCACCAGGAAAATGCAGTAAAGGAAAATGCACAAAGCATTGTGGGTGATGTAGTCTGGAGGAGGAAGTGACTCTGTTAGCTGGATCAGCTCTGAACTACAGTGGGGACAGAAAGTATTCAGACCCTCTTACATTTTTCACTCTTTGTTATATTGCAGCCATTTGCTAAGATCATTTAAGTTCATTTTTTTCCTCATTAATGTACACACAGCACCCCACATTGACAGAAAAACACAGAATCGTTGACATTCTTGCAGATTTATTAAAAAAGAAAAACTGAAATATCACATGGTCCTAAATATTCAGACCCTTTGTTGTGACACTCTTCTGATCATCCTTGAGATGGTTCTACATCTTCATTTGAGTCCAGCTGTGTTTGATTATACTGATTGGACTTGATTAGGAAAGCCACACACCTGTCTATATAAGACCTTACAGCTCACAGTGCATGTCAGAGCAAATGAGAATCATGAGGTCAAAGGAACTGCCTGAAGAACTCAGAGACAGAATTGTGGCAAGGCACAGATCTGGCCAAAGTTACAAAAAAATTTCTGCTGCACTTAAGGTTCCTAAGAGCACAGTGGTCTTCATAATCCTTAAATGGAAGACGTTTGGGATGACCAGAACCCTTCCTAGAGCTGGCCGTCCGGCCAAACTGAGCTATCGGGGGAGAAGAGCCTTGGTGAGAGAGGTAAAGAAAAACCCAAAGATCACTGTGGCTGAGCTCCAGAGATGCAGTCGGAGATGGGAGAAAGTTGTAGAAGGTCAACCATCACTGCAGCCCTCTACCAGTCGGGGCTTTATGGCAGAGTGTCCCGACGGAAGCCTCTCCTCAGTGCAAGACACATGAAAGTCCACATGGAGTTTGCTAAGAAACACCTGAAGGACTCCAAGATGGTGAGAAATAAGATTCTCTGGTCTGATGAGACCACAATAGAACTTTTTGGCCTTAATTCTAAGCGGTATGTGTGGAGAAAACCAGGCACTGCTCAACACCTGTCCAATTCAGTCCCAACAGTGAAGCATGGTGGTGACAGCATCATGCTGTGGGGGTCTTTTTCAGCTGCAGGGACAGGATGACTGGTTGCAATCGAGGGAAAGATGAATGCGGCCAAGTACAGGGATATCCTGGACGAAAACCTTCTCCAGAGTGCTCAGGACCTCAGACTGGGCAGAAGGTTTACCTTCCAACAAGACAATGACCCTAAGCACACAGCTAAAATAATGAAGGAGTGGCTTCACGACAACTCTGTGACTGTTCTTGAATGGCCCAGCCAGAGTCCTGACTTAAACCCAATTGAGCATCTCTGGAGAGACCTAAAATGGCTGTCCACCAACGTTTACCATCCAACCTGACAGAACTGGAGAAGATCTGCAAGGAGGAATGGCAGAGGATCCTCAAATCCAGGTGTGAAAAACTTGTTGCATCTTTCCCAAAAAAGACTCATGGCTGTATTAGATCAAAAGGGTGCTTCTACTAAATACTGAGCAAAGGGTCTGAATACTTAGGACCATGTGATATTTCATGATGTCAGCAATTCTGTGTTTTTCTGTCAATATGGGGTGCTGTGTGTACATTAGTGAGGGAAAAAATGAACTTAAATGATTTTAGCAAATGGCTGCAATATAACAGAGTGAAAAATTTAAGGGGGTCTGAATACTTTCCGTCCCCACTGTGCATGACAGACAATGCAAAGCGCGCAGAACTGCCTGCTGGGAGAAGTAATAAAAGGGGAGGCGCAGCCTGTTTTTCAATCTCTCTGGACGCCATTCAACACCTGCCAGCAGGAGGTCTGTGTGTCACCAGGAGTGAGAGACTGCGGCCTATACAGAGGAGAGCCAGATCGCCTGCCTCTGAGGGATCTGGGAGGACAGCCCTGCTATTCCAGCAAGCGGACCAGCCTGCGCTTTAGAGCAACTGGAAGCCCCTGCACTTCAGCCCACTGGGATTTGCAGCACGGCATGGCGGCGCCATTTTCACCAGATGGAGACATCAGGAGGGGAGTCCGGACGGAGCCTCACAGCCTCTTAGTCTATTGTGGTGAGAGGGCACCTGCCGATTCCAGTAGAGTGCGCAGTATTGCTGAGTGAGTTCTTTTACAGACTGCTGGTGAGACTTGTAGTTCCACGGAGGTGAATCTATTTCTTAACAAGCATCACACAGCTGAACTCTGGGGTTTGTTTGTTCCCTGTGCTATAAGGTCAGTACTGTATTACACTCACATATAAGGAGGAATCTACAAGTTCTATATTTCTTCAGTTAAATAGTTACCAACATACCATTTATTCTACAGTTATTTCTTCTCTTTTGCCTTGTGGATTACAAATACTGCAGTTTAAACTACAGGCTAGCTGAAGATACCTGGAGTCAAAGAACTTTTACCATCTTCCTTTTCTGCCAAGCTCTGCTGCTCTATAAGCAGGGTTGATCATGGTATTACAACCTAGAGGGATCCATTTTATTGGAACATTCTGAAAAGGTTGCACATGTTGTGTTCTTTTATGCTGGTCTGTGTGCTGAGGCCTCAGGGGACAGATATCCAATACATGCGTTGAGGGTGTTGGATGTTCACCTCCCTGTTTACATGTTCACATATACCTTTTTAGGTAACGAAGGTACACATTCTGTATATTGGAAATTAAGTGATATTTTCCTGTCAGTTATAACTTATGTGTTCATGCCATTTTATTATGTCTATTCTTTATCTCAAGTAAACATTTCTGAATGGTTCATTGATATTGTGTGAGTCTCTATTTACTACCACAGCTGGTGATGTGATGGAACCCAGGGCCTCGGTAAATATACTTCATGGTTTATCATTACTGTTTTTCCTCTATTGCTGGGTTCCACACTAATATTATCAAGTAGGTGTGCCAGAGGGGTTGGGCCCGTTCTTGGGGTTGAGAGGCAGAGTACAGAACCAAACATAAATTAAGCGGAAGTTGATTAGGAATACTGACTTCTATAGCATTTGAATCAGTACTGCAGCCAAAGAGAGCCAAGTAGAAATGAGGATCAGACTAAGAATTCAGTCTGAACTTTGCCTGTTTGCTGTTCGAGGAATTGACAAAGTAATTTGGGTGTTCACCCACCTACAGCAGGGGAAAGTGATACATTTAGCAGCAGTATTACTACTGCTGCCAAGTGTTAAGAAGCTAGTGCCCACTTGTTTACTGCCGCTGCCAAGTGTTAAGAAGCTAGTGCCCACTTGTTTCCTATCAACTAGTGACACATTGCCACCCAAACCATATATCTGTCAGCCAGGAAATTCATGGCTGAAAGCTGAATGTAAGCAAAGAGGTAGGGATGGTGGTGGACATCACTGACCATATATGGCTATGACCATATTTGGTCAGAAGTAGTGTAGGCCAGTGGTAGGCAACCTTAAAAAGGTGGCGATCTACCCGGACATGGGAGAAGTCAAAGATCCCCGGGCACAGTGTTGCCTCCTCACACTTGCTTTAAAGCTCTAATTGCTGTACTACCGTGTCGCAATAGTATGCATTGCAGGGCAATCATTGGTTTAAATCAGGTGGTGAGGAGGCAACATATCGCCTCCTCAGCACCTGTCAAACACTCTCAGATCGCTTTTCAGAGGAGCAGCAGTGCCTGCTGCACTTGTGAATGAGCCCTTAGTTGCATTCAGCAGCAACACCCTTAGGACTCATTTACACATAAAGATGGGGGGTAGTAAAACCATGTGGTTTAATAACAGTTTTACTGCCCCCAATCCCTACCCCCAAAGGCATACACATGCCACAGCAGGAATTAAACCCCCTGATGCTTTTGGTGGGTGCTACCACCATGCAAGTAAATGGGGACAAACATCAATTTCTACTAACAAAAATCATAAAATTTACTGACAGATCCACATTTTTACTGACACCTCGAAGTACATAAAGTGGGCGTTTTAAGTGGAAAACAGTGCAAATTTCAATATTTCAGCTATAAACTTACAGCTAGTGCTATTAGCAATGTTTTTACGTTATAAGAAAAGTCAAAAAGCATATTTCTCCATTTCCATAAAGGTCAGCTTAATACAACTCAGCAATTTTGTGACCTGCATCAAGCTGGAGAGATTTTCCTTCAATTTCAGTCCCATAGACATTAGGCTCAGTTCACACCTAAGACGGATCCATCTCACAGCAGATGGCAGTGCGTGCTGGTTCATCCTTTCAGGTCCGATATCAGCCCGAATTTTGGGCTGAATTTGCACCTGAAACAGACTAAAAGACGCACAGCGTATTTCTGCAAAAATGCACCGGACCTGCTGTGGAGATAAGTGAACTGGCTCCATAGAAAGAGCTCCATAGAGATCCCGCATCCAATTCGCAATGGTGTGAACCTAGCCTTAGCCACCAACACATAAAGTGAGGGGAAATCCCAGGTAGCCACCAGGATCAATAGAATAGAGGTCCCCTTAATTTCTGTTCTGAATTTGGTGGAATGGTAAACAGGGCAACTGGAGGGTGAATGTGCCCAGCTGGAGCACAGAGACATTAAAAACTGGTGTCCCCATGTGAAGGTTTCCCCTCACCACCTGTTCAAGTGAAAACTGCTGCAACAGACCACCTTACACAAGAGTGAGTAATCTAAGGTAAGGGGGGGGGGTTACTGATATAAGAGGGAACCTTAAGTTACTGTATTCACTCCCCCCCCTTACATCAGTAACCCCCTACCCCTCAGATTGGCCTGGCGGGGCTATCACTATGCTCAGTCAGACAGTCCTCTCCAGGCTCCAGCTCGGTGACTCTGGTTTCATCCAATATTCTCCTCTCCACAGTCCACACACGTCTGACTCCTCCCGTGACCCCTGTCCTGGTCACGCTCCCACTTTTAACTCCTCTCCAGGCTCCCCCTCAGACTGCAGACCTGATAGAAGACAAGAGATGGTCAGAGATTGTGGACATGGTACAGGAGGTGGGTAGGCTGCAGACATGGTACAGGAGATGGTTAGGGGCTGCGGACATAGTAGAGAAGATGGTTAGAGGCTGCGAACATGATACAAGAGATGGTTAGAGGCTGCAGACATGGTACAGGAGATTACAGATAATAAAAGGTAAAAGAAAGCAGGCAGGGTCCTGATGACCAAAATCTCACTGGTCAAATCAGGTGACAGGTGTACTGACTCACCCCGGTCAGGGTGGAGTTCCCATGTAGAACAATGCTATTAGCAGAAAACGGAGGAGAAGGGGGAGAACCCTAAAGTTGTCTTTGTCTCCAGAAAAGAGGAGAGAGGGAACGAGCAGCGGTTAAACCTAAAATAATCTTTATTAAATGGTAAATGAAGTTGAAAAATGGTTTATCAAAAAAAGGCATAATCAATAGGTAATTGCACACAATAGACAATGTAAAAAATGACAACGTTGTCAAACTAAAAATGCATGCCCATGAGCTCAGCCAAAACCAAAGCCAATCACACGTGTCACTCAACACAGATCAATAATTGTGGTGAAACAGGTCAAACAGAGGACTGAGAGGGTCCTGGGAAACTGTAAGAGAGGTCTGGCGAACAGATGCGCACCTGCACACAAGCACGGGAACACCAGTGTGTGTAAAAAGGACTTGTATTGGCGCGCGCACAGATGCGCGCCAATGCGCGCACGCAGGTGCACGTCTGGGCGCCAAATAGTTTATTTAAGCTGAACACTGACACATGAGCCTTGCTGAGTGGTCTTTCAGCTAGTACCTGTTACCTGAATCTGATCTGTTCCTGTGTTTGACCCGGCTTGTACCTGAGACGCCTCTTGGACTTCTGCCTGCCTTCCTGCGACCCCGGCTTGTGTTTTGACCTTGTCCCTGCTTCATTCTCCTGTACCGCGCTGCCCGACTGTGTACCAGGCCTGTATCCCATTTGTGATTCTGTCTCACGTTCCTGTACCTGCTCTGCTCGGCTGTTGATGACCTCCTGGCTTTTGTACCGACCACGACTCAGCCTGCTGTTCCAGCAACACGGAGTTCCAGTCCTTGGTGCCCGTCCGGTAATCTGCAGCTATCGGGCTCCTGCCAAGACCCATCCTGAGCCACCTGCTACATCAGCCCTCATGCCACTCTGTGTCTTTCACTCCCTGTCATCTCTATCAGGGGTGCTAGACAGGAGGTGCAAGAGACGCCCTCTCTACAGCTCAGTCTCCACCAGGTACGTGACAGAAACCTTGGTGACACGCACTACTATTTATTCTTGTGTTCAACCATGGACCTCCAGGCTCTCTATATGTCCTCCATGCAGATGTGATGGCAATTGCATAAATAAATCATGATACATAGAAATATTCAGCGCTTGCATCAAACTGAGTGTTAGCATGCTAGCTAGTTGGGCATCATAAGGGGATGAGAATAGTCAGAGAAATAATAAAAATTGACTTCCCACTATCACTGCCAAACCTAAATGGCCCAATTATATGATGGCCCCCAGCGCACTGCTACCGCTGAATCCAACCTCCATACTTTGCAGCAGGGTCATCGACCTGCTGAGGACTATGTTGCACAATTCCGCTTATGGGCCTCAGATTCCGGATGGAATGATGCGGCCTTACGGCATCAATTTTTGCTTTGGCTTGTCCGAAGGAGTCAAAGATGAGCTTGCTCAAGTAGAGGCTCCCAGCTCCCTTGAAGGCCTCATTAATCTTGCTATCCAGCTTGATCGCCGATTCAGGGAAAGGAGAGCAGAGAGGATTGGCACCATAACCAGACCTATGCAATTGGGACTTTTTCATTCTCCACTCTCCAGTACTGAGAAGCTGCGAAGACGCAGAATGGGCCTGTGTATATACTGTGGAGTAGCGGGTCATTTTCTCGGACTGGGATCACCCCCTCTGCCTATCTTGCCAATTGTTCTGGATCAAAGGGATCTGCTCATGTGACCCTATCCTTGTCACTTCAGCTCCCTGGGAGAAACATTCAGGTACCAGCTATAGTTGACTCCTGGGCCTGCAGCTGTTTTATGGATAAGGACTTTGCTTATCACCACCAAATTCCTGTGCAAACAAAGACTTACAAGCTGTCCATCCATCTGGCTGATGGATCCCGTCTCAGGTCCGGGCCGAAAACACATGAGACCTGCCCGCTACTGGCTACGTCTGATACGGGTCATCAGGAACACCTACGCCTGGATTTTATCCCATCACCCTTGTTCCCCGTTATCTTGGGCATTCCCTGGTTGCAGGCCCACAACCCGCTGATAGACTGGGTTACTGGGAAAATTACCTTTTCTTCTTCCAATTGCCAGCAGTCCTGCCTTCATCCCATGTCCATGACATCTGCACTTCTCCTGGCAGTACATAATGAATCTCCTGTGTCACAACTCATACCTGCAGTTTACCACGAGTTTTTGGATGTTTTTGATAAACAAGTATCAGACACTCTGCCCCTTCATCGCCCATACGACTGCCCTATTGAACTGTTGCCGGGATCCGAAATTCCGTTTGGGCGCATTTTTCCCCTCTCTGAACTGGAACTTGAGGTACTATGCCAATACATTGATGAGAATCTAGAAAAAGGCTTCATCCGGCCTTCCACATCCTCTGCAGGCGCGGGAATCTTCTTCGTAGAGAAAAAGGATCACACTCTGTGCCCTTGAGTTGATTACAGAGAATTGAATAAAATTACTGTCAAGAACAGATACCCTTTGCCTCTAGTTATGGAGCTTTTTCAACGCTTCAAGACTTCCGTCGTTTTCACAAAACTTGACTTACGAGGGGTGTACAACCTTGTACGAATCCGCAAGGGGGATGAGTGGAAAACTGCCTTCCGCACTAGATTTGGACATTATGAGTACCTTGTTATGCCCTTTGGGCTATGTAATGCTCCAGCAACATTCCAGCATTTTGTCAATGACATTTTTAGAGATTTCCTTGATCTGTTCCTTATTGTGTATCTAGATGATATCCTCATCTTTTCCAATTCCCTCTCGGCACACCGTGAACATGTAAAAAAGGTTCTCAGTTGGTTAAGAGATTATGGACTATATACAGAGGCCGAGAAGTGTGAAATGAGAAAGACACCATCTAATTCCTGGGACTGATCATCTCCACCTCAGGCATCTCCATGGTTCCCCAAAAGGTCAAATCCATCCTAGAATGGCCCACTCCGACAGACAGAAAGAGTACACAGAGGTTCATTGGGTTTGCCAACTTCTACTGCAAGTTCATTAAAGATTTTTCAGCCATCATCACGCCCATTACCCAACTGACAAAACAGAATACTCGCTTCCAGTGAACACCTGCTGCACAAGCCGCTTTTGACCAACTGAAAGGCCTGTTTACCTCAGCTCCCATCTTGCGACATCCAGACCCTGCATCACCATATGTTCTTGAGGTAGACGCATCAGAGAATGCTGTGGGTGCCATCCTGTCCCAGCGCTAGGGGGCGAAGTCTCTACTGCACCCCATTGCTTTCTTCTCCAGGAAACTTAGCCCCACAGAGAGGAACTATAATGTGGGTGATCATGATATGTTAGCCATAAAGATAGCCCTGGCGTTATTTGCTGGAAGGAGCAGCCCACCCTATTTTGATCTTTACCGATTATAAGAACCTCAAATACCTTAGAACAGCAAAGCGGTTAAGACCTCGGCAGGCCAGGTGGGCGCTATTCTTTTCCCGTTTCTCCTTCCACATAACTTTTAGGCCAGGCTCCAAGAATGGCAAGCCGGACGCCCTATCACAAATGTACCCAGAGGAAGGAGAATCCCACCAGGCAGACACAATCTTGCCGGCACAAAGTTTTCTACTACTACAAGTAGACCTGATTTCCCAGCTCAAGCAAGCATCCACAAGGGACATTTTGCCATCAGGCATCTGTTTTCAGGAACAAGAATGTCTATTTTTACATAATAGAAAAGTGTTCATACCCCCGAGTCTGCGCCCCAAGATCCTGAGTCTGTCATGACCACCCTCTAGCAGGACATTTCGGGGTAACCAAGACAGTGGAACTTGTGCAATGGTCCTTTTGGTGGCCGGGCTTAAGACTCGACTGTAAGAACTATGTGAACACCTGTGGAGTCTGTGCCCGGAACAAAAACAATAAAGTTAAATCCTGGGGTCTGCTAAGACCACTGCCCATTCCCAAGAGGCCCTGGGAGATGATTAATATGGACTTCATCGTGGAACTTCCGCCATCTGAAAAATTTACCACCATTTTTGTGATTGTTCACAGACTGACTAAGATGGCCCATTTTATTCCTTTAATAGGAACTCCATCAGCAACAGAGACTGCCTACACCTTTATCAAGGAGATAGTCAGACTCCATGGGGTACCCAGCAGCATCACCTTGGATCGGGGGGTGCAATTTACTTCCAGATTTTGGAAAGAGCTCTGTAAGATGTTGAAAATTGAAACGTATTTCTCCTCAGCATACCATCCCCAGACCAATGGCCAAACTGAATGTACAAACCAGACTCTGGAACAATATCTCCGGTGTTTCTCATCATTTGCCCAGGATGACTGGGCATCGCTGTTACCCCTGGCAGAGTTTGCATACAACGATGCGGTTCACTCAGCTACGGGACAAGCCCCATTTTTTTGCAAACTATGGATACTTTCCAACTTTCCTTCCTGAAATCTTACCCGACTCCTTGGTCCCTGCAGTCCAGGAAAGATTAAACTTCCTTCAATTGAACAATAAAGGAAAATCTCCAAGGCACAGCAGAATAATAAAAATTTTTTTGACAAGAAAAGAAGAGGGGACCTAAAACTCCAGATCGGAGACAAAGTCTGGTAATCCACTGCCAACTTAAAATTATCCTGTCCATCTAAGAAACTCAGACCAAGATTTATTGGTCCCTTCCGTGTCAAAAGACAGATCAATCCTGCAGCCTACGAACTGTCACTCCCGGAGAATTACAAGATCCATCCAGTCTTCCATGCCTCGTTACTGAAGAATGCAAGGTTGGATCCTTTTCCTGGTCGTGAGTCGGATCCACCTGCACCTACTTTAGTCAACGGTAATGAGGAGTATGAGTTAGAAGGAGAAGAAATGTAATTCAGTTTTTGATTAAATGGAAAGGTTATGGACCTGAAGACAACTCTTGGGAACCAAGTCCAATTTACATGCCAAGAGATTGATACAGGATTTTTTCCAGGCTCACCCTGAAAAGAAATTACAGATGGCCATCCGGAGGTTGCCCATTGGGGGGGGGGGGGATGTAAGAGAAGTCTGGCTAACAGATGCGCACCTGCACACAAGCACGGGCACACCAGTGTATGTAAAAAGGATTTGTATTTGCGCGCACAGGCGCGCGCACACAGGTGCGCGCACACAGGTGCCCGCCAATGCACACGCGCACTTGCACGTCTGGGCGCCAAATAGTTTATTTAAGCTGAACACTGACACATGAGCCTTGCTGACTGGTCTTTCAGCTAGTACCTGTTACCTGAATCTGATCTGTCCCTGTGTTCCTGTGTTTGACCCGGCTTGTACCTGAGACGCCTCTTGGACTTCTGCCTGCCTTCCTGTGACCCTGGTTTGTGTTTGGACCTTGTCCCTGCTTCATGCTCCTGTACCGCACTGCCCGACTGTGTACCGAACCTGGCCTCTATCCCGTCTGTGATCCTGTCTCATGTTCCAGTACCTGCTCTGCTCGGCTGTTGATGACCTCCTGGCTTTTGTACCGACCACGATTCAGCCTGCTGTTCCAGCAACACGGAGTTCCAGTCCTTGGTGCCCGTCCGGTAATCTGCAGCTACATCGGCCCTCGTGCCACTCTGTGTCTTTCACTCCCTGTCATCTCTATCAGGGGTGCTAGACAGGAGGTGCAAGAGAAGCCCTCTCTACAGCTCAGTTTCCACCAGGTATGTGACAGAAACCTTGGTGACATGCACTACTATTTATTCTTGTGTTCAACCATGGACCTCCAGGCTCTCTATATGTCCTCCATGCAGATGTGATGGCAATTGCATAAATAAATCATGATACATAGAAATATTCAGCGCTTGCATCAAACTGAGTGTTAGCATGCTAGCTAGTTGGGCATCATAAGGGGATGAGAATAGTCAGAGAAATAATAAAAATTGACTTCCCACTATCACTGCCAAACCTAAATTTTCATATAGAAATGTAAAAAACTTGATAGCCCCTAGTAAGTATAAATCCCACCCCACTTCACCATCACAAACTCTATGCCTCATTCCCTTAGTACTCATGTACCAGTGCCGTAAGGCACTGTGTTTAACATGTAAACATGTTAACCATGGCGAAAGGTAATTCAAGACGAAAATCAAGACGAACATTTCCAGTAAAATTTGAAAATCTTGCGAGCTACCTACTGGGATTGAAAATTATATGGACAGCTGCTGGCAATAATCATGTCCCATATAGCTGTGTGTGTGCATAAAAATCAAAGAAATTTGTGCCACTGTCACGTACCTGGTAGGAGTCTGATATGATGAGGTCGGCCTCCCTTGTATCTCCAGCCCAAGCCCCACTGAAGGTGGAACAGATGGTGGCTAGGGCCAGGAGGGACACGAGTGCCTGTAAGCGTTGCTTGCAGAACTTGCAGATGGAGTAGTAGGCTCGGTGGCACAGGTAGGACAACAGGTAGTGCTTGAGCCAGGCGAAGAGCAGGCGCAGGGTCTCAAGGATAGCCGGGTTTGGTAATAGGCGAGCAGCGAAGTACAAAGGCATGAGCAGAAGCAAAGTCAAAATGGAAGCTGAGATCAGGAACCGGTAATCAGGAATGTATCAGAGTCCAGAGGCAGAGTTAGGGTAAGCCGGGTTCAGCAACAGGTATCAGGCAGAGTATAACAGTAATCAGAAGATCAGGACACAGCTGAAGACCAGTCAGCACTGTTTGTGAGTCAGAGCAACCTTTAAATAGGCAGTTAGGGGCCAATTGGCGTTAGGGACGCGCTCCTGCGCATGCACGCAGTCTGTTGCACACACGAGTGCGCATCAGCTCCCTGGAAGTCCACTGTTGCCGGTGGGCATGCGCATGCGCACGTGTGTGCGCCAGAGCAGTTCTCTTACACCTCTGTTGCCCGTGAGTGCGCGCATGCGCACGTGTGTGCACCAGAGCAGTTCTCTTACAGCCGCACTATCTACATATTATACTCAGGGCCGTCTTTAAGGCAGAGCAAGAGGGGCAGCTGCCCTGGGCCCTGTCATTGTTGTGGGGCCCACAGCAGCTGCCTCATTCTTGCCAACTATCCCAGTTTAAATTCCCTAGTCTCTTGAGATTTTAGTCCTGTGCTGTGTCCTGATATCCCAGTGTGAAGTTCTGTTACCAATGATGCCCAGCTCTGCCCTATTGTTGTAAACAGATGATTCACCTGCAGACTCTGTTTTACATGTAAATACAGTGGGGACGGAAAGTATTCAGATCCCCTTAAATTTTTCACTCTTTGTTATATTGCAGCCATTTGCTAAAATCATTTAAGTTCATTTTTTCCTCATTAATGTACACACAGCACCCCACATTGACAGAAAAACACAGAATTGTTGACATTTTTGCAGATTTATGAAAAAAGAAAAACTGAAATATCACATGGTCCTAAGTATTCAGACCCTTTGCTGTGACACTCATATATTTAACTCAGGTCCAGCTGTGTTTGATTATACTAATTGGACTTGATTAGGAAAGCCACACACCTGTCTATATAAGGCCTTACAGCTCACAGTGCATGTCAGAGCAAATGAGAATCATGAGGTCAAAGGAACTGCCTGAAGAGCTCAAAAACAGAATTGTGGCAAGGCACAGATCTGGCCAAGGTTACAAAAAAATTCTGCTGCACCTAAGGTTCCTAAAAGCACAGTGGCCTCCATAATCCTTAAATGGAAGACGTTTGGGATGACCAGAACCCTTCCTAGAGCTGGCCGCCAAACTGAGCTATCGGCAGAAGAGCCTTGGTGAAAGAGGTAAAGAAGAACCCAAAGATCACTGTGACTGAGCTCCAGAGATGCAGTCGGGAGATGGGAGAAAGTGGTAGAGAGTCAACCATCACTGCAGCCCTCCACCAGTTGGGGCTTTATGGCAGAGTGGCCTGACGGAAGCCTCTCCTCAGTGCAAGACACATGAAAGCCCGCATGGAGTTTGCTAAAAAACACCTGAAGGACTCCAAGATGGTGAGAAATAAGATTCTCTGATCTGATGAGACCAAGATAGAACATTTTGGACTTAATTCTAAGCGGTATGTGTGGAGAAAACCAGGCACTGCTCATCACCTGTCCAATACAGTCCCAACAGTGAAGCATGGTGGTGGCAGCAGCAAGCTGTGGCGTGTTTTTCAGCTGCAGGGACAGGACGACTGGTTGCAATCGAGGGAAAGATGAATGCGGCCAAGTACAGGGATATCCTGGACGAAAACTTTCTCCAGAGTGCTCAGGACCTCAGACTGGGCTGAAGGTTTACCTTCCAACAAGACAATGACCCTAAGCACACAGCTAAAATAACGAAGGAGTGGCTTCACAACAACTCTGTGACTGTTCTTGAATGGCCCAGCCAGAGCCCTGACTTAAACCCAATTGAGCATCTCTGGAGAGACCTAAAAATGGCTGTCCACCAACGTTTACCATCCAACCTGACAGAACTGGAGAGGATCTGCAAGGAGGAATGGCAGAGGATCCCCAAATCCAGGTGTGAAAAACTTGTTGCATCTCTTCCAAAAAGTCTCATGGCTGTATTAGATCAAAAGGGTGCTTCTACTAAATACTGAGCAAAGGGTCTGAATACTTAGGACCATGTGATATTTCAGTTTTTCTCTTTTAATAAATCTGCAAAAATGTCAACAATTGTGTGTTTTTCTGTCAATATGAGGTGCTGTGTGTACATTAATAAGGAAAAAAATGAACTTAAATGATTTTAGCAAATGGCTGCAATATAACAAAGAGTGAAAAATTTAAGGGGGTCTGAATACTTTCTGTCCCCACTGTACCGGCATTGATATGTAAATAGCGGCTGTATTTATATGTAAATAGAGGCAAACCAGCAGCACTCATATGTAAATAGAGGCAGTATTCATATGTATACCATGCCCCCCTGAGGTCATATCCACCATCACCTATACTGAATGCTGCCCACTGGGGAAATAAAGGGGCATGCTTGAAAGTCCTGCCTGCAACTGTGGTCATTAAGCCTACTCTGCAAAGGTAAGCAAATTAGTGTGTGTGTGTTGTGTGTGTGTGTGTGTGGGGGGGGGGGGGATATAGTGTGCGCTGTGCAGAGGTAGGCAGAGAAGGAATTACAATTTGGGGTGCACAGGTGAGCAAGGCAATGTATGGAGGTAAGGAAGGTGGGTGCAAAGATGAGCAGAGGAGGCAGGTAGAGTTAAAGGGGAGGGAGATTGGAATGGAGAGGATGGGGACGTCTGGGGTGCAGAGGTTAGCATTGGTTTTAGGATGCAAAGGTGTACTGACAGGGTGGGCTGCTCTATGCGCTACAAATGCGGAAGAAAGTCCCAAACCCTTTTTCAAAATCACACGGTGCCAAGGTGCATGTCAGCAGATGCGTGAGGGTGTCAATTAATGGCACTGCTGTGTATCTGCTAAAGGGCAACACGTTTCTGTGGTGTCAGGAAAGCTATTTTGTATGCGTTCCCGACACACACAAATGTGAACGGAGGCTAAATGTCTCAGTTGCATTGGTGGTCAGTGTAAATCTTCTCATAACATTGGTGCTTGGTGTAGAATCATTTCATTCACACTAGTAGCCAGTGTGAATGTCCCCCTTACATTGGTGGTCAGTGTAAATCCACATTACATTAGTGGTCAGTGTAAATCCCTATTACATTGGTGGCCAGTGTTTGAAACTCCTCTTTATATTGGTAGTAATTAAAAAAAATCAGCATTGCCATTGATCACAAACTCCCCTTCCCCCAGCACTGCCACTGATCCCAGGATTTCTATGATCCCGAGGAGTTTTCTGTCTATTAATGGGTTCCCTCACCTCCCCAGTTCATGGTGCAGGCAGTGAGGAGATGATGTGCTGTGCCCTCTAGCAACCAATCAGTAAGCAGTACTGATGTACAGTAATCTCTAGCAACAGACAGAAATCATGTGTTGTAACCTCTAGCAACTAATCAGTGAGCTGTAATGTGTGCTATAACCTCTAGCAACCAGTCAGTGAGCGGTAATGATAAACTGTAACCTCGGGCAACCAATCACAATCACTGTGTGATCTGATTCAGTAAATTGATTTTTGAGTCTAGCTGCTATTTATTGTGTGTCTCAGAGCAGATGGAGAGCAAAACTGCATGGGGGGGCAAGAAATTTTTTGTCCAGGGTCCAACCAATATTAAAGACTGCCCTGATTATACTGCTAGCAGTGTTTGAGTAAAGCGTCAATAGTGCTGTATGATACTACAATGTGCAAAATCACATACATCATCAAATTCATAACACTGCTTCAATAATGATGAAATAATGAAATAATATGGTAATATATTCTTGTGATATATAAATTAATTCTCTTCAAGATCTCACAAGTCAAACTCACATAATAGAGATAGACAAAACCAAGTTCATTAAAGTAAATACTAAATAAATAAAAGTGACAAAACGTGAAACATAAAGTGCTACAGTGCAACAAACTGTGATGCACTGACTGACCATATATCACATGGATCAGTGCAACATAAATATCATAAAGTCCTTATCAGACATAAGTAAATCCATTGATTGAAGTGATCAAAATGTGTTGCGGTGTCCACTCTCTGGTGCTCCCCCCCTTAGGTAATAACCCCTCACCTCTGATTGTGTGACCTCACATTTAAGCTCGCTCAAAACACACATATGAATCACCTCTGGATTCTATGATAACTGTGGGGTCCCGGGCTGCTCAATAACGCTGTTTCCTCATATGTAAACAGTAGGAAAGAAGGCCCGATAGTGTGATATCGTTTTAAGTCACAAAATGTATTGTACAAAAGGCCCCAATACAGGATACTCACATGGACCCCGCAGTTATCAAAGAACCCAGAGGTGATTCATATGCATGTTTTGACCGAGCTTAAATGTGATGTCACACGATCAGAGGTGAGCGGCTATTACCGTACCTAAGGGGGGGGGGGTCCGGAGTGTGGACACTGCGACACGTTTTGATCACTTCAACCAATGCATTTACTTATGTCTGATAAGGACTTTATGATATTTATGTTGCACTGATCCATGTGATATATGGTCAGTCAGTGCATCACAGTTTGTTGCACTGTAGCACTTTATGTTTCATGTTTTGTCACTGTTATTTATTTAGTATTTACTTTAATGAACTTGGTTTTGTCTATCTCTATTATGTCAGTTTGACTTATGAGGTCTTGAAGGGAATTCATTTACCATACATATCATAAGAATATAGTACCATATTTCAATATTTAAGCAGTGTTATGAATTTGATGTATGTGATTTTGCACATTATAGTATCATATAGCACTATTGACACTTTATTCAATCACTGCTGTTACTGCAGTATAATATGTAGATAGCGCGGTACAAATTTCTTTGATTTCTATCAGATTTCCAGTTTCTTCAATTGTTCCACAGAATTTGTCTTCAATTGTCTTGTCTTGTTTGTCCTTGTGGTCTACATTATGTTGGGAGAACTATACGGACGTTGAGGAAGAGATTTGGAGAATATCGCCGCTTTGTGGAAGGAGGAGAAGATCAACACAGTATGCCCCAACATTTTTTAAAACATTGCAGAAAATCCTCTGCAGGCCTCAGGGTGTGGATCATAGAATCCATCCCCGGTACGTTCCCACTGGCAGAGCATTTCAAACGTCTCTCCCAGAGGGAAACTTATTGGATATACATCTTGGATTGCATCGCACCTGGAGGTCTAAATGAGGAAATAGAGGTCAATAATTTGATTTGATCCGATATACTATCGGGCATCTTGGGCCTTCTCTTCCTCTCTCTCTTTACTCCCCAGTACATGTACATATATGGGTATACACGTAGGGTTGCTGGTGTGCATCTACACATTCGTCGACATCCAATTTCTCCATCTTCCCTGTGTTCCCATTAGAAGTGTGTGTGTGTGTGTATGTGTGTGTGTGTGTGTATATATATATATATATATATATATATATATATATATATATATTTATTTATATATATATAGTGTCATTATAATTTTTATGCATTTTGATATGAGGAATGTTCGCGTATGTGAGCATGTGGATACATGTAGGTGTGGGTCCATATGTTCACATACTTTGTGTTAGAAATTTAAATCAAACATGTCTGATATTAGATCATCATTATAATCATCATTGAATTTTTCACTCAGGAATCCTATCTCCCCTCTTTTCAGTTTACACATCCACTAAAGTAAGTACCTAATAGTTATGGTAATAATCTTATATTAATAATTATCAGTTAATAGTTACAACACTATATCATATAACATAGTATGTCTCCTAGTTGATTGCAATCCTGTCAGGAAGGGCATGCCAGCACCCAAGATGGCTGCCGAAGAAGACGACCTGTTACCTCTGCCTGTCAGGAAGGGCATGCCAGCACCCAAGATGGCTGCCGAAGAAGATGACCTGTTACCTCTGCCCGTGTCAGAATGCCATTGGTGCACACGCACCCTGTGACAGCTTTTGACACCCAAACAGGCTACTTAAACTCAGTCAATTTTCAGACTCAGTGCTGTCTGCCTTACAGCGTTCCCTGTGTATCCTGCAATTACCTACCTGACTTCTGTTCCTGTTGTGACCTGGCTTGCTTCCTGACGTTCCTGTTTCCTGCCTGCATCCGACCCCGGCTTGTCCTCTACTCCGCACCTGCCTGCTCCTTCTGCCACTTCGCTGCCAGTCTGCTGAAGACCCGGCCTGTAATCTGATTCCGCTTCCACTTCAGCCTCTGTTCCTGACGTGCCCGTTTGTGTATGACCCAGCCTGCCTGTACCTGCCTTCTCTTCAGCCTCGAGGGTGCCACCACCCCTTCTGCTGCACCTGCACTTCTGCCTGTGGGGACCGGTTGTCTACTCGTTCCAGCTACCTGCCTACCACTGCTCTGGGATTCCTACAGACACCTCTAAAGCCCGGCCGAGTGCTCCGATCCAGCTCCAGGTTCAGCGATCCCGCCAGGCACTTGTGCGACTCTGCATCTCGGTGCTTCCTGTCAGCTCTATCAGGGGCTCCAAGTCAGAGTTGTAAGAGAGGCCATCCTCTGCATATCAGGCTCCATCACCAGGTACGTGACAGGTCCACTCCGTCATTGTTATTTAATCTTTATTTTTATTTTTATTCTTGTATACATCTTTATTTTTATTTGTCTATTATATTTTGCATTCATGCTTCCATTTATCAATTTTTAATTATTATTCATTATTATTTTTCATTTCTTTTCATTTTTCGTTTTCAATTATTATTTATCATATTATGATTTTTTTGTCCATTTCATCATATCATTATTTCATCATTATGATTTCTATTACATTATTTCATTATTATTATTGCATTATTTCTTCACATATCTATTATCACATTGCTCCATTCATTTATTATTTCCAATAAATTCTCTTTTTCATTAGTACTCATTCCTCATTATTATATATAATTAATTTCCTCAGTTTACGATCTCACTATAATTTATTGCATCATCAACTTTTTATATCAATTCCATTACTTACTCATGATCTATTATATACTTATAACTAAATTCCTTTGCTTCTGGTCATTTTCATGGTTCTCAAACAATTGTATTGTTTTTAAATGCTTTTTAAATGTTTTTCATAATAATTTTAAAATATTTTTTACACAGTTTTGGACAATGTCTTAAACTAATTAGTCAGGTAGATCTGTCTCTCTGTATGCACTACCACGGCCAGCAATATACATGTCTAGTAGCTGCTGGACTGTAAGACCCAGCAGCAGCGGCGAAAGTGCATAAAAGCCCACACTCAACATGGCCCCTATTAGGCCTGAAGAAGGAGCATATGCTCCGTAAACACTTCGCCTATTGGTCTATCGTGTCCCGGAAGTGACTTCATCCCCCAGCTCCCTGTGCATTCCAGATCCAGGAAGCATCGGCAACCACCAGTGCAGCCCACTCTGAGGCATCAGCGAGGAGACCAACGATGTACCCTCTCCATGAACACTCTGCCTTTGTACCCAATGCTTGCCAAAACTTCACCTTTTGTGAGTATTTATATCCATTTATGCAATAAATCAATTTACATACTGCACTTAGATTGTGCTTTTTTTACAATAAATTAATTATGACCTAATGATATATAGTGAAAATCAGTGAGGTGGGTATAGAACTAATGCCCCGTACACACGGTCGGATTTTCCGACAGAAAATGTGCGATCGGAGCGTGTTGTCGGAAATTCCGACCATGTGTGAGCTCCATCGGACTTTTTCCATCGGATTTTTCGACACACAAAGTTTGAGAGCAGGCTATAAAATCTTCCGACAACAAAATCCGATCGCGTCAATTCCGACCGTGTGTGGACAATTCCGATGCACAAAGTGCCACGCATGCTCAGAAGAAATTCCGAGACGGAATCGGGATTCGCTCAATATATTTTGATTTGTTACATCTGACCAAATTTCTTTTTGGTTATTGTTAAAAAATTTTTTTTTTTTCAAGGCTGATTTTTTTTTTTTGGGTTTGTATTTTTTTCAAGGCTGTTTTTTTATTTGTGTTTTTTTTGTGTTTTACTCCATAATATTTTTGTGTGTGTTTGTGTGTCAAGTTACCACAACACCATTGCTATCTGGTATTATTTATTCTCAAGGAGATTGTTTGGTGTTGGTGTCCCTTGTTAATTTCACATTGTATTTTTGAAATGTACCTGCCTACTCACAGACAAACTGTCCTTTTTGAAGGAAAACACACATAGGCAAGTATAATTGAAACAAAAATTCCTTTATTAAGGGCTCAGAACCAAACAAAGAGGGAGGCAACGCTGGAGAAACAGCAGAAATTGGCGAAGCCTTTGACCCCCAGGGCAGGCATCAATTCTTTTACAGCAAAATTGGTGGCCTGAGGAGTCCTTATCTAAGGGAGTGTAGTCTGGTCCAGAAGTCCCAGAGATCCGCAAAGAAGCAGATGACATCTATGTCCCCAGGCTGTGGTACTACAAGAGGCTGCATATTTTGCCAGACCAGACTAAACCCATTGCCATCACTCTCTGGTCTTCCTTCCACGCTTCCTTCCTGGCTGTGGCTCTGGTGTTGGAGATGTGGCAGGAGAAGGAGTAGGACCTGGAGGAGGAGGAGGAGGAGTAGGACCTGGAGAGGGAGGAGGAGGAGGAGGACCATAAGTGAGGTCACAAATGTGGGTAGCACATGTTATTTGGCCCCTCAACCCCTTATTGAGAGCTTCCAAACTTAGGAACTCACAGAGGAGTTGGCCCTCCTCCATCTGCATCATTTTGCAGGCAGTTATGCCAGCAAAGTCCTCCTCCACAGTGTGGGGGGTTCTCAGGGCCTCTGTAGCCTTCCAAAAGAGGCCTATGGCAGCCTCCTCCAGGTTACTCCTCTTCCTGGCACTTTGTCTTTGAAGGTGTAGGGGAGGGACCTGGGTATCAGGCAGCCTGCTTGGCCCGGCCACCTCCTGGCTGAGACTTTCCTGTGTATGAAAAAGGGACATGGTTTTAGTTTTTGCATCATCAATCACAATCATAAATTAGCAATCCAAACTAACATCTAGTTAACATCATTGATTGGACAACCAGAAATATTTAGAAGAATGCTATACCTGGCTCAAGCTGGGCTCCTCCACATGTTGCTGCCTGGAAGGCCCAGGTTGGGTGTCAGAAGCCTCAGCTGGGGGGGAAGGAAGAGTGGAAGGAAGACTGGAGAGTGCTGGCCAGGGTTCAGTCTGACCTACCAGAAAATGCAGTCTGTCATAGTACCACAGCCTTGGGACAGAAATGTCATCTGCAGCTCCTGATCTCTAGGAATCCTGGATCTTCTTGTGTTCCCTTAGATAAGCGCTCCTCAGGCCACCAATTAGGATCTTCAAATAGGTGATGTCTGCCGTGGGGATCACCGTCTTCACAAATTCCAACAAATTATCCAGCTCTGACTTCCTCTTTGTTTGGTTATTATATTCAGGGTGGTTTATCTGCCACAGACAGGGCAGCTCCCTGAACATATCTATGAAAATTAGCATAAAGTCCTCATCTTTCAAGATATCCATTTTCACTGCAAGACACAACACAAGACAAACCCTAATGTCAGCCTAAAGTCTTCTAAACTTGTGCAAATACAGGCCTCAAACTAGAAGCAGTATAGGCCCAATGTTAAATCTTACCTTCGCTATCACGATCGGTGCCTCCGTTACTCCTTCCTCCGCTCACAGATTGTACGTACTACGCACGCGTGTTACACTTTATAGACACTGCGCATGTGTGAAACTCCGCCGCCCCTGACGTTCTTTCTAGTCTATTCCCCGCCCCTTCTCGTTCGTCGCAGTGGGGGAAGAGCACATGGCGGAGACACAGCAGGTGTCAGATAATTACACCAACGAGGAGGAGGAGGAAAACCCGGACCCTGAAATGTCCCGATCCAGAAGGAGACGATATAAGGCATCAAATATGTCCTTTGGGGAGATGTTGGAGATGGTCGACATAATGAAGAGGGCCGACTATGATGGGAAGTATGCACCTTACCCCAACCCCAATGTCAGGCCAAGATCATGGCGAAAGTGGTCAAGAGCCTGCACCGGAATTTCGGGGTACGACGATCGAAAGATCAGCTCAGGAAGCGGTGGTCGGACCTCAAATTAAGGCAGAATGAGCAGTCCAGAAAGATCCGGAGAGTGCTGCAAAAAAGTAAGTAGTTGTGCTGTGTTCCGATTCTTTTTATGTTTATTACGTTCGTGCTGCTCCATGTGCTTTTCTTAACTGTTATCCATTTCTAAATGTCAACTTTCATGTTCATGGGCACATTATTCGTTCGTATCAAACATTTTTGATGTGGCCTAGAAAACACCATTGTTTTGGCCATATGCATTTGCCAACATTTTTTATGGCCTACTTGTCTGAAACTAATTTGGTTGTGTAGATGGGTTTGTTACTAGAATGAAATGCAAACTAGATTCTGTGTAAGGAGAGGACACTCAGCAGCAGTTTTTACATCTGGACGCTGGAGCACTAGTGTGCGACACAAGAACACCCTTTTTATTAGGGGGCCCACACAGGTGCTCAAGTGTATACTATAGGGGTGTCTCCATCTGTGAAGCTTGTACAAAACAGGTAAAGTATTGAAGCTTGACAAAGGACACTAAAAATTCTACATCTTGGAACTCTGCCAAAATAGACAATTGTACCCCACTTCCAAACAATGTTATATATTTATAGTTCTGACATCAAATATCTGTGTGCTAAGTATACCAATTTTTTTTTACAAAGGGGAGAAAAGATTCAGGGGACACCCCTCATTCGAGGAGACCACAGACCCCCCCACCTCTGGAAGAAGGGGAAATCCACCCAAGCAATGCAGAGCAGGAGGAGGAAGATGTGGTGGAAATTGGCACCACAACAGGTGAGTGTCTGCGACCACAGGCTCAGGTAAGAGATGGATGCTGGCATATTTATAATACATGGTGTTTTTTGTTTTCTATCTTTTTAGGTGATCGTGATGTTGTGGATCCAGATCCTTTCACCTCGGAAAATGCACAGATCCTGATTGGGGAGATCATGAGGTGTAATAGGGACTTAGAAAACATCAAGAAAAACATCAATGATGTTCTTCAAAAAATGAAGAACATCATTGATGTTTTAGGGAGAGTTTAAAACCACTCCAAATCCCTTTGTTTTTTTGTGTGCTACAAATTTTTGACATTTTTAGACAAATTGGACAAAAGCCAAATTTTGAAGAGGCACACAGTGTGTCAACATGTGCTATCTGCTATCACGGGAGATCAATGTAGGCGTTTTGGGGGTGCAACCCCTTCCTCAATAATAAAGTAGCTGTGAGGAAGGGGTTGCACCCCCAAAACATGTCCCTTGATCCCCCGTGATGGCAGGTAGCACATGTTGACATTCGTAAATTTGTGTGCATCTTCAAAATTTGGCTTTTCCTGGGGTGACTTCACCCCATCTGAACGCAATATCAAACAGTTTATAAACACTCATGTCTGATATTGCCTTCAAGTTCTACCAAATGTGAACTTTGTAAGTTCAAGATTTGTGTCTTTCTTGTTGGTTTTAAACATGCCTGTTTTATCTTAAATGGACATTTCTACTTTTTCTAATGTGACCCCAAAAATTGTTATACAACAAACATGTTGGTTTGTTTTAAAAACCTTTTCTAAATGCACATGTGATTGTGCTGGTATTAAAAAGATTGTTAATCAAGAATGTGTGGATTATTGTCTCAACGCTACAACACTTTTGTAGTGCTATAAATTGCTGTTTTTGGTGACAATGGGTGTTATTTCGAAGTGCATTTCAAAGGGCAGGTCCACTTTGCACTACAAGTGCAGTTTCAGTGCAGTTTCAAGTGCACTTGTAGTGCAAAGTGTCTTTGCCTTTAGTAAATAACACCCAACAGTGCTTTGTAAGGTTACACAATCACGCCATTTTCAGGACTCACCACATTTCTGTCAGGGTCAGCTAAAACAAACACAAGCAGTAAATGCCACCAAAGATGTGAGTATTTTTTTTTATTTTTATTTGAAAAAGGTTTTAGACATTGTCTGGCATATTGATAGCCCCCCTACCCACAAAGAATTCAAGGTATCTTAGCCGGACATCACAGGCACTCAGGGGGGCAAGCCAGGACGGCCACTTTCAAGCGCCGTCAGGGTTGGTTCATTTGGAATTGCAGCATCAGGCCCAACTGAGCCAGCATAGTTGGCAGAATGTTGCCGTAAAAAGTTGTGTAGAACACAGCACACCAGGATTATATGATTCAGTTTATACTCCGCCATATGTATGGGTGTAAGAAATAGGCGGAACCGGCTGGCCATGATTCCAAACATGTTCTCCACCACTCTTCTGGCTCTGGCCAGCCGGTATTTAAAAACCCTCTGGTCCGGGGTGAGGGTCCTTATCGGGAATGGCCGCATAAGATGGTCCCCCAGTGCAAATGCTTCATCCGCAACAAAGACGAATGGGAGTCCTTCCACATTGTCTTCTGGAGGTGGCAAGTCCAAGCTGCCATTCTGGAGACGCCTGTAGAACTCCGTCTGGGCGATGACTCCACCATCGGACATCCGGCCATTCTTCCCCACGTCCACATACAGGAACTCATAAGTAGCCAACACCACCGCCAACATCACAATACTATTGAACCCCTTATAATTATAATAGTATGACCCCGAGTTGGGTGGTGGGACGATGTGGACGTGTTTTCCATCAATTGCCCCGACGCAGTTAGGAAAGTCTCACTGCTGGGCAAAGTGGGAGTCCACAGTCTGCCATTCCTGTGGCGTGGAAGGAAACTGTGGAGTCAAAACAAAAAAAACAAATTAGTAATTTTGCACATAAACAGGGAAAGCAGATTAGACACAAACATTCTTGGCCAACATCAAGATAACATTTATTTGAGGGAGTTTTTAAAGACCAAAGTATAAGGTACACCTATCAGATTACCCCTCCCCCCCTCTCATGGGCCATTTCTAACATTATAGGGGGGGAGCTCTTGGACAGGTAACCCTCTCCACTTCATTGAGAGATGAATGCCTAAATAATGGGTATTACTTTGGCCAGCTCCTCCTTAGTTACACTATTGGCAGCCGACTGGACAGGTAAGAAGTGTCACATTTGAGCACATTTGGACATTCTGCTATTACCTATCAAGATAATAATAGGATATCAAAAATGTATACAGTACCATTGGAAAGTATACAGGCAGGCCCTTGCAATACATTTTTTGGGGAATTCATCTATACATCTGACCACTAAAGAGGTGGGTATAGTGTGTATGGGTTTGGCAAAGTCACCAGATAGATGATTGAGGATAGATAGAGAATTGTTATCAGCTGACTTAGCAGTTGGGGGGAGGGAGGGTTCCAAATGATTTGGGGACCCCCCAAAAAAGCCTCTGGCACTCTGCCTGAATTTAAAGCACAAATCACATTTAAAAACAGTTTAGGGGGTGTTTGGGGTAAAGGACTACTATGGAGCTGATAAAATACATTGTTAAGTGACTACATGAGGTGAATATAGGGCCAGGAGACCATGCTGGGGAGGCAAGTGAAGGCAAATATGTATAAAGGACAACAAAATAATTACATAAAAATCCAGCATGCATGAGGACAAAGGGGACATTCACAGCATATTACAATCATTGTAATTAGGGAATGAGGAAATAAATACAATATATTAGCAAACATTAAATACAATAAAATGTGATATTAAAGGATAAAAACCTTACCTTAATATACTCCTTCTGCAGGACCTGAATGATGGCAAAACAGGTCTCTGGGACAATAATTCCCAGAGCCTGGGGAGAGATGCCTGTCAAGAACTTGAGGTCCTGCAGGCTTCTCCCTGTCGCCAAGTACCGCAGGGTGGCGACAAGCCTCTGCTCCGGAGTGATGGCTTGCCTCATGCAGGTATCCTGCCTGCTGATATAGGGGGTCAGCAAAGTCAACAAACGGTCCGTCATCCGGAGAAAGTTCCTGAAATCATCAGGATTATTCTCACGGATCTCACGGAGCAAAGGCATATGACAGAACTGGTCACGCTGAAGCAACCAATTCTTGGTCCATGAAGTCCTCCCCACCCTGTTCATGGACTGGACTTGTGTCAAGGTCAGGACCCCAACACCAAGCCCCCGCACAGCACGAACTCTACGAGGAGTACGTATACGCAACATGGCTAGAAAACGGTCGGCTGCTCAGAACGGAGTAACAGAACGCACTGAAGAACAGCAAGGCCTGTGAAGAACGACCTGAAAAACAGTAACGAATGAACAAGAACACAATGACTGAGTCACGCGTAGCTTGCTGCACGCACTGAAGACCAGATACAAACCCACAAGCACAAACTGAACAGCAGACAACGATCTGAAAACCATGAGTCTGAAAAAGCGCGAATTGTCTCTCACCAAACTTTTACTAACACGAGATTAGCAAAAGGAGCCCAAAGGGTGCCGCGCTTGGTTCTGAAATGGTCTTTTCTAGTCTCGTCGTACGTGGTGTACGTCACCGCGTTCTTGGCGAGTGGAAATTCCGACAACTTTGTGCGACCGCGTGTACGCAAACAAGTTTGAGCCAACATCCGTCAGAAAAAATCCATGGATTTTGTTGTCGGAATGTCCGATCAATGTCCGATCGTGTGTACGGGGCATGAGAGTGTCCTGGGAAACCTTGGTGGCACGCACTAATGTTTGGTTATGTGCTTAAACATGGACCAGGGTCTTTATATGTCCTCCGTACAGTTGTGATTACAATTGCATATATATCATAACATCAGGATATATAGTAGTGTAGCCAGGAGCTGGATACCTACCTATTCCTGCAGTCAGAAGACGCTGTGTGGCATTGTTTCAGGGGATATTGTTCCCTCTAGTGTTCCAGTGTGGGATGTCCTGTTATTTTCTTGATTAGAGACAAGACAGAGCAAAGCATCTTGGGACATGTAGTCCATACGGATGGATTGGCCTAATGGCTGTATTACGTAGAACTACAACTACCAGCTTACTGATGGAGAAGAGCAGACTGCTGGGAGGGACTATAATGCCGGGTACACACGGTCAGACTTTTCGGCTACAAAAGTCCGACAGCCCGTCCGACAGACTTTCGACTGACTTTTGGCGGACTTGCGGCGGACTTTCTAACGAACGGACTTGCCTACATACGGTCACACAAAAGTCCGAATTTTTATCCTTTATTAGCATCACATGTTAGTTATTTTATTTAATGTTTGATAATGTAATGTATTTCTTAACTCAAACACTACTTACCATCATTGCAATATAGTGTGAATGTCCCCCTTTTTGTCCTCATGCATGCTGTAATTTTTTCATGTTCTTTTTTGTCCTGCATGTATATTTGCCTTCACTAACCTCCCCAATGCTGGGCACATATCCACCTAGTCTACTCACTTTGAATTTATTTTGTCAGCTGCATTGTATTTTTTTTCCCCTAAACTCCATCCAAATAGTGTGTGTGTCATTAACTCGATTTCCAATCCCCCCCCCCTAAACTCCATCCAAATAGTGTGTGTGTCATTAGCTCGATTTCCAATCCCCCCCCCCCCTAAACTCCATCCAAATAGTGTGTGTGTCATTAACTCTATTTCCAATCCCCTCCCCCCCTAAACTCCATCCAAATAGTGTGTGTGTCATTAACTCGATTTCCAATCCCCCCCCCCCCCCCCTAATAATTTGCTATAATGTTCTGTGGTGTTGATTTTAAATAAGCAAATATATGTTGCACTTTGCAAAATGCATTTGCACTCTGCAAGTGCATTTGCTCCAGGGCTTTATTAAATCAGCAGAAGCTCTGCTGATTTCCATCATCCAATCATGTGCAAGCCATAAAGTGTTTGGATTAATTGCCCTTGCATGTGATTGGGTACTCCTTGCAACATGAAGCCTTTACCTTACCTCATTTACTAAGCTGTGGAGCAACTGCACTTGCAGAGTGCAACAACTGCACTTTTCTAACTGCACAGTCTTGTAGCCTTTAGTAAATCAAACCCTGCGTGTCCTTAAACTTAATTTCTAATTTCACCACCCCCTAAAATGTAACAATGTGCCATCAGAGGGGGTGAGCAATCTGATAAGTGTGCCTTTCCATATTATTTAGTAAAGAAGATTTCAATTATTTAATGTTATACTGATGCTGGGCAATAATGTTTTAAGTGTAATGTTCTTGCAATGTTCTTTTCAAAATTACTGAGTTTTGGTTTCTTGTTTGATTCCCCAGTTTCCTTCAACGCCACAGGAATGGCAGACTGTGGCATCCCATTTTGCCACCCGTTGGGCCTCCTATTTTTTTTTTTTTCTAAACAGGCCTCTATTTTTATTTTTTAAACAGGCCTCTATTTTTTTTTGGAAAACAGGCCTTTATTTTTTTATTTTAAACAGGCCTCTATTCTTTTTTGTTTTTTTTATTTTATAAAAACAGGCCTCTATTTTTTTTGGTAATAAAAACAACAGGCGTCCTTTTTTTGGATTCTAAATTTTTGGAAACAGGCAAATAATTTTAAGTTTAAGAATATAAAAGAGAAGGCCCAGAATGGGGTCAGCAAACAAGGAAATGAAGAACATGATCGATGGTTTTTTGGTTGAAAAAGGGCATTTAGATTCTTCCCAAAACATCGATCATGTTCTTCCTGCTGCATACGATCCAGCTGATTCCGCATTAAATCAATCTCCCTATTCTAGGCCATTATCTGACCAATTAGGCGTTGTGCACTGTCTGTGCTAAAATGTTCACCCAGACCTGAAATTGAATGAAAAAAAGATGTGTTGGAGATGCATGCGCGGAGTCTAGCAGGGCAGACATGCATTGTTAGAGCTCCACACCGCTGAGGAGAGAAGAGAAGGACAAAGCGGAGCCTGCAGGCTCAAAAGGTATCCATTTGAACCTTTTTGCCCCAGGGAACAAACTGTGAAAGTTTGGGCACGAAAAATGGTACTGGGAGGAAGCCGTGGCAGAAATAAAAATCACCTCACAAAGAGCTCACAGGCACTCACTGCAACGAAAGCAGATCCAGTCACCTCACAATATAGAGCATCAGGGCGCTCTCACAGACAGAAAATGTCACAGCAAGACTCTCCATTTGAGTCAGATACAGAACAAATCCTCTCACAAACTTCTCCACAAGCCTCCTCAGCATCCCCAGTAATATTATTACAATTTGAAAAGATGCTTCATAAGGCTTTAAAAAAACCTCAGACCAAATAACAAACAGCCTAACCAAAGAAATAAGAGAGCTGGGAAACCGCACCGCAGCCTTAGAAATAAAAATGGATGAAATTGAAATTACAACCCAAGAAAATATAACCGAATTGGAACAATTAAAAGAAGAGAATTTAATACTTCAAACTAAGCTCGAAGATTACGAAAATAGAGCCAGACGTTCAAACTTGCGCATAAGGGGAATACCTGAAACCTACTATTACTGCTCTATTACAAGAACTAAAGCCAGATATCCCTATTGAACGTTTAGAACTGGACAGAGTACACAGAGCCCTCACAGCCAAAAAGAAAGATGGACCCCCACGTGATATAATCACAAAATTTCATTATTACAGAACGAAAGAACAAATACTAATTGCTGCAAGAGAAAAAAAGGAACTTAATTTTCAAGGACACAATTATCAAATTTTTGCTGACCTATCCCAACTTACTATTACTAAAAGACGATCCATGAAACCCCAACTAATGGAACTGCAACGCCACAACATTATGTATCAATGGGGTTTCCCCTTTTCAGTCAGATTTAACTACCAAGGTACAATTTACAGAAGCAGATCAGCAGATGAACTACAACAAACCCTTTTAAAATCAAATCTGACAGAATCCACAAGCAGCAACTCTCCCACACGCAGAAGAATGGCATCATCTTCACCTTCAGGCAGCACCCAGAAAATATCAGAACAAAATGGGAATCATCATTCTCACAAAAGAGGCCGTTATGCCACATCATCCATGGACCAAGAACATTCAATGGACTGACATCCTATTTCCTGATCTCTCTTCATTTATTATACTAAGAGATGGTTCTCTATAAAAAATCTGTATTTATAACTGAATGCAACTGCATTCTGATAGTCACACACTGTGTGGGATCATGTTACATTCCAGTTATATTTCTTATTACTTCTGATCATATAGCCTTAGAATATATAAGTGAAACAAGGAAATTCTTGTTCAGTTATATATTTTCAGGTAATAACAATAGATTTATTACTTTTTAGGGCAAATATGTTCAATAATCCAGAAGTAATGGAATCTTTTTCTTTCTTTTCTTAAAACAAATATATTATTACCTAACTAGTTCCTAGAACTATGTTTTTGTTTATTCTAATCTGAAGCAATACAACCTCAATTTTATGAGTTAACATATCTAAACAGTTACATATGAATAAAATATGTAATTGTTTACTCTAAAAGGGTTAAAATCCCAAAATAATTCAAACCATCTTCATCAATACCAAAGTTATTAACAGTACCTTTCTAACTGAATTATTTAGCCTAGGGCACAACTAACCATATACAACCACCCTGGAATAAATAATTTCAACAAAAACTATATTCTGCACTCCAATTAATGAATCATAATTTTGATGTCTTTTGACATAGCACTTCTCTCCTGTAAGCGGAAGATCCGTGTACCCCCATTAGCCCTCCTCATTCTCCCAACCATATTATGTGGGAGTGTGACGAAGGCACTTATTCCCCTGAGAGAGATATTTATTCTCTTTCACAGGTAAATTGTGATTACTTACAAAAAATAATTTATACAATGTATCATCTAATCTCATATGTTTTTTGTTTACTCTTTATTCCAGAATTCACTGGTTTCTTTCCTATCTTTTCATCTCTTCAGTCCACACAGGTTGATCTGCGCAGTCAGCTCTGCATAACAAAAAGTAAGTCAAAACTATTTGATCTGTTACCATGGCACCACTGAATATACTTTCCCTGAATGTTCAGGGAATAAATGTCCCTCAAAAAAGGACCAAAGCCTTCCGTACTTTCCATAACAAGAAGGCTCACATAGTATGCCTCCAAGAAACACACTTCACCAAAGATTCTACTCCAAAATATATTTCTCCTTTTTATCAACAAATTTACACGGCTTCTGCCTGTACCAAACAAAGGGGTACTCTAATTGCATTTCACCGATCCACACCATTCACCTTATCATCAGAAATTAAAGACCCAGAAGGTAGATACCTGATACTCATGGGTTATATAATGGATACAGCAATCACGGTGATTTCCTACTACGCTCCTAACAAACAATCTACACCATTCCTCTCACATATATTACAAGTGATTAATACACACAAAATAGGAACAGTGATAATGTGCGGGGATTCGAACCAGGTCCTCCTCCCATTTCTAGATAAATCACCTTTTACACCATCTAAAATAACCTCTAGATTACCTTTTCCTCAACTTCTTTCCAAATACAATCTGGTAGATTCGTGGAGAGAAAGTAACCCAATGAAAAAGAAATTCACTTATTTCTCGCACCCTCATCAAACCTTCACCAGAATAGATCATATTTTTCTAACAATAGGAATGATACCAGAAATTATTGCATCAGATATAATTCCGATTCCGTGGTCTGACCATAATGCAGTATACACTACTATAGCCTCAGCCATACCAAAAGCGCATGACCCAACGTGGTACTTACCGGACATAATGCTCAAACACCCACTACATCAGATGGCCATTGAACAAGCTTTAAAGGAATACATAACAATTAATAATACAACTGACATTTCCCCAATAACACTGTGGGAAGCTCATAAGCCTGTCTTGTGTGGTACAATACAAAGACAAATGGCACTATTTAAACGGGAACGCAAAAATCTAGCAAAAAAACTAGAACTCAATTTTAATGCAGCCTACATATCATTCCAAGATGATCCATCTCAGAGTACAAAATCTCATCTGGAAAAATCTAGATTGGAATACGATCTATTTCTCACTGAGTCAGTTGATAAATCCCTCAAACGCTCCAAACACAATTTCTACATGAATACAAACAAACCAGGCACATATTTGGCACGGGCATTAAATTCAACTAACAAATCTTTCAAACCAATACGTTTGAAATTATCAAAAAATGTTTATACTTGTAATCCAATTAAAATAGTCCATAAATTTCACTCACACCTCGCAACTTTATACAAGACAAACAATGAATTTAATCCTACAGAGGCTGAATCCTTCTTCTCAAAAATAACCTTACCTGAGTTGTCTCAGAATCAAAAAAGCAGTTTGGATGAGCCTATAACTATAGATGAAGTTGCTAACGCCATAAAAGACCTAAAACTTAACAAAAGACCAGGCCCAGACGGCTACTCGGCTTTATACTATAAAACATTCTCAGAAATACTCTCTCCCATTCTCACTGAAACTTTTAACAAACTTCTAGAAGGAGATTCTTTTCGGCAAGAAACATTAATGGCAATTGTTTGTATGATCCCAAAACCCCTTTCTGATGATACTTCCTGTGTGAATTATCGGCCTATCCCTCTGTTAAACCTTGATATTAAATTATTAGCAAAAATAATAGCAAAACGCCTCAATAGCATTATAGGAAAATTAATACATAGAGCTCAAGTAGGCTTCATGCCAAATAGACAGGCAGGCGATAATATACGCAGGGAATTTTAATTAGGGGTAGATGGCGCTACCTTACCAGGGTACCTTGATTTATGATATAATAAACCTCAAAGGAAAAAGAAAACAGAAAAAACTAAAAACACCCCCTTAATCACTCATTAGGTAGTGGGTCTAAGTGTCCAGTGTTACCTAAATGGACTGTGCTACCAAGTTAGTCTCATAGCTACATGCAGGTGTACACCGTGTGGCTAATCAACATACATTAATAAAGTGACAATTTATAAATGTTATGACAATCCAAAAAAATAAGTAAAGTAAAATAAAAAATAGAACACCACGGTTTAAGAGGCGGAGCTATGCACTGACGTCACACGCGGAAGTAGGAGAGAGTGGAACGCAGCTGAGGCGCACGCCGCGCAGCTGATGGTTCTAGACGCACTGCACTCTCCATACGAAACAGAACACACGCTGTGAGACTATTTGGCTTTTTTAATTCTAATTTTAGTTACTTTTAGTTGCCTTATCTTTTGTGCTGTTATGATAGCCAAATAAACTATTTAAAATGTATCGCACTATGGAGCCCTGTTTCTTCTATATGAGGATATACTGAAGGATACTTCTCAGCTGGAACGGTGGACCCTGAGGACCCATACTCATCATACTGCTGGTTGTTACTACACGCCTACTACCCCTGCAGGGGTGCAGGGAGCTGGTGAGTGGGGATCTTTGAGGGGGAGCACCGCAAGTCACTGGATCTGATTAGCTGGTTATCACGAAAGTCGCTTACCACAGACGTTTCTACTTCTTGATACTGGACTTTGATACACTATTATAATTTAATATATTTTTTTAACTTTTTTTCACTAATTTTTTCACTAATTTTACACCTGTTTTATATAATCTAATGTGCAGTCTTGCACTACATGCCTAATGTTGGGACTATTTGATTCACCTTTTGCATAAAAGCACATTTGGACACTATTGGAGAACAATATAGGTCTTAAACCGTGGTGTTCTATTTTTTATTTTACTTTACTTATTTTTAGGATTGTCATAACATTTATAAATTGTCACTTTATTAATCTATGTTGATTAGCCACACGGTGTACACCTGCATGTAGCTATGAGACTAACTTGGTAGCACAGTCCATTTAGGTAACACTGGACACTTAGACCCACTACCTAATGAGTGATTAAGGGGGTGTTTTTAGTTTTTTCTGTTTTCTTTTTCCTTTGAGGTTTATTATATCATAAATCAAGGTATCCTGGTAAGGTAGCGCCATCTACCCCTAATTAAAATTCCCTTTACCATTTAACTCACTTCTTCGGGGGTAAGTGCAAGGGGAGGCTGCAAGCCTTCAGGTCCGTGAGTGCGGAAATTCGTTCCTCATGATAATATACGCAGGGCAGTGTTATTGGCACATATTGCTAAAAAACTGAAAATCTCTTTATGTTTTCTATCTCTCGATATTAAGAGGGCATTTGATACAGTATCCTGGCAATATATGCAATATTCATTACAAAAATGGGTTTTGGACCCCACTTTTTAACATGGATCAAAGCATTATATAATAAACCCAAAGCCTATATAAAATATGCTGGATACAAATCTGATGCCTTTAATATCGAAAGAGGTACCCGACAGGGTTGCCCATTATCTCCCTTATTATTTGCCCTTATACTCGAACCCATGGCCCAATACATCAGAACAAACCAAACTATAACTGGCATTGAAGTAGGAGGTATTACACACAAATTATGTATATTTGCAGACGATATATTACTTTTTCTATCATCACCACAGGTCTCTGGTCCTAACTTAATACCAGCTCTTGATGGATTTGCAGCCCTATCCGGCCTTATGATTAATCCTAAGAAATGCCTAGTGCTTAATATTTCGCTCACAAACATGGAATTGATCCCGGCTAGGGCTGCACTCCCATTCACATGGACAGGAAAATAAATCCCATATCTTGGAATTCATTTAACAGCATCTCATTCTGACTTATTCTCAACCAATTATCCTCCTGTATTAAGACAGATCACAAATCTAATAAAACAATGGTCGCAACTTCCTTTATCCTGGATAGGGAAGATTAATGCAATCAAAATGACTATTCTACCCAAATTGCTTTATCTATTCAGAGTCCTCCCTATTCCAATTCCTTCCTATTTTTTGAGAATAGTACAAAAAAGAGCAACTTCGTTTATATGGGGCTCTTCTAAACCACGTATACCTATACACACACTACATCTTCCCAAAAATAAAGGAGGCCTGGGATACCCTAATTTTACTAACTACTACAGAGCAGCACATTTGGCCAGTCTGTCCAAATACCATGCAAAACAGGAAATCCCATTATGGGTATTTATAGAGGCTTCAGAAAATGACCCTCTATTAATATCAAACTTGTTATGGCTTGATCCTAAAGACCGCTTTAAAATTCATAATCCCATAACTAAACACTTCTTATCTCTCTGGGATAAACTAAAAACCAAATATCAGTTACAATCTTCACACAATCCTCTCCTTTCTTTTATCAGAAATCCGGCTTTTTATCCGGCATGGATCTACCCAAATTCTTTTAAAGCTTGGACAACATCAGGCATTCAGACACTAAATGACTTCATAGCATCTAAATCATTCCTTTCATTCCCATCGCTTAGAGAAAAATATGATCTACCAAACTCTGAGATATTTAGATATCTCCAAATTAAAAATTTCTATACACCATTCCTAAAGGAGGATACACCATTATCCCAATTATCCATTTTTGACTCAATCTGTACAAAAGATCCATTTGCTAAAGGTACAATTTCATCACTTTATAATCAATTTTATGGAGTAGTAAATCTTAATAGACCCTCTTATGTTCAGAGGTGGGAGGAGGACCTGGGACGAACTTTAGAAGACACGGACTGGTCTAACATATGGCTCACATCTAAGTCATCTTCACCCAACATCTTAGCACTGGAGACAAATTATAAAGTCCTAACTCGCTGGTACCTTGTACCCGCTAGAGTGGCAAAATATTCACCTAATACCTCAGCTCTTTGTTTTCGAGGATGCCCAGAAATAGGCACACATTTACACATATGGTGGACGTGCCCAGTAATCCAAACCTTCTGGAAGGAAGTTTTCGTGATTGCATCTAAAATATTTTAAAAAATAATACAACCAGATCCATATATAACTTTACTTAATCTAAAACCGGAATGGTTAACACTCTCTCAATTCAAACTTATGATCCAACTAATAACGGCTGCAAAACAAACAGTGGCCAAGGCATGGAAATCTCCTACATTGGTACTAGCAGAAACAATTCACAGAATGAATAATACAATGTCCCATGCTAAGATGGTAGCCATCGATCAAAATCAAATTCCAAAATTTGAAAAACTTTGGCATCCTTGGATAAAACAACAGTTCCTGTCAAATTTCAATGACTCTGTCCTGTTGCCATGGTAACAGATTAAATGACTTACAGAGATACCCATTCTAAGGCTTCAAAGAGAACTAAAAAGAATAATAAACTGACGAGCGGGACAACCTTGTGGACCATACCTCTGCCTTTCTACCCTTTTTCTTCTTTCTCTTTCCTTTTCTCCACCTTACGATTAAAGCTCATTATCAGAATTTATTTGACCTATATACACTCTACCTGTAAACAATATGTATAGTAGGTATAAATCATTTAAATACCTACAAAAGTAACTAAGGTAATGATATATATCTTTAATTTAGGTTTACGTGAACCCAATGTTTAATATTTGAAATTTCATGATATTTACCTATATAAACCCTACTGTAAAACAATGAGCTTACTTTATAGATCCTTGTAAACTTACTTTATGTATCTTTATAATATTGTATACTCAATAAACTTCTTTTGACAAGGAAAAAAAGATGTTTAGAAATATGCAGCCTGGTGGGGTGCCCATGTCGCCCACCTCTCCTTCCTCCACATCCTCTGTGGGGCTTGGGCTGATTTCCCAATTATGGTGTTGTGGTTGGGGGGGACTGGGTTCATCTTGTCTTTTCTCCCCTATGTGAATGAAATGAAATGAATGAAATATATACTTAGCACACAGATATTTTTGTACATGAATAGTAATCTTTACGGATCCGTCTGTACTGATCCGGCTCCCGGAGTTTGAGGTCGGACCATCTTTTCCGAATCTGATCTTTTGAGCGCTGTACCCCAAAAGAAAGATGTAATGTCTTCACCACCTTCGCCATTATTTTTGCTTTTCTAAAATTAGGCCGGGCGTACGGTCCATACTTCCCATCATAGTAATTTTTTCTCAGAATTGCCACCATTTCCACCATCTCTTTAAAGGACATATTGGAGGCCTTAAATCTATGCTTCCCAGATCGGGACGTTCCGGCCTCCGGGCTTTCGTCGCTACCTGAGGTAGTACACACCTGCTGTGTCTCCGCCATTGTTCATCCCACTACGCACCGTAGAAAGAATGGGCGGAGAATATTCGTTAAAATAGAACGTCAGGGGCGGGCGACGCAGGCGGAGTTTCACACATGCGCAGTGTATAAAGAGAGGTCTTACGCATGTGTCGTACGTACGTTCTGTGCATAGAGACAAGGGGCAGAGAATATGAGTTAAAATAGAACGTTAGGGGTGGGCAACGCAGGTGGAGTTTCACACACTCGCAGTGTATAAAACGTTATTACGTATTGTGTCGTACGTACGTTCTGTGCGTACATGATAGTGGACCGGGATGCTATAAAACAAAGGTAATTTTAAATTTTGAAATTTGGTAAAAACTTTGTAGCAAGCAACCTATATGGCTTGACAGATTGATGAGGCCTATGTTGGGATAAGATGATGAGGGTTTAGCAGAAACATAAGTGTTTTTTGTCTTGTGTCTTTATCTTTTACAAAATTATGAATGCTAAATTTAAGGAGCCTGAATTTCTGTCAGCTTTTATTGATCAGTACAGAGAGATGAGGAATCTGTGGGAGGTCAAACACCCTCAATATTATCTTAAGCATGTAAGGAGGTCAACGCTGGAGAGACTTCTGACATTTGTCCAGACATACATCCCAGAAGCAACGATGGAGATGTTGTTATCAAAAATTGAGATCTTGAGGAACATGTATAAGAGGGAGCATAACAAGATCCAGAATTCCATGAGATCAGGAGCATCAGCAGATGATGTATACAGTATGTACCCAGGCTGTGGTACTACAATAAACTACGCTTTCTTGATGACCAGACTGAAGCCAGGGCATCACTTTCAACCCTTCCCTCCACCCTTCCATGCACTCTTCCATGCACCCTTCCCTCCACCCCAGCAGAGGCTGATGAGGACCAAGCTGGGTCTTCCATCCTGGAAGAACCGGATGGGACCATCTGGAGTCAGGTAAATTAATTTAAAAAATATTTACTGTCCTAATATTAATGATGTTAACTAGATGTTATAATTGATTAAAAGAATGTTATCCTAAAAATGATGTATACATATCAATTGACAGTAGTGGCCAAATATGTTTGTCACCTGCTTTAAAAAAATATGGTGTCTGATTTCTAGACTCTTTTATTAATAGATGTATTAACATTGAATTTGCAAGTCATGAGAAGCAAATTGTGTGTCATGGATGAACCAAAAACAAACAACTAAAACTATGTCCCTTTTTTATACACAGGATGAGGTCAGCCAGGAGGAAAGTGGGGAAAGTGGCAGGCAGGAGGAGGCTGGGCCCAGGGACAGCCAAGAGAAGGCAGTACCCTGTGTCATCCAGGAGGAGGCAGGACCCTGTGTCATCCAGGAGGAGGCAGGACCCTGGTGTCATTCAGGAGGAGGCAGGACCCTGTGTCATCCAGGAGGAGGCCGGACCCAGTGTCAGGCAGGAGGTGGCTGGGCCCAGTAGGAGCCTGACCCAATCCCAAGTGGGAAGGAAGGGGACGGTGACACAGGAGGCATCCCTACGCCTCATGAGAGAGGTCAGCAATTTTTTGAAGAGCCCCCCCGAAGCTGAAGAGGCCTATGGGTGCTATTTAGCCAGCAGGCTGCTTCAAATGGAGTGGGGCCAACGCCTCATTTGTGAAAAACTGTTTGCTGAAACGATACACAAGGGGCTGAAGGGAGAGCTAACTGCCAACACACAAATAAATGAGGCAGCCCCCCTCGTCCTCCTTCTCCTTCTCCTCCTGCCACAACTCAACCACCAGAGCCACAGCCTCCAAGGAAGGCTGCAGGGAAGGGTGCAGGGGAGGGTGCAGGGCAGCGTGGAGGGAAGGCTGCAAGGAAGAGAAGAAAGTGATGACCTGGGTTCAGTCTGGTCTGACAGAAGACGCAGGCTGTTGTAGTACCACGGTCTGGGGACATCTATGTCATCTGCTGCTGCTGTTGCTGTTGATCTTTGGGATTCCTGGACCAGATTGTGATCCCAATTTTCTTGTCCACAGACTTTTGCCAGCGTTGACTTCCTCTTTTTTTTCTTTTTACCATAAATAAATGGATATTTTAGTTTATGAAAAGACTTTATGTGTTTTAATTAACATCGTTAATCTAGAGACAATGTCAAATTAACAAGGGACAACAACCTCCTTGAGGTTGCAAAAACACACACAAAAAAAAAAATGTTCCAGTGGTAACCTTAAAAAAAAAAAAACATAGCCAAAAAAGGTTCTTTGTGTTAACTTTATATACAAAGAAAAAATCCAAATAAAAAAAAATGCTTCTTTGTGGTAACTTAACCAAACAAAATTAAAATAAATAAATAAATAAATAAAATGTATTTGTGTTCAATTTAAGAACTACAAAAATCACAAAAAAAATGGTTCTTTGTGTTAACTTTACAAACCCAAAAAATAAAATAATGTAGATAAACATAAAATAATTTCGACAATCATCATAAAAAAAATCTTGATGAAATCTAAAATAAAAGATGACTCACAAAAAAAAAAAGTGTAAACATTAATATGGAGATATGGATTTAAAAAAATACTATATCATTCATGAGATCAAAGAGAAAGAATCCAGAAATCAGTTTTGGAGAACTCTGTGTGAATAGGAACAGCAAAACATCTTCGTTCTTATAGCATTATTAAAGAAGACATTAAATGCGCTGCATTCAACGATCACAGAATTTGCAGCATGAGGAATGTGCTACCTACAATACGAACACTAGTTTTACTAGACCAAGTGCTTCTGTTTAGTTTTTGCTTCTGAGCATGCGTCACTTTTTTGTCCGCCAAACTAGCATACAGACGAGTAGATTTCTGGGTCCGGCAGAGTTACGACGTAAAAGATTTGAAGCATGTTCCAAATCTAAAGTCCGTCAGACCGTCAGACTTTAGAAAAGTCCGGGAAAGCCCATACGCGATCGGATTGTCTGCCAGATTTGGTCCGTCGGACTTTTGTAGCCGAAAAGTGCGGACCGTGTGTACGCGGCATAAGAGGGAATGCTTGAGGCCGGGCACGCTCTCTTGGGACCAGCGTGGATCTGTATGCAGGGAATCTGTTACAGAGTGAGCTGCAGCTGAGTTGCAGCCTGCTCTGGTGGAGTTAGCCAGCAGATATCTGGAAGGACACCTGCGGGAAGTTCCCCTTCACTGTCCGGCGGCAGCTCAGAGGCCATTCCTGTTCCATCCACCTTGCAGGGATATCATATTTGTGTGAGACGTGGTGAGGTGCGGCAGAGGCCGGATCTTATCCCTTGAGCCACATTCCCAAGAGATCATCATTGCCATCATCATCCTCATAATCCTCATCATCCTGTTTCAGAGTGGTGAGCGGCGTTAGCCCAGTCTTATAGACACTGTGTATAGACATCATTATTTCCTGCACCCATTACCATCTTTAGTTCAAGGATTTGTTCCAGCAAAATCATAGACCCTATACACAGACATCTATGCCATCTATTGTTCTGCTGTTGCTTGTAGTTTCACAGAATTTAACATCTTTAAAGGGTTTGTTAACCCATATATAAAAAAACTATTTCAGCCCCTCTATTAGAGGCTGGCATAGCACACTATGTCATTCGTTTTACAAAACGAGCAGTGTAAATACCTAATTTCAGCTGTCTTCAGGCCGGTAACATGACTCAGGGCTGCTTTCCAGCTCTGATGGATGGCTTTTGCTGGAGGGGCCGTGATCTCCCTCTGACATCAGCCGGGAAAATCTCGTCTCCTCCACAGAAGCCTTGTCTCGGAGCTTTAAAGTGGCCACGAGTCATGTGACCGGCCTGAAGACAGCTCAAATTAGGTATTTACACTTCTCGTTTTGTAAAATGAATGATAGTGTACTATGCCAGCCTCCAATAGAGAAATTTAATGATTTTATTTTACAAGCAATAGTGGCAGGGGGGCGGGGCCGAGCCGCAGACAGACACAGAGACAGATGACAGGGATGACTCTCTGTAAGAGCAGGTTGAATTGTAACACAGTTCCAGTTTGCTAAAGTTGTACTTGTTTATCTGCTGTTTTTTCCATTTATGTGTGGATGAGCAGTAGAGACGGGTCTGACACCCATAAGAGCCATTCCTCTGCTCTCCTGCAGCCTATTCACATAAACATCATATGCACTTATTTGAGCATAGAAATGATAGTGTTCACTGTTGAATATTTTAACCTTATGCCGCGTACACGCGATCGGTAATTCCGCCAGCAAAAGTCCGATGTGAGCTTTTGGTCGGAAATTCCGACTGTGTGTATGCTCCATCGGACTTTTGCTGGCGGAATTCCTGCCAGCAAAAGATTGAGAGCAGGTTCTCTATTTTTCTGTCGGAAAAAGTTCCTATCGGAAATTCAGTTCATCTGTTTGCAATTCTGACACGCAAAAAAACATGCATGCTCAGAATCAAGTATGAGACGGAAGCGCTTGGTCTGGTAAAACTAGCGGTCGTAATGGAGATAGCACATTAGTCACACTGTAAATTTTTGAATCTTTTAATGCAGCGTATTCTTTTGTTCTTTCTAATGCTAGAAGAATGAAGTTGTTTTGCTGCTGATATTCACACACAGTTCTGACAAACTTATTTCTTTATTATTTCTTGTGATCTCCTTAATAATGTTTAGAATTATTTTTTATAATGATTTTTTTTCCTTTTTTTAATTTAAATCAAGATCTCCTTTTTTTGATTATTTTAAAATTATTTTCTAGTGATCTCCATATTTTTTTTTTGTGTGTGTCAAGTTACCACAACAACATTATTTTCTTGTATTTTTTACCTCAAGGAGGTTGGTGTCCCTTGTTAATTTGACATTGTATTTTTGAAATGAACCTGCCTACTCACAAACTGTCATTTTTTAATAAAAACACATAGGCAAGTATTTGCTGAAAACAAAATTACCATTTATTCTGGGTCATAACAAAAGAAAGAGGGAAGGCAATGCTGGAGAAACTGCAGAAATTTGCGAAGCCTTTGGACCCCAGGGCAGACAACTATTTGAAAAAGAAAATTGGTAGCCTGAGGAGTCCATACAATAGGGAGCACAATCTGGTCCTCGACTCCGAGAGATCAGGAACAGCAGCAGATCTCATATATGTCCCCAGGCTGTGGTACTACAATGACCTGTGCCTTCTGTCAGACCAGACTGAACCCAGGCCATCACTTTCTTGTCTTACTTGCACGCTTCCCTGCACGCTGTGGCTTTGTTTATCGAGTTGTGGCAGGAGGAGGATGGACAAACTCAGAAAGGTTGTGTATTTTCTGTCAGTTTGCCACTCAACCCCTTATTTAGGGTCAGGAAAATTATGTTCTCACAAATGAGTCATTGGCCCTCCTCCATTTCCTGCATTTTCGCTGCTACTATGCAGCCACAGCACTCTTGAACGCTGGGGGGGTCTCTCAGCTTTGCATGAGCATCCGGAATGAGGGAAAGTGCTGCGTTCCACCACGTACCTCCCCTTCCTGGGCCTTTTGGAGGGACCTGGAATTGGGTCAGTCCACTGGGCCCAGCCACCTCCTGGCTGCCACTTCCCCCTTCCACCTCCTGGCTGCCACATTCCAGACCCTCATCCTGGCTGAGGCTTTCCTGTGTATGAAAAAGGGACATAGTTTTAGTTTTTTCTTCATCAATCACACACAATTTTCAGCTCATGACTGTTGCAAATTAAATGTTAAGAAATAGAAAAGACTATCATTCTGACCCCAGCATTTTTCATTCTTGTCCCAATCATTTTTGGCCACTACTGTCTATTGATATGTAAAACACTTTTGGTTCAATCCTTAATTTCTTATCAATAATAACATCTAGTTAACATCATTAATTTTAGGACAAGAAATATGTAGAAAAATACTATACCTGCCTCAAGCTGGGCTCCTCCACTCCTTCCTGGATGGAAGGCCCAGGTTGGTCGTTGGAAGCCTCAGCTGGGGGGGAAGGAAGTGTGGAAAGTGATGACCTCACTTCAGTCTGGTCTTCCAGAAAACGCATTGTGTTGTAGTACCACAGACTGGGTACATACACTTCCTCTGCTGCTGCTCCAGACCTCTGGGATGCCAGAACCTTATTACGCTCCGTCTTGTATGTGATCCTCAAGCTACCAATTTTCCTGTCCAAAAAATCGCTGTCTGCATTGGGGACCTCCCTCTTCACAAATTCCAGCAGTTTCTCCAGCGCTGCCTTCCTAGCTGGTCTGTTATGATATAAATTATGTTTGACTTGCCACAAACTGGGCAACTCCCTGTACCTATCGATAAACTGGCTCATAAACTCAGGCATTTTAAACAGATTCATTATTTCTGCAAGACAAAAAACAAGAGAAAAATACTAATGTAAGGCTAAGCTCTCATAATCTTATCACAATATAGGCCTCAATCTAGAAGCAGTATAGGCCACTGATGCCCCAAGTTAAAATGTTACCTTCGTTCTCACGATTGGCACTTCCTCCACTCACAGATCGTACGCCAGACGCATGCGCGTTACGCTTTATATACACTGTGCATGCGTGAAACTCCGCCCGCCCCGATGTTCTTTCTAGAATATTCCCCGCCCCTTCTATTTCGGCGCAGTGGGAGAGGACATGGTGGAGCCAGAAACGTCCCAATCCCGAAGGAGATATAAGGCCTCAAACATGTCCTTTGTAGAGATACAGAGATGGTGGACATCTTGAAGAGGGCCGACTATAATGGGAAGTATGGACCTTACCTAAACCCAAATGTAAGAAAGGCCACGATCTAGCTAAAGTTGTGAGAAGTCTGCACAGGAATTTTGGGGTACGGCGATCCAAGGAGCAATTGAGGAAACGCTGGTCAGACCTGAAATTGAGTCAGCAGGATCAGTACAGAAGGATCAAAAAAGTGCTTCTAAAAAGTAACTATTTGTCCTGTGTTCCTATTATTATTATTATTACTTGCATGCTGCTCCATGTGCTTTTCATTACTGTTGTACAGGTTTAAATGGCAGCTTTCAGGCTTGTGGGCACAGTAATCGGTGGTAGTAAACATAGTTTGTTCGCCCACTAATAATACAATGTTTTTTGCAGATACAGGGTACATTCGGTCATGCCTATTTGTATTAAAATAAGTTTAATACATTGTTGTCTAGATGTGTTTGTAACTAGAATGAAATGCAAACTTGATTTAGTGTAATGTAAGGAGAGGACACTCAGTAGCTGTTTACACATCTGGACTCAGGAGCATTAGTGTGGGACACCAGAACAAACTTTTTAGGGTGTCCCACACAGGTGCTCCAGGGGATACTAGGGGTGTCTCCATGTGTGAATATTGTCCAAAAAAGGTAAGTATTCCAGCTTTGGTAAGGGAAAAAGCTTGGAACTCTGCCAAAACAGACAATTGTACCACACTTCCAAACAATGTTTCATATTCCTATTTCTGGTCTCAACTATCTGTGTGCTAAGTATACCTTTTGCTTAATTCTCATAGGGGAGAAAAGACTCGGGACGTCTGAGGACACCAGGAACCCCCCACCTCCTAAAGAAGGGGAACTCAGCACACCACAATCTGAGGATGTGGAAGAAGGAGAGGTGGATGATGTGTTTGTAATAATGACCACAACAGGTGAGTTTCTGAGACCACAGCTTCAGGTAATAGAAGTATGCCTGCATATTTATAATACATGGTGTGTTTTTTGTTTTTAGGTGATGTGCATGTTGTGGAAGAAGAATCTCATTTCACAAGTGAAAGTGCACAAATGCTAATCCAGGACATAATGGTGTGTAGTCGGGATTTAGACATCATAAAGCAAAAAACCAATGATGTTGAACAAAAAATGAAGAACATGATTGATGTATTAGGGAGAATCTAAATAACAGCAAAATGACACCATTTTAGAATTTTTTAGAGAAATTTTCTAAAGTTTGAATACATTTTAAAAGCCAAATTTTGAAGATGCACACAGTGTGTCAACATGTGCTATCTGCCATCATGGGATATCAATGTACGCGTTTTGTGGGTGCAACCTCTTCCTTGCAACTCAAGTAGGTGAGAGGAAGGAGTTGCACCCCCAAAACACGTCCTTTGATCCCCCATGATGGGAGCTAGCACATGTTGACATTAGGCATTGGATCAGGAGGGAAAAACCCCATTTTGAATCCCAATTTTTGTGCATCTTCACAATTTGGCTTTTACAGGGGTGACATCACCCCATCTGATGAAGGCAAGATCATATCACGTACCTGATCGGAGGCTGAAGTGCTGGGAGGGCTTCCCTTGCGACTAAGTGCAGAGCGCCCCCTGGAGGTGGTACAGGGGGAGCTATACTCAAAGCGGCAGGGGTTGCTGGCTGCGGCAAGCTGAGATGAAGCAGAGAAGTCCACTGGTGGGCAGCTGACGAGCAGGGTAGACTGCTAGGCAGGGGTACCTCGGAAGTACCAGATGAGATCGTACAGCAGGCAGTACCAGAAGCAGTGTCAGGAGCCAGGCCAGGGTTCATACACAGGACAGCAAACAGTAGCAAAGTCCATAAAAACAAGCCAGGGGTCATACACGGTGCAGCAGATCAAACAGTAGCAAAGTCCATAAAACAAGCCAGGGGTCATACATGGTGCAGCAGATCAAACAGTAGCAAAGTCCATAAAACAAACCAGGGGTCATACACGGTGCAGCAGATCAAACAGTAGCAAAGTCCATAAAACAAGCCAGGGGTCATACACGGTGCAGCAGATCAGAGTGGAGTAACAGGAACGAGCCAAGGGTCAAGATCAGAGAGGTCAAGACAAGCCGGGTCGTTAGCAGATAATCCAAGACAACAGGAACAGGAACTCAGGAATACACAGGAAGCTGAAGATCATGCAGCAGTTGGTGACTGCTGCAACATGCTTTAAATAGTATGCTTGGTACCTGGAATCTCTCACGTGGTGCGTGTGCTGAAGAGTACACTGTCCTAACAGCTCTCACCCGCGCTCGTGCGCACGTGCGCATGCGCATTAGTGCTGGAGAATTTGTGTTCATTGATACAGGATTCTGCTGGCCATAGATGTTAGTTCTCCTGCGGGTTAGTCCCTGACAGTGCCCCCCCCAAGGGGCAGCCTCCGGATGCCCAGGCGGGCTTGCTTTTCTGGACATCTTCTGAAGAATTCATGTAGCAGTCTAGGGGCATGAACATTACTTGCGGGTTCCCAAGAGCTCTCCTCTGATGGGTAACCCTTCCACTTCACTAAATATTGAATTTGTCTACCTCTCTTTTGACAATCCAGGATGATTTCCACCTTGAACTCCGTTTCTTCACCCACTGTGATTGGAGGTGGAGGAGGATCTTCTCTTCCAGAGAAGGGGCCAGTACTGATTGGCTTAAGAAGCGAGACGTGGAAGACTGGGTGAATCTTGTAAGAGCTTGGCAGAGACAATTCAAAAGCCACAGGATTAATCTCTCTCTTAATCGCAAAGGGACCGATGAATCTTGGGCCCAGCTTCCGGGAGGGGCAAGTCAATTTGAGATTCAATGTGGAGAGCCAAACCTTGTCCCCCACTTTCAGAACTGGATTACCTTTCCTCTTCCTGTCATAACACTTTTTATAGTCCTCCTGTGCTTTTTTCATGTTTTCTTGAAGAACCTGTAAATTTTCTTGAATGAAAGTTAATCTGTCCTGTACAGCAGGTACCGCTGCTTCTGGAGTGACATAAGGCAAGAAGGATGGGTGGAATCCATAGTTCGCCCAGAATGGAGACTGATTGGTGGAGGCATGTACCAAATTATTATAAGCGAATTCGGCACATGGCAGCAAGGTTACCCAGTTATCTTGAGAGAATGTAGAAAAACAGCGGAGGTACTGCTCTAGCATCTGATTCGTCCTCTCCGTCTGGCCATTACTCTGTGGGTGATAGGCAGAAGACAAACAGATTTCAATGTTCAAAGCTTTACAGAAATCCCTCCAGAACCTTGAAGTAAATTGTACTCCTCTGTCGGATACAATACTATCTGGCAAGCCATGCAATCTTACGATCTCTTTAATAAAGACATGTGCTGTATCAATGGCAGAAGGTGTGCCTAGTAGAGGCAGGAAGTGGGCTATCTTTGATAAACGATCGACCACCACCAGGATAGTGGTAAAGCCTTCAGATGGGGGCAGCTCCACAATAAAATCCATGGACAACATTTTCCAGGGGCGGTCCGGGATAGGTAGTGGTCTTAGCAAACCCCAGGCTTGGGTGCAGCTTCCCTTACTTCTGGCACAGGTTGTGCAGGAGCCTATGAAATCCTTACAATCTTGCCTCAGGGTAGGCCACCAGTAGGATCGCTGAATCAGCTCAGTAGTCTTATGAATCCCGAAATGGCCGGCAAGTTGGTGTTCGTGAAAGGTCTTGAGGACCTGAAGCCTGGCTCTCATTGGAATGAAGATCTTGTCCCCATGCCACAGGAGTCCCTCCTGCCTTCTGAATGCAGATCCTTTGGATTCGAGGCAGAGGTTTGTTCAAACTTCGATCTTAGATCAGGTTGAACTAAAAGGAAATTCTGAGGGGACAAGATGGTACTAGGGGCCACAGTCTCTGGAGTTTCTGGAAACATGCATGAGAGGGCATCCGCTTTCCCATTCTTGGACCCCGGACGGTAAGTAAGGTGAAAGTTAAACCTTGAAAAGAACAAGGCCCATCTGGCCTGCCGTGGTCTTAGTCATTTGGCGGATCTGAGATATTCAAGGTTTTTATGGTCGGTGAATATCATGATGGGATGAGCTGCGCCTTCCAGTAGGTATCGCCATTCTTCGAGAGCAGCTTTTATTGTCAGTAATTCCCGATCCCCCACATCATAATTCCTTTCTGGTTGGCTTAGTTTTCGGGAGAAAAAGGCTACAGGATATAGTAAAGCTTTAGGGCCTTGGCGTTGTAACAGGATAGCCCCTATGGCGACTTCCGATGCATCGACCTCCAAAACATAGGGCAGGGCTGGATCTGGATGTTGCAGAATGGGGGCCGAGGTGAACAGAGCCTTTAGTTTATCAAAAGCTTCTTGGGCTTCCTGGGACCACTGGAAACGCATATGCTGGCGAGTGAGCTGGGTAATGGGGGCAATAATACCAGAAAAGTCTTTAACAAATCTCCGATAAAAGTTAGCAAACCCCACAAATTATTGGATACCTTTCTTGTTAGTAGGGGCTGACCACTCCAGAATAGCAGACACTTTCTGAGGGTCCATAGCTATCCCAGATGTAGAAATAATTAAGCCCAGGAACTGTATGGATGCCTGTTCAAATTGACACTTTTCTGCTTTTGCATAGAGCTTGTGTTCTCTCAATGTAGACAGTACCTTCCGGACGTGGGTTCTATGTAACTCCAGAGTGTCAGAGAAGATGAGGATGTCATCCAAATATATGATCAGTAAATGATCCAGGAATTCTCTAAAGATGTTATTTACAAAATGTTGAAAGGTCGCTGGGGCATTACATAGTCCAAAAGGCATAACACGGTATTCAAAATGCCCAAAACGAGTTCTGAAAGCGGTCTTCCACTCATCCCCCTTTCTGATGCGCACAAGGTTGTAGGCGCCTCGTAAGTCCAACTTAGTAAAGACTTGGGCAGAACGGAATCTCTGAAAAAGCTCGGGAACCAGGGGGAGAGGATAATGATTTTTTACCGTGATTTTGTTACGTTCCCTGTATTCCACACAAAGCCTGAGGGAATGGTCTTTCTTCTCCACGAAGAATATTCCGGCACCAGCTGGGGATGATGACGGGCGGATGAATCCTTTTTCTAAGTTCTCATCAATATATTGACGTAAAGTCTCAAGCTCAGTCTCTGAAAGTGGAAATATTCGACCAAAGGGGATCTCTGCACCAGGCAGCAACTCGATTGGACAATCGTAAGAACGATGAGGTGGCAAAGTGTCGGCTTTTTTCTTATCGAAGACATCTAAAAAGTCATGATAAACTGGAGGGACGTCTTGGCTAGAATTGGAAACTGGCTGGACGGTAAGGCAACTGGAAGGTGCTACAGGTTCAGGTATGATACAATGCTGGTGGCAATAAGTTGACTTGAAAGCGATATTCCCTGTGTTCCAGTCTATCTGAGGGTTGTGTGCCCGTAGCCAAGGGAGTCCCAAAATTACAGGGAACATAGGAGAACAAAGAACATCAAAACAAAGAAATTCTTGATGGCCTGGGTCAATCATGGTGAGAATAGGCAAAGTCTCTTGAGTAACAGGCCCAAACTTCTGTGTTGAACCATCGGCCAAGTGAATTTTAAGTTTATGTTCCTTCCTCCGAAGTGGAATCTGAAAGTCTTTAGCCAGGGAAATGTCCAAAAAGCAACTGCAAGCCCCGGAGTCGATTATTGCTGGAAGTCTGACCTCTCCTCTTGCCAACTGTAATGCGATATGGAGAACAGGATGAGTTGGAGAAGGTTTTGGGACTTGGAGGCTAGTAGAGTTGCGGAAAGGAAATCTACTGGGCCTTATTGGGCAGTTGAGACGGATATGTCCGGGTTCTCCGCAATAGAAACATAGGTTAGCTTGCCGGCAATGAAGTTTCTCGTTAGGGGTCAGAGCAGAGCGAACTGCGCCAATTTGCATAGGCCCTTTGTTGGACGTGACCAGAGTGACGGGTGCAGGAATGGCCGGAACTGTGGGTGTCATCCAAGAAGGTCGGAAGGATCATGCACATCGTTCAGACTGTTGCTCCCGCAGGCACCTATCAATTTGGACGACTAGCTGGGTGAGTCCTTCTAAAGTGGTTGGGGACTCTACTCGTGCAAGTTCATCTTTGACAAGTTCAGATAAGCCGAGCCAGAATTTGAATCTGAGAGCGGCCTCATTCCATCCCATGTCGGCAGCCCAGGTGCGAAAGTCCACGCTATAATCCTCTACAGGGCGCTGCCCTTGCCGCAAGGCATGAAGGGCGGCCTCAGCAGTAGCCATACGTTGTGGATCATCATATAATCTGGACATAGCTTCAAAGAACAAGTTCACTGAATTAATAGCGGGATCCCTTTGCTCTAGTAACTGATGAGCCCAGGACAGGGGTTCATTGGACAGCAGGGAAATAACAAATCCCACTTTAACAGCTTCTATGGAAAAGGTTCTTGGTTGGAGGGCCAGGTAAAGTAAACAGGTGTCCTTGAATGCTCGGAAATTCCCTCGGTCACCAGAGAAGCGTTCAGGAGTAGGTACCCTTGGTTCAAGGGGTGGAACCATCATAGAAGACATTGCTTGGTTCTGAAGGTGAATCTCCAACTGGGAATAATGTCCTTGTAGATTCGTCACTGCTTGGGTCAGCGTAGCGACTTGCTGGCACAGAGTCTTGAGCAGGGAAGCACCTCCGTCAGCCTCTGATGTTACTGGCTGCATGATACTATCACGTACCTGATCGGAGGCTAAAGTGCTAGGAGGGCTTCCCTTGTGACTAAGTGCAGAGCGCCCCTTGGAGGTGGTACAGGGGGAGCTATACTCAAAGCGGCAGGAGTTGCTGGCTGCAGCAAGCTGAGATGAAGCAGAGAAGTCCACTGGTGGGCAGCTGATGAGCAGGGTAGACTGCTAGGCAGGGGTACCTCGGAAGTACCAGATGAGATCGTACAGCAGGAAGTACCAGAAGCAGTGTCAGGAGCCAGGCCGGGGTTCATACACAGGACAGCAAACAGTAGCAAAGTCCATAAAAACAAGCCAGGGGTCAAACACGGTGCAGCAGATCAAACAGTAGCAAAGTCCATAAAACAAGCCAGGGGTCATACACGGTGCAGCAGATCAGAGTGGAGTAACAGGAACGAGCCAAGGGTCAAGCCGGGGTAAGTACAGATCAGTGAGGTCAAGACAAGCCGGGTCGTTAGAAGATAATCCAAGACAACAGGAACAGGAACTCAGGAAAACACAGGAAGCTGAAGATCATGCAGCAGTTGGTGACTGCTGCAACGTGCTTTAAATAGTATGCTTGGCGCCTGGAGTCTCTCACGTGGTGCGTGTGCTTAGGCGCGCACGTGTTTGCATGCACACTGAAGAGTACACTGTCCTAACAGCTCTCACCCGCGCTTGTGCCCACGTGCGCATTAGCGCTGGAGAATTTGTGTTCATTGATACAGGATTCTGCTGGCCATAGATGTTAGTTCTCCTGCGGGTTAGTCCCTGACAGATCAACACAGTTTTGACATACTCAAGTCTGATATTGCCTTCACTTTTTGTACGTTTAACTTTGTAAATTCCAGAGTTGTGTATGTTATGGTTTGAAACATGCCTGTTAAAGAAAAATATAAAACTAAAAATGTCAAACTTCATTAAACAAAGATGTATTTTTGGTGGAAAAATGTTTTACAAAACGCACATGTGAATGTGCATGGATTAAAAGTTTTTATACTCCGCAATGTGTAGCTTCTTTTTTCAATGCTCAATACCAGTTTTTGTATTAAGTTGGTGTTTACAGTGACAATGGGGGTTATTTAATAAAGCAAAATCCACTTGGCACTACAAGTGTACTAGGAGAACCTAGGAGACAGCTAAAAGAAACACAAGCAGTAAATCAAATTTAAGATGATTTCAGATCAAAATAATTTTTTATTTTATAAAAGAATCAAAAATTTGCTGGCATAGCAATGGCCCCCCTACCCGTAAAATAGTCCAGATACTTTTGCCGCTTTGGGGGGGCAAGCCAGGACGGCCAGCTTCCGGGGCCGTCATTGTATTTATGTCCTGGATTGTGGCCTCAGGCCCAACTTAGGCCACATAATTTGGAGCATTTCTCCTTAAATAATTATGTAGAATACAGCATGCTAGCACTATGTGATTCAGTTTATACTCCGCCATGTTGATTGCCATAAGGAGTAGGCGGAACAGGCTGACCATTATACCAAACGCATTCTCCACCACTCTTCTGGCTCTGGCCAGCTGGTAATTAAAAACCTTCTTTTCCGGGGTGAGGGTCCTCTGGGGGAATGGCCTCATCAGATGTTCACCAGACCATATGCTTCATCTGCAACAAACACAAATACTATTGAACCCCTTATAGTTAAAATAGTATGATCCCGAGTGGGGTGCTTGGGTGATGTGGACATGTTTCCCATCGATTGCCCCTCCGCAGTTGGGAAAGTCCCAATGCTAGGAAAACTGGGAGGCCACAGTCTGCCATTCCTATGGCTTTGAAGGAAACTGTGGTGTCAAACCAGAAAAAATAAAATTACTACTTTTGCACATAACATTGCTAGCAGATTAGACACAAACATTCTTGGCCAACATCAGTATAACATTTATTTTAAGGAGTACTTAAAGACAAAAAGATAAGATACACTTATCAGATTCCTCACCCCCTCTGATGGTCCATTGTAAAAATTTTAGAGGGGGGGTTCTAGATGAGTTTGGGACCCCCAAAAAATGATTATGGCACTCTGCCTGAATTTAAGGACAACAATAACATTTGTACACATTTCAGGGGGTGTTTAGGGTAAAGCACTACTATGGAGCTGACAAAATACATTGTTAAGTGACTAGGCTAGGTGTGTATGGGCCCAGGATAGCATGCTGGGAAGGTTAGTGAAGGCAAATATACATGAAGGACAAAAAAGGAGCATTAAAAACTTACAGCATGCATGAGGACAAAGGAGACATTCACAGCATATTATAATCATGGTAATTAGGGAATGATGTGCTGGGATCAATCCTATTTAATTTGTTCATAAACGACCTGGAGGATGGGATAAACAGTTCAATCTCTGTATTTGCAGACGATACTAAGCTAAGCAGGGCAATAACTTCTCCGCAGGATGTTGAAATCTTGCAAAAAGACCTGAACAAATTAATGGGGTGGGCGACTACATGGCAAATGAGGTTCAATGTAGAAAATTGTAAAATAATGCATTTGGGTGGCAAAACTATGAATGCAATCTATACACTGGGGGGAGAACCTCTGGGGGAATCTAGGATGGAAAAGGACCTGGGGGTCCTAGTAGATGATAGGCGCAATGGCATGCAATGCCGAGCTGCTGCTAATAAAGCAAACAGAATATTGGCATGCATTAAAAGGGGGATCAACTGCAGAGATAAAACGATAATTCTCCCGCTCTACAAGACTCTGGTCCGGCCGCACCTGGAGTATGCTGTCCAGTTCTGGGCACCAGTCCTCAGGAGGGACGTACTGGAAATGGAGCGAGTACAAAGAAGGGCAACAAAGCTAATAAAGGGTCTGGAGGATCTTAGTTATGAGGAAAGGTTGCGAGCACTGAACTTATTCTCTCTGGAGAAGAGACGCTTGAGAGGGGATATGATTTCAATTTACAAATACTGTACTGGTGACCCCACAAAAGGGATAAAACTTTTTCGCAGAAGAGAGTTTAATAAGACTCGTGGCCACTCATTACAATTAGAAGAAAAGAGGTTTAACCTTAAACTACGTAGAGGGTTCTTTACTGTAAGAGCGGCAAGGATGTGGAATTCCCTTCCACAGGCGGTGGTCTCAGCGGGGAGCATTGATAGCTTCAAGAAACTATTAGATAATCACCTGAATGACCGCAATATACAGGGATATGTAATGTAATACTGACACATAATCACACACATAGGTTGGACTTGATGGACTTGTGTCTTTTTTCAACCTCACCTACTATGTAACTATGAAAGAAATACAATACATTAGCAAACATTAAATACATATAATGTCATGTTAAAGGAGAAATCCTAACTTAATATAGTCCTTCAGCAGGACCTTTATAATGGCAAAACAGGTCTCTGGAATAATGATCCCCAGAGCCTGGGGGGAGATGCCTGTTGAGGACTTGAGGACCTGCAGACTTCTACCTGTCGCCAAGTTGCGGTACTTGGCGACAGGGAGAAGTACCGCAACTTGGCGACGAGCCTTTGTTCAGGAGTGATGGCTTGCCGTATGCAGATGTCCTGCTTTGTAATATAAGAGGACAACAAAGCCAACAGTCGGTGAAAAACGGGGTCCGTCATCCGGAGAAAATTCCTGAAATCATTAGGATTATTCTCCTGGATCTCCCGCAACAAAGGCATATGACAGAATTGGTCACCCTGGAGCAACCAATTCTTGGTCCGTGAACTCCTCCCCGCCCTGTTCATGGACTGGCCTTGGGTCAAAGCAAGAACCCCAACACCAAGCCTCCGGACAGCACGAACTCTACGATGAGTACGTAACCGCAATATGGCTTCAAATCGGTCGGCTGGTCAGAACGAACTAACAGAAAGCACTGAAAAACAGAAAGGCCTGAGAAGAGCAAGCTAAAAATCAGAAACGAGTGGACAAGAACGCACTGAAAAACAAATACATACTATAATAATACGCACTGAAATCCAGATGCGAACTGACTACACGCACTGAAGAACAGATACAAACCTACAAGCACAAACTGAAGAGCAGTAACAATCTGAAAAGCACGAGGCTGAAAAGCGCGAATCGTCTCTCACCAAACTTCTACTAACACGAGATAAACATGAGATTAGCAGAAGGAGCCCAAATGGTGGCGCGCTTCATATGGAACTTCCCTTTTCTAGTGCCGTTGTACGCGTGTCAGGGTGATAACCGTAGGACGGGTAATTCTGCCAGTATTCCTCATGGTGGCGCCCTTCTGCCTATTTAAGCCTGCTGCTGGTGCATGCTGGTTGCTGGATTATCATCAGCTTCCTGTTTTCCTTGTTCCTGTGTTCCTTGTTCCTGTTGTGATATCTGCTTCCTGTTACTACTCGGCTTGCCTGACTGCTCCAGTATTCCGCCTGCATTGACCCCGGCTTGGACCTGACTATTCTTCGGCTCCGCATTTGTACCTTGATCGTCCTCCTGTGTTTGACCCCCGGCTCGGCTACCTTCTCTGTTCCTGATTATCCTGCTGTACCTCACCTTGGACTGATTCCTGTGCTGAATGACCATTGGCCTGGCTCTGACTCCGCTCCTGGTTGCTCCACGGCTCCATACCTGGAATCCCTCCTTGCACGGTTGCCCTTCAACCTTACCAGCGCACCCCAGCAGCTCCCTGCTATCTGCTACTCAGCAACAGCGATCTGGCAACCCGTGCACCTTTGGGCACCGTACTCCCTGTCTCACTCCCAGGGTTACGCTGCACTTAGCCGCAAGGGGCGCCCCCTCTGCAATTCGGCCTCACATCCAGGACTCTGACAGTATAATCCAGCCATGACTGAGGCCGGCGGAGGTGCGTCCCCAATAGAGACTTTATGCCAACAGGCCGCTACCCTTACACGAGTGGTCCAAGTTCTTCAGGAAAGATAACTTCAATTAGAAGGAAAACTTCAACGTTTTATGCTACCATCTGCCTTTTTGGATCCTGGTTCCTCCTCCACCAATCTCCCTGCTACTGCCTCTTCAGTACTGACTTTGCCCCCAGAATCGCGGGTACCTACCCCTGAACATTTCTCTGGAGACCGGCAGAAATTCAGATCCTTTAAGAATGCCTGCCTGTTATATCTGGCTCTGCAACCCCGTACCTTTTCCACTGAGACTGTCAAAGTTGGCTTTCTTATCTCCCTGCTGACCAATGAACCCCAGGCATGGGCCCACAGGTTATGGGAACAGAAGGACCCAGCTACTAGTTAAGTGGAAACCTTCTTTACGGCCCTGTCGCAATTGTATGAAGACCCCCAGCGTACAGCCACCATTGAGGCCGCTCTGCATTCTCTTCAACAGAAACGGCGCCCGGTGGAAGACTATACTGTGGACTTCCGCCGGTGGTCTGCCGATACAGACTGGAATGAGGCTGCGTTGAAATACCAGTTTCGCCTGGGGCTTTCTGAATCCCTTAAGGACGAGTTGGCCAGGGTCGGCATCCCTGCTACCCTTGAGGGGCTCATTCAACTATCTATCCAGTTGGATAGACGCCTTCGGGAGCGCCAGGCTGAACGTTCTCAGACTCCCAAGGTGCAGGTACCAGAGATCGGCGCTATGCCTGTTGGTTTGGTGCGATCCGCACTGACTCCTAAGGAAAAACAGCGTCGGCGTCAAGCCAATCTCTGTCTCTATTGTGGCCGAAACGGACATTTCCTGAGCAACTGCCCCATAAGGCCCAGCAAGGTACCCAAGAACTCTCCAGTGTACTTCCAGATGTCCGGAACTTCCACTTCTCACCTTATCCTTTCCATCACGCTACAGTTGGCCGACAAGGGGGTTCAGCTTCAGGCCATAGTCAACTCCGGGGCATGCAGTTGTTTCTTGGACTTGGACTTAGCACTAAAGCTCGGTCTGGCCCTACTTCCCAAGAACCGTAGATAGGAAGTTCTCCTGGCTGATGGCACCCTGCCTAGTTTCGGTCCTGTGACACAAGAGACCGCCCCTCTTTTGGTTACTACTCCTGATGGTCATCAGGAATTCATACGTTTCGACATTCTAAGCTCACCTATGTTCCCCGTCATCTTGGGTACCCCATGGCTCCACGCCCACAACCCACAGATCAACTGGATCAGGAAAGAAATTTCATTCACTTCACCTTATTGCCTACAGCACTGTCTTGCCCCTGAAACCAGTAATGTAGCCAGTTGCCTGTCAGTTCAACCTGTACCTGTCAATAACCAGAGTATTCCACCGGCCTACCAGGAGTTTGCAGATGTCTTTGACAAGAAAAAGGCTGATGTCCTGCCACCACACCGGTCATCTGATTGTCCAATTGAATTACTCCCAGGAGGCGAAATCCCATTCGGTCGCATATTCCCCCTCTCGGAGATGGAACTAGGAACATTGCGACAATACATTGATGAAAACCTGGAGAAAGGCTTCATCCATTCCTCCTCTTCTCCTGCTGGAGCCGGAATCTTTTTTGTCGAAAAAAGGGACAAATCCCTAAGACCATGTGTGGATTACAGGGAGCTCAATAAAATCACTATAAAAAACCGTTACCCTCTTCCTCTAGTTCCGGAACTTTTCCAGAGACTCCGTACTGCCCGAATATTTACTAAGCTTGACCTTCGAGGAGCCTACAATCTCGTTCGCATCCGAGAGGGTGACGAATGGAAGACAGCATTTAGAACTCGCTTTGGACATTTCGAGTACTTAGTGATGCCATTTGGATTGTGCAACGCCCCGGCCACATTCCAACATTTCGTAAACTACGGTATATCTTTTGAGAATTTCTGGATTACTTCGTCATCATCTACCTGGATGATATCCTGATATTTTCAACCACCCTGGAGCTCCATCGTACACATGTAAGGACAGTTCTGCACACTCTACGGAAGCACAAACTCTATGTAAAAGCAGAGAAGTGTGATTTCGAAAAAGAGTCAATACAGTTCCTGGGGCTAATTATCTCAACTGGTGGTGTTGCCATGGACCCGCAAAAGGTACAGGCAATCTTGGACTGGCCAACTCCATCGGATAAAAAGGGAGTACAAAGATTTGTGGGGTTTGCAAACTTTTATAGGAGGTTTATAAAGAACTTTACCTCCATCATCTCACCAATCACCCAAGTTACCCGTTTACATACTTGGTTCCTGTGGTCTTCAGAAGCCCAATCAGCTTTTGATAAGCTCAAATCCCTCTTTACCTCCGCACCTATCCTGCAACATCCTGATCCGGCCCTCCCTTACATCTTAGAGGTTGACGCCTCTGAAGTTGCCACAGGGGCAGTCTTATCCCAACGTCAGGGTTCTAAGTCGTTACTCCATCCTGTGGCCTTCTCCTCGCGGAAGATGAGTCCGTCTGAAAGGAATTATGATGTGGGAGATCGAGAGCTCTTGGCTATTAAAACTGCCCTGGAGGAATGGCGGTACCTCCTTGAAGGTGCTCAGCATCCCATCATGATATTCACGGATCACAGAAACCTGGAGTATCTTCGCACGGCTAAACGATTGAGACCCCGGCAAGCTTGATGGGCCTTGTTTTTTGCCAGATTCAATTTTCATATCTCCTTCCGCCCGGGGTCTAAGAACGGGAAGGCTGATGCCTTGTCCCGGATGTTTCCTGACACTCCCGAAGAAATTACTCCTAGCACTATATTGTCTCCACAGAATTTTCTCATGATTCAAACCGACCTGAGTTCCTCACTGAAACAAGCTTCTTCCCAATGCTCTGAACCAGAAGCATTGTCTTTAAGAAACCAGGAAGGTTTTCTTTGGTATCAGAACAAAATTTTTGTTCCGCAGCAAGCCAGAGCCCAGGTCCTAAAGACTTTACATGACCACCAACTTGCTGGTCAATTCGGGGTACGAAAGACTTTGGAGCTTGTTCAACGATCTTTTTGGTGGCCCACTCTAAAGCCTGACTGCAGGGAATATCTCAGTTCCTGCACCATTTGTCAACGTAACAAGTTGTCTAACGTCAGATCTTGGGGTCCACTACGCCTATTGCCTGTGCCGGAGCAACCATGGAAAGAAATATCTATGGATTTCATAGTAGAGTTACCACCCTCGGAGAAATTTACAACCATCTTGGTAGTCGTTGACCGCCTGTCCAAGATGGCACATTTCTTGCCCATGATGGGTACACCATCTGCTGCTGACACGGCGAAGATCTTCATAAAGGAGATAGTCAGACTTCACGGCCTACCGAGCAACATTGTGTCCGACAGAGGGGTGCAATTCACCTCTAAGTTCTGGAAGGAACTCTGCAAAACACTTTCCATTAGAGTGTGCCTATCTTCAGCTTACCATCCTCAAAGCAACGGCCAAACTGAAAGAACTAATCAAACTTTAGAACAGTACTTACGTTGCTTCTGCTCCTTCTCCCAGGACGACTGGTCCTTGCTACTCCCGTGTGCGGAGTTTGCATACAACAACTCAATCCATGCTTCCACCAATCAGTAACCTTTCTGGGCCAACTACGGTTTCCATCCCTCATTCTTGCCTAATGTTATACCAGAGACCTCAGTCCCCGCAGTCCAGGACAGGATAAATGCCATTCAGGCTAATTACCTAACTCTCCAGGCAACTATGCAGAAGGCCAAAGAGAATTATAAAAAACATTATGACAAGGGGAGGAGAGATCCCGTCTTTAAGGTTGGAGATAGTGTGGCTTTCCTCAACAAATCTTAGGCTTCCTTGCACCTCCCGGAAGTTAGGACCAAGGTTTATCGGTCCATTCACAATTAACAAGGAAATTAACCCAGTGGCATTTGAATTGTCTTTACCAAGTTCCTATAAAATCCACCCAGTATTCCTTGTTTCTTTATTAAAATCTGTTGTCTCCAGTCCTTTTCCAGGGAGAGAAGAAGCTCCGCCCCCTCCAATCTTGGTGGACAATGAAACAGAATACAAAGTAGAAGCCATTCTGGACAGCCGTCGGAGAGGTTCAATTTCTTGTTAAATGGAAAGGTTACTCTGTAGAAGATAATTCTTGGGAACCAGCAGATAACATTCATGCCCCTAGACTGTTGCAGAGGTTTCAAGCCCGATACCCTGAAAAATGGGCCAGATTGGGCATCCGGAGGCTGCCCCTAGGGGGGGGGCACTGTCAGGGTGATAACCGTAGGACGGGCAATTCTGCCAGTATTCCTCATGGTGGCGCCCTTCTGCCTATTTAAGCCTGCTGCTGGTGCATGCTGGTTGCTGGATTATCATCAGCTTCCTGTTTTCCTTGTTCCTGTGTTCCTTGTTCCTGTTGTGATATCTGCTTCCTGTTACTACTCGGCTTGCCTGACTGCTGCAGTATTCCGCCTGCTTGGACCTGACTATTCTTCGGCTCCGCATTTGTACCTTGATCGTCCTCCTGTGTTTGACCCCCGGCTCGGCTACCTTCTCTGTTCCTGATTATCCTGCTGTACCTCACCTTGGATTCCTGTGCTGAATGACCATTGGCCTGGCTCTGACTCCGCTCCTGGTTGCTCCACGGCTCCATACCTGGAATCCCTCCTTGCACGGTTGCCCTTCAACCTTACCAGCGCACCCCAGCAGCTCCCTGCTATCTGCTACTCAGCAACAGCGATCTGGAAACCCGTGCACCTTTGGGCACCGTACTCCCTGTCTCACTCCCAGGGTTATGCTGCACTTAGCCGCAAGGGGCGCCCCCTCTGCAATTCGGCCTCACATCCAGGACTCTGACAACGTGTTGTACGTCGCCGCGCTCTTGAAGGTCGAAAGTTCAGAGAACTTTTGTGTGACCATGTGTATACAAGCCAAGCTTGAGTGGAATTCCGATCATGTGTATGTGGCATTAGAAGTGATAATTGTTTCGCTATCTATAACATTCTTTGTAGACATTTTGAGGTGTAAGCTAAAGTTGACTCTTTGATTTCTTTTCCATTCATTTCATTGAGTAAACTATTTCTGATTTAACCAATTTTGGTGTATTTCCTTATTATTGCTGTTATTTAAGGAAAAAAAATGTTTGAACCCAGGGTGGCAGAGAACTTACAGGGTCAGGGCAACCAGAGGGGTACCCATTTATCTTGCAACCCTCAAGAGGACAGCGCTGCAGTAGTATGGATGAGAAAAGATATGTTTTGTCTTAGTGCCAACAAATCAAAAGAAATGAACACAGCACTGAAAGTCACGTAGATGGTACAGATTTGATAACTCTGGTTGAGAAATGCCCCGTACACACGATCGGACATTGATCGGACATTCCGACAACAAAATCCATGGATTTTTTCCAAGGGATGTTGGCTCAAAGTTGTTTTGCTTACATACGGTCACACAAAGTTGTTGGAATTTCCGATCGCCAAGAACGCGGTGTGGTACGACGAGACTAGAAAAGGCCAGTTCAGAACCAAGCGCTGCACCCTTTGGGCTCCTTTTGCTAATCTCGTGTTAGTAAAAGTTTGGTGAGAGACGATTCGCGCTTTTTCAGACTCGTGGTTTTCAGATCGTTTTCTGCTGTTCAGTTTGTGCTTGTGGGTTTGTATCTGCTCTTCAGTGCGTGCAGTTAGTTCATATTGTACTATTCAGTGCGATCTTGTCCGCTCGTTACTGTTTTTCAGGTTGCTCTTCACAGGCCTTGCTGTTCTTCATTGCGTTCTGTTACTTCGTTCTGAGCAGCCAACCGTTTTCTAGCCATGTTGCGTATACGTACTCCTCATAGAGTTCATGCTGTGCGGGGGCTTGGTGTTGGGGTCTGTAACAAGCCCCTGCTCGTTCGTTTCCACTCTCCCGACACTCCTCTGCAGCTATAGAATCAGATTGCAGATCGCAACATCTGATGGTTCGGTCATTCAATGCTCCGGGATTCGAACTACAGCTATGTGCCGATCGAATCCAGTTGTGATAGCTCAGAACAAACACCAGGCAGGCTGTATGTAAGTTCAAACAGGAATCTCTTTTATGGAAAGCAATACAGGCTCTTTTATACAGTAAAAGAGGAGGTGCATACCTCCTGCTCATATTACTCTGAACATACACCTGTGACCAGAAACCTAATTAACATGGGCTAATTAACTATTCCTTTAGACAGCCTAGATGACTCAGTCATGACCTTTAGGCCAGACTGGCCGTCTTGTAGCTCAGAAAACCCAATCAACATTACACAGAACTCTTCTTCACACAATAGCAGAGTTAATTAACACAAACAACAATGGGGATCTAATGACTCTTAGATCCCATACTAGATTATTTACAATAAACACATTCTAGCAGGCAACAGACAGACAGGTGGCTGGAAGTGACATCAGCATCTCCTAACAGTATTTGTCCCAGCATTATGAATCAGCCACTATTTCTTATATGGCAAATCCAGGGTCCCAAAAGTTTGTGTGTCCTGGGGGACCAGGACCCAAATCCACAGTAATACCACCTTAAGGGTCCCCAGGCATACAGCTCACAAAGAGCACCGTTCCCCTCAGGAACTTTCTCCGGATGACGGACCCCGTATTTCACAGTTTGTTGGCTTTGCTGACCCCCTATATCAGCAGGCAGGATACCTGCATGAGGCAAGCCATCACTCCGGAGCAGAGGCTCGTCGCCACCCTGCGGTACTTGGCGACGGGGAGAAGCCTGCAGGACTTGAAGTTCTCGACAGGCATCTCCCCCCAGGTTCTGGGGATCATTATCCCAGAGACCTGTTCTGCCATCATCCAGGTCCTGCAGAAGGAGTATATGAATGTAAGATTTTTATCCTTTAATACCACATTTTATTGTATGGAATGTTTGCTAATGTATTGTATTACTTTCCTCATTCCCGAATTACCTTGATTGTAATATGCTGTGAATGTCCCCTTTGTCATGCATGCTGGATTTTTATGTCACTATTTTTGTTGTCCTTCATACATATTTGCCTTCACTTACCTCCCCAGTATGGTCTCTTGGCCCTATATTCACCTAATGTAGTCACTTAACAATTTATTTTATCAGCTCCACAGTAGTGCTTTACCCCAAACACCCCCTAAAATGTTTTTAAATGTGATTTGTGCTTTAAATTCAGGCAGAGTGCTAGAGGCTTTTTTGGGGGGGTCCCTAAATCATTTTTAACCCTCCCTCCCCCCAACTGCTAAGTCAGCTGATAACAATTCTCTATCTATCCTCCATCATCTATCTGCTGACCAAACCCATACACACTATACCCACCTCTTTTGTGGTCAGATTAATGGATGAATTCCCCAAAGCATGTAGTGCAAGGGCCTGCCTGAATACTTTCAAATGGTAATGTTTCAAGTTTCTGTATACTATTATTATCTTGATAGGTAATAGCAGAATGTCCAAATGTGCTCAAATGTGTACAGTGTGTATTTATATCTTTGTATTATGACACTTCTTACCTGTCCAGTGGGCTGCCAATAGTGTAACTAAGGAGGGGCTGTTCAAAGTAATACCCATTATTTAGGCATTCGTCTCTCAATGAAGTGGAGAGGGTTACCTGTCCAAGAGCCCCCCCCCCTATAATGTTAGTGGCCCATGAGAGGGGGGTAGGGTGAATCTGATAGGTGTACCTTATACTTTGGTCTTTAAAAACTCCCTCAAATAAATGTTATCTTGATGTTGGCCAACAATGTTTGTGTCTAATCCGCTTTCCCTGTTTATGTGCAAAATGACTAATTTTTTTTTTTTTGACTCCACAGTTTCCTTCCACGCCACAGCAATGGCAGACTGTGGCCTCCCACTTTGCCCAGCGGTGGGACTTTCCTAACTGCGGAGGGGCAATTGATGGGAAACACGTCCACATTGTCCCACCACCCAACTCGGGGTTGTACTATTATAATTATAAGGGGTTCAATAGTATTGTGATGTTGACGGTGGTGTCGGCTACTTATGAGTTCCTGTATGTGGACGTGGGGAAGAATGGCCGGATGTCCGATGGTGGAGTCATCGCCCAGTTCTACAGGCGTCTCCAGAATGGCAGCTTGGACTTGCCACCTCCAGAAGACAATGTGGAAGGACTCCCATTCGTCTTCATTGTGGATGAAGCGTTTGCGCTGGGGACCATCTTTTGCGGCCATTCCCGATGAGGACCCTCACCCCGGACCAGAGGGTTTTTAATTACCGGCTGGCCAGAGCCAGAAGAGTGGTGGAGAACACGTTTGGAATCATGGCCAGCCGGTTCCGCCTATTTCTTACACCCATACATATGGCGGAGTATAAACTGAATCATATAATCCTGGTGTGCTGTGTTCTACACAACTTTTTACGGCAACATTCTGCCAACTATGCTGGCTCAGTTGGGCCTGAGGCTGGAATTCAAAATGAAACAACCCTGACGGCGCTTGAAAGTGGCTGTCCTGGCTTGCCCCCCCTGAGTGCCCATGATGTCTGGCTAAGATACCTTGAATTCTTTGCGGGTAGGGGGGCTATCAATATGCCAAACAATGTCTGAAACCTTTTTCAAATAAAAAAAACAAAATAACTACTCAAATCTTTGGTGACATTTACTGTTTGTGTTTGTTTTAGCTGACCCTGACAGAAATGTGGTGAGTCCTGAAAATGGTATGATTGTGTAACCTTACAAAGCACTGTTGGGTGTTATTTACTAAAGGCAAAGACACTTTGCACTACAAGTGCACTTGAAACTGCACTTGTAGTGCAAAGTGAATTTGCCCTTAGGAAATAACACCCATTGTCACAGAAAACACCAATTAGAGCACCACAAAAGTGTTGGAGCTTTGAAACAATAATCCACACATTCTTGATTAACAATCTTTTTAATACCAGCACAATCACATGTGCATTTAGGAAAGGTTTTTAAAACAAACCAACATGTTTGTTGTATAACAATTTTTGGGCTTACATTAGAAAAAGTAGAAATGTCCATTTAAGATAAAACAGGCATGTTTAAAACCACTTACAAAGTTCACATTTGGTAGAACTTGAAGGCAATATCAGACATGAGTATTTACAAACTGTGTTTGATATTGCATTCAGTTGGGGTGAAGTCACCCCAGGAAAAGCCAAATTTTGAAGATGCACACAAATTTACGCACATTGTTACCTGCCATCACGGGGGATCAAGGGACGTGTTTTGGGGATGCAACCCCTTCCTCACAGCTACTTTATTATTGAGGAAGGGGTTGCACCCCCAAAACGCCTACATTGATCTCCCGTGATGGCAGATAGCACATGTTGACACACTATGTGCATCTTCAAAATTTGGCTTTTCTCAAATTTGTCAAAAAACGTCAATAATTTTTAGCGCACAAAAAACCAAAGAAATTTGGAGGGGTTTTAAACTCTCCCTAAAACATCAATGATGTTCTTCATTTTTTGTTGAACATCATTGATGTTTTTCTGGATGTTTTCCAAATCCTATTACACCCCATTATCTCCCCGTTCAGGATCTGTGCACTTTCCGAGGTGAAAGGATCTGGATCCACAACATCACAATCACCTAAAAAGATAGAAACCAAAAAACACCATGTATTATAAATATTCCGGCATCCATCTCTTACCTGTGGTCGCAGACACTCACCTGTTGTGGTGCCAATTTCCACCACGTCTTCCTCCTCCTGCTCTGCTTGGCTTGGGTGGATTTCCCCTTCTTCCAGAGGTGGGGGTCTCTGGTCTCCTTGGATGAGGGGTGTCCTCCGAGTCTTTTATCCCCTATGTTAAAAAAAATAGGTATACTTAGCACACAGATATTTGATGACAGAACTATAAATATGAAACATTGCTTGAAAGTGGGGTACAATTGTCTGTTTTGGCAGAGTTCCAAGATGTAGCATTTTTCTTGTCCTTTGTCAAGCTTCAATATTTTACCTGTTTTGTACAAGCTTCACAGATGGAGACACCCCTATAGTATACACTGGAGCACCTGTGTGGGCCCCCTAATAAAAAGGGTGTTCTTGTGTCCCACACTAGTGCTCCAGCGTCCAGATGTGTAAACAACTGCTGAGTGTCCTCTCCTTACACAGAATCTAGTTTGCATTTCATTCTAGTAACAAACCCATCTACACAACCAAATTATTTTCAGACAAGTAGACCCTAAAAAATGTGGGTAAATGCATATGGCCAAAACAATGGTGTTTTCTAAGCCGAACGAAAAATGTTTGATACGAACGAATAATGTGCCCATGAACATGAAAGTTGACATTTTAAACTGGATAACAGTTAAGAAAAGCACATAGAGCAGCACGAACGTAATTAACATAAAAAGAATAGGAACACAGCACAACTACTTACATTTTTGCAGCACTCTCCGGATCTTTCTGTACTGCTCGTGCTCTCCTAATTTGAGGTCCGACCACCGTTTCCTGAGCTGATCTTTCGATCGACGTACCCCGAAATTCCGATGCAGACTCTTGACCACTTTCGCCATGATCTTGGCCTTTCTGACATTGGGGTTGGGGTAAGGTCTATACTTCTCGTCATAGTCGGCCTTCTTCACAAAGGACATATTTGATGCCTTAAATCGTCTCCTTCTGGATCGGGACGTTTCAGGCTTTCCTCCTCCTCCTCCTCATTGGTGTAATTATCTGACACCTGCTGTGTCTCCGCCATGTGCTCTTCCCCCACTGCGACGAACGAGAAGGGGCAGGGAATAGACTAGAAAGAATGCCAGGGCCGGGCGGAGATTCACGCATGCGCAGTGTCTATAAAGCGTAACACGCGTGCGTAGTCCGTACGATCTGTGAGCGGAGGAAGGAGTAACGGAGGCGCCGATCATGATTGCGAAGGTAAGATTTAACATTGGGCCTTTACTGCTTCTAGATTGAGGCCTGGTATTTGCACAAGTTTAGAAGACTTTAGGCTGACATTAGGGTTTGTCTTGTGTTGTGTCTTGCAATGAAAATGGATATCTTGAAAGATAAGGACTTTATGCCAATCTTCATTGATATGTTCAGGGAGCTGTCCTGTGTCTATGGGAGATAAACCACCCTGAATATATGAAACAAACAAAGAGGAAGGCAGCACTGGATAATTTGTTGGAATTTGTGAAGACGGTGATCCCCACGGCAGACATCATCTATTTGAAGATCCTAATTGGTGGCCTGAGGAGCACTTATCTAAGGGAGCACAAGAAGGTCCAGGATTCCCAGAGATCAGGAGCTGCAGATGACATTTATGTCCCCAGGCTGTGGTACTATGACAGACTGCATTTTCTGGCAGGTCAGACTGAACCCAGGCCAGTACTCTCCAGTCTTCCTTCCACGCTTCCTTCCTCCCAGCTGAGGCTTCTGACGCCCAACCTGGGCCTTCCAAGCAGCAACATGTGGAGGAGCCCAGCTTGAGCCAGGTATACCATTCCTCTAAATCTTCATGGTTGTCCAATCAATGATGTTAACTAAATGTTAGTTTGGAGTACTAATTTATGATTGTGATTGATGATGCAAAAACTAAAACCATGTCCCTTTTTCATACACAGGGAAGTCTCAGCCAGGAGGTGGCTGGGCCAAGCAGGCTGCCTGATATCCAGGTCCCTCCCCTACACCTTCAAAGACAAAGTGGCAGGAAGAGGAGTAACCTGGAGGAGGCTGCCATAGGCCTATTTTGGAAGGCTAAAGAGGCCCTGAGAACCCCCCACAGTGTGGAGGAGGACTTTGCTGGCATAACTGCCTGCAAAATGATGCAGATGGAAGAGGGCCAACGACTTCTGTGTGAGTCCTTAAATTTGGAAGCTCTCAATAAGGGGTTGAGGGGCCAAATAACATGTGCTACCCACATTTATGACCTCACACATAGTCCTCCTCCTCCTCCTCCAGGTCCTACTCCTCCTCCTCCAGGTCCTACTCCTCCTCCTGCCACATCTTCAACACCAGAGCCACAGCCAGGAAGGAAGCGTGGAAAGAAGACCAGAGAGTGATGGCCCTGGGCTCAGTCTGGTCTGGCAAAATATGCAGGCTCTTGTAGTACCACAGCCTGGGGACACAGATGTCATCTGCTGCTTTCATGATCTCTGGGACTTCTGGACCAGACTGCACTCCCTTAGATATGGACTCCTCAGGCCACCAATTTTGCAGGAAAAGAATTGATGTGTGCCCTGGGGGTCAAAGGCTTCGCCAACTTCTGCTGTTTCTCCAGCATTGCCTCCCTCTTTGTTTGGTTCTGAGCTCTTAATAAAGGAATTTTTGTTTCAATTATACTCGCCTATGTGTGTTTTCCTTCAAAAAGGACAGTTTGTTTGTGAGGAGGCAGGTACATTTCAAAAATACAATGTGAAATTAACAAGGGACACCAACACCAAGCAATCTCCTTGAGATTAAATAATACAAGATATCAATGGTGTTGTGGTAACTTGACACACAAAACACACACAAAAATATTATGGAGTAAAACCCGAAAAAAAACAAAAAAAACATCAGCCTTGAAAAAACAAAAAAACAAAAATAAAACAACAAAAAAGAAATTTGTTCAGATGTGACAAATCAAAATATATTGAGGGAATCACGATAAATAATAAAGAAAGAAGTTTGTGAGAAGTCTGTGTGAATATGAGCAGCAAAACTACTTCATTCTTCTCACATTATAAAGCAGAAGAGAGTGCGCTGGTTTAAACAATTTAAAACATTGCAGCGTGACGAAAGTGCTGTATCCATTCCGAACGATAATTTTACCAGACCGAGCTGTTCCGTCTCGGAATTTCTTCTGAGCATGCGTGGCACTTTGTGCGTCGGAATTGGCCACACACGGCTGGAATTGACGCAATCGGATTTTGTTGTCGGAAAATTTTATAGCCTGCTCTCAAACTTTGTGTGTCGGAAAATCCGATGGAAAATGTCCGATGGAGCCCACACACGGTCAGAATTTCCGACAACACGCTCCGATCGCACATTTTTCGTCGGAAAATCCGACCGTGTGTACGGGGCAGTAGAGGGAACCTTGTTAACAGCAATGAGGTGAGAGTACCCCTGATGATAGTCAGCAGACAAGATGATCATACAACGCCAGTGGGTACAATTCAGGCAAGCATCAGAAGGTGATGCACAAGTAAAGAGTGAGCCTCTTGAATAGTAGTGGCAGCATATAACTCTCACATGAAGGTAAACATCTGGAGTTTTCTATTTAAGCTGGCTGTGGGGACTCACGGTTTTGAAGTGTACAGGCATGTCATCAGGCTGCTGGTGCTTGGTTGCTGGAACCAATCCAGTTAGGGGGTTCTTAGTGACTCGGTCAACTATGAGTGTGATGATAGTAGTTGGCACAAGAAGGATCTCCACATGGAGCCAGCAGGGAGTCATCTGGCCGTCTACTTACAGTTTCCAGCTGCCGGTGGACTTCCGGTTTGCAGCAATGGAGTGGGAGCTACAAGATGGTAGAGAGCCCGGAATGGGCATCACCTTTTGATTCTTGTATGAATTGTACCCAATGTCACTGTATGATCATATTGTCTGCTGACTATCAGGGTACTCTCACCTCATTGCTGCTAACAAGGTTCACTCTACCTCAACCAGAGTTATCAACTCCACCATCTACGTGACTTTCAGTGCTGTGTTCATTTCGTTTTGATTTGTTGGCACTAAGATGAAGCATATCCTTTCTCATCTATACTACTATATATCCTGATGTTATGATATATCTGCAATTGTAATCACAACTGTACGGAGGACATATAGAGAGCCTGGAGGTCCATGTTTGAGCACATAACTAAACATTAGTGCGTGCCACCAAAGTTTCCCAGGACCCTCTTAGTCCTATACCCACCCCACTGATTTTCAGTATATATCATTAGGTGATGATTTATTTCTCCAATTGCCATCACATCTGCATGGAGGACATATAGCGAGCCTGGGGCACAAGACTAATTAGTAGTGCGTGCTACCAAGGTTTCCCAGGACCTTCTCAGTTTGACTTCACTGTTGATTCTCACCACAATTATTGATCTGTGTTTAGTGACACGTGCGACTGCCTTTTGTTTTGGCTGAGCTCATGGGCATGCATTTTTAGTTTGACAACGTTGTCATTTTTTAATTATCTATTGTGTGCAATTACATATTGATTATGCCTTTTTTTGATAAACCACTTATTTACTTCATTTACCATTTAATAAAGATTATTTTAGGTTTAACCGCTGCTAGTTCCCTCTCCCCTCTTTTCTGGAGACAAGGACAACTTTAGGGTTCTCTCCCTTCTCCTCTGTTTTATGGTACAGGACATGGTTAAAGGCTGCGGACATGGTATAGGAGATGGTTAGGGGCTGTAGACATGGTAAAGGAGATGGTTAAGGGCTGCAGAAATGGTACAGAAGATGGTTAGAGCCTGCAGACATGGTAAAGGAGATGGTTAGGGGCTGCAGAAATGGTACAAGAGATAGTCAGAGGCTGAGGACATGGTACAGAAGATGATTAGAGGCTGTGGACATGGTACAGTAGATGGTTAGGCTGTGAACATGGTACAAGAGAATGGAGATGGTTAGGCTGCAGACACACATGATACAGTTAAAACCTTACCAGAACACTGCCTATGCCTGCTGTGCCTGTGACATGCCTCCTCTCTTCTGCACTGCAGCATGTACTAGTTTCTTCAGACAGTCCCCAGCCCCGGCCGAGTCTACAGGGGGGGGAGCTCTCCTGTGGGGCCTCCCTGCATCCAGTCCTCCTGGCTGTGTACTAAAGATTCTTAAAGGCGCCAAGCAGTGCCGGCACTATGACATCACCGTGCACCTGCCTTTGTCCTCCTGAGCCCAGCTGAGCTTGCCTGAACTGTGGATGCGCAGTTGTAAAGTCAGCCAACCATTTACAGACAGCCCATAAATAGTTAAAATTTATGGACAGTTGGCAACCCTAAGAGGTGCTCCTGTGGTGTGTTTAGTCTTGTGCAGGGATGAGCTGAAATGTTTTTGGATATTATCCTGAACCCACTTGAGCTATCCCACCAGGATGCTGTCACTGCGAGACACTAATCATTAGTGGTTGAGGCATTCCCCACCCTACAGTCGGACATATATACTTCCCTTGTATAGGAGCGACTGTGGGGCGGGAAATGCCTTTGAGGACTATAATTGGCCATCTGCAGTGACAGTTTCCTGGTGGGACAGTTCAGACTAGTATCCAAGCGCAGATGAACTCATCCCTAGTCTTTTGTAAGTGTAGCGCTGGTAGATTTATGATCTACCATCTGATAGGTAAATTTAGTGAATTGCTCGTTATAGGAAGTTAGATTTGCCTCTGTTCCAGCTTGGCTGACCTTGCGTGTGGTTCCACATTGTGCTGGTGGGTGTCGTTGTCGCCATCGGCGGGTGTTGAAAAGCAACGTGTTAAAGCGGATGAGTGCTCCTTTGTCCCGGAGACAACTTGGTGGAGGTGGTCCTCCGAGTTGCATTCTGGAGGAGGGTATTTATGGGACAGATGCCATGTTTAGGGGTTTGTTTTCAGCCACCTGCTGGCCCTCCTGGCCGACAGGTATGTGTTAGGGTATCACCTCGTGGTCCTCCGTTCCGGAGGCCCGCGGCGCTGCGGCGCGTGGGTGGGCCCAGAAGCCTGTCTGGGGCCTACCACAGCAGCCGAGGAATGGTCCTGAGCTGTCTATTTGAGTGAAGAAGCTGGACAACCGAGAAGATCCCAGGGGAGGACCCATCATGGAAGGATCATGCAGAGTGCTGGTCTGGAGAGGGGCCTGATGACTCGGTTGGAGAATGTATCCTGAAGTAGTCTTATTACAAGGTACTGCCAGGTTGGCTTAGAGGTCCAAGTACTGTGTCTGACATTCATCGCGAAAAAATACATCCTGTGGCAGAGGATCGTACGGGTTTATTTCAAGCAAGTCTGTGGCAGAGACTTTTGTTCGTGCTACGTACTGGCTGCTAGGAAAGTGAGAGAGGCCTATCCAGGCGAGCAAAGATTGTGTTCCACAAAAAGGGGATTGCATTCAATTACAGTATTCAACTTTAAAGGATGTTCTAAAGAAACCTAAAGAAAGGTATTTGAGCTTCCCTGCAGTTTTCCTCCTGCCTCTTTCCTGCTACTTCCTTCGTTACTTGGTTCAATAAAGCATTAAAAACGTACTCAAGTGTTGGTGCTTATATCGTCCAGAGGTAAACTCAACGGAACCCTAGACCCGGTGCCGGTGAAACAGAGGTATCGAGAGTGAAGGTAACAGCCGCTTAAACCAGCAGCTCCACCGAGAGTTATTGCTACATAAGGTTTTTTTTTTTTTCTGCCTGGAAACTCCCCTTGATGTTGGCCAATGTGTCCATGCACACTATGGCTTTTTCAGGAGTTTACAGGCATATGAACTTACAGGCAGAAAAAATCCCCACCAAACTCGCATTTTTTGAAAGGAGCTATCGAGCAGAAAAGACACCTAAGCACCCAAAAATGTGCAAAAAAGCCTGAAACAGTTTGAAAAAGCACAAAAAAATAAATAAGAAAATGAGCTAAGGAGAGGGTTTGCGAAAAAAACGCCCATGCTCACAAAAGCTCATAAAAGCGTGCAATATAAATGTGCAAAAAAGCACAAGCGTCTTCAAGCTTTTTAGGCTGAGAAAAAAAAAAAACCTCAAATGCCTGTAAAAGCAGCTTTATTTTTTTGAGCTGCAGTGTGCATGAGTCCTCAGAGCAGTGTGAACAGCCAGCTTTAACAACGCATTTGCAGAGCTTTCAGCAAGCTTTCTTGAGACTTTAAAAAGTACCTTTTCAACTACAGTTTGTAAATGATGAACACCGATCCTAATGGGAGTGATATTTGCCACTTAAGCAAGCTGCTAGCAGGCTTTCAACAAGCTTCAAAAAGTTCTGAAACCTACTAGCAGCTTGTTTAACTGCTTAAAGACCGCCCCACGCAGATATACTGCGGCAGGGCGGCCGATCCATGCCAGATAACATACCTAGTACATGATCTGACACTTCTGGGTCTGGGGTGCGCAATTGGACACAACACACCCGATGTCCGCCAGACCCACCGATCGTTCCGGAGATCAGCAGAACGATCTGCCTTGTGTAAACATTTTGAGAAGGGAAGACAGAGATCCTGTATTTCCACTAAGCAGGAACACTTATCTCTGTCTCCCCACAGTAAATGCACCCACCACACAGTTAGAAAACACTCCTAGGGAACACAGTTAAAGGAGAAGTCCAGCCAAAGCTCATTTGGCTGTACTTCACCTATGGGTCACAGAAGTGCAATTTGCTTTGCACTCCTGTGACCGTTTTCAGCAGAGAATGGACTGAACTCTCCTGATGTCACCATTGTCAGTCCAGGCACCACATCATCCCGACAATGGAGTCTGAATCCGCCAGGTACCTGGACTGACACCCGACTCAGCGAGCCTCTGAGAGACTGAGCCGACCGCTCCGCCCCTCCACAGCTCAGCACTCCAATGAGCGAGGAGGGAGAAGAGCAGAGAGCTGTGAATGACAGTCTGCAGCTCTCTGCTCATGTAGCTCTGAAAACCGAGTGATCGGCGGTGTTCGATTGCTCCCTTTTCAGTGCAAAGGCACCAGGGGGATAGATGCAGCATTGGACCCATGCTGCATCCACCTAGGTAAGTGAATCTTAAAAAAAAAAAAAAAAGGATTCCTTTACTTCTGTTTTAACCCATTGATCGCCCCTGATGTTAACTCCTTCCCTGCCAGTATCATTAGTACACTGGCCATGCATTTTTTTATTTTTTTTAAGCACCGATCATTGTATTGGTGTCACTGGTCCCCAAAAAGTGTCACTTAGTGTCATATTTGTCGCAGTCCTGCTAAAAATCGCTGATTGCTACTATTACTAGTAAAAAAATTCCATAAATCTATCCCATCGTTTGTAGACGCTATAACTTTTCAGCGCACCTTTCAATAATATACGCTTATTGGAATTTTTTTTACCAAAAATATGTAGCAGAATACATATTGGCCTAAATTGATAAAGAAATTCGATTTTTTTTTCATTTTATTGGATGTGATTTAGCAGAAAGTAAAAAAATTTTTTTTTTCAAAATTGTCGTTCTTTCTTTGTTTTATAGCACAAAAAATTAAAACCACAGAGATGATCAAATACCACCAAAAGATAGCTCTATTTGTGGGAAAAAAGGAAAAAAATTAAATCGCCGTAATTACCTTTTATTTTTCTATTCTTCTTTGCACTTCCTGGTTCTCCTCCCGTGGGAGTAGGCGTGTTTCTAGTCTCTCCCAGACTCCGCACAGTCTCCTGGGAGCCAGTCTCAGGCTTCCCAGGATGCCACTGAGCATGTGCGGGAACGAGCAGTGAATGCTGGGAGCACAGCATTCACCACATCCAGGAAATAAATGCTTGTGGGCTTCAAATGCCCACAATGAAGATGGAAACCGCCTGCAGTGAATAATATAAGTTATTCTTTCTGACGAAATCTGACACAGGCGGACATATTACACACAATATGTGAGTATGTAATGCTGAGAAGAAAAGTTTGTGAATGAACTCAAAAAAAAAAAAAACGATAGATAGGTGGACCCCCACTTTAAAACCGCCCCGCTAGCTGCCGAATAGCGCCGCTAAAACGACGGTAAAGCGGCGCTAAAAATAGCGCCGCTTTACCACCGCCGCCCGCACCGCCCGGGTGTGAAAGGGGTAGAGTTGCCACCTCATCCCTTTAAACCCGAACACCTTTGAATTACACAGGTTCTGAGGCTAATTAAATGCAGATAAGGCACCAAGTGAATTTAATTACCACCTTAATCAGCCACAGAACCTGTGTAATTAATATGTGTTCGGGTTTAAAGGGATGAGGTGGCAACCATAGAAAGGGGCCTTATACAAGCTGAAGCCTGGGTAAAACAGGCCTTAAAAAAACAAGACCTCCAAGCAATGCTATAACTAGGCTCCCTGTAGAGGGAGCTTCAGCGTGTTGAGAGTTTCCTTAGAAAGGAGTGTACCATCTTGCTCACATTAAACCTTGCTTGCCACTAAGCATGATTCATCTGTCTCTCCTCTGTTTGCTACAGGTTAGTCAAGCCTTTAAGTTATCCCTATTTACTTGTTAAGTGTAAAGAAAGTATTCATGTATTTGATTTTGTATATTTACACTATTAATCTATATATTAGTTAGTGCTGGGTAACATCTTTGTGACTTATAAAACTGAATTTGGCCTTGTTGCTTAGTATTTATGACTTACCTCCATTATTCTAATTGTGTTGCATGTGCATTACTATTACTAGGCTTCATGCACATGGGAAGAAAAAAAATGCAGCTGGTTCACATTTTTGTGAGCCACATTTGCGTGGGCATGGCAGCCAATTCATTTGAATGGGTTGCTGTGCCTGTGTTTTTAATGCAGGAAAAAGGTTTCTGCACCATTTTTACGCCTCATGCACACTGGACGTTTTTAAAGCTGCTGTTTTTGGCTTCAGGCCTATTTTTTCTTCAGCAGCCAGTAAACTCTCCAGCATGTTATCCTATGTGTCCATGTACACATAGGCTTTTATCAGTGTTTTTTTTGGCAGGGGTGTTTTCTAGCTGGAAAAAAAACCCCAGAACTAGTGGGTTTGAGCAGAAGTTTTTGTGGTAGTATAGTTTTGCTAAACTCGAAACTGCAAAACTCATTCTACATCTAACGCTACTGGCGTGTTTTTTTTTTTTTAAAATAACATCCAGTGTGCATAAGGCCTTTAAATGCAGCCGGAGGGAAGTCGCATGCTGCTTTTGCAGCATGCTATTTCCCGCAACCAAAAATTTGCTGCGGTTTCACATGCGTTAGGGTGCCATTAAGAATAAATGGCAGCCCCGGGCATCTGCAAAGGAGCAGCACTGTTTGGCTGTGGGTGGTTGCAGGTGTGATCTACTCACTGTCCCTTACCCTCAACCACCCATACATGTGTGTGGTTCACACTGATTCACACCAGTGTGGCTTTCGTTTTCGATGTGTGTTGTGTGTGTTTTTTTTTTTTTTTTTTTTTTTAATACATTGAAAATTTTCACAAAGAATAAAGTAATTCCAAGAAACACACATATTGCAGATTTTCCACAGTATGGATTGCATAAAAAGAATAGTATAATAACCAAAGGGAGAATAGAAGACGTATAACACCAAACGCTATGTTTGCAAAGGGGTTGCGTCGCCTATAATAATGACCCTTAGCACATCCTAGACCAGTGATGGCGAACCTTGGCACCCCAGATATTTTGGAACTACATTTCCCATGATGCTCAACTACACTGCAGAGTGCATGAGCATCATGGGAAATGTAGTTCCAAAACATCTGGGGTGCCAAGGTTTGCCATCACTGTCCTAGACCACCTACAGTCTAGGGATTATAGCCTTTCATGAGGCTCTAGAAACTTCAGTGTGATTTCAAAGCCACATACTACTGCGATTTTGACCTGCGACTTCACTTAGAAGTCAATGCAAGTCGCAATGAAATCGCAAACTAGTGCAGGAATCTTTTTCGATGTCGCTGTGGCTTGTGCCACAAAGATTTGAACGGTTCCATTGGCGGCAATGGGGTGCGACTTGCCAATGCGATTTTGAACTGTCTCTGCCTCTGAATGCGGCTAGACCATATTCTGTGTAGGCTCCAGCTGGCTCTGGTAATGCCTGTCCCCCAACGCAAATCTGAGGAACTGCTGGTAGGCATCCTGCAAGTCCACTGAAATCCTCCAGTCTCCTGGTTGAATAACCTGGATTATGGTATGGAGAGACTCCTCTAAATCTTTCTATCCGAATAAATTGATTCACCCTCTTGAGGTTGTTCTGGAGGCAGTCGTTTGAACAGCCAATAATGGCCTTGCGCCACTGTGGACTGAATCCGCTGATTTTGGCAGGGGTCTTGCCAGAACTGGGCCCTTTGGGCAGCCTGGCTCCAACTGCCTCCTGGGTGGGCCTGGCCTTAAAAGGGCTTCTGGGTATCTGAGGGAGCCGCAGGGGCCTTGGCTCTATCTGCGATCTTATGAAGGTTGACTGTGTACCCCTTCTGGAGTCCTTGGATGGGAAAAATCCGGTTATCTGGCGTTCCTCAGGTTGCTCCCTCTGGTGTCTGGACCTTCGATCTTGGGGCAGAAGCCCTGATTTTCCTCCTGTAACCCTGGAGATGGTAGTCTCCAGTTTTGGCCAAACAGCGCCTTCCCATCAAAAGGCAGTTTACAGCAATTCTTCTTTGAGGATGAGTCGGCCGCCCAGAGTTTTAGCAACAATGCTCTTTAGGCTGTGACTGAGCATGGCTCTAGAGGACCATCGAATGATGTCTATAGCTGCCTCACCTGCGACGGCTGCAGAGAACTTTATCTCATCAAGAGCCTTGATGATTTTTTTTTTGGCAGCAGGTTTTTGATCTCGTACTCCAAGTTCTGTGGCCACTCTCGGCTAGGGCTTACTACGCTTAAGCAACGGTGGGCTTACAAGCACCACCTACCGTGAGGTAAAACTTTAAATTCATGTCAATGCATCTATCAAGCATATCGCGGAAGGGGGAAGAGTCTTCCTTTGGAAGTGTCACATTCTTGGCCAGTCTGGTGACTGCCGCATCCACTGTTGGTGGGTTAGATAAAAGAGCCACAGCCTCCTCCGTGAGTGGATACAACTTCTGCAACCTATTGGTTGAGGAGGATTTTCTCTCTCTTCTCCCATTCCTCCTGAAACAGGCCTCTTATTTATGGCATAAGAGGAAAGGTTGTTTCTTTAACCACTTTCCCCCTGCCATATAGCAAAATGACGGTGGCAAAGTGGTTTCAATATCCTGACCGGACGTCATATGATGTCCGGCAGGATATCAAGCCCCTGGGGGTGCGCATTGTGGCGATCGTTGTTGCGGGGTGTCAGTCTGGGTGTCAGTCTGATCTAGGTAAAGAGTCTCTGACGGAGATGCTTTACCACGTGATCAGTCGTGTCCAATCACGGCTGATCACAGTGTAAACAGGAAGAGCCGGTGATTGGCTTTTCCCCACTAGCTTCTGATTATCTGAGCCCCGTCCCCCGAGGATGCCCACACTGGACCACCAGGGACGCCACTAGGACCACCAGGGATGTCACCACCAGGTATGCCACCCTAGACCACCAAGGATGCCAATAATGCCTGCCAAACAATGGGCATCATTGTTTGGCAGGCATTATTGTTTGGCACTGGCATCCATCAGTAACATTTATTGTACAGTGCCGCCTATCAGTGCCCATTATCAGTGCCACCTCATTGGTGCCCGTCAGTGCAGCCCCATCAGGAAGGAGAAAACTTTTTACAAAGTTTTGTTACAGAAACAGAAAAAAAACTTTTTTTTTTTTTTCAAAATTTTCGGTCTTTTTTGTTAGCAGAAAATAAAAATCCCAGAGGTGATCAAATGCCACCAAAAGAAAGCTCTATTTGTGGGAACAGCTACACTGTACCCAATCAAAGTGCGACAGCGCTGAAAGCTGAAAATTGGTCTGGGCAGGGAGGTGTATAAGTGCCCAGTATTGAAGTGGTTAAAACCTGCTTCTTTAGGTTCCTCCTATGGAACCCAAAGGCTTGTTCACACTTGCTGCAGCCTCTGCTATTGCACTGAAAAGCGATCTGTGCTTTAGTCACTTTTCAGAGGCATTTGATACAAGTGTTTCCGCTATGCGAGTTTCAAAGAGCAATTTGCACTCAATGTTGCAACTCGCATGGGGGCTGCCCATTCACTTGGCTGCCCTACGCGTGCAAAAAGAAGCCCTGCTCCTATTTAGGAGAGACAAGCTTGTTTTTAAAGGCGTGTTCTCCCACATGACAATCACAGCAGAATCTCATTGCATTTGGGGTGCCCTAAAAGGATAAAGGCACCTAATGCGTGTTGTGCAGCTATTGCCACAAAATTTGAAATCGGATTGTATGGTGTGGAATAAGTTTTTTTTTTTTTTTTTTTTTTTTTTTTTCTCCTCCTTTTTTGAAGGAGGTTCCGGATCCTCCCATTCCAGTGTAGATTTCACTGCCTTTCAAAAAATGGTGGTATCGCAAAATCACAGCCTGAACCTTCAGGATCCTCTGAGGAGGAGGCGGTATTTTCTCCCTCTGCCTGGAAGGTTGGCTGTAATACTGGGTCTGGGGAATCGGCTCGCCTAATCCGCTGGGCTGGCGTCACCCCTGAAGTTTCTGGTACCCCTCCATTTTAGACCTGGTGCAGGGCCCACACTTTGTTCATCCGCTTCTGTTCCTGGTTGTTCGAGACGACCGGAAAATTCTGCCAGGGCGTCATGGACTACTTATCCCGTATCTCGGGGCCACTTGGTGCTAGGAACTCCATCTTTGGATATGTTATGGTGCCAGTGCCACTGGGTTTGCACACCAAATTTGGGGTTCCTAACACTAAGTGACCCTGAGATACGGGGCCCCAAACTCGGTTCAGAAAATGTCAAGCACTTTTTTGCAGCAGGGAATGACATTTTCCAAACCGATTTTGGGGCCCCGTATCTCGGGGCCACTTAGAGCTAGGAATTCCATCTTTGGATATGTTGTGGAACCAGTTCCACTGGGTTTGCACACTAAATATGGGGTTCCTAGCACCAAGTGGCTCTGAGATACAGGGCCCCAATGTCGGTTCGGAAAATGAATTTTTTTGCTGCAGAAAAGTGCTTGACTCGAGTATAAGTCGAGGGGGGCACTTTCAGCACAAAAAAATGTGCTGAAAAACTCTACTTATACTCGAGTATATACGGTACATTATCCAGTATACCCTATCTCAATTTTGTTTAAACCCCTCTTTCATTTTTATTTATTTATTTTTACCATCACTATGAGTTATTAATTTTTAACACGGAATATGAGCATTGATTGAAAGGTTAATTAAAGCGCAACATATTTTCACTTAACATTCACTTATAGGTGCCTGAACACTTTTTAATGCTTGCAGCTTAATTTATTTAGTTTTCTTTCAGTCACATATTCACAAATATCCATTTCAGCGCTTTAGTATTATTTTTACTTTGAACCCAGACGGACTTCAACATAGTCTGCAGGTAAGAGCTTATCCTGAGTGTAACGGTCTGTAGGTGTTGATCTTTGAGGACAAAAAGGAGAATGGGGTAGGTGGCTCTCAGTCAGGCTTTTATAGAGCTAAACAGGTCCTGTGGGTGCATATAGGGGCGGAGCTTTATCGTATGTATGCTGCCATGTTGGCGTCAGGAAAGATAGTTAACTGTGCTCTGTGCTTTAACCACGTCAATACAGGGCATTTATACACCCTTCCTGCCCAGACCAATTTTCAGCTTTCAGTGCTCTCACACTTTTTGAATACACTGTACTGAAACAAAAATTTTATTATTATTTTTTTTTTTTTCTCACAAATAGTTTTCTTTTGGTGGTATTTAATCACCACTGGATTTTTAATTTTTTGCAATATAAGCGGGAAAAAGAGCGAAAATTTTAAAAATCACTTTTTTGTTTCTATTGTAGAAGTCATTTTTCTTCATAAATTTTGGGCCAAAATGTATACTTCTACATATCGTTAGTAAAAATAACCCACATTTAGTGTATATTAGTCTCTGTGAAAGTTAGAGTCTAAAAGCTATGGTGCAAATCATTGAAAAATGATCACACCTGATGTACTGAAGGCCTAACAAGCCAGGAAAGTACAAATACCCCCAAATGGCCCATTTTTGGAAAGTAGACATTACAAGATATTTAATGCAAGAGGCATGGTGAGTTTTTTTTTTTTTTTTTTTTTTTTGTAATTTTTTCAGAAATAACTTATTTCACACAGCACATGCATACTTGCAATGACACCCAAAAATACATTCTGCTACTCCTGAGTATAGCGATACCACATGTGTGAGACTTTTACACAGCCTGGCCATATACTGAGGCCCAACATTGGAGTAGCACAGTCAGGGGTTCTAGGAGCATAAATTACACATATAATTTCCTGACAACCTATCACACTTTTAAAGGCCCTGGAGCACCAGGACAATGGAAAGGCCCACAAAATGACCCCATTTTGGAAAGCTAACACCCCCATGTATAATCTATGTGGCATAATGAGTCTTTTGGTTAATTTTTTTTTTTTTTTTCCAGAAGTTTTTGGAAAATGTGGAAAAAAAAATAAATGCATTTTTCTTACAGAAAGTTGTCCATTTTTAAGGTATTTCCAACACATAGCATGTACCTGGCAAAAATGACACCCCAAAATATATTCTGCTACTCCTCCGGATACCACATGTGAGACTTTTACACAGCCTGGCCACATACAGAGGCTCAACATCCAAGTAGCACCTCTAGGCCTTCTAGGAGCATAAATTAAACACATATATTCCTGCCAACCTATCACATTGTTAAAGGTCCTTTATATTTCTAACACATAGCATGTACTGTACATACCAATTACAAACTAAAACACATTCTGCTGAGCATAGGGTAAAGAAAAGATTACCTGTGGTTTTAGTAGTGCAGTGGTCCACAGAGGAGAGCATCGGTCCAGGCAGCAGGCAGGAACATGGACAGCGACAGCAAAGCAGGCAGGAATACTGTCCATAGTCAGTACAGGTAGAGATGTTGTCAGCACAGCCAAATCATTGGTGCAGGTAGCAGGCAGGGATGTGGTCAGCAGCAGCAAAAGGATCGTCCATGCAGCAGGCAGGAATACTGGGCATAGTTAGTACAGGCAGAGATATGGTCAGTACAGCCAAAGTATTGGTCCAGGCAACAGGCACATGGTCCATAACCCCTTCCCGCCGAGTGTACGCAGATGTGCGTACTCTGCTTTCCGGGGTTATACTGGGATAATGCCCGCAGGCATTATCCCGGCACTGTTTTTTTAGAGCCGGCGACCGGCTTTCCAGCTGTAACAACCGATGCGGTTAAAAGCCGCTCGGCTGTTATACCGGAGGAGCGGGAGGGGACGGCCCACCTCCCGCCGCTTTTACCGGGCTTCCCGTTCCATTGGGGGGCCCGATGACCAATCGGCTGCCTCCGGCGGTGGGGACGGACTGGAACGAAGCCGCGAGTGGCTTTGTTCCAGCCTCCTAATAAAAAACACGGAAGCGGCGTCATGACGTCACTTCCCGTTTACTCGGCTGCCAATGGCGCCGGTTTTAAAAATAAAGGCGATACGGCGATATGAATACTTTGAAGTGCAAAGGAGGGATTGGGGTCTTTTAGACCCCCGATCCCTCCATAAAGAGTACCTGTCGCCACCTATTACTGTCACAAGGGATGTTTACATTCCTTGTGACAACAATAAAAGTGATCAAAAAAATGTTTTTTTTAAAACACAATTTATTCATATAAAAATAACTAAAATAAATAAGAAAAACATTTTCATGTAAACGGTGTTGAAATCACACATGTGAGGTATCGCCATGATCGTCTGAGTGAGAGCAATAAGTCTAGCACTAGACCTCCTCTGTAACTCTAACCTGGTAACTGTAAACAAAATTTAAAGCGTCGCCTATAGAGATTTTTAGGTACCGTAGTTTGTCGCCATTCCACGAGTGCGTGCAATTATAAAGCGTGACATGTTTGGTATCTATTTACTCGGCGTAACATCATCTTTCACATTTATACAAAAAAATTGGGCTAATTTTACTGTTTGGTTTTTTTAAAATTCGTGAAAGTGTCCCTTTTACCAAAAAGTTGCGTTTAAAAGACCGCTGCACAAATACTGTGTGACATAAAATATTCCTCCAACAATCGCCATTTTATTCTCTACATTCTCTGCTAAAAAAATATATATAATGTTTGGGGGCTCTAAGTCATTTTCTAGCAAAATATACAGATTTTAACTTGTAAACCCTAAATGTCAAAAATAGGCTTAGTCATGAAAGGGATAAAGTCCTGAGTCAGTGCAGGCAGAGTAAGGCCCCTTTTACACGTGCGGACCGTATGTCCGTATTTCATCCATCTGTTTTCGGATGAAATACGGACATACATGCATTCCTATGGGATAGCGGGTGTCAGCGGATGAACATCCTCTGACACCCGATATCATCCGTCCCCGCTCTCGTCCGATTCTGCGGATGGAAGAAAATCCTATTTTTCTATCCGTCTGCAGAGTGGATCGGATGAACATGAACATGGTTCCAGGAGTGGCGGCTGTTGGGCACAGTCCAGTGCAGCCCGGTGAGTGCGATTCTTCTAATCCTGTTACTATTCTTTTACATAATTTGTTGGGAATAAATGTGCAGGGGGGTAGTTCACAGTCGGGGGGTGTAGTCAGGCCAGGGGGGGCGGAGAAGGTATCGGCTCCACCGTCAACATCAGCGCCCCAAACAGGGAATGAGGGGTTGCGGGAGTTGTTAACTGGCCTAAAAGAGCTTGTAGCACGTGTGGAATCGGGGTCAGGAAGTGGTCCGGCGACTGCGTGGACAGCAGAGAGGAATACCCCACAGACAGGGACCACCCCATCTATTGCGGGTGAGGTTCAGGTTTCGCCGGAGGCGGCTGTTTCAACGGTCGGGGTGCCCCCCTCTACCACTGCGATGGCTACGACTTCGGGGGACCAGGTGAAGACAACTGAGAAGAAAGGGGATTCAGTTAGGTTAGCAGATGCGGCAAGGAGCGAGATATATGTCTGCTTTGGGGGCTCATTTAAAAGCAGAGGTAAAGGAAAAAATATGGAAAGGCGAGTACGTGGAAATTTTCACGCTGCTGCCGTTAGAAAAATTTAATCTGGATAGGTTAAAACCCGTGGAAGGGAAAAAGGAGGATGAGGAGAAGCGTAGGTATCGCTTGATCCCGCGAACGCTCCCCAATTGGCTACAAGCATTCGCCATTTTGGCGAGTGTGGTAGGTGAGAAAGCGCCAGAACATTGTTCAGCGCTATTTGTGTACCTAGAGGCCATTAGTGAGGCCCATAGAACATACAGGGGCATGGCGTGGCTACGCTATGATGAGCAATTTCGTCAGAGGATGGCAGTGCGACCGAATCTACGCTGGGATCACAATGACATCAGCTTGTGGATGAGGTTGATGACGGCAGCGAGGGCCCCTAGTCAGTTTTTTCAGGAGGGGTCGGAGGTTCAACAACCCCAGGACAACCGGCCGAGAAAAAATGGGGATATTGCTGGCAATTTAATGAGGGAACTTGCAGATTTGGAGCCAACTGTCGTTTCAAGCACTTGTGTTCCGGCTGCGCGGGATCCCATGCATTGGCAAAATGTTTCAAAAAAGGAAAAGGACGCGCCGGAGATACTTCAGATAAGAGGGAGGACTCCGGTACGGGTGGAAAGGATGCGGCCTTTCCTCAGTAGGTACCCTGACCGGGCAGCGGCCGCCACGCTGGAGGCAGGCTTCAGGGAGGGTTTTCACAATTCTTGTGCCTTGGCGGAGGTGCCGTCTGAGGCCAAGAATTTGAGGTCAGCTTTGCTGCATGCAGCGGTGGTCTCTGAAAAATTGAAAAAAGAAGTGTCATTGGGACGCATGGCGGGTCCTTTTAAGGAAAGACCACTACAAGGGTTAGTGGTCTCTCCCTTGGGTGTGGTACCAAAAAAGGAGCCAAATAAGTTTAGACTCATACATCACCTTTCTTTCCCGAAGGGAGGGTCGGTGAATGATGCTATAGCCCCGGAAGATTGTGCGGTTACGTACACATCTTTTGACGCAGCGGTCTCATGGGTTAGGAGATATGGGCAGGGGTCATTAATGGCCAAGTCCGATATCGAATCGGCTTTTCGGCTGTTGCCAGTTCATCCCGACAGTTTCAGATGGCTAGGCTGTAAATAGGAAGGGGCCTACTATGTAGACCGATGTCTTCCAATGGGATGCTCGAAATCCTGGGCTCTTTTCGAAACGTTCAGTTCGTTCTTGGAATGGGCAGTACGGGATGTGTCTGGTATCAATTCAGTCATCCATTATTTGGACGACTTCTTATGTGTGGGTCCAGCGGGTTCCAACATATGTGCAGTGCTTTTGGGGACGTTGCAGTATCTAGCGGAAAGATTTGGGGTGCCGCTAGCCCCGGAAAAAAGCGAGGGTCCAACGGCGATTATCACATTTCTCGGAATAGAGATAGATTCAAGGAGGATGGAATGCAGGATTCCGCAGGACAAACTGTCGAAGTTGAAAGAGGAAGTCCGAGGGACCATTGGAGTTAGGAAATTGCAACTTCACCAACTCCAATCTTTGCTAGGTAAGTTAAACTTCGCTTGCCGAATCATCCCTATGGGACGAATTTTCTGCAGGCGGCTGTCAGCCGCCACTGCAGGGATCCGGGCGCCGACACATTTCGTGAGTCTGAATAGAGATCACAGGGAGGACTTACGGGTGTGGCAGGTATTCTTGGAGTCTTTCAATGGAAGGGCTTTATGGATGTCTGGGCCGGTCAGCAACTGTGACCTAGAATTGTTTACTGACGCCGCCGGGTCAACGGGGTTTGGTGCCTTTTGTACGGGCCACTGGTCTGCGGCTATGTGGCCGGCGGCTTGGCGGGAGGCTGGGTTCTTAAAGAACCTGGTACTCTTGGAGCTGTTCCCCATTGTGGTGGCAATGGAGCTATGGGGCGAGTCATTGCGAAACCTGAAGGTTCGCTTCAATTGCGACAATCTGGGGGTGGTGCAAGTGGTTAATCGGCTGACTGCGGCATCAGTGCCGGTGGTCAGGCTTTTGCGCCATCTAGTACTTCGTTGTTTACAACTGAATGCGTTCATTTATGCTGTGCATCTACCAGGGACTGAGAACACCTTGGTTGACGCTTTGTCTCGTTTTCAGTGCGACAGGTTCCGGAGGTTGGCGCCAGAGGCAGATCATCAGGGGGTCGCATGTCCCAGCTGGATATGGAACATTGCCTTGGAACAGCAGCAAAATGGATTCAGCGATCCGTGAGTATGGCTACATGGAATGCCTACTCTAAGGTATGGAAGGAGTGGTTTGCCTTTCTGCATGACTTGGGCATGGGATCTGATGATCCGGACGTGGACAAGGCAGTGCTGTATTTTATAATTAGGGACTTTGAAAAGGGTATCTCGGCAGCTGCCATCAATCGTGAATTGGCGGGTTTGGCCTTCCTTTTTAAATGGCAGGGGAGCCGGGACCATACGAAGGAATTTTGGTTACGGCAAGCAGTCAAGGGATATAGGAAAGCTTATAAACAGAGGGACGGGAGGCGCCCTGTCTCTTTTGAAATGCTTAAGCAGTTGATGCTTAGTTTGGAAAGGGTCAGCAGATCCGAGTACGAATGCGCACTATTCAAAGCAGCGCTCACGCTGGCCTTTTTTGGGGCGCTGAGGATAAGTGAGTTGGTGAGCCCGTCAAAGACGGTTCCGGGTGGGCTTTTCCACGGGGAGGTCGAAGTATGGGTAGATAGAGTTCGCATATGGATTCATAGGTCAAAAACGGATCAAGCAGGGAGAGGAAAATATCTGGAGTTTGGGAAGATTGTGGAGCATAGCATATGCCCGGTTAGGCTTGTTGGAGCTTTCATGTCGGTTAGGCCTGCCGTTACCGGCCCCTTCTTGATACATGAGGACGGTTTGTGTCTTTCAAAATACCAGTTTAGGAAATGCGTGGTCAGGGTGGGATGTGACCCTTTACAATTCTCATCACATTCTTTTAGGATCGGGGCGGCCACAGAGGCTGCCAGGGCAGGTTTGAGTCAGGAAGCGATTAGACGTATTGGCAGATGGGATTCGGATAGATTCAAACTGTATGTCCGCCCTCACATGGTTCAAATGTAATTTTAGCTGGGGTTGTTTATGGTTGGGAGTTGGGTTTAAGGTTCATGAGGTTGTATTATCTATTTTGTCTACAGGTTTAAGATGCATGTCTGGTTTGGATACTCGGTCACTCCTACATGTTTTGGGGGGCCAAGAGAGCGGACGTTCGGCCGAACGGCAGACAGCTTCGCATCCCCAGACAAGAGGCCCTCATAAGGTGGATTGGGGTTCCGGCATGCAGTGGAATAGGGTACTGGGGGAAGTGCATAGATTCTCCCGCCTGGACAGGGCCCCTGATGTATTGTTATTACACGTGGGTGGAAATGACATGGGAGCTAGATCCATGAGGGACATTATCAGGGACATCAAGTGTGATTTCTTGCGTTTAAAAGCTGCTTATCCCAAGATGGTCTTAGTGTGGTCTGACATGGTAGGCAGGCTATCGTGGCGCTGGGCTCTATCAGATAAAAAAGTGAATAGGGCCAGGATAAAAGTTAATAAAGAAGTGAGCCGGTTTTTTAGAAGGAATGGGGGCTTAGCCATTCGTCATAGGGAGCTGGAGGTTGACACATGGCGTTATCTGCGCAGCGATGGTGTACATCTCAATGAGGTGGGCACGGACCTATGGTCTTTAGGCTTACAAGAAGGCATACATAGAGGGCTTAGGGTGTGGAGGTGCTCGCAAGGGTAAGGGGTTACCCCTTTCGTGCTGTGGCAGTGGTTGTTTTGTTCCTTGAATAGGATAAGTTCTGTTACAAGTTGTAACATGTGTACCCATCCAAGGATGGGGGGTTGTTTGATTGTACCCATCCAGATGATGTGAGTTTTTGCTGGTACCCATACATGGAAGGATGGGGATTGTAGTTTGTACCTCCAGGCCCTAAGGGTTAACCTGCAGGAGTTAAAATGCCAGGTCACTGGGGTATGTTGTTATAATGCCGTGTCCGGGGTTTCCGACTGGCAGGTTTTAAATTAAGGAGGTTGTACCAGTGACCTAGGTCATAGTCATAGTTCTTACTGAGTAAGTTACCTTAACAAGTTATTTAAGGAAAGACAGTTATTTATATATTTATGTTAATTATATGTTTAAATAAAAGGCTGCAAGGCCATTTTACTCCAGAAACTAGTTCGAGTCATTCCTAATGTTTTTTGGAGGGAGGGTATGTACGGGTAGGATGGTATTAAGTATATGGGCTTAAGTCCTACAATGTCAAGAGCAGGTGAGTATGACATGTTTTAAAAAAAACAAAAATAAGCAAGCCTTTAGAATCACTTTAAATTGTGTGCACCTACACAAGAAAATGCTTGCTGGTTATTCCTCACCTCTGTCCGTACATTATTATGTATGGACAGAGGTGTAGGTACCAATTCGGGGTACTTTGTCGCAGTAAGTGGGCTTAGCACTATATGACCATATAGTGTGACCAAACCCCCGTATTTTTTTAATATGTTCAGGTGTTTTTAACTGGCCTTGCAGGAAATGTCATTTTTGATTGTGTGCGCTGTAAAATATTTTGTACTGTTTGTAGGTCTTATAGCAGCACCATCTTGAATTTAAACGCATTGTAGGGTGTGCCCCCAAATATGTTTTTGTATTATTATTATTATTATTATTATTATTTTTCATTCAACCAGTGTGTTATACAAAAAAATAAGGACTTGATTTCCCCATCCACACACTCGATGAGGAATCCTTCCCACTGAGCTGTTATGTTCTGGTGGCAGGGAGGCTTCCCCGCTGTCAGAATTCACTGATCAGTGCAGTTGACTATAGCCAGTTGCACTGATTGGGAAAAACCCAACAGGCTGGATGTACAGAGGTTGATCTATAGACCAGCCTGTCCATACATGGATAGAAATTCAGCACCATCTACAAATTAATCAGGACACATTCAGGATTTTATTTAAAAAAAACATCTACGTTTGTCATTTTGATTTTTTTGGTTTAGTAGTTAAAACAATCTCTTATATTCAGTCATTTGTTTGGGGCATTTTTATAAAGCAGTAACTGTGATAATCACCAAACATTTACTGCAGGTGAATTTTTCTGGCACGTGTTACTAAACCCACAACGGTAAAATCAGTCTGTACAGTATATACAGTATCTCACAGAAGTGAGTACACCCCTCACATTTTTGTAAATATTTTATATCTTTTCATGTGACAACATTGAAGAAATGACACTTTGCTACAATGTAAAGTAGTGAGTGTACAGCTTGTATAACAGTGTACATTTGCTGTCCCCTCAAAATAACTGGAAAAACAGCCATTAACCGGTTCCCGACCGGCGGAACGCCGATGTACGTCGGCAGAATGGCACGGCTGGGCAAATGGGCGTACCTGTACGTCCATTTGAATGCCCCGCCATGCCATTGCGTGCGTGCCTGCCGGGAGCTCTGTGAGTCGGGTCGCGGGTCCCGCGGACTCGATCGCCGCAGGGATACCCGCGATCGCCTCATGGAGAGGACGAACGGGGAGATGCTGTTGTAAACAGCATCTCCCTGTTCTGCCTAGTGACAAGTGTCACTGATCACAGCTCCCTGTCATCGGGAGCTGTGATCAGAATAATGACACCCACAGCCCATCCCCCTACAGTTAGTAATCACTCCCCTAGGACACACTTAACCTCTCCCCGCCCCCTAGTGGTTAACCCCTTCACTGCCAGTGTCCTTTACACAGTAATCGGTGCATTTTTAATTGCACCAATCGCTGTATAAATGACAATGGTCCCAAAAATGTGTCAAAAATGTCCGACATGTCCGCCATAATGTCGCAGTCACAATAAAAATCGCTGATCGCCACTATTACTAGTAAAAAAAAAAAAATTATTAATAAAAATGCCATAAAACTATCCCCTATTTAGTAAACGCTATAACTTTTGCGCAAACCAATCAATAAACGCTTATTGCGATATTTTTGGTAAAAAAAAAAAGTAAAAGTAGAAGAATACGATCGGCCTAAACTGAGGAAAATTTTTTTTTTTAATATATTTTTGGGGGCTATTTATTATAGCAAAATGTAAAAAATGTGTTTTTTTTCAAAATTGTCACTCTTATTTTGTTTATAGCGCAAAAAATAAAAATCGCAGAGGCGATCAAATACCACCAAAAGAAAGCTCTATTTGTGGAAAAAAAAGGACGTCAATTTTGTTTGGGAGCCACGACCGCGCAATTGTCAGTTAAATCGACGCAGTGCCGAAATCGCAAAAAACGCTCTGGTCAGGAAGGGGGTAAAATCTTCCGGGGCTGAAGCGGTTAATGTCTAAACCGCTGGCAAGAAAAGTGAGTACACCCCTAAGTAAAAAATCTCCAAAATGTGCCCAAAGTGTCAATAGTTTGTATGGCCACCATTTTATTTTCCAGTACTGCCTTAACCCTCTTGGGCATGGAGTTCACCAGAACTTCACAGGTTGCCACTGGAGTCCTCTTCCACTCCTATGACGACATCACAGAGCTGGTGGATGTTAGAGACCTTGCGCTCCTCCACCTTCCGTTTGAGGATGCCCAATAGGGTTTAGGTCTGGAGAAATGCTTGACACCATCAGAACCAAATAAGTTTATCTTGGTCTCATCAGACCACAGGACATGGTTCCAGTAATCCATGTCCTTAGTCTGCTTGTCTTCCGCAAACTGCAGGCTTTCTTGTACATCATCTTTAGAAGAGGCTTCCTTCTGGGACGACAGCCATGCAGACCAATTTGATGCAGTGTGGGAAGTTCCCCAGTTGAAGTCACGAGCGGTGACGTAACGCGTAGGGCGTGGCAGAGAGCAGACGTAACCGGAAGTCAGTAGGGAGGCGCCTCAGACGCCGCTCTTATCCATCATTTTGCAATCTATGCTGTTTTTATTCGTTTTTAATGTAAGAGACCACCCTATCACTTTAATAAACTCCGTTTTATTTAACTATACTACACTATTGGAGGCCTCTTTCTCTCCCTTCCCCATACATCCCACCGAATTGGTGGAGCCCAGGTGGGCAACCCCCCTTTCATCTTTTGATAGGTTTTATATATCGGGAGGATCATCAAACCATCAGAGAAGCCCCACCTGAATCACATCATACAACATTCAATATAGAACCTGTTTGATGCCTAAGGTCATCTTACTTAAGGTGAGAGTTTAGAGAGCCCGGTTTCACCGGATCCCTCCATTTTAAAGGATATCACCATCACCTCTACCCTCCAATATCTGATCCCAGTGGATGAAACACATTATGAACTTTTGATTCATTTATGCACACCAGCACTTTGGATTATCACTTTTATTAACACTTTGCACTTTTTATGCTTGCACTGTTGGTACATATTCGTAGAATACACCTGATTTATATAGTCACTATAAGTTGTATGCACAAGTACTTTTATGCTTTCACGTGATAGATTTGAAGTCACTTTATTATCATTATTATGTTGAGTGTATGTGAACACTTTTGATTTTGCTGCAGTCCACAGAGACATCATCACTATTTACACATTCTTTTACTATTTTTCAATATTTAGTTATTTTATTCTGGTATTGACTTAGTCCGTAAACTCAATATAGCGCGAGGGACTACACCACATTTTCTTTGACACCTGAGACCTTGTAACACTAACGGGTCACACGACACCGGGGAGGGAAAATGGCTAATTAGGCCCAATTTGGACATTTTCACTTAGGGGTGTGCTCACTTTTTTGTTGCCAGCGGTTTAGACATTGACCGTGTGTTATTTTGCGGGGACAGCAAATTTACACTGTTATACATGCTGTACACTCACTACTTTACATTGTAGCAAAGTGTCATTTCTTCAGTGTTGTCACATGAAAAGATATAATAAAATATTTACAAAAATGTGAGGGGTGTACTCACTTTTGTGAGATACTGTACAGTGGTGTATGCTTGTTATACTCACTGTGGAATCTAAGGGGTTAATCCTCTGCATTGTGTAAAAAGGTTTACTAAAATAATTGCATTTCCATGTTCTGTGTACTGTGGGAGACCAGATACAGTGAATGCACGCTACTGGGTTTAGTAACACTATAAAAAGACAGTAAATGATTAATCTGCAGTGAATGTTGGCTTTCTGTTGGAAAATAAAATATTCGAAAGACAAGCCCAAACAAAGCATTGGTACAAAATTAGTAGTATACCAGTATGCATATAACAGTCATAACCCAATCGATAATAAAGTGAAAACTGAATATAAACAATCAACCACAATTTCCAGAGTGTACATATCCAACAATACTTTCAATAGGCTTTAGAAGGGAAAATCCCTACTGAGACTGGTCACCATGAGGAGAACATAGGACTGCCCTTCCATTTTTAGTTTTATTAAAACACCATAGTAAGGAAATAAGTAGATGTATACAGAGAAAGAGAAGACCGAGAAAAGAGAGAAAGTAAGGTGGAAGGGGAACTGGGGAGAGAGAAGAATAGAGAAAAAAAAATACCCTGAATGTGGGTCTCAGGAGCAACTTACAATCAGCTTTGCCCTCAACAGAGTAGACAAACATATTCCATAATTTCCAAGTTTTTTAGTGTATTTTTTGCGCTTATGCTGTGATGTGAGGACCAAGTCTTCCATCTTGTTTATTTCCTCCACTTTATTAAAGCAGAACTTGTCATTTTTTCATCTTTCCATCTATTAAATCTTCTGCCCTTGTTTTAACTTTGGATGGTAAAACATTTTTTTATGCCTGGAAATACCTTATACAGCCCGCTTCCTGTTTCTTGACTGGCAAAAAGCCTAGGCTTATGACATCATACACAGCGCAATCTCTCACTCTCGTGAGGGTTTGCCAGGAAAGGAGGAGGGATGAGTCATAAGAGGGCCAATGAGAGCTGCAGGTGTGTGTCTGTGTAAATCCAGGAAGTGAACAGGCAGCAGCTTCAGTTGCCCACAGTTAAAATGCTTGCATCCAGACTCAGAGGAAGGAGATTTCTGCAGCATATTTGGCAAGTACAGAATCACGGTATATATAAAATATACAAAGTGGTTGGAGGGAAGCTTCAGAATGACAAACATGTTTTTATTACAACTTATGTGAGCTGACTGCAGTTCCTCTTCCTGCTTCCACTCATACGCTGATGACACTCAACTCTACTTTGGCATCACCGGACAAAAAGATCAATATCAGCGACTAGAAAAATGCCTCGCATTGATAGACAACTGGATGACCACTATAGCTCCCTCAAACTCAACGGATCCAAAACGGAGCTTCTTCTCCTCGACCAAAATCGAAGTACAAAAACTAAGACCCCATGGACACCACCAACCATCCTTGGACAGACCATCTCCCCAAGCACCAAAGCCAAAAGTCTCGGAGTCATCTTTGACTCAGATGTCAATGGATGCACAAATAGGATCAGTGGTCAGCGGATCTCACCATCTTCTCCGCCTGCTACTTAGACTCATCCCCTTCATGCCAGAAGAGGACAAAGCAGCAGTAGTTGGAACAATCATCAATTCCAGACTCGACTACACAAACTCCCTCTACATAGGACTACCTAAATACCAGATTGCACGCCTACAAGTTATCCAAAACATGGCAGCAAGACTGGTAAAGGGAAAAAACCCCTGGGAATCCATCTCCTCAAACCTGAGGACCCTACATTGGCTAACCGTAAAGGATCGAATCGCATTCAAGACCCTCTGCCTCACCCACAAATGCACACAAGGAGACGCTCCTCAATACCTATGCGAGAAAATAAAACGCTACACACCTAATCGCAGTCTTCGATCAACTAACCAAAACCTCCTCCTCATCCCCAAGTCCCGCTCCAAATCAAAGAGAGAATGAAGATTCGCAGTCCAAGGACCACGGCTACGGAACGCTCTACCCACCAACATCCGCATGGAAGAAAACCATCAGGTCTTCAGAAAAAAACTCAAGACCACCTCTTCTAGATGCAGGCCAACTAAGGATGGATCAGCGCCTTGAGGCGATTCTGTTCGCATTTGTAGCACTATACAAATCATTCATTCGTTCATTCATGACCAGGCCATTTTTTGCTATTCAACACTGTGAGCCTAGGTTCACATTTGTGCGATGCTGGAACCAGCGCGATTACATCGCCATTCCCGCATTGCACTTCTCTTGCAGGCAGTTCACACTGCCCTCTGCGAACCGCTGTGGGTGTCAATACAATGTTAATGACACCCCCAGGTATGTTCACAGATCGCAAGGCGAACTATGATCTCACACATGAATCAGATGGCATGAGTGAGAACACCCATGCCATCTGATTCTAGGGCGGGGAAAACCAAGTCCCTGCACTATTTTCGTGCAAATCCAATGTGAGTTCAGCCATACATTGGCACCTGCAGAACCGCATGCGATGTCTGAGATTGCAGATATGTGAACCTAGGCTGATACTTTAACTGACAATTGCGCAGTCATGCAATGCTGTACCCAGAAATGTATATCATTTTTTTCACACAATTAGCTTTCGTTTGGTGGTATTTGATCACCACTGGGTTTTTTTTTTTTTTTTTCTTTTTCTTCACAAAAAGATACGTTTCCCAGTGTGCTGCTTCTCCCTTCACTGCCCAGTCACTATATAGGAGTGGGAAGAAGATTAGTAAGTGTTACTAAATTGCAGCAGGAAAAAAAGGTCTTAAAAGGCAGGGCTGTGCTTTAGACGCAGAGCTGTTTATATTTCAGAACTGGATGGACAGAAATAATAATAGTGCAGCTGTTATTCTAATCAATGTATAATACAATCAATTGCGTGCATCAAAGATAACCAGATGATATGAAAACCAATGTATGGTTCATCTGGCGATTCCCTGCACCAAAAAAACAATCGGCAGCTGTTTAGCCACTTGATTGTTTTTATAGGTGGCAGGAGGGGACGTTAACCATAGAGAAAATCGAGGACCAGATCGTCCCCTGCAATCTCTATGACCTTTTTAAGGCCTGGGTGCGACGTTGCGATGTCATGTCCGGCCCGGCAGATGAAAACACTGCCGTGTACTCGGCTAGAAAGGCTGAGATCGTTTTGTTTTTTTTGTTTTTTTATCTCAGCCTTTTCTGCCTAGAGGAGAGATCTGGGGTCTTATAGACCCCAGATCTCTCCATAAAGAGGACCTGTCATGCCCTATTCCTATTGCAAGGGATGTGTACATTCCTTGTAATGGGAATAAAATTGATAAAAAAAATAATTTCAAGGGAAAGTGTAAAAATAAAATAATAAAAAAAAGCTTGCGAACGGATACGTACGTCGCGCCCATGTTTGTAAACGACATACAAACCACACATGTGAGGTATTGCCATGAACGTTTGAGCAAGAGCAACAATTCTAGCCAAGGACCTGCTCTGTAACTCAAAACTGGTAACCTGTGAAAGTTTTTAAAGTGTCGCCTATGGAGATTTTTAAGTACTGAATAAGGATGAGCTCCGGCGTGTTCGCATGGCGCACGTGCCGAGCCCGCCAGGAAGTCGGCACGGCGCAGCGCTAATCACAAGCAGAGAGACATTTCCCGATGTGCGGCTGCAGAGATCGGGAAATGTCTCTCTGCTTGTGATTAGCGCTGCGCCGTGCCGACTTCCTGGCGGGCTCGGCACGTGCGCCATGCGAACAAGCCGGAGCTCATCCTTAGTACTGAAGCTTGGTGTCATTCCACGAGTGTGTGCAATTTTAATGCGAGACATGTTGGGTATCTATTTACTCAGCATAATATCATCTTTCACATTCTACCAAAAAATAGAGCTAACTTTTAGTGTGTGTGGTTTTTTTTTTTTTTTTTTGTTTTTTGTTTTTTGTTTTTTTTTTCTTCATGAAAGCGTTTTTTTTTTTTTTTTTTTTTTTTACAAAAACAACGCGTTTGAAAAATTGCTGCGCAAATACCGTGTGACATATAAAAGTTGCAATGACCGCCATTTTATTCCCTAGGGTCTCTGCTAAAAAAAACATATATAATGTTTGGGGGTTCTGAGTAGTTTTCTAGCAAAAAAAAATTGATGATTTTTACATGTAGGAGAGGAGTGCCAGAATTAGGTCCGGTATGGAAGTGGTTAAAATCACTGTGCCTGTAAAAACGATCTTTTAAAAAAAAAATTTACATAGTTCTTTTAGTGGTATTTGATCACCTCTGCGGTTTTTATTTTTTTTGCTATAAACAAAAGAGCAAACATTTTGAAAAAAAAAAACTATCTTTTTTGAATTTTTGCTATAATATCCCAATTAAAAAACAGAAAAAAAAAAAAAAAATTTTTTTTCTCAGTTTAGGCTGATATGTATTCTTCTACATATTTTTGGTAAAAAAAATGCAATAAGCATATATTGATTGGTTTGCGCAAAAGTTATAGCTGCTACAAAATAGGGGATAGATTTATGGCATTATTATTATTATTATTATTATTATTATTATTATTATTATTATTATTATATTTTTTTTTTTTTTTTTTTTTTTTTACTAGTAATGGCGTTCGTCAATTTAAAAATTTTTTTTTTTTTTATCGGGACTGCGATATTGCGGCGGACAAATCGAACACTTTTGACACATTTTTGGGACCAGTGACATTTATACAGTGATCAGTGCTATAAAAATGCACTGATTACTGTATAAATGTCACTGGCAGGGAAGTGTTTAACACTAGGGGGCAATCAAGGGGTTAACTGTGTTCCCTAGGTGTGTTCTAACTGTGGGGGGGTAGGAACACACGATCGGTCTCCTTTCCCCTGAGAGAACCGGGATTTGTGTGTTTACACCAGGGGTCTTCAAACTATGGCCCTCCAGTTGTTCAGGAACTACAATTCCCATCATGCCTAGTCATGTCTGTGATGTCAGAGTTTTACAATGCCTCATGGGATGTGTAGTTCCACAACAGCTGGAGGGCCGTAGTTTGAAGATCCCTGGTTTACACACGTAAATCCCGGTTCTCGCTCTGTCATGAGCGATCGCGGGTGCCCGGCGGTCACCGGGCCCTCGCATCGGCTTCGAGGACACGCTGTGGGTGCATGTGCGCGCCTCCTACTGCATCTTAAAGAGCCAAGGTATAGGTACGACGGCTTGCTCAAGGAAGCCATCCTACCGCAGTGTAACTGTGGCGGCTGGTCGGGAACCAGTTAATGACCTTGCATACTATGTAGGGTCAAATGGACTTTTGTCCTCCTTGGTTGACTAATATCCTCTTGCCTCTGTTCATGTGTCACTATATTTTTGACTCTGACCCTTTAAGAGCACTCGCCGATCTTCACCCTGTCAGCAATGCATGTATTAGAAAGAGAAACTATACAGTGCTTTATCCTTTTAAAACCTTTATTACCTCCAAAAATTAAAACCATATGCCTTCACATTTTATAAGGTGCTTAAACTGCACCAAGTATTGCCAGCCACAGCGTAGAAGTATTTTATATATGTATATACAGTGCTCAGCATAAATGAGTACAGTGGAACCTTGGATTACGAGCATAATCCGTTCCAGGAGAATGCTTGTAATATAAAGCACTCGCAAGCGAGTTTCCCCATAGAAGTTAATGGAAACTAAGATAATTCTTTCCACATTGACATCTATTGTATGCAGTGCCGCATTTGGCCAGAGGTGGGGGGGGGGCTCGGATGGACTCAGAAACCCTCGGAGAGGTTCGGAAACACTTGAATGGAGTATTTTCGAGTGCATCCGAACGACTCCGAGTGTCACCGGCGCTCCCTCACCTCTGGCCAAATGCGGTACTGCACACCGCAGAGGCTTGAATCCTGCTTGTTTTTTTTCCTGCTCAACAAAAATACTACATCTAGTATTTTGTATGACATCCATGATTTTGTAAGGAGAGCACCAAGTCTTCTAGGCATGGAAATGAACAAGTTGGCGACACTGTAACATCTATTTTTTTTTTTTTAATTCTTCAAGAATGACCTCCTTTTAGTACCTGGATGCTGGATGGAGAGAGATGCTCAACGTGTCTCTTCAGAATTCCCCATAGGTGTTCGATTAGGTCCAGATCAGGAGACAAACTAGGCTTCGGAATCACTTTCACCCTGTTCTTCTTCAGAAATGCAACAGTGGCCTTAGATGTGTGTTTTGGATCATTATCATGTTGAAAAAGTGCACGATGACCAAGGGCATGGAGTGATGGTAGCATCTTTTCTTTCAATATAGAGGAGTACATCTGTGAATTTATGATACCATCAATGAAATGCAGATCCCGGACACCAGCAGCACTCATAGAGCCCTACAGAAGGACACCCCTACCACCATATCTATGCATGCCAGTGTACGCGTATTGTCACAGGAAACAATTTACCCCAGTTTGACTTTCTAATTCTTTAGCTAACTGCAGTGAACTTGCATGGCATGTCTTCAACCCTTCTCATCAGTAGACGCTCCGGTCGAGGTGTTAATTTCCGTGGATGGCCTGGACGTCTCTGTGAAATGGCTGCAGTTCATTCTTTGTTAAATTTTTGTATCACTTTGCTACAGCATTCTGACTGATAAGTAAAGCTTTTGCTGATCTTCTTGTAGCCTTTACCTTTCGCATGTCCTTCTGACATAGCCCATCCCCATCAGGGTAAACAGCCAATGGAATTGGCTGTTTACCACGTCATCAGCTGTGTCCAATCACAGCCGGTCACAACTGTAAACAGACGAGCAGTTACCAGGAGATCTTCTTCTCACACACGAATCGTGTGAGGAGGAGAGCAGGGATCAGTGAGTGATTTGTATATTTTACCATTGCTATTACACATTACTGTGCACCACACGCCCCCCCCCCCCCCCCCCAATTAAAGAGAACCTGTCACCAGGGATCTGTCACACAGCCCATGTGGATCTGTCACACAGGCCATCAGTGCCGCCATCAGTGACCTGTCGCACAGCCCAACAGTACCAGTCTCCATGTCCAAAAGATTTTTTAGACCTGAGGGGGCATATACAACAATCCTTATTATGTCAGATGATGAGAGCAGCGGGGAGCTCTGGTTCAGATTTCGAGCCAGTAGAGAGTAGTGAATTGGGGACCGAATCGGAGGAGGAAACGATCCCTTCTAAAAGAATGAGAATAACAAGATCAGAAGTCCTGCCTACCACCACCAGCGCCATGCACCCCAACGGCACCAACACAAACCAAACTAGACTGCAGGAAGAGGAGCCCAGTGCCAGCACTGGAATAACACACCAAACCAGAAGAATCTGGGCCCAAACCTACCCGATGTCCTGGCAAACCCCTTATAGCTGCCTTCCAGCTCAGGGTTAGCTACAACTCCCCCGCCCCTTTCACCACACAGCCAGGTGTGCAGTCCAACAATATCAATTTTTCTCCAGTCATCTTCCAGGACGACACACCTGAGATGACGAGTCCCACCTGACAGGAAACGCAATCGACAACCAGGTTTAAAAGGCCCCTCCCTTCCCTCTGTCCCTCAGTTATTGATTGTGTTTCCCACAGGATGGCAGGGAAACCATTTGTTATTTTCTATCCTTAAGACCAAGGTCTGAGACCGAGGTCTCCTCCTGGGAAGTCAGATTAAGGCAGTCAGTGGTGGCTGCAGGGTCTGGCAGAGCTTCGCTTATTTCCATGGGAGATCTTTCCCTTTCACAGTTTTCTCAGGGAGGTACAGGTATGTACAGTGGTGAGGGAGGGCTTAGTGAATGGGATGGCTCATACACCCCCCCGACATAGTGGTGGCTGTGGATACGGCGAGGGTCTCCACAGCCCCAGGGACCTTGCACATCCCACTCTCTCCTCCTACCTGACGGTGGCAGATGGCTTAGGAGGGGCCGCTGGAGTATCTCGTTTTTTGGGGGGATGGAATCCCTCATGCACGGCGTCCTGGCTGGATGGCGCGGTGCCAAGAGATCTCAGGCCTGCCGCTGTGTTGAGTCGGCGTCGCTCGGCTGAGAGTGCACATGTCTGTTCTGGGCTACGGCAAAATGGTGGCTAACAGCGCGGCAGGCTCACATAAAGGCAGTAATGGAGCGAGGGTCCGCAGTCCTGTGTCCCCCCCCCCAACCCTTCCAGAGCGATCCTACCTGGTTGGTCGATCCACTAGAGGGATGGAGGAGGATGGACCAAACTTGGCAACATCAGAGATCACCACAGGGGTTGAGTGACTCGGCTGGTGGGGGGGGAGAGGATTTGGGGTCTCTTTTTTTTCTCTCTCTCTCCCCACAGGATACCCCAAAAGGGTAAAAAGCTGACCACAGGGTGTTTTTTATTTTAGTATTTTCAGAGACTGAATGCCCTGCTCAGGGGATGGCCAGTGGGTCTAGGAAAGCCACAGCTAAATCTAAGCATTGTGGTAATTGTAATGAGAAACTCCCACCAGTCCACGCTAAACCCTTTTGCTTCAGATGCATTTATAGGTTGGCAGGAAAAGTCTGTGCAAGCTATGAAGGAGTGCCAGGCGCTACAGGCTGAAATGCTGGCGACCCTCCAGTCCTTCAGGGCTACTGTTGAGAAGCGGCAAGAAGCCCCTTCCACTAGGGAGATCTCCCCCTCTCAGGATGGGACCTCAGCAATTAATACTGGGGGGTCCCAGGGATTGGCCCCCTATTCCGACGAGGAAGAGGCAGAGGCCTCGGACCCAAACTCTCACAAAGGAGAGGATTCGGACCTAGATAGTCAGCTTGAGACTAGACCTGGAGGCCATCTCTTCACATCCGAAGACATGGAGGGTCTCCTCAAAGCAATCTATACCTCTGAGGGTATTCAAATGCCAGCTACTCAGGTCTCAGCACAGGATAAACTATACAGGGGACTCGGCAAACCTCAGGCCAAGTCTTTTCCAGTGTACCAGTCTCTCAAGGATATTATCTTAAGAGAATGGAAGGAACCTGAGCGAAAAATTTTAAAGCTTAAGGCCTGGAAGCGTAGATGTCCTTTTTAAGGCAGAGGAGGAAGAAAAATTCTTTAAAATTCCACGTTTGGATGCTTCATTAGCACAAGTATCCAAACGTTCGGATCTCTCCTTTTGAAGATTCCAGAAAAATCCAGTATCAGATGGATTACGCAGGGCCTGGTATGCCAACGCTGCAGCTATGGGTCCAGCAGTGGCTTACGCTTGTGTGCCAGGAACGCAGATGCATGGGTTGGCTGGTTGTTGGACCATGTTGTACGTGTAAACAAATCTAAGGAGGTGTTAGATTCTTTGGAAGTTATTGGTAAGGCAGTGGCCCACCTGGCAGACGCTGCGGTAGAAACAGAACGACTGCCAAATCAGCAGCCCTTCTAAATTCCGCTAGAAGAGCCCTTTGGGTAAAAACATGGGATTGAGATTTTACTTCTAAGTCGCATCTCTGCGGGGATACCCTTTGAGGGCTCCTTGCTCTTCGGTTCAAGCCTAGAACAAGTCCTATGCCGATCATGAGATAAAGGCAAAAAATTCCCAACAAAACCCAATAAGGATGGGGGGAAAAGTTTTTTCGAGGCCCTCAGTCAAAAGACCGCTTTAAGGGCAAGAAGGAGCCTAGAAAGTGAGGATTTGGTAAAGACAAGGGAAAGGGTGGTATCCTTTATTTTTTTTTCTTGGGCCCGGACCTTCCAACAAGGAGTCCAAATGACAGCAACTTAAAGGTCTCGTGGTTCCTCCCCCAAAGGGAACGGATCACTCAGATCCCTTACATTCTAAGTCTTGTAAGGGAGGGTTACAGACTGGAATTTCTGTCCACCCCTCCTCCAAACTTTATCCTTACCCATCTCCCCAGGGATCCACAGAAGGCAAGAGGCATTTTGGGGAGTATCAGCGTTCTGGCAGAACAGGAAGTCCTTATCCCTGTTCCTGTGGGTCAGATTGGCCGGGGGTTTTATCCCCACATATTTGTGGTGCTGTAACCCTCGGGCAAATTTCGACCGTTTTTAAATTTAAGGAAGCTAAACCGGTACTTGCTTTACAAAAAGTTCCGGATAGAAAGCATTTACACGGTCTGAAGACACCTCCAAGAAGGTGTCTTCATGATCACACTAGACTTGAAAGATGCTTATTTGCATGTACCCATTGCCATGAAACACCAGAAATTCCTGCGTTTCGCAGTTCAGACAGACCAGGGTGTCCAACACTGGCAGTTCAGGGCACTCCCCTTCGGCCTAGCAGCCAGTCCGAGGATCTTTTATGAAGGTCCTCGCCAAAGTGGTGTCTTTTCTACACCTCCAAGGGATAGCCTTGATCCCATACTTGGACGACCTGCTAATTTACAGCCCAACCCGAGAACAGCTCCTGTCAGACCGAGACAGGGTGCTGTCCATTCTAAAATCTCTGGGTTGGATGGTCAGCCAGCAGAAGTCCTCCCTGGATTCTGCACAATCCAAAATCTTTTTGGGTTACCGGGTAGACTCGGTGACCCAGAGAATCTTCCTTCCCCAAGAAAAGATTACAAAAGTGGGCTGTGTCCACTCTTCGGGAAAGAGGGGAGTCCTCTTTGAGGACCATCATGAGTATTCTGGGGCTGATGTCGTCTTGCATCCCAGCGGTCCACTGGGCCCAGTTCCACTCTCGGGGACTCCAGGGATTCCTTCTCTCCTCCTGGGACGGGAGAAGGGAGTCCCTGGACGTAAGGGTATCCCTCTCGGGGGAGGTAAAAAAACTCCCTGCACTAGTGGCTCAATTCATTCAACCTGTTGGGAGGTCGGACCTGGAGCCAGCAGGACCTGGTGAATGTAACCACGGACGCAAGTTCTTGGGGCTGGGGAGCTCATCTAGGAGATCTTTTCGCCCAGGGTCCTTGGGACCGGGAGCAAAGCTCGGATTCCTCCATTTTCAGAGAGCTGCTAGCAGTCGGAAAAGCGTTAAGCTTTTTCAGGGACCAAGTCTGGGGAGAAGAAGTACAAGTCTTCTCGGACAATGTAGTAGCTGTGTCCTATCTGAATCACCAGGGGGGAACAAGGTCCAGCAAATTAATGAGGCTCACCCAGGAAATCCTGGGAGAAGCGGAAAAGACAGTTCTCTCAATCTCGGGAGTCCACATAAGAGGGTCCCTCAATGTGCAGGCAGGCAGACTTTCTCAGCAGGCAACCCCTTCGTCAGGGTGAGTGGGAGCTGAGCAACAAGGTGTTTTCTCTGGTGTGCCAACCTGGAGATAGACTTGTTTGCTTGCAAGAAGAACAGGAAGGTTCACAAGTTCTTTTCTCTTGCCAGAGGGCAGGGCTCCCGGGGAGTGGATGCACTAGCCCAAAGCTGGGATTTTGCTCTGGCATACGCCTTTTCTTCCCCTGGTGCTCATCCACCAGGTTTTGCAGAAACTATCCCGGTCAGACGGGTGCCTTATTCTAATTGCGCCCTGGTGGCCGAGGTGGGCATGGTTCCCCACCCTGAAGAGATGGTCGTTGGCTCCTCCATTCCATCTCCCCTCCAGTCGCGAGTGATTGATACGCTTTTGTCAAGTAGAAAACCAGTCACTAGACAGATTTACGCAAAGGTCTGGAGGGTCTTCTCTCACTGGGCCCAGTCTAGAGAAGGCTTTCTTCAAACAATCCCAGCGGTCCTGGAGTTTCTCCAGGACAGGGCGGACCAGGGTTTAGCAGTCAATACCCTCAGAGTCCAGGTTGCAGCCTTGTCAGTATTTCTGGATAGTAAGCTGGCCCTTAACCCCCTCATAAAAAGATTTTTGTCAGCTAGGGAAAGAGTTACCCCGATGAAAGCCAACAGGTTTCCACCTTGGGACTTATCCCTAGTATTAGATGCCTTAACCAAGGGGCCTTTTGAGCCGGTGGCTCAAATATCAGTTCACTTTCTTTCCCTTTAAAATGTCTTTCCTTCTGGCAATCACGACAGCCAGAAGAGTTAGCGACCTACAGGTTCTGACAATTAAAGAGCCCTTTTTGTTGCTCCTGGAGGTAAGGGTAATCCTCAGACAGGATCCTTTATATTTGCCAAAAGTGACCTCAGATTTCCACAGGTAACAGGAGGTTATACTTACCTTTTTTTGTCAGAACCCCGAAAATGATAGAGGAAAGGTTTAATTTACTAGACGTTAGAAGATGTCTACTGGTCCATTTAGAAAGAGTGAGTGAGTTCAGGAGATCAAACCATTTGCTAATTTGTTTTTCGGGCCAAAAGGGTCCTCAGGCCTCCAAGCCAACGATAGCCAGGTGGATTAAACAGACTATCACTGTAGCCTATGAGCATTCGGGAAAACCTGCCCCAACTCATTTAAAAGCTCACTCTCCACTAGATCTCCGGCGACCTCCTGGGCAGTGAGGGCAGGCGCTTTGATTGATCAAATCTGCAGAGCAGCAACTTGGACGAGCCAAAATACCTTCCTGAGGCACTACAGAGTGGAGCTGTTGTTATCGTAGGACTTGGCATTTGGCAGGAAGGTCCTACAGGTCCTTCCTACAGGTCCCACCCTAAGGAAGGCCTGAACTTGTTCATCGTCTCAGGTGTGCCGTCCTGTAAGATGACTGGAGAAAATTACCAGTTACACTTACCGGTAACGGGTTTTCTAGGAAATCTTCCAGGACTGCAGGCCTACTTCCCTACCCCTAATTGTTGGTGGTGGTGTTTTTTTTTATCACAGAATGTACCCTCTGGCACCGGTGTGGGGAGGGGCCTTTTAAACCATGTTGATTGTGTTTCCTGTCAGGTGGGACATTTCATCTCAGGTGTGCTGTCCTGGAGATTTCCTAGAAAACCCGTTATCGGTAAGTGTAACTGGTAATTTTCTCAATTAGATTACGATTTGTTTTTCCCACAAGATTTGCTGCAGTATATTGTGGACCAGAGAGATCTCTTTGAAGAGCAATTTATTGCCCCAACCCCAATTCATTCTACGCCGTATGTTTAATTGGTGATGTCTCACACTAGACGATTTAAAATTGTTTTTGCGCCTTCCATTCAATATGGGGCTTACAAAGAAAAACAACATACATGCCGATTTATTCTGCTGTCATGTCCAGGACACGCTATGACATAAGTATGCGCTTCCTACATTTTAATGCCCTCCCTGAGATCATCCCAACCACGATAAATTGTATAAAATACGCCCCCTAATAAATTTTTGTTCCAATCGATTTGTTGAAATGTCCCAGACCAAAACATTTGTGTGGACAAATCCCTTATCCACCTTACTGGCAGCTGAAATGTAAACAGTATATTCCCGGTAAGAGGACCAGGTACGGGTTGAAACTTTGCAAAACAGCCACAGGATATGTGTACACCTTCCGCGTGTATGAAGGCAAAGACTTCCGACTCCGGCCCCCTGAGTGCCCAACATGTATCAGAACCAGTGGAAAAATTGTCTGGGACCTGACATACCCCCTGCTCAAAAAAGGCTAATAATAATTAAAAAAAATATATTATATAAATAATATTATATTGTGGACAGTTATTACACCAGTTTTCCCTTTTTCGTCACCTGTACCGTGAAAAAACTCTGGCCTGCGGTACCTTCAGAAAAAACAGGAACGACTTCCCACAAAATGTAGTAACAAAAAGGCTACAAAGGGAGGAATCCCCTAGTCTGAGGAATGAGGAAGTGTTGGCCATGAAGTAGAGGGACAGGAAAGATGTTTACGTCATGTCCACCATCCACAATGACACCTTGGTGGAGATTCACAGAAGATGAGGTCCCACGGTGTCCACAAATATAATCAGTTCATTTGGGGGAGGGGGGTGGATTTAAACGACCAGATGCTACAACCATATTTATCAACCCGAAAGTCTTGTTTCTGGTATAATAAGGTTGCAATTTATCTCTTCCATATGGCCATGTATAATTCGTATATCTATAAAAAGTCAACAGCAGGCCAACCCAGCACCTACCTCAAATATATTGAAGAAGTTGTCACTGCCCTGATTTACCAGCAACGGCCTGCCCCAGGAAACATTTGCTCTGATTGTGTGAGTCAATTTCATGAGCAACATTTTGCCGATAACATTCTCCCCACAGAATCAGGAAGAAGTCACATAAGAAATGCCATGTATGCAACAGAGGAGTAGTTAGAAGAGACGCTAGTTATCATTGTCCCTAATGTCCCTTCCAACCTGGCCTATGCATCGGTGAATGCTTCAGAAGTTAGCACACATTCATAAGATATTCGTTCCTCTTATTTCTAACATCCTGACATTTCCCCGTTTCAAATACCCGTGCGGTTCATTTACCTGCTACCTCATTTCTACCTTCCACATTAACTTACCCTGGCCTGTTTACCGATGATGCCTTTGCCTGCAATTTTAACCACTTCCTGCCGCCATATAGCAGAATGATGGCCGGAATGTGGTTTCATTATCCTGACTGGGCGTTGTATGATGTCCAGCAGGATAAGCCGCGATCGTTGTAGTGGTGTGTCAGTCTGACACACCGCATTTCTGATCTAGGTAAAGAGCTTCTGACATAGGCTCTTTACCATGTGATCAGCTGTGTCCAATCAGTGTAAACAGGAAGAGACGTTTTATCGGCTTTTCCTCCACTCGCACTGACAGACACGATTTAAAGGAGAGCCGATCGGCTGCTCTCCTGACAGGGGGGTCTGCGCTGATTATTTCCCCCCCCCCGAGGATGCCCACCCATGACCACCAGGGATGCCAATCAGTGCCCATTAGAGATGCCCATCATTAGTGCCGCCTATCAATGCCCATCAGTACTGCATATCAGTCACCTATTAGTGCTCATCATCAGTGCCCATTCATTAGTGCCTCCTTATCAGCCTGTCAGTGCAGCCTCATCAGTGCCCATCAGTGGAGAAAACTTACTTATCTACAACATTTTATAACCGAAACAAAAAAACTTTTTTATTTTTTTTTCTTTTAACATTTTTGGTCTTTTTTTTTATTGTTTAGCAAAAAATAACCCCAGTGGTGAGCAAATGCCACCAAAGGAAAGCTCTATTTGTGGGAATAAAATGATAAAAATGTTGTTTGGGTAGAGTTGTATGATGGCTACATTGTCATTTACAGTGCAACAGCGCTGAAAATTGGCTTGGGCAGGAAGGGGGGAAGTGCACTGTATTGAAGTGAAGTTAAACTACATTTCTGACTTCCACGTGCACCAACCTCGGCACGTTAATAGACCGTGCTTTTTGCCTGCCACTTGGACTGATCTTTTGCCCTTCTACATTAGTACACAGGGGTCTCGCATATGTGAGGGGCTTCAGAATAGTGTTCTGAGTAGAGCAAAACCGTTTTTGGTTTTCTGTTTTCCCAGAACAGGGCCTGGAGTCCAGAAACTTCAAAGAGATTTGGGTGGGAGAAGCCTCTACCCCTGTCCCCATTCTTTCCTGTCAGAGACCCTAAGCTTTGATGGTTCTTCCTGCTGCCTGGACCAATACTTTAGCTGTGCTGACCATATCGCTGCCTGTAATGATCCAAGACTTTATGGACCATGTTCCTTCCTGCTACCTGGACTAATACTTTGGCTGTATTGACCATATCTCTGCCTGCTGTCTTTACTATGGACAGTATTGCTGCCTGGATGACTCCTTTTGCTGCTGCTGACCACATCTCTGCCTGCTACCTGGACCAATGCTTTGGCTGTGCTGACAGTATCTCTGCCTGTTCCCTGTAATGACTATGGATAGTATTGTTGCTCGACGGATTGTTTTTGCTCTCGCTGACCACATCCTGCCTGCTGCCTGGACCGATGCTCTCCTCTGTGGACACTACACTACTGAAACTACAGGTAATCTTTTGTTTACCCTTTGCTCAGCAGAATGTATTTTGGGATGTAGTTGGTATGTACATGCTATGTGTTTAGAAATATGAAGGGCCTTCAAAAATGCAATAGGTTGTCAGCAAATTAGTAGTATGATTTTATGCTTCTAGAATGCCTGAAGGTGGCTACTTAGATGTTGGGCCTCTGTATGTGGCCAGGCTGTGTAAAAGTCTCACATGTGGTATCTCCATACTCAGGAGTAGCGGATTGTATTTTGGGATATAATTTTTGCTATGCACATGTTATGTGTTAGGAATATCGTATACATTGACAACTTTGTGTAAATAATAATAAAAAAAAAAAAAATACAATTTTTTTTCACGTTTTCCAAAAACTTGTGGAAAAAAAATGACATCTTCAAAAGACTGATAATGCATCATTGAAAATATACGTTGGGGGTGCTTGTTTTCCAAAATGGGGTCATTCTGTGGGCATTTCCATTGACCTGGTGCTCCAACCCCAAAGAGAGATGGGTCGACATGAAATTAGATGTGTAATTTATGCCCCTGGAACGCCTGAAGGTGCTACTTGGATGTTGGGCCTCTGTATGTGGCCAGGCTGTGTAAAAGTCTCACAAATGTGGTACTGCTATACACTGGAGGAGTAGCAGAATGTATTTTTGGTTGTAATTGCGAGTTTGCAAATGCTGTGGGTGAGAAATAACTTGTTAATTTGACAATTTTATATAAAAAAAATTATATATACACACACACACACACACACACAGTGGGGACAGAAAGTATTCAGATCCCCTTAAATTTTTCACTCTGTTATATTGCAGCCATTTGTTAAAATCATTTAAGTTCATTTTTTCCTCATTAACCACTTCAATACCCAGCCATAGTCAAATGACGCCCACAGATGGGATCTCCCATCCTGGGTGTGCATCATATGACGTCCTCTGCTTTCCGCCGATACTGCGGGGGCCCGCAGAGCGGCGATCGGGGATCTGGCGTGTCCCTCGGGACACAGCCATTCCCCGATGGGGGTATTGCAAGTGGGGTGGCGGTGGGTACTCTGGTGGTGAGGTGGCGGGTACTCTGGTGGCAGGTACTCTAGTGGCATCTGGTGAGGTGGCAGATACTCTGGTGGCAGGTGGTGAAGGGGATATTGGAGCGGTGAGCGGCGGAGCTTCCAGAGCAGCGTGACCGGCTGTCATTGGTCACTAAGCAGAGCTGCTTGTGTAGCGGCGTGCATGGCGCCCGCAGTACGCCCCCGGGGGCGGGCAGAGTGGCGATCGGGGCTGAGGCTTTTCCCTTGGATACAGCCCAGCCCCGATCAGTGTAAAGGGCCAATGAAATTGGCTCTCTAGTGACCAGCTGTGTCCAATGACAGCCGGTCACTAAATGTAAACAAACACTGTGTGTAACTGCTGTTGCTGGGTTCTTCTCTTCACACACCGATCCAGTGATCAGCTAACAGTGAGTTACATATTAAATTACTATATACGAACTACTGTGCCCAGATTGTCCCCCTAAATGAAGAGGACCTGTCATCTAGTACCTGTCCATCAGGTGTACCCGTCACCTGACCCCCTGCCACCAGAGTACCCACCACCTCACCACCAGCCACCAGAGTACCAGCTACCAGAGTGCAAAAAGGTAAAAATAAAAAACACCACTTATATGAATCTGCACGCGTCAAATCTATAGGGCAATGAATCAAAACCATTCTTCAATGAGACGGGCTACCTCCCAAGTAGCAAAAAGACTATGCAGGTGAATAAAGTAGGAAAAAGACCAGGGTGGCCCCAGGAATGCTATCGGAGGGCGAAGCTACCACGTAATTTGATAAATTGCAAAAACCTTTATTGAAAAATTGCACAAACATTAAAGTGAAGATCCCACATATGTGACGTGAAACCACACAGGTGGGGTCCGTTCCTCCGCAATATCTGCTGACAGTCTAAAACAAACATATAATAACAAACTGTAGGCAATACAACGTTGTATAATAAAAAATAGATGCTGATGAGGCAAACCCTTCCCTGAGTCCCCAAGCTGAGCCTGCCTGTTGACGTTGAAGACCCAATGCTGGATGATGTAGGACAATATCCGCTGAAATCAAGAAAACAGCTGTAAAATGTCCCAAGTCGTTGCTGGAAATATATGTGCCCAAACTAGGGCTTGAGTAATTTCACACACTTGTCTCAATGTGAACGAATGGGGCACAAAAGTTGAATGCTGCTGATTGATTGGGACAGTGGATATATCACAGTAGTAGTCCTACCAGTGTGGATATAGAGTCAAAGCACATGCATGTTATATACTGTTGAACATTCTCCTGGATGGAGTGTGCCTGATCCAATAGGGTTGGATTAAATACGGAAGACAAACAGATGCTGAAAGTGTAGAGACCGTAACTGTGTCTTTGTGAAGCGTTACCCAGCCAGAAGTCTATACGGAGTGGGTGAGTGTAAGGACATGCACCAAATTATTAAGCCAGTCCATATAAGATTCTTACCCGTCCTTGGGCTATACGGTAGGTCCAGCAGGTGTCTTCCGTGAGTCAGGCGTGAATCGACCCGGGTGGCCGGAACAGACTCGTCGGAATGTGCCTCTTACTTCCGACAGGGGAATCGGCTGTTCGCGCTGGAGGACACAGGATCCAATTGCATCCGGGTCAAGTGTGCAGATCACTCCATAGGTGTGTTGCCAGTAGAGGGCACTTGTTCAAAAATCCATGTCATGCTGGAGAATGTCCATATGCAATGTCGCCATGCTGGCAACGGTATGGGCTTGCTTGGGAACAAAGGGGGGGAGCCCCCAGTGTCTATGGCATCGCTATGTCGACACGTTAAGTGCTACAAAACGAGCACTTCATCTGGACATTGTGCTATTGTAATCGATATCATTAAATAGGGCTATCTAGCCAATCAAAAATTTCCACCGCACATTAGATTATTTATCGCCACCTTGTGGAGACAGCATAAAACTACAGTGTATTATTCTAAGCACACAGGTATAGAAACCCAACGAAACCTTGATATAGTGTATATGAAACATAGTATTTATGATTAATCCAAAAATAGGGGAGGGGGGAGGAGTCAATCACTTCAGTGAGGAGATTAACAGGGGTATGGGCCAAGCTTGTGGAGTAATATATGAGAGGTCTGGGCCAAACTTATGAATAATGTAATGATTTTGAGGGCAAGTGACAAAGACAAAAACAAAAAACAAAGCAGGGACAGGAAGGTCACAGAATCCTAGGGCAATCAGCCCCACTATATATAAGCAGAGGAAGGGACAAGGCAATAGTGTACACATGGATTGCCTCCCACAATGTCACTTTACCGTAGAAAGGTGGTCATGGATCAGGGTTCCAAGAAGACCTTGAGGCTAAGCTCAAAATTGAGGCCCCTAGGCTGAAGAGTCTGAAGCCTATATATCCATGATTTTTCTTTCTTCAATAATACTCAATCGAAGTCGCCTCTGCGGTCGGACAGGTTCAGGGCAAAAAAGCCCTTCACACTGGGCCCAGATGTATTGCCCTTGTGGAATTCAAGGAAATGTTGTGCTGTTGGGGTCTCCTCCTTAAGTCGAATGCTTTTTAAATGTTCAGCAAATCTGACTCGCATTTGGCGCTTTGTCTTGCCTACATATAACTTGTGACAGGAGCATTGTAGGATGTATAGGACTCTAGATGTACTGCAGTTAATAACTGACTTAATTGCATATTCATGGTTCGAGTCCGAATCACAGAATGTTTTGGATTGATCGTACTTACACGTTGCACAGTGCCCACAGGGAAACATTCCCTTCACTCTGGGCATGTCTGTGAGCCAGTTCCTATTTATCGAACGTTTACATTCCAATTCTACTAAATCATTTCTTAAATTCCTGGCTCTTTTAGCTACCATCAAGGGTCTGTCGCCAACAATCTCTTTCAGCCTATCAGGTCTAGTAAGGATGTGCCAGTGGTCAGAGAGAATGGAAATGTATCTGTTGACATTGCATTCCATAGGGAGTGATGAACCTAATTGGTTCAATTGCTTTGTCCATGTCTCTCTTCTGGGATATGAGTAGATCGGCTCTAGTTTTGCATCCTGCAATCATCCTGGCTCTTTTGAGTGTGCGATGTGGTTACCCACGTTCCCGAAATTGCCGATACAATAGCTCGGACTCCCGACGATAGTCCTCTTCAATGGAGCAGTTCCTCCGTATGCTGGGATACCTCGTATGAGGGAGCGGGGATGATGACTGTTGGCACGTAACAATGTGTTTGCGGCTGTCTCCTTGTGGAATGTCGTGGTAACCAGTTTACCATTATCTACCCCGATGCAAAGATCTAAAAATGAAATTTCGCAAGGGTCTGCAACGTATGTCAACCGTATGTTACGTGTATTGAGTCCCAATTCGTCCATGAACTCCGAGAGTTCCTGACGGGTGCCTGCTTATACCATGAGCAGGTACAGGGACAAAGCGTAGACCATCTCCTCCTCCCACCATCCGAGGTGGAGACAGGCATACGCCGGTGCCCATGGGGCTCCCATGGAGGTGCCCCGAAGTTGTTGGTAGAAATGGTCCGCGAACTGAAAGAAATTGTTCTTAAAGGCCAAATCCAGAAGCTCCAAAATGAATTCATTGTGTGCGCCCATGTTAGGAAATCTCTGATCGAAGAAGTGGTATACCGCCAGGGTTCCCCACTCATGTGGGATAGACGTGTAAAGGGACTCCATGTCTATCCCAACAAGAAGGGCCTCCCGCGGGACAGCCAGGTCAAGGATTTTGTTCAACACATCCCCTGTGTCCCGAACATATGAGGGCAGCAGTTCAACCAGTTCCTTGATCAGACAGTCAATGTATTTCCCGAATCTCTCTAAAGGGCCTTTTATGGCCGAAACAATTGGCCTCCCCGGGGGATTCTTCATGTTTTTGTGTATTTTGGGTATAATATAAAATACTGGAAGATTGAAGTCTTCCACTCATGTTCTTTTTTTGGTTATTAGTGAAGCTTCAAGAGCCCAGGACAGTCAATCGTTAATAAGGGATCAAATGGGTTATGGTCACATTTTTTGTATGTAGACTGATCAGAAAGCAGACGGTGTGCCTCTGCTTCATACATATTTATTGGAAGTAGTTCTACATTGCCCCCCTTGTCACTAGGTTTGTTATGATCTCGTCCGATTTACGGAGTTCCATTAGGGCTTGCCGTTCATCTGACGGCAGATTGCCAGTATCATTGATGTGCCAGTTTATCTTAGCTAAATCTTCCTGGACCAAGTCCAGGAAGATACCTAGTCTCTTGTCTTTCCTGAACTGGGGCATTTCGTAACCCTGCTTCCCTCCTGCAGCTACAGCTGGCAGAGGTTCTTCATCAGAGTAAATGTCACCACCTTCAAAGAGAGACTCCAGGTGTTTAAGGGCCAGGGTGTCTCCTGTACTGAGCTCTCTAATAACATTGCGTGCACTGGGTCTGTCTGAGTATAGGCATCTATAGCAGACTCTCCTGAGGAACAGAAGAAGAAGAAGAAGAAAAAGAAAAGAAAAAAACACGAGTCACACTATAAAAACAACAAAACTAGTGAAACGTGTGAGTCACCCATAATGGTGAAATTTAAGAACCATGTATGTAGTGATTTATGGGTGTCATAAATTTAGAGTTGCTGCTTTTCATTCATATTATATGTTTTTGGGTTCATCCCCCCCCAATTTCAATTTTATATGTTTATATATTTCACATGATTTAGCGCGTTTTTAAATATTTTTTTCTATTCTCCTAAGGAACAGATTGAGGTCCTTAAAGATCTCAAACTCATCCATGTCTGCTGAGGGAGAGAAAGACGGCCCCCTGCTCGAGTGCTAGATGTCTTTTTTCCAACTTAATTTGAGAGCTTGATGATTGTGAGGTCCTCACCTCTAGCCTTCTCTGGCATGGGGTCAATCAATGATGCTGTCTTTGACTCCTTGTGATTGTGTGGGACCCTTTTTGATTTTCGCTTGTTAGTTTCTATTGTCCTTTGCCGTAACTCCTTCCACCTCCTGTTGCTTCTACTTTGCCTTTCTTTAGTATACCTCTGGTGGGAGGAGGATCACGCTCCTCTAATTCCAGTGGATCTTTGTCTAAAAAAGACACTGTGTAGGATGTCTCGTCTTCACTCCCAGAGGATTGGGCACTATGATCGGTGCCTGCCTGAGAGGAGTGTCTGCGTTGACGAGACCTGCCGCGATGGCCACCTGTGGTCAGATCGAAAATATTGCCTCTGGCCCAGTCATCCAGGTCCCGTTTGAATTTACTTTGCTTGGTAATTTTAAGATTTCTCTGTGTTTTGTCAACTTCTTTTTCAAGAGTATCATATTCAATTTACCAAACTCTGCACGATCTTTAAAGGGCTCTAATTTAGAACCACTAATGTCTATCTGCTGCTGTAATGAAATTAGTTGGTCCTTTTCCTCCTCCACATGAGCCTCATAACCTCCAAGCCATGTTTAATACATTCTGCTTTCCATTTGGATAGGAAATTTTTCGTATGGAGGTGAGCCGCAGGCACAACTCTTTCCCTTAAGCCACGAGGGATGATCCCCCTCTGAATATAGGACTCCATGACATGGACACGGACTCCAATGACAGGACATCCCACTTGCGGTTGAGGGATTTAATTATACGTTTTTTATGCTCCTTAAATAAGCGTTTAATCTCGTCTTGTGCCTGTGGCTCCACCCCAGACGCCCCCTCATCAATTGTTGCTCTTATTTCTTGGTCAAATTCCTCACCAAGTACAAATGCCATTCTGTGTGACTGGACACCTGCACCTGGTTATCAACCACCTGCCACCAGAGTACCTGCCACCTCACCAGAATACCCGCCATCTCACCACCTGCCACAAGAGGCATACCAAATACTCAGTCTGACCGATGAGAGCAATGGGGAGCTCTCACCGCTCAGTTCTGATTCTCGTTCGGAATATGAGCCCCCCGAAGGCAGCACATCAGGATCCCAATCGGAGGAGGAAGCAGTCCGTCCAAAAAGAAGACGGTCTGAACACCAGGCAGCTACCAGCAGTGCCAACAGTGGTAGACCCCAGGAGGAGAGCCCCAGTATAAGCGCTGCTAGACCCCAGGAGGAAAGGCCCAGTACAAGTGCACGCCAAAGAATTGGGGCCCAAACCCAGCTTCCAGATGCCTTGGCAAACCCATTGTGGCTGCTTTCTACCTCAGGGTCAGCCACGATCCCCCCTTTACAGGACAGCCAGGTGTGCAGGTCAACACTGCAGGTTTTTCCCAAATGGATTTTTTACATTTATTTTTCCTGACAAATTAATTCAAGGCATCGTGGACCAAACCAACCTTTTTGCCCAACAATTCATTGCAACCAACCACTGCTCCAGCTATGCCCGCCCTTTTGAATGGAGAACCCTAACAGTGGTGGAGCTTAAATTGTTTTTAGGCCTAACGCTCAACATGGGGCTTACAAAAAAAAGAAATGCATAAGTAATGGTCGACCAAATCCATCCACCTTATGCCAATTTTTTTCATTGGCCATGTCCAGGTCCCGATGCGAAATTATGATGCGCTTCCTACATTTCAGCGACAACTCACAGTGCCTCCCCCGAAATCACCCAAACTTTGATAAACTATATAAAGTTTGCCCCTAATTAATTTTTCCAAGAAGTTTGCCAAACTTTATGTCCCTGACAAAAAACATATCTCTGGACGAATCCCTGGTGCATTTCACAGGCCGGCTGGGAATTAAGCAATATATCCCCAGTAAGAGGGCGAGGTACGGCTTGAAGCTCAACAAGCTCTGTGAAAGCGCCACCGGTTATGTGCACTCATTCCGCGTGTACGGAGGCAAAGATTCCCAGATCCAGTCCCGAGTGTCCATCATACATGGGAATATGTGGAAAAATAGTTTGGGAGTTGGCATTCCCACTCCTGCAAAAGGGGTATCATATTTACATGAACAACTATTACACCAGTTTGCCCCTTCTTCGCCACCTGTACCTAAAAAAAACAAAAAAAAAAACTTTGGCCTGTGCTACAACAAGGAAAAACCGAAAGGGCTTCCCACAGTGTCTTGTCACCACAACCATTCAAAGGGGGGAATCGGCAAGCTTGAGGAACGAGGAAGTGTTGGCTGTGAAGTGGAGGGGTAGGAAAGACGTATACATGATGTCCACCATCCACGATGACACCTCGGTGGAACTTCGCAGAAGAGGCGGTCCCATTCGCAAGCCTTCCTGTATCAACAAATACAAACGATGGATTTAAACGATCAAATGTTGCAGCCCTATCTTTCAACACGAAAATCCCTCTTCTGGTACAAAAAGTCGCAATTTAATTATTTCATTTGGCCCTTTTTAAATTCTTTCATCTACCAAAAATCAACGGAAACACCCACCACCTTCATAAAGTTTATTGAAGACATTTTCACTGCCCTGATCCACCAAAAAAGATCCCCCCCCCCCCCCCAGAAAGCATTCACTCAGATTGTGTCAGCAGACTACATGAGCGCCATTTTCCGGACCATATTCCACCATCGGGATCCGGAAGATGATGCCAAAAAAAATGTCGGGTGTGCACCAATAGAGGAATTAGGAAAGACACCAGCTTCCATTGTCCGGACTGTCCCTCTCAACCTGGCCTTTGCATCGGAGAATGCTTCAAGCGATATCACACTCTGGAAAACTGTTAGCCCATATTTCTAATACTGCCATTTCCCCGTTTTTTAATTTCTGTCCTGAATATTTCCCAGCCTCAACCATCCATATCATTGTCTTCCATGTGAACTGACCCTGGCCTGTTTCTCGACTATGCCTCCTGCCTACCGTCTGCATTGTTTATCCGCCATGTTTCTGCCTTTCACGTGAACTGACCCTGGACTGTATCGACTATGCCTCTGCCTACCGTCTATTTCTGCCTTTTACCTGCACTGACCTTGGCCTGTTGACCATGTTTTTGCCTGCCCCTTGGATTGATCTTTAACCCTGCTACACAGGGGTCTCACATATGTGAGGGGCTCCAGAATAGTGTTCTGAGTTCAGAAAAACAGTTTTTGGTTTTCTGTGTTCCCAGAACAGGGTCTGGTAGTCCAGAGGCTTCAAAGCGATTTGGGTGGGAGACGCCTCTACCCCTGTCCCCATTCTTTCCTGACCGATGCCCTAGACTTGATGGTCCTGCCTGCTCCCTGGACAATTACTCTGGCTGTGCTGACCATACCTCTGCCTGCTGCATGTACTAACTATGGACAGTATTCCTGCCTGCTGCATGGACAATTCTTTGATCCTTTTGCTGCTGCTGACCACATACCTGCTGCTATCTGGACCAATGCTTTGGCTGTGCTGACAACATCTCTACTTGTACTGACTATTCCTGCCTGCTGCCTGTTTTGCTGTCGCTGTCCACATTCCTGCCTGCTGCCTGGACCAATGTTCTCCTCTGTGGACCACTGCACTTCTAAAACCGCAGGTAATCTTTTCTTTACCCTTTGCTCAGCAGAATGTATTTTGGTTTGTAATTGGTATGTACAGTACATGCTATGTGTTAGAAATATGAAGGGCCTTCAACAATGTGATAGGTTGGCAGGAATTTGTGTGTAATTTATGCTCCTAGAACACCTGACAGTGCTACTTTGATGTTGGGCCTTTGTATGTGGCCAGGCTGTGTAAAAGTCTCACATGTAGTATTGCCATACTCAGGAGGAGTAGCAGAATGTATTTTGAGGTGTCCTTTTTGCTATATACATGTGTTGGAAATATCTTTATAAATGGACAACATTGTATGAAAAAAAAAGCGTTTTCATTTTTTTCCCACGTTTTCCAAAAACTTCTGGAAAAAAAAAGAACTGTTCAAAAGACTAATTAGGTGTTATAGGTGGTTGAGACATGAGATGTTGTAATTTATGCTTGTAGAACGGTGTAGATGGTGCTACTTCAATGTTGGGCCTCTGTATGTAGCCAGGCTGTGTAAAAGTCTCACAAATTTGGTATCACCATACTCAGGAGGAGTAGCAGAATGTATTTTTGGGTGTCATTTTTGCTATGTACATGCTATGTGTTAGAAATATCTTGTAAATGGACAACTTTGTGTAAAAAAAAAAAAAAAATGCGTTTTCATTTTTTTTCCACAGATTCCAACAACTTCTGGAAAAAAAATGAACCGTTCAAAAGACTCATTATGCCTCATAGATTATACGTTGCGGTGTTAGCTTTCCAAAATGGGGTCATTTTGTGGGCGTTTCCATTGACCTGGTGCTCCATGGCCTTCAAAAGTGTGATAGGTTGTCAAAGGAAATGTGCCATTTATGCTCGTAGAACGCCTGATGGTGCTACTTGGATGTTAGACCTCTGTATGTGGCCAGGCTGTGTAAAAGTCTCACACGTGGTATCACTATACTCAGGGGGAGTAGCAGAATGTATTTTGGGGTGTCATTGCAAGTATGCATGTGCTGTGTGAGAAATAACTTATTTTTACAATTTTGTGCAAAAAAAAAAAATTTTCCCAAGAATTTTGTGGGAAAAAATTACAACTTCAAAAAACTTTGGAATGTCTGCTTTCCAAAAAGGGGTAATTTGGGGGGTATTTGTACTTTCGTGGCTTGTTAGGGTCTCAAGAAATGAGGTAGGCCTTCAGTACATCGGGTGTGATTAGATGTGATCATTTTTCAATGATTTGCACCATAGCTTGAAGACTCTATAACTTTCACAGAGATCAAATAATATACACTAATTTGGGTTATTTTTACTAAAGATATGTAGCAGTATACATTTTGGCCCACATTTATGAAGAAAAATGACTTATTTGCAAAATTTTACAATAGAAACTTAAAGTTTTTTTTTCAAAAAACCAAAAAATTTTTCCGCTTATATTGCAAAAAAATAAAAAACCCAGCGGTGATTAAATACCACCAAAAGAAAGCTCTGTTTGTGAGGAAAAAAATGATAAAAATTTGGTTTGGGTACAGTGCAGGATAATTCAGTAATTATCATTCAAAGTGTGAGAGCGCTGAAAGCTAAAAATTGGTCTGGGAAGGAAGGGTGTATAAAAGCCCTGTATTGAAGTGGTTAATGTACACACAGCACCCCATATTGACAGAAAAACACAGAATTGTTGACATTTTTGCAGATTTATTTAAAAAAGAAAAACTGAAATATCACATGGTCCTAAGTATTCAGACCCTTTGCTCAGTATTTAGTATAAGCACCCTTTTGATCTAATACAGCCATGAGTCTTTTTGGAAAAGGTTTTTCACACCTGGATTTGAGGATCCTCTGCTATTCCTCCTTGCAGATCCTCTCCAGTTCTGTCAGGTTGGATGGTAAACGTTGGTGGACAGCCATTTTTAGGTCTCTCCAGAGATGCTCAATTGGGTTTAAGTCAGGGCTCTGGCTGGGCCATTCAAGAACAGTCACGGAGTTGTTGTGAAGCCACTCCTTCATTATTTTAGCTGTGTGCTTAGGGTCATTGTCTTGTTGGAAGGTAAGCCTTCGGCCCAGTCTGAGGTACTGAGCACTCTGGAGAACGTTTTCGTCCAGGCTATCCCTGTACTTGGCCGCATTCATCTTTCCCTCGATTGCAACTAGTGGTCCTGTCCCTGCAGCTGAAAAACACCCCCACAGCATGATGCTGCCACCACCATGTTTCACTGTTGGGACTGTATTGGACAGGTGATGAGCAGTGCCTGGTTTTCTCCACACATATCGCTTAGAATTAAGGCCAAAAAGTTCTATCTTGGTCTCATCAGACCAGAGAATCTTATTTGTTACCATCTTGGAGTCCTTCAGGTGTTTTTTTAGCAAACTCCATGCAGGCTTTCATGTGTCTTGCACTGAGGAGAGGCTTCCGTCAGGCCATTCTGCCATAGAGCCCCGACTGGTGGAGGGCTGCAGTGATGGTTGACTTTCTACAACTTTCTCCCATCTCCCGACTGCATCTCTGGAGCTCAACCACAGTGTTCTTTTGGGTTCTTTTACCTCTCTCACCAAGGCTCTTCTCCCCCGATAGCTCAGTTTGGCCGGATGGCCAGCTCTAGGAAGGGTTCTGGTTGTCCCAAGTGTTTTCCATTTAAGGATTATGGAGGCCACTGTGATCTTAGGAACCTTGAGTAAAGCAGAATTTTTTTTGTAACCTTGGCCAGATCTGTGCCTTGCCACAATTCTGTCTCTGAGCTCTTCAGGCAGTTCCTTTTTGACCTCATGATTCTCATTTGCTCTGACATGCACTGTGAGCTGTAAGGTCTTGTATAGATGTGTGGTTTTCCCAATCAAGTCCAGTCAGTATAATCAAACACAGCTGGACTCAAATGAAGGTGTAGAACCATCTCAAGGATGATCAGAAGAAATGGACAGCACCTGAGTTAAATATGAGTGTCACAGCAAAGGGTCTGAATACTTAGGACCATTTGATATTTCAGTTTTTCTTTTCTAATAAATCTGCAAAAAATTCAACAATTCTGTGTTTTTCTGCCAATATGGGGTGCTGTGTGTACGTTAATGAGGAAAAAAAATGAACTTAAATGATTTTAGCAAATGGCTGCAATATAACAAAGAGTGAAACATTTAAGGGTGTCTAAATACTTTCCGTCCCCACTGTATATTATACATTTTCTCTAGTCATCTGTCCAGGACAGCATTAGAGATAGGCTCCACCTCCAGAGACAGGAAACGCATCACCAGATCTTTAAAGGGCGGCTTCCGTCCCTCTACCTCAGTATTTGTTTCCTCCGGTGGAGGAGGCTGGATAAGGAACTCTCCTTCCCCTGAGAGCTACCCATGGGAGAAGGGGATGGAGGTCTGCGTACCTGACGGTCTAAGGTGGCAGACATCTGGGTCCCCCGGCCAGGCTAAACATAGCTGGTGCCAGCGTCGCCCTCCCTGATAGCCCGGGGAGGGCTGGCGTTCCCCGCTTGGCTGCTGGATGCGATTGTGTCTGGCGTGGGTCAGTCGGGGGGTGGGCATAGGCCTCGAGTTACGGCCTATGGAACGCAGTAGGAGGGCGGGGACTTCCCACTCCCAGTTCCAGGTCACACGGCGAGCATGGACAGCGGAGCCAGGGCCCAGCCACAGAGGAACAGCGCTACACAGCAGCACAGTCTACCTTACAATGCAAGGAACAGACCGCATGGATGCAGCCGAACCAGGTGGCAGTGGGACCGACCCAGCTCAGGTAGGCGGACACAGGGGTGCCTTGAACCTACGGTGCTGGGGTGGAGAGTGATGGACTCCTATGTAGCTTGTTTTATGGTCCCCCCCCTCTTTAGACGGGATCCGGACTAAAGAGTCCTGTGAATCCCATCAGCAGCTGGTGGGGGTTCACATAGGTGTTGGTGAAGGGCACCCATAGTCTGCTAAAGGTTTGTTGACGGAGCTTGTCTTCATTTTTTCCCTTGCTTTGCCTTCGTCTCAGGCTCAGCCCAAAGAACCAAAGAGGTCGGGGGGAAGAAGAGGTGTCCGTCATGTGCAAACAAATTTAAGGAAGGGTGGAACAAGCCCCTCTGTAAGCCCTGTGTTGACAAATTGGTTTACAAAGAGGCAACGGGGGCCTGCAAGGAACTGATTTCTGGGGTCCAGAAAGAAACGAAGGCCATTAAGACAATGCTGGCAAACCTTGAAACCCCAAAACAGCCAGCCACAGTTCCCCCCCCCCCGCTTCAGCCCCAGAGGTGGGTGATGAATCGGGGTGAGAGGGATCCGATTCTTTGGATGAACCAAGTGAGGCAGCATCATCCAAAGATATTCCGAGCCAAGGGACAAGTTCACCCAGATACAGGCTCTCACTCGAGAAGGTCGATGCCTTATTGGGGGTGATCTATGAGACGCTTGAGATTAAAGAAGAGCAAGTCTCCTTGTCCTTACACGACCAGATGTATCAGACCCTGAAGGATGACCAAACTAGGGTTTTTCTGGTTCACAGCCCACTGGTGGACTCTATTAAAAAAGAGTGGGTGGAACCGGAGAAAAAATAGTTTTTCCCCAAAAGTTTGAAGAGGAGATTCCCTTTCAATGAGGATTCCACCTGTGTTTGGAACAAGGTGCCCAAAGTAGATGCAGCCTTTTCCCAGTGCGCCAAATCAACAGACCACGCCTTTGAGGACATGGGTGTCCTTAGGGAACCCATGGACAAGAGGATGGAGGTACTGCTGAAAAGGTCGTGGGATGTAGCCACGACAAACCTAAAACTGCAATGGCTACAACAATAGTGGCTCATAATTTGGAGGTCTGGCTGGACCAATTACAAGGTCATTTGGAAAGTGGGACCTCCAGGAAGGAAATTTTGGATTCCCTTCCCATGCTGCATAAGCGGCAGCCTGCCATCTGCTCTCCTCTCTGCTCCTGTATCCTCCTCACCCCTCCCCTCTGTCTGTGTGTGAGCCACCCCTCCCCCCCCACCTGCTGCTCTCATAACACTAACCTGTATACACCATCAGCACTGCCTCCTATTGCAGTGTCCCCCTCTGTGAATGATTTATAAATGCTGTAAATACCTCATTTAAAGAGCCGAGATTGCAATAACATGACCGGCCAGCTCTCTCCTCCTCTTCCCCCCCCCCCCTCCAGACTGACATTAGCAGAGGAATCTCGGCCCCACCCGCTGCATCTCTTAGAGGAGGAAAGGAGGAAGCTGGCCAGTCATGTGATCGCAATCTCGGCCATGAAATTGGGTAGTTGTAGCATTTATTTTTATAAATCACATAGAGGGGGACACTACAATAGGAGGCCGTGCTGATGGTATATACAGGTTAGTGGCTTAACAACCACTTTAAATGCCACCAAAAAAAAGCTATTTGTGTGAGAAAAAAAAAGAGTTTTGTTTGGGTACAGTGTAGCATGACTAATTGTCGTTTCAAAGTGTGAGAGCACTGAAAGCTAAAAATTGGTATGGGGAGGAAGGGGAAATAAGTGCCCTGTATGGAAGTGGTTAAGTAACACCTTTTTATAATCAGCAGTCTGTTGAACATCGGTTTAATGAATAATTAGACTCATCTATAGTTGAATTCTTGTTAATTAGGATTTTGTTGTCTAAAATTTAGCTTTGCTCCTAAGACTTTCATTGGAGTGTATTCATTTTTGCAACATAGTCTTGAATGAATTTGTTAAGAAAAATACTTTTTTGTGTGTGCTAATAAACAAATCTTGGTGCATTTGTGGGAGTATTTTGTAGTATAGTGTCCCATAGAAAATATTTATTCTGAAAGGAATGGCCAGCACAGTCTCCAGACTTGAACCCCATTGAGCTTGTTTGGGATGAACTGGACAGAAAGGTAAAAACAAAGCAACCTACGTGTGCAACATGTTTGTGAGAACTTCTGCAACATTGCTAGAACTTTCCTAACAATATTTGATTTCCATTGTAGCAAGAATGCCACAGGTGTGTTCGACTGTTATTTCTGCAAAAGGTGGCTACGTTAAGTCAAAAATTTAGATTACGGTTTGTTAAAGTAAAGTATTCTATGATTTATTTTTTATGTCTAATTGTTTGTTATATGCTTTATTTTCAGAGTATTTTGAGACATTAAACTGCGTAAAGTTTGATAAACACTGGAAAAATAAGGGTGTTTTAAAATGTTTGACCAGTAGTGTATATAAAGCTGTTTGCCTGGGGTTCAGCTTTAAAATGAACATAGAAACTGTCACAATTACTAGAGGTGAAGCACGAAGAGTTTCCTGTAATTTCTTTTTAAAGCATTCACTCTGTAAGTCCCCCACACGTAGGCTTATAGTGTGCATATAGGGAATTATCTCTGACTTGGTGCTAAGCCCCTTACTTTATCAGAACAGAGCTCAGACCTCATACCAAAGCCCTACCTTCACTATCCTCTCTTGCAACTTCTTGCTGACTGGCAGCAGAGAGACTAAGTAGGAGCAGAATTCAGAGTCTGGGGGCAGTTTACCTGGGTCAACAATAATCCTAAAGTATTATTTTATTGAAAGAGTAGTGTTTGCTTTTCAATAGACTTCCAGCAGAGGTAGTGAGTAAGTCAACAATACGTGGATTTAAACATGCTTAGGACAAATGTAGATCTATACTCAGGCAATAAAGTTAACAAAAAGAAAAAACAAAAATGGCATGCTTGATCTTTTTTTCTGCTGCCGTTCTTCCATGTTCTGTGCACTGGCCCCGGTCTACATTGTATACACCTAAAAGTCGTGGCAGGCTGAGGGTCTCCAATCTCTCATTTCATCTACATCATGCCGTGCAAACCGCGCATCTGCTTGCCACAATTGGTAGATATGGAAGCATTAGCTTGCCCCAGAATTGTGATCCAGTCACTGATATGGTTGTGACCGCCCCCCGTCCTATGATCGTCACTCTCCTATACAGTGCCAGTGTGCGATAGAATACACTAAGGGGTTACACTCGCCCCATACGGTGCTTGCTCCTCCACTCCCCAATCCGGCATTCCCTCAGGGTCTTCAACCACACTTTCCAACTAACCTGAAAGTGCCCGCCACTGAAATGTTTTGCTATTGTCAAGTTATGTTTTTCTTGGCGGCCAAATTGAAATACCACGTGCCCGCACACCTTTTACTTTATTTGAGTTTTCCTGTAGAGCTACCACACCCATAAAGGGGAATTTTATCTACTCTCTATGAGCTACTTATAACTTCAACACGCAAGCTTACTTATTTGACCCAATGGGAACAAGACCTAGGATCTACCTAGAGAAATGGAAGACCGTGGCCAACAAATTGGCAAAAGTGCTCCTGAACACTGCCTTGGCACAATCCAATTATTAAACATTGAGGTGGTACATGTTCCCTACCAAAATTGCTAAAATGTGTCCAAGCCTACCCTTGCTGTTTTTAGGTGCTGTGGTCAACCAGGAACTATGTTCCATATTTGGTGGCAATGCCCCAAAATTACCAGATTCTGGATTAGAACCTTCACCCTAATACACACGGTAACCAAAATAAATGCTCCCAGAACTCCCAAAAAAGCCTTGTTCCAAAAATTGGATATCTAAACACCTACAAAAACTGATATCTTATGTCATTCTGGCGGTTAAAATCGCTGTGACAAGGTGCTGGAACCACTCAGTAATATCATTTGATTACGTAAAAAAAAAGTTGAACTGGATAATGACTGACAAACTTTTGTGTTCCCTTAACACCCAGTTGAGATTTGATAAAACCTGGCAGTCATGGATTTCATATCCCAAAAGGTTGTAATGTGGTCTGGGGAGGGACTTAACTTTCTTCTGCTTTCACTTGCTTTCCTCTTTTACCTCTTGGTGACAATGTTGCACCTTTTCATTGCTTGAACTTGGTTTGCTGTAGACACTTGGTGTATGTAAAACAGCAAGGAATATAGATTGGGAGATGTGACTGACTTTGACTTTGACTGTTGCTATACCAATTTTTTACTCCCAGAAAGAGGAGGCTCTTGTTGTCACTAAAAATTCAATAAAACATGTTGAAATAAATACCATGGGGTGTTTACTTTCCAACACAAGGTCATTTTGTGGGTGTTTCTACTGTCCTGGTCCTCCAGGGCCTCAAAATGTGCTAGGTAGTCAAGAAATTAGATGCACAATTTATTCCCCTTTTGAAGCTTAAAGGTGTTCCCTGGATTTTGGACCCTTTTTTATGTGGCTAGGCTGCAAAAAATTCTCACATTTCAGGTATCATACTTTGCAGCAGTATCACAGAGTGATTTGAGGAGTATTTCAAAGTATGCCCATGTTTTGTGTGGGAAATGTCTTCCTAATTGACATCTGTGTTTTAAAAAAATACATTATTAATTTCCTAATTTGTTAAAAATATGTGGCAAAAAATGTGATCTTCAAAAGATTCACCGTGTTTCTAGTCAGTTATGTGACAGAAAGAAGAACCTGGTGCGCAAGGGGCACGGTACAACCCCTCCAGGATTTTAATAGGCAGACCGAGTAATAAGGTAAAATAAACTTTATTACATATACTGACGATGACACCTGACATTTTTCGGACCTTGTAGTCCTCCTTCAGAGGCTTATGTCATTTTGGGTCATAAAAGATCTATAATGTAGATACATAGTGTATTAGTAACAGTAATCAATATAGAGGTGTATCAAAATATAAAAAAAAAAAAAGTGCATGTCTTATCACATTAGAAAAATAGCAATAGAAAATGTACTTACAAAATGGATGAATCGTTGATATAACTAACCAGAAATCTGATGGTGAGTGTTTTGGCCATTTAGCGTGTACACAGGTTCACATACTACTTAAGCTGCACAAGTTCATTATCAGTACTGTTTGGTCTTTTACGTTCTTGAAGCATCTGTGTATCTGTTCCTGTATTGCTCTTCTGTTGCCGACCTGATCTGCCTGCACTGACCCCTGGCTTGCCTCTGGATTACGCTTCAGCCTTAACCTTCTGCTCATCTGCCTTGTTACCGATCCTGTCCTGATTCCTGACTACTCTTCTGCCTGCCACCTGTGTCTGTCCTGCCTGCTAGTTGCTGACCTGGACTGTCTGACCTTGCCTTGCTCTTCTTGCACCTGATCCAGCCATAGCTGTGCCTGACCTCAGTTCCTGCTCTTCTGCCAGAGTGTCACCAGCTGGCTGCTCTTGCGTATCCTGACGCACATCAGCTTTCTCCAGCAGAAGTTTTATCGGGGCACTTGTGCCACTCTGTGCTTTGGCGTTCCCTGTTACTCTACCAGGTCTTCTGAGCCAAATCTGTAAAAAAGGCCTTACTCTACACTTCGAGCTCCTTCACCAGGTATGTTACAGTACCAAACGGCCATATCGGAGCCTGATAGAGGGGTCTCACTGGTTGACGAGATCTGCCAGCACATTTCTGCACGGACTTAGGCCGTCAAGAATGTGCAAGATGGTTATACACAGCTCGAGAGCAGTCTTCAAGCCTTACCTGTACCTGTAACTTCTGCAACCTTCTCGGTCTCAGATCCTCCTTCTGCATCCCAGGCCTCTGCTCCTGCTCCTCCTACATAATGTTTCCGCCTGAGCCGAGGGTTCCCATGCCAGAAAGATTTCCCTGTGACTAGACCACGTTTTGAGCATTCCACAACACATTTTTTTTGCTTTGCAGCCCTGTACCTTTTTACTGGCAGCTACCAAAGTAGGGTTTGTTATCTCCCTGCTACAAAGGGAATCCCAGAACTGGGCTCATTGTCTCTTGGAGAGAGAACATGCCAAGGTATCTACCCTTAAAGGCTTTGACACTATGGCACATTTATACAATGACCCTCAACACTCAGCATCTGCAGAGGCAGCTCTCCGCTCTTTCCAGCAAGGCCGCAGAGCGGTTGAGGATTATGTTCAGACTCTGGAGTTCTGATACCAATTGGAATGACGCTGCCCTGCATTATCAATTTTGTCTAGGACTTTCTGAACCCCCTAAAAGATGAACTAGCCAGGGTAGGGGTGCCAAGCTCGCTGGGACTGATTGATTTATCTATCCAGATTGACCTGCTGCTCAGAGTGACAGATGGAGAGATCCACTGACCAAGCCCGTCCTGTGTGGTTGTTGCCCGAGGTGTCATCGCCAGCCAGTCCGGCGCCTTCAGCCTCACCTACATCTGATCAACACAAACCTATGCAGCTGGGTCTCCTGCGTCCCTCTCTTTTGCCAGAAGGACTTTGTTTATCTTGCTAACAGATCCAGTATTAAGTCTGTAACTGTAACACATTCCCCTACCAGTCACTACTTCCTTCTCCGATCATAAAGAACTGTTGCACTTGGATGACCTCATCACCTTTTGTACCCCGTCATCTTGGGTAAGCCATGGGTACAGGCACATAATCCCCACATCAACTGGGTCACACGGGAGGTGGACTTTCAATCCTCCTATTGCCTGTCAAGATGTCCAGTCCAGACCTCGTCTCTGCTATGTATGGACTAGACATGTACAGTTTGTTTCGGTCCGAATATAAATTTTGACACATTTTTGGTTATTTGGATGTATCTGAATGAAATGGTAACAAATTTTGTTAAAATTTCATTCATTTTTTAGCGAGATTCCAAATATTTGGAATGATTCAGATCAGTTGAAAAATGATCAACCTATTCAAATTCAGTGTGAATAGATGGTTGTTGAGCAGCAGGCTGGGAAACCAGCCGCCGCGTCCTTAACTGTTTGCGGGCTTCCCTGCTGACAGATGTAGACAACTGATGAGTCAACAAAAGAATACCGGGTAATAGAAAATTTTTTAAAAAATACAGTGTGGGATCCCCCAATCTATACCAGGTTCTTCAAAATTCAGAAAAAAATGGCATGCCCCCCCTAAATCCATACCAGACCCTTATCCGAGCATGCAGCTTGGCAGGCCAGGAAAGGATGGGGGGACAAGTGAGTGCCCCCTCTCCTGAACCATATGCCCTCAATATGAGGGGGTGCTTTGGGTCAGAGGGGGCTCCTCTCCACCCCACAGCACCTTGTCGCTATGTTGATGGGGACAAGGTCCTCTTCCCTGCAACCCTGGGTGGTGATTTTGGGGTCTGTGGATGGGGGACTTAATGGAATTTGGGGGCCCCCAGATCTCGCCCCCCATGTGAATTAGTATGGACTACCCATTAACCAAAAAAGTGTACAAAGCGAGGAAAGATACAACACACTTCTTCTCTTTTTTTTTTTATATTAAGTCCTCTGTGTAGATCCACTGTCAATCACGATGCCCACCGCTCCTCCGCAATACTCATTCACATGGGGGGGGGCTAGAATCTGGGGGCTTCCAGATTCCATTAACCCCCCCTCAGCCCCGCAGACCCTCACAACCACCAGCCAGGGTTGTGGGGAAGAGACCCTTGTCTTCAACATGGGGACAAGGTGCCCTGGGGGGGGGGGGGCAGAGCTCCCCCTGCCCCAAAGCACCCCTCATGTTGAGGGCATGTGGTCTGGTCCCACACAGAATTCAAATTGGTCGGTAATTTTTCGACCAATCTGATTTTCGAATCATTCTGAAAATTTGGAATTTGTTTAGAAAATTAATGAAACAAAATTTAACCAAAAATGTATTCCGAAAGGCATCGAAGAAACAAAAGTAGTAACAACTAAACTAAACACATTTTTCCGTTCTGCACGTGGCTAGTATGGACTCTGGTAACAAACTTTGTCTAATGGTTCATGAAATGTATCCTGATTTCTTAGATGTGCTCAACAAGAGCGGGGCTAATACTCTGCCACCTCATATCTGAGTGTGAACTTAAAGCTCTGAAAGAATACTTAGATAACAGTCTCCGCAAATGGGTTCACTTGGCCGTCTACTTCTCCTCCTGCTGGAGCAGGGACTTTCTTTGTGGAGAAAGAGACCACTCCCTCTGGCCCTGTGTGGACTGAAGAGAACTAAACAAGATTACAGTGAAAAACCAACACCCCCTTCCCTTGAATCCCAAACTGTTGCAAAGACTAAGATCTGCCACAATCTTCTCCAAATTGGATTTTCGAGAGGGGTGTATAACCTTGTATGAATTAAGGAAAAATCGCACGCAATTTGGCAATTTTTAATATCTGGTGATGCTCTTCAGGCTGTGCAATGCATCAGCCACTTTTCGTTTGTTTTAATTCTGTTTTTATTGAATTTTTTTTTTTTAATGTTCCAGTTTGCAAACGGTTTTCCAGCAAGCAGAGAACTGCACTGAGTTTATATAGATAAGGCAAGTGGATGAAGCTTCTCTGATACTGCAATCTGACAAGAGGAGGTTACCACTTTGATTGGCTGCAGTATGACCAAGAGACCAATATAGGCAGGAACAAGCCATGTAGCTGATTATATTAATCAGCAGATGAGGCCAGTTGACACCTTTTTGGCTCTCACTGCTGTGCAGGAACAAGGTAAGAACAGAGTACATGTTACATAGTCGGTAAGGCTGAAAAAAGACAATAGTCCATCCAGTTCAACCTGTGTAGGTGCATGTGTATCAGTGTCTATAATTTCCTATATCCCTGTATGTTGTGTCCTTTTAAGATGTATATCTAAGCGTCTTTTAAAGATATCCATTCTCCCTGCATCCACCACCAATTGTGGGAGAGAGTTCCACATCCTTATTGCCCTAACAGTGAAGAACCCCCTACGCAGTTTGAGGTTAAACCTCTTCTCCTTCAGTCTTGGTGTGGCCCCGAGGGCTTTCACACTGGAGCGGTGCGCTCGCTGGACGGTCACAAAAGTTCTGCAAGCTGCATCTTTGGAGCGTTATAGGAGAGGTGTATTCACGGCTCCTAAAGGGCCCCTTCCCATTGGAAACAATAGGGCAGCGTCGCAAACCCGCTGGCAAAGCGCCGCTGCAGCGGCACTTTGTGGGTGGTTTTAACCCTTTTTCGTCCGCTAGCGGGGGTTAAAACTGCCCCGCTAGCGGCCGAATAGCTCTGCTAAAACGATGGTAAAGCAGCGCTAAATATAGCACTTCTTTACCGCCCCGCCCGCCCCAGTCTGAAAGTAGCCTTAGTGTTTGCAGCCGTTCCTCGTAATTGAGGTCCTCCAGTCCCTTATTTATTTGGTTGCCCTTCTTTGGACTCGCTCCAGCACATCCCTTTGGAGGGCTGGTGACAAGAATTGAATGGAAAACTCCAGATGAGGTCTGACCAGAGCTTTATAAAGTGGCAGAATTAGTTTTGTCCCTGGAGTGTATTCCTTTTTTATGCATGCTAATATTCTGCCTGCTTTGGTAGCAGAAGCTTGGCACTGCATGATGTTACTGAATCTGTCATCTATTAACACCCCTATATCCTTCTCCATCCTTAAATCTCCCAGCTGTTCTCCACCTAGTGAATATTATTCATTAATGTTTTTTGACCCAAAGTGCATTACTTTTCATTTCTCCACATAAAACCTCATTTGTCTGCCCACTCTTTTTTTTTTTTTTTTTTTATTATGTTCAGGTCGTTCTGCAAAATTTTTATGTCCTGATGCAAGTGGATGGTTTTAACTACTATAAAATGGTCCAATCCATTCTCAAGTTAGTAATTTCCAATCTTATGATGACATCTTGAAAATGCCACGAGACAGACACCTTGCATGCTTTTATCTCGGTCATCCCCAAACCAGGGAATTTGAAAATCTTTACCAAATACTTTATAATGCTATAATACTTACTACATCTCTCAAAACATGTTGATTCCGTTCAAGTAGGCTTTACTTCTGCTAGGGAAGCTAAAAACAATACTATGGGGTTGATTTACTAAAGGGAAAAAGACCCTTTGCAAGAGCAGTTGCTCCAAAGCTTAGTAAATGAGCAGAAGCTCTGATGACTAACATCATCCAATCATGTGCAAGCAAAAATGCTGTTTTTTAATTTTCCTTGCACAGGATTGGGTACTCTTTGCAAAGTCAAGCCTTACCTCATTTACTAAGCTCTGGAGCAATTGCACGTGCAGAGGGCAACTGCCCTCTGCAAAGTGCACAGTCTATTTTCCTTTAGTAAATCAACCCCATCATGTCTCCTAAACTTTTTCACATTACTACCTTTCACAAAATCACCATAATTCTACTCTATTGCAGTTGAAAATGCATTTGCGTGCACAGTTGGCTTTATGGAAGCCATGCTCTAGCACACGGGGCTGGGTCTGCATATGTTTAGTTGGATAAAAGCCATTCTGCATGACCAAGATAAACTTGCTGCCTATGCTGATAATTTAACTTTTCTTCATTACCAACCTAGATGTATCCCTACCAAATCTAATGCTAGAACTGAAATCTTATGATGAACTATTAATCTTCACAGTTAACATTTTAAAGTCAATCCTTGAACATCAGTGCCCAAATTTTACGGACAAACTTTTCTTTCAAATTGAGGACCTCCACTTTATATACTTAGCCTGCCACATTGCACTGCCCATTTCCAAAATGTCCAACTTTCCTCACTGCTAGCTATATATATATATATATATATATATATATATATATATATTGTACCTTCAGTGATGGAGTAAGGAATACTTTTCCTGGTATGGTAGAAATATAAATGTACTTGCATGCCTGTTGTATCTGTTTCAAACCATACATACAGTGCTGTGAAAAAGTATATGCCCCCTTCCTAATTTTATTTTTTTGCATATTTCTCACACTTAAATTCAGATCATCAAACAAATTTTAATTACACAAAGATAACCCAAGTAAATCCAAGATACAGTTTTTAAATTAATATTTGATTTATTGATTGAGAAAAAGCTGTTCAAACCTGCCTGGCCCTATGTGGAAAAGTAATTGCCCCCTCCCATGCTGAATCATGAATGAACTGTGATTAACCACAATTTTTTGGGAAGCTGAGTTAAATTTCACTTGCCACACCCAGGCCTGATTACTGCCAGACCTATTGAATCAAGAAATCACACAAATAGAAGCTGTCTAAGAGTCTAACACATTGTTTCTCAACTCCAGTCCTCAAGGCGCCCCAACAGGTCATGTTTTCAGCATTTCCTTCAGATGAAACAGCTGTGGTAATTACTAAGGCAGTGAAACTGATCAAATCACCTGTGCAAAATAATGGAAATCCTGAAAACGTGACCTGTTGGGGCGCCTTGAGGACTGGAGTTGAGAAACCCTGGTCTAACAGATCACAAAAAGTCACACATCATGCCACAATCTAAAAAAAATTAAAGAACAGATTAGAAACGAAGTAATGTATATGGATCGGTCTAGGAAGGGTTTCAAAGCCATTTCTAAGGCTTTGGAACTCCAGTGAACCACGTGGAGAGCCATTATCCAAAAACAGAGATAACTTGGAACAGTGGTTAACCTTCCCAGGAGTGGCCAGCCTACAAAAATTACTCCAAGAGCATGACGATGACTCATCCAGGAGGTCATAAAATAACCCAGAACAACATCTAAAGAACTGCAGGCCTCACTTGCCTCAGGTAAGATCAGTGTTCATGAGTAAACAATAAGAAAGAGACTGGACAAAAATGGCATCCATGGGAGAGTTCCAAGGCCAAAGCCTCTGCTGACCAAAAAGAACACAAAGGCTCATCTCACATTTTCCCAAAAACATCTGGAATTATTCCCAAAGACTTTTAGGCAAATATTCTGTGGACTGATGAGACAAAAATGTAACCTTTTTGGAAGGTGTGCATCCCGTTACATCTAGCATAAAACTAATACAGCACTTCATAACAAGAACATCATACCAACAGTCAGACATGGTGGTAGCGTGATGGTCTGGGGCTACTTTGCAGCTTCAGGACCTGGACGACTTGCCATAATTTATGGAACCATGAATTCTGAGCTCTACCTGAAAATCCTAAAGGAGAATGTGTGCTCAGTTTGTGACCTCAAGCTCAAGTGCACTTGGGTAATGCAGCAGGACAATGATCCGAAACACAACAGCAAGTCCACCTCCAAAGGGTTCAAACAAAGCAAAATTTAGATTTTGGAGTGGCCTAGACAAAGCCCAGATTTAAATCCAATTGAGATGCTGTATCATGACCTTACACAGGCCGTTCATGCTGGAAAACCCCCCAATGTGGCTGAATTAAAACAATTCTGCAAAGAAAAGTGGGTCAGAATTGCTCCACATCAATGTGAAAGACTCAAATTGACAGTTATTGCAAACGCTTGATTGCAGTTGTTGCTGCCAAGGGTGGCACAACCAGTTATTAGGTTTAGGGGGCAATTACTTTTTCACATAAAGCCAGGCAGGCTTGGACAGCTTTTTGCCTTAATGAAACCATAATTTAAAAACTGCATTTTGTGTTTACTCGGGTTATCTTTGTGTAATAATAACATTTGTTTGATTTGAGTCATTTAAGTGTGAGAAATATACAAAAAAAAAAAAATCAGAAGGGGGCAAATACTTTTTCACAGCATTGTGTATGCATTCCCAAATAGACAAAAACACACTAGCACACCCCAGATTGAAAGAGGGGCATATGTTTCCTGGATCCTATCCTCTTCTACAAGGCTTCCAATGTGACAAGAATCCTTGAATGCTGCAGATTAAAATGAGTACCCCAATATTTTTTGTCTATACACGTTGCAGCTCTACCTCGGCTACTACAAAGTCCTATTTCCACAAACATTTAATATCTGTTCATAAAGGCTACTATGGACATTTTACATACAATATTTCAAAATGTAATCTCACCCCTGGAAACTTTTGGTAAGCTTCCCATTGTGAGAAACCCTTCTAGTACTCCTCCCAGAGACATTCCAACTCTTCCACTTTAGAACTGGGGATAGGGCTAAAACTGTCCAAGATTCAGCATATAACTGCAACTCAAACAGACTTGTGGAGAGCCACGCAAATCTGTCACTTTCTATTACTGCAATTATTTGGAAATAACCAGCCACTTCCTTTAACCACTTAAGGACCGAGCCTCTTTTTGAGATTTGTTTACAAGTTAACTTTTTTTTTTTTGCTAGAAAATTGCTAGAAAATTGCTAGAATAAAATGGCGGTTGTTGCAATACTTTCTGTCACACTGTATTTGCACAGCGGTCTTACAAGTGCACTTTTTTGGAAAAAATATACTCTATCGAATTAAAAAATAAGACAAAGTTAGCCCATTTTTTTTTTAATATTGTGAAAGATAATGTTACGCCGAGTAAATTGATACCCAACATGTCACGCTTCAAAATTGTGCCCGCTTGTGGAATGGCGACAAACTTTTACCCTTAAAAATCTCCATAGGCGACATTTAAAACATTCTACAGGTTGCATGTTTTGAGTTAGAGGAGGTCTAGGGCTAGAATTTTTGCTATCGCTCTACCGATCACAGTGATATCTCACATGTGTGGTTTGAACACCGTTTTCATATGCGGGCGCTACTCACGTATGCGTTCGCTTCTGCGCGCGAGCTTGGCGGGATAGGGCGCATTTACATTTTTTTAAATTTTACCTTTTATTTTTTATTTTTACACTGTTCTTTTAAAAAAAATAAAATGGTGTCACTTTTATTTCTATTATAAGGAATGTAAACATCCCTTGTAATAGAAACAAAGCATGACAGGACCTCTTAAATATGAGATCTGGGGTCAAAAAGACCTCAGATCTCACATTTACACTAAAATACAATATTTAAAAAAAAAAAAAAACTATGGACGGAAGCGACGTTTTGACGTCGCTTTTGCCCTGCAATGGTATGGAGATGGGTGGGGGCCATCTTCCCCCTCCCCTTCCAACTCGTCTCCATACCACAGAGGAGAAAGAATACGATTGCCTCCACCACTGCTGACGGCTCCGGTAAGCGGCGGAGGGCACCGGAGCGTGGCGGAAGGGGGGTGCCCTCTCCCTCCCCGATAAGTGATCTCGGCCGAACAAGAAGATACCGGAGTTATGGCACCTAGCTGCTGCCATAACTATATTCCTCTTCTAAGTTAGGGCGTATATCGGCGTGCGGCGGTCTGGAAGTGGTCAAACAATATTAAACCCCCAAACCAAAGATGTAATGTTTTGCAGCTTACCAATCATTAGACGTGGTGGCTGCATTAGTTTCCTTTTTGGGCTTTTCTTCCTCTGTTTTCACTTGGTGATTTGACCAGTAACACACCTCCTGTTTAAGACCCCCTTCACACTGGGGCACTGTGCTGGCAGGACATCAAAGTCCTGCAAGCAGCTTCTTTGAGGTGCTTTAGGAGCGGTGCATACACTGCTTCTAAAGCGCCCCTGCCCATTGAAATCAATGGACAGGGCCGCCGAAGCGCCTACAAAGCGTCTCGGCAGGGGCGCTTTTAACCCTTTATTCGCCCTAATAACAGTGAAGTGCCGCTAAAACTAGCGCCGCTTTACCGCCGACGCCCCCGCGCTGGCAGTGTGAAAGGGCTCTAGAGGGCCTACACTCTGGATGAAGGAGCAACAGAGACACTTTAGACAGCAGCATTGTCAATCTCAGGAGAAGGTAGTGTTTGGGGCGTTAGCAGATTTAGATACACTTCAAGTGTTACTGAACCCAGTAATATGAAAATAGTTCATCTGCCACCCCACCAGTGGCATCGCTAGGGAGCGAAGCCTAGTGCTGCACTGCTGTCTCCAGTCTCCTTCCCAAAACACAGAACAACAGCGTCCCGAACCTCGCTGACATCGCTTCTTTGGAAAGTGTCTGCCCTGCCTGTCACGTCTATACACAGAAGCTCGGCTTCTGTGTTCACATGTAACGGCGATTCTCTCCCGGCGGCTGCAGTACATCTTCCCTGCCCTGCACATTCCGTGGGCAGAGGAGGGGGCGGGGAAAGTACACAGCCGCTCTGGTCTGGTGGTGGTCTGGCAAGTTCCTTGAAGCCCGCATGGCTGGTGGAGACATTAGGTGAGATTTATACATCGATGTCAAAAGTTTAACAATGGAGGAATTGTGTGAAAGAAAGAGGGGAATATGGATAGGAGTTATGTTTTTATTTTATTTTTTTTGGCTTCATATACTGATCAAGTGTTTTTTGTAATTGTACAATACTGTTGTATGGCAGGTCTGCCCTAATTCCAGCCATTATCTACTTACTACAGAGAATTTACTGCAGTCTCTCTATCTCCACCCACACACTATATTCCATTCCAGAGTGTGTCTTCACTCCTGAACTCTGTACATCTGACGGCAGGCTGCAGTGGTAACTGACACACTGCATCTGGCAGCAGAAATATAAAAATCTGAAGTGAGATATATTGTGTAAATATTTAACACACACAGATAGATATCTATCAATAATAACAAACCATGGGATCCGCACTCAGATGTGTAACGATATTATTTATATTTATTTATAATATATGCTCGCCAAAACGTATGTCTTTACTTTGCTGCTATGGGCTCTAGCCCCAGATCTTTTGTAGACCTAGCAACGCCCCTGCTCCCCACAGTGCCCACAGCTTATAAATCTTTGAATTAAAATACTGATACTATATACCTTTTTTGGCTGATCTGTATACGACGGTCACATGATAAACTGCAGGGTTTGCCTGAGTGCTGAGTGTTCAGGTAGGAGGAGATTTCCACTACATCCTGTGTCCTCATGCTGTTATGGGAGGCGGATCATCCATCAATCAAAATGTGACATCCCGCCCACTGTTCTTTTTTGGGTTACTGGGCATGGAGGAGGAGGGAGGGACTGGGCTGTCATTTAGGATCTGTTTACTTGCCCACATGTGTGATGTCAATATCATGTGACCTGGCTAGTTCTGATCAACAAGGAAATGTCCCCTCCAGCAATAGAGACCAAACTAAGTATGTGCAGCAGTACCCTCACTGTCTTATCTGGCCTTGCCAAGAGAGACCCTGCAGGAGGGGGAGGATCTGTCCATATAGGTTCAAAGAGCCTTTTTACACAATGCAGAGGATTAACCCCTTAAATTCCACAGTGAGTATAACGAGCATGCTATTCTGCACATACAGACAGATTTCACTTTAACTCTGTTCTGACTAGAATTAGACTCCTAATTCAGCTCATGTGTAAAAAAGGGGCAAACTAGTTTTGTTACAGGTTTCTATTACTATTGCATACCACAGACAAACTCGCCTACAGTATGTACATTGTAGTATTAGGCAAAGGATCCCATATGCAATTGGTGGGCTTACATTAACCACTTCATGCAGGAAGAATTTACCCCCTTAATGACCGGGCCATTTTATTGCGATACAGCACTGTGTCACTTTAACTGACAATTGCACGGGTGTGCGACATTGTACCCAAACAAAATTGATGTCCTTTATTTCCCATAAATAGCTTTCTTTTGGTGGTATTTCATCATCTATGCGGTTTTTATTTTTTGCGCTATAAACAAAAAAAAGCGACAATTTTGAAAAAAATTTTTTCTTTCTACTATAATACATATCCAAAAAAAGTATTCATCAGTTTAGGCCAATATATATTCTGCTACATATTTTTGGTAAAAAAAATTTGCAATAAGCGTATATTGATTGGTTTGCGCAAAAATTATAGCATTTACAAAATAGGGGAAAAATTTAGGGACTTTTTATTTCTACTAGTAATGGCGGTGATCTGCGATGATTTTTTTTGATCTGCGTTTTTTTTATTTTTTGCGGTTAAGTGTTTCCTAGGGATGTGTTTCTAACTGTATGGGGGACAGACTGACTGGGAGAAGAGAGAGATTGTTCCTGATCACTGGGAACAGCTGTTCTCCCTCTCTCCCTCCTCCCTCCTCCCTCCTCTCTCTCCCTCTCTCCCTCTCCCCTCCTCCCCTATCAGAATGGGGATCCGCCTTGTTTACACTGGCAGATCCCCGTTCTGCCGCTCTTTCTCACTATTGCGGGTGGCTGGCAGACAGAGTCCGCCGGACCCACGGGCGAACTCCCTTGGCATGTGTGCCAGCAAAAGCTAGTGCACGGACCGTCGTACATGTACGGCAATTCACGCATGGTAGCCAACCTGCCGCAGTGTAACTGCGGCGGCTGGTCCGGAACTGGTTAAAAAAAAAAAAGTTTGGCCACTGGCCAAAGACTACATTACGTGTTTGGCCTTGAAGAGTTGTTTTTGCTTTCATTAGGAGTCAGAGCTCAAGGTTTATTATAGCAATTATGCAGTTAATGCACTAAATTGATAACACAATCAGTTTCCAAACTTGTTTTTAACAATAGCATTGACCCACTATCTCATCACCTCATGGCCTGTAAATTTCATTTTAGATCAGATCGTTTTGAATTACAAATTGTCTGATAGTCATGCAAATATATTTAAAGATAAGTTCACCATTGAAACAAGTTGCATGTTTAACCTGTATTAAGGCTTGATTCACACCTATGCATATTTGGTGGTTTTTGCATTTTGTAGATTTGAACTACAGTCCATTTAACATGGTTTCCTATGGAACATGTTCTCTGGTGCAAAAAGCATTAAAAATGCATAGGTGTAAATCAAGCCTTAGAGTGAAACATGTAACCTGTTTAAGCTCCCACTCCTTCTCCCCCTGAACCACCCTCTGTGACAGCAGGGCAGGGGTTCTAATCCCCCGCATTCGCTGTCATGTTTTAAAAATAGGGGCTGTGTATTGCTCTGCCCACATAACCATGTCCTTTAATTCAGATTCCTGTAAATTAATAAACTGCAAGGACCATCTGCCACTGCGGCAGGTGACTTGTAGTTATCAATGGGCTGCGGAGGCGCTGATGCTCTCATAGTCTACTGAAATGTGCTCCAGCTTTCAAACTGAAAGCCCGTACAAAGGTATGGGCTGAAAGCCAGAGGACATGTCTACAGGAGCCCACATTTCACCCATGATCAACTGATCGAATGTGCAATATTTTCCAGGCTCCTGAAAAATAATACATGTGCATTTTTTTTTCTGCAAAACTATGTACAGTTATTGTTTCTGTAAAGATGAACTTATCCTTTTAACCACTTTTATACCAGTGCAACTTTTAAATGTTTCACACATGTTAAAATCCAAATTTTTCACACATGTTAAAATCTAAATTTTTTGCTACAAACTGCTTTAACCCTCCAAATATATATATTTTCTGAAAGCAGAGGCCTTGTAAACTAAAAAAAGTGAAAGTTGCACAATTTTTATGTGGCACAGTATTTGCCGAACATTTTATCAACCTCATATTTTCAGAAAAAAATACAGTAGAATATATTTTTGTGGCAACAAAACCATTCAACACACATCTTTTAGTAAATACTAAAAGTTGAGGTTGCGTTTGAGTACTGTACATAAATAGAAAATATGTCAAGCCTTAAAATTGCACACACCTGTGAAATCGAAAAAACGATGGCACTCAAAATTCTCCATAGGTGACAATTTTAAAAGTTTAGACTTAACATAAATTGTTGCCCTAACTCTGACAATTGCAATGATATTAAACATGTATGGCACAATTCATATTTATATACACATGTAGGCCTTATGTGCATGCTTGCATTGGGGTGTGTACGGGGGTGATTTAAATTAGAAATGTACACATTTATTTTATTAAAAATAGATTTTTCCCTTGTCATAAGGACAACAATATAAGTAAATGCATTGTTAAAAACACACATTACATGACATAAGATTACATATTGAGTGATGGGGTAATAGACTGTATAATCGAAGAGTGGAAAAAGGGTAAAAAAAATTATAAATTGTATTTTAAAGCATCAAGTAGGATAGTGATGTGGAAAAAAGAAAACCGGCCACTCCAGGTGAGACCAGGAAGCTTAATGATCCAGTAGGTGCTTGTCTCACCTCCGCACACAATGAAATTAGAAGAAATGGCCGCACACCACTGTAGATCAAAATCCTCTCTATTTGGACATACTAAAAACTACAGGCATCAGAATGCTGGATAGATGCGTTTCACACACTTCACGTGTGCTTAGTCATTACACAGTTATGTCAGCAAAACAGTTCTTATAGTCCCACCTATAACAGGTGTCACCAGGTGCTTATTGCAGTATTCCTGTTGCATAAACCTTACATGTGAAAAAAAGACCCATGAATATATAATTTGTATACATCACATGTAGACAAAAGAAAAACAAATAACCAAAAATGTATATGTGCTCTAACAAGAAAAAATATTCTATAAAGACTAAATATAAAAAAAAAAAACATTGTCATAAAACACCATGTAGTCTTATGTCACCCTATATGTTATCCTTATACTCTAAAACAATTAGCCAATAAACAACAGTTTTCCCTCCCCACCCTGATATAAACACATACATTTCAATAGATGGGGGAAGCTCTTAACATAGGAATGGGAAAAGACAAACCGCACAAGACACAGAGACAGAAAGACAATTGGCACACAAGTATACTATATATTGCAGAACCCATTCCTTACAGATGTGGGCCGCATCGTACATGAACAGACCGGGCACCATGGCATATAATACACAATGAAATTGGTAGGATAAACAGCCAAAAGAGGGGGCAATGGAGATGGGTGGCAGAATTTGGGTAAAACACACAGTAAACCGCAATAATACCGCCCATCAATCTGTCCCTTAATTTACAACCTAATGGCTGGTGAGAATTTAGCTCAAAAATGAATGGAAGAAGAATGTGTATCGAGATGCATGCCTAGATATTGCTTCCGTACACAATAAGACCGGATGGTTATGTTACACATGGCCGTATTTAGTACAATCATAATGAATGAAGGATATTGATAAAAATTACAATAAATATGTGAGTGTAGTGTATCGTTAACCATCCTCCGCACAAATAAAGAACTCGCCTTATAATGTGTATCGATTGCTGTCGGAGGGAGGAAGTACACTGTACTACTCATCAAAATAGCTCACATCCCACTCGAAGTTTAACCCATGCAGGATGCGAGTCTGAAGCTGGAAAATCCAGAACACCTCCCTCCGGCAGAGCAAACGAAACACATCCCCACCTCTACTGGGGGCCTTCACTTTTCCAATGACCTGTACATGCATAGCTGAAACATTCCGATTGTGGCAAAAATTGAAATGTATGGCCACGTTTGTTAGGTTTTTAGCCACACTGTATATATGCTGATTAAAACGTTCCCGGAGGCGTCTCGTCGTCCTACCTACATATTGAATATGGCATGTCACAAGTAAGTAGGTACACAACATAACTGGTATTGCAATTATGAAAAGAATCAATGTCATTCCTTCTGTGTAGCTGATGAGCAGAATTTATTGCTACCCTTAATGTGACCACAGCATAAACCTCCTGTAGTTTCACAAAGTTGCCCTTAAAGTGTAGCTATGTAGCTCATTTCATGGTCTTACTGGCTAAGAAACTGGGGGATAAAGAGCGGCCTAATGTGGGGGGCCCTCCAGGATACTATATTGATAACTCCCTGCAATATATTTGCACAGACATTGTCCGCAAACAAAACAGGGAGAGGTCTGTTTATGATGTCCTTGATGTTTCCAAATTCAATACTAAACGGGGTCAATAGGGTCATTATGTTTTGATGAGGACTACCTTTTTCCTGTACCCTTCTACCTACAAGAGTTTTCCTGTCTTTGCTTCGTGCAGTTGCCAAGGCTCTGTTAATCATCCACCTTGGATACCTTCTCTGTAGAAAACGACTATATAGGGCAGCTGCCCCACGCTCAAAATCTAAATCATCCCTACATATTTATCCTACCCGTAGGAACTCTCCCACGGGTATACCTTTGATGGCATGCCTGGAATGTCCTGACTGTGCCAACAGGAGTGAATTGTCAGATAATGGTTTTCTGTATAGGGTGGTATTAACCCTCCGTTCGACACCTGTCAGGAGAACATCCAGAAAGTGGATATCTCTATCATTTGCCTCACCGGTGAAAGTAAGATTCTTATTACAATTAAGATATTCCAAGAATGGAGTCAAATTAGATGTCCCATCCTCCATAATGAATATCAAGCCATCTAAAAACCTGCATTATCTCACAACATGCCAGCTCGGTGAGTGAAGCCCTTCCCTTAGGAGACTGCCTTGTCTCTTTTGATGTCTCTTTCTGATATGTCAAATATGGACACAGATGCATCACAGGACATCAGTTGCACCTTTAGGCTGTTGGGAGACAATCCACTGAGAGCCAATGCCAACAAAATTTTGAATAGCAATGCCAACAATGATGTGGGCTCAGTGTTCTCTTCCGTAAACTTGAAAAAAAATCATGTCCAAGGAGATACAGGCATATTGGGACTCTAGCTCTCTTTGAATATCGGTCCAATGAACGGATACCGCGGAGATTGAGGGTTAAAACATTTTCTGCATTTGAATTGTTCAATGAATCCCTTAAACAACTATGGACTGATACCCTATCTACCTGTTCCTTCACCTTAATTGAGGTCATAACAACATCAAAGAGGAAGGAAGGAAATTGAAATGTTGCAACAGGAGATATATCAGAATTACAACAAGCTATCAAGCCACTACAAGGTGTCAGACAGTTTGTTGAATTTGATTTACGTTTGAATGAGAAATTGAACCATTTGGAAAAAGAAATTATAATCCGGTTAAAAAAAAAAAAAATGGGATGTACTCCAGATAGGCTCAATGGAAAGAAAAACTGACCATAGTGTATTACCGTCTACTGGGTTTATTAAAGAACAAAAATATTGCACTTACATGAATCAATATAGCTTTGCGTTAAAAACATGTGCCGGCTGGCAACACAGGAGCCCGTCCTCACATACAGCGCTGTGACGTCTGCGTGCCCTCTCAGACGCGTTTCGTCATAGGTGACTTTTTCCAGTTTATGGATGGGTCTTCACCCCAAGGTTTTAACAGTCCTTGTTAAATCTTTTAGCCGAACGCTTTATATTTCCTGCTATTCGGTAAGCAGGCAGTTTATATGGTGTCGGGCACTTCTTCATTTTATGTGATCTCACTGTGGTGCATATCAAGAACTGAAGTTATGGACTATGTTAAATCATGTTAATTTGTGGTCCCAACCTCATTTATTCTATCTGTTCATTGTGTGTATCCCACATTTGAGTTGCAGCCTGTTTTTTCCTACAAGTCTAGCGCAGTTTTTGTGTTTTCCTTGTATTGTTATCCTATGTGTCCATGCACACATAGGCTGTTATCAGTTTTTGGCGGGGATGTTTTCTAGTGGGAAAACCCCCCCCAGAACTAGTGGGTTTTGAGAGGAGTTCTTCAGCTGTAAAAAAGCTCTAACTCTGAAAGCTGAAAACCACTTTAAAACGTGGCTAGTCTGTGTTTATCAGCGTTTTTGAGCCATAAGCTTTTATGGGAGTATAGTATTGCTAAAAAAAACCTGAAAAACGCTACTACAAAAACGCTGTAAAACTCACTCTACAGCAGGGGTCTTCAAACTATGGTCCTCTAGTTGTTGAGGAACTACAATTCCCATCATGCCTAGTCATGTCTGTGAATGTCAGAATTTTACAGTGCCTCATGGGATGTGTAGTTCCGCAACAGCTGGAGGGCCGTAGTTTGAGGATCCCTGCTCTACAGCTACAGCTTTCTACAGCTAATTTTACTGGCTTTTTAATAAAGTCCAGTGTGCATGAAGCCTTAAAAGTACGTTTACAATGTTTCCACATAGTTGCTGTAGTAGGATGGGACTGTAGGGTCGAATGTGGAAGTATCGGGCTCCAGAGAAGAGCAGGTAGAGGTATGGAAGATGGATTGTTCAGTGGAAACCCATTGTTTAATAGCAGAAGGTTGACACCAAAAAATAGCTCTTGAGAGATGAGCGGCCAAATAATAAAGCTTAATATCGGGGAGGCTCAGTCTATTCTTCGCAGACCAAAAAACAAAGGTAGCCTGAGCCTCCCCGATATTAAACTTTGTCTATATTCAATCTATATTCAACAAATTAGTAGGCTTCCAAATCAGGCAGGGGTACTGCCACAAAAGACTCCGATCAGTGCTCTCTGCCTTTGGCTGAGAGGGCTGATCGGGAGTTGGTCAGCTGCTGGTTTTCCAACATGCACATCCGACAGAAGCCGGCCAGAGCGACATACACATGGGCCGAATGTCGGCTGTTTTGTTTTTTTTTTCTTTTTTTTTAACCGCAAGTCTCCCGTGTGTACGGGGCTTAAGTCTTAATGCTATTATCTTGGCAAATAGTTTAATTTCTACATTAACCACTCCAGCCCTGGAAGAATTGGCTGCTCAATGACCAGGCCATTTTTTGCGATACGGCACTGCGTAGCTTTAACTGAGAATTGCGCGGCCGTCTGATGCTGTACCCAACCAAATTTACATTTTTTTTGGGGGTTCTTTTATTAGCCACCTGCTGGCCCTCCTGGCCGACAAGTATGCAATAGAGAGCTATCTCGTGGTCCTCCATTGCCGAGGCCCACGTCGCTGCGGCGCAGGGGTGGGCCCAGAAGCTTGTCTGGGGCCTACCACAGCGGCCGAGGAATGGTCTTGAGCTGTCTATCCAGAGTGAAGAAGCTGGACAACCGAGGAGATCCCAGGGGAGGACCCGTCATGGAAGGATCATGCAGCGTGCTGGTCTGGAGAGGGGCCTGGTGACTCGGTTGGAGGACGTATCCTAAAGTAAATCTACAGCATAGTGTTGCTGGGTTTGGCTTAAAGGTTCAAGCACTGTGACTGACATTCATTGCAGAAAAAAACAATACATCCTGTGGCAGAGGATCGTACGGGTTCATCCCAAACAAGTCTGTGGCAGAGACTTTTGTTCGTGCTGCGTGCTGGCTGCTAGGCGGGTGAGAGAGGCCTATCCGGGCATGCAAGGAGTGTGTCCCACAAAGGGAGTCCATTCTACTGAAATATCTAACCCCAAAGGACATTTGTCAAGAATCTTACTAAAAAGGTATTTGAGTTTTCCTCTGTGGTTTTCCTTCTACCTCTTTCCTGCTACTTCCTTCGTTGAATGGTTTAATAAAGCATTGAAAACGTACTCAAGTGTTGGTGCGTGTGTCGTCCAGAGGTAAACTTAACGGAATCCCTAGACCCGGTGCCGGTGAAACAGAGGGAAGGAGAGTGAAGGTAACAAGCCCGCTTTAAACCAGCAGCTCCACGAGAGTTAGTGCTACATGTGGGGGCGTCGTCTGGGATTTGCTGACCGTCAATTCTCGCAACCCAGAGAAGTGGTTCATCGGGAGTTTATGGTGAGAGCTGGACTTTGAAAAAAAAAATCTTACAGGAAGAGAAGGGGTTAAACTGCAGGACTTTATTTCTGAGTGCGTAGACGGCGGGCGCCAGTGAAGGCCCGGGAACTACGTGATCAGAAGAACAAGTGGGAGGAGCCTACCCTACTTGATACCGCGTGGGACGCGTGTATGTGTTTGGCGCCAGAGGAGAAGAGAGGCCTCGTGATCGTGCTGAGAAGATCAGAGTGTGGCCATGTCTTTTCCGGCGATGCAGCCAATTATGGGACCGAGAATGTTCCCTGCAAGCACTGTGTTGAATACAGTGTTGACCAAAACCCTGCTTCCGGGTACTGGAGTTCGTTTGAAGCCGCAGGGGAGGTTTGTTCTGTATACCTCAGGAGATATTGAGGGACTGGGCATGATCTGCCACTGATGTGAAGGACTGGCCATGCATCTCTGTCCATTTGGCCGATGTCCGCAATGTGGAGAGTGCTTGTTTGTGGTGGAGCAACCTACCACGTCGCCCCGTGCTTATCGGGTAGATTGGGCAAGAGGTATCGCCACAGTAGAAGCTGCTACTACTACAGAGAACAGCAGGCCGTCACTTTGCCTGTTGTTGCTGACAATGTTCCGGAGAGAGACACTGCTGCTGTTGTCTCATCAGGGGACATTACTTTGATTTCTGCGTCCACTACACCTACACCTGCTGTACCTGTTCAAAGGAAGGTGGGATATGTGAAGGCTTCCCGCGGCCGTGGTCGAGGCCTACCTCAGAGGTTACCTGAACCGGAGCTACCAAAGTCCACGTCAGGAACGAGTAAGCCACTGATGGGGAATGTATCTGGGACTGTAAATATCTGCCAGCGGAAGAGTTGGGAGATTCGGAAATAGAATCCATGCCGGATCTTTCCGGTGATGATGACATATTTGAGACTATGTCACAAGAGCTGTTATGGTCACAAGGTGAAGATGTCGCCTCTGATATGACTTTCCCTGAATAGACAGCCCTGAGTTCTGGGAAGACGTCACACTCTGTGGAGCCACACAGTACTGTTACCGAGACTTTACCGAAAGTTGCTAGTTCACTACAGACACCGGCTGGGTCTATGGTGAGCAAATCATTGGATACCTGGGTGCCGCCTGGTATGGGGAAGGACAGATCTTTGCCCAAACTTGCACGTTTGCAGAGAATGTTAAACAAGCATGTAGCTGCAGAATATGTTTGGAGTTCCCTTATGTGCCCAAGGACATAATGCAGGTAATTGAACTTAACCGGGAACTTTGGTACAGTGAAGCTGTTTGGGACTACTTGTCTGCCTAAGCCTTTCCGAAAGACTGGATGTTCTGTTAAAATGGATGAACGTTTTAGTGGATGTTTTATACACTGGAACTTCGGTCGGCACATCTATGCTGACAAAGTGGTCATCTGCAGGCCCGGAAAAGATTACGTAGTTTATTTCATTACCACAGTGGATAAAACGGGAAAGACACTGCCAGATCCCCGGTTTTACTGGTAACTATGGACAAAAATACTTTGAAGTTAGATAGTTATGCTGCGTACACACGAGCGGACTTTTCCCCGGACTTTGCTCGGCAGACTTTTCCCCGGACTTTGCTCGGCGGACTTTTCCCCGGACTTTGCTCGACGGACTTTTCCCCGGACTTTGCTCGACGGACTTTTCCCCGGACTTTGCTCGACGGACTTTTCCCCGGACTTTGCTCGACGGACTTTTCCCCGGACTTTGCTCGACGGACTTTTCCCCGGACTTTGCTCGACGGACTTTTCCCCGGACTTTGCTCGGCAGACTTTTCCCCGGACTTTGCTCGACGGACTTTTCCCCGGACTTTGCTCGACGGACTTTTCCCCGGACTTTGTCGGCTAGGTGCGCCGGACATAAAAACGGACGGACTTGGACACACATGATCACTCCAAAAGTCTGCTGGTTTTGAACGTGGTGACGTACAGCACGTACAACGGGACTATAAAAAGGAAGTTCAAGCCCCACTACGGCACCCTTTGGGCTCCTTCTGCTAATCTCGTGTTTATCTCGTGTTAGTAGAAGTTTGGTTAGAGATGATTCGCGCTTTTCACACTTCAGCTTATTTCGATCGTTTTCTGCGGTTCAGTTTGTGCTTATGAGGTTTGTATCTGCTTTTCAGTGCCTGTTGGTCAGTTCGTAACCTGCCTAGCAGGCCGTTCTGGTCCACTCGTTCCTGATTTTCAGGTCGTTCTTCATTGGCCTTGCTGTTCTTCAGTGCGTTTGTTATAAGTTTGTTTGTTTGACCAGCCGACCGTTTTGAAGTCATGTCGCGGGGACGTACTCGTTCTCGAGTTCGTGCTGCGTGGGGACTTGGTGTTGGGGTTAATACTTTGACCCGAGTCTAGTCCATGAACAGGGCGAGGAGGAGTTCATGGATGAAGAATTGGTTGCGCCAGCGTGACCAATTCTCACATATGCCTTTGCTCCGTGAGATCCGTGAGAATAATCCTGAGGATTTCAGGAATTATCTCCGGATGACGGACCCCGTTTTTTAACGTCTGCTGGCTAGGCTGACCCCCTATATCAGCAGGCAGGATACCTGCATGAGGCAAGCCATCAGTCCAGCGCAGAGGCTAGTTGCCACTTTACGTTACTTGGCGACTGGGAGAAGTCTTCAGGACTTGAAGTTCTCGACAGGCATCTCCCCTCAGCCTCTGGGGATAACAATCCCCAGAGACTTGTTCTGCCATCATTCAGGTCCTGCAGAAGGACTATATGAAGTTAAGTTTTATCCTTTAACATTACATGATATGTATTAAATGTTTGCTAATGTATTGTCTAAATGTCCTCGTTACCTAATTGCCATGCTTGGAATATGCTGTGAATGTCCCCTTTATCTTCATGCATGCCTGTTTTTTGACATTAATCATTTTTTGCCCTACATGCATATTTACCTTCAATAACCTCTCCACCATGCAATCCTGAGTCCATTTATATCTCTAGCCTATAGTGCCTTAAACAATGTATATTGTCAGCTCCATTGTACTGTTTGACCCTCCCCCACCCCCTCAAATGTTTGAAACTGTCAGGTATGTTTTTGACCTTAATTAGAACACCTCCCCCACCCCCTCAAATGTTTGAAACTGTCAGGTATGTTTTTGAACTTAATTAGAACCCCTCCCCCACCCCCTCAAATGTTTGAAACTGTCAGATGTGTTTATTAACCAAATTAGTACCCCTCCCCCCCCCCCACATTCAAATTAATCAATGGGCCATCAGAGGGGGTGAGTAATCTTATAAGTGGGCCTTATGTTTTTTGGAATTAAAATTAAACACACATATTAATAATGTTCGACTGCTGTTCAATAATGTTTTTGTGTAATCTGATATCCAAGTTATGTTTAAAAGTACTTATCTTATTTTTTTTTCACTCCACAGTTTCCTTCCAGTACACAGGAATGGCAGACTGTGGCCTCCCAGTTCGCTGACCGTTGGGACTTTCCCAACTGTGTCGGGGCGATCGATGGGAAGCATGTCCGCATTGTGCCACCCCCCCCATTCGGGGTCTTATTTCTATAACTACAAGGGGTTCCATAGTGTAGTTTTGATGGCGGTGGTCTCGGCACATTTGGACTTTCTGTTTGTGGACATGGGGAAGAACGGCCGGATGTCTGACGGAGGAGTCTTTGCACAGACCGGGCTGTGCCAGCGTCTCCAGACTGGTGCCCTGGGATTGCCACCTGATGACCAGAATGGGGATGGACTCCCCTCAGTTTTTATCGCTGATGAAGCATTTGCTCTCGGCGAGCACTTGATGAGGCCATTCCCCCAAAGGACACTTACCCTACTCTCAGGTGTATTTAATTACCGGCTGGCCAAAGCAAGAAGAGTTGTGGAGAATGCCTTTGGGATTCTGGCCAGCCGTTTCCGTTTGTTCCTCTCAGCCATAAATCTGGGGGACTATAAAATTAATCATGTCATACTGGCTTGCTGCATACTCCATAATTTTTTAAGAAGACATTCCGCTACATATATGACCTCTGTAAGGCCTGAGGCCGGACTTGTACTTAATCAATCACTGACAAGCCTGGAAATTGGCCGTATTGGCTTGGCCCCCCAAACCGCACATCAAGTACGTGACCGATATGTGAATTATTTTAGTGGTCGGGGGGCCATTGCTATTCAACAAGAGCTATAATTTTTACAAAAAATAAAGAAAATGCATATTGGCTAAAATATCTTGTTTTTCTTCTTGTTTGCATTTAGTTTTGTCTGTCTCCTAGTGCACTTGTAGTAGTGGAAAGTGCATTTACCTTTAGTTAATAAGGCCCTTTGTCACTGTAACCACACCAAAATTAGCAAAACATCTTATTGATAAATAATCAGCCACACACATTGTAGTAATAAAAACATTTTACTGTGTGCACATTGAAAGGTGCATTTTTTGGAACCTTTTTTTTGTTAAAAAAAATATATATATATTTTTAGGTTATTAAAGGCATATTTAAACAAAAATAGACCTTGTTTACAAAATTACAATTAACAACAGTGTTTTTAAAAACATACAAAAAAATAAAAGAACTTGCAAAGTTCAACATGTTAATAACGGTGCTGGTGATGTCACCCTTGTAAATCCTAAAATTTCCAGATGCTCAAAATTGTGTATTAACCACTTGAGCCCCGGACCATTATGCTGCCTAAGGACCAGAGGTCTTTTTCCAATTTGGCACTGCGTCGCTTTAACTGCTAATTGCGCGGTCATGCAATGCTGTACCCAAACGAAATTTGCGTCCTTTTCTTCCCACAAATAGAGCTTTCTTTTGATGGTATTTGATCACCTCTGCAATTTTTATTTTTTGCGCTATAAACGGAAAAAGACCGAAAATTTTGAAAAAAAATTATATTTTCTACTTTTTGTTATAAAAAAAATCCAATAAACTCAATTTTAGTCATACGTTTAGGCCAAAATGTATTCGGCCACATGTCTTTGGTAAAAAAAATGTCAATAAGCGTATATTTATTGGTTTGCGCAAAAGTTATAGCGTCTACAAACTAGGGTACATTTTCTGGAATTTACACAGCTTTTAGTTTATGACTGCCTATGTCATTTCTTGAGGTGCTAAAATGGCAGGGCAGTACAAAACCCCCCCAAATGACCCCATTTTGGAAAGTAGACACCCCAAGGAAATTGCTGATAGGCATCTTGTACCCATTGAATATTTATTTTTTTTGTCCCAAGTGATTGAATAATGACAAAAAAAAAAATAAAAAAAAATATTTACAAAAAGTTGTCACTAAATGATATATTGCTCACACAGGCCATGGGCCTATGTGGAATTGCACCCCAAAATACATTCAGCTACTTCTGAGTACGGGGATACCACATGTGTGGGACTTTTTGGGAGCCTAGCCGCGTACGAGACAACGAAAACCAATCACCGTCTTCAGGATTTCTAAGGGTGTAAATTTTTGATTTCACTCTTCACTGCCTATCACAGCTTCGGAGGCCATGGAATGCCCAGGTAGCACAAACCCCCCCCCAAATGACCCCATTTTGGAAAGTAGACACCCCAAGCTATTTGCTGAGAGGCATATTGAGTCCATGGAATATTTTATATTTTCACACAAGTTGCGGGAAAGTGACACTTTTTTTTTTTTTTGCACAAAGTTGTCACTAAATGGTATATTGCTCACACAGGCCATGGGCATATGTGGAATTGCACCCCAAAATACATTTAGCTGCTTCTCCCGAGTATGGGGATACCACATGTGTGGGACTTTTTGGGAGCCTAGCCGGGTACGGGGCCCCAAAAACCAATCACCGCCTTCAGCGTTTTTAAGGGCGTGAATTTTTGATTTTACTCTTCACTGCCTATCACCGTTTCGGAGGCCATGGAATGCCCGGGTGGCACAAAACCCCCCCAAATGACCCCATTTTGGAAAGTAGACACCCCAAGCTATTTGCTGAGAGGCATGGTGAGTATTTTGCAGCTCTCATTTGTTTTTGAAAATGAAGAAAGACAAGAAAAAACTTTTTTTTTTTTCCTTTTTCAAATTTCAAAACTTTGTGACAAAAAGTGAGGTCTGCAAAATACTCAATATACCTCTCAGCAAATAGCTTGGGGTGTCTACTTTCCAAAATGGGGTCATTTGGGGGGGTTTTGTGCCACCTGGGCATTCCATGGCCTCCGAAACTGTGATAGGCAGTAAAGAGTGAAATCAAAAATTCACGCCCTTAGAAAGCCTGAAGGCGGTGCTTGGTTTTCGGGGTCCCGTACGCGGCTAGGCTCCCAAAAAGTCTCACACATGTGGTATCCCCGTACTCAGGAGAAGCAGCAGAATGTATTTTGGGGTGTAATTTCACATATTGCCATGGCATGTTTGAGCAATATATCATTTAGTGACAACTTTGTGCAAAAAAAAAAAAAAAAATTTGTCTCTTTCCCGCAACTTGTGAAGCAATATAAAATATTCCATGGACTCGACATGCCTCTCAGCAAATAGCTTGGGGTGTCTACGTTCCAAAATGGGGTCATTTGGGGGGGTTTTGAACTGTCCTGGCATTTTATGCACAACATTTAGAAGCTTATCTCACACATTACCCACTCTTCTAACCACTTGAGACAAAGCCCTTTCTGACACTTATTGTTTACATGAAAAAGTTATTTTTTTTTTGCAAGAAAATTACTTTGAACCCCCAAACATTATATATTTTTTTAAAGCAAATGCCCTACAGATTAAAATGGTCGGTGTTTCATTTTTTTTTTCACACAGTATTTGCGCAGCGATTTTTCAAACGCATTTTTTGGGGAAAAAACACACTTTTTTAAATTTTAATGCACTAAAACACACTATATTGCCCAAATGTTTGATGAAATAAAAAAGATGATCTTAGGCCGAGTACATGGATACCAAACATGACATGCTTTACAATTGCGCACAAACGTGCAGTGGCAACAAAATAAATACATTTTTAAAAGCCTTTAAAAGCCTTTACAGGTTACCACTTTAGATTTGCAGAGGAGGTCTACTGCTAAAATTACTGCCCTCGATCTGACCTTCGCGGTGATACCTCACATGCATGGTGCAATTGCTGTTTACGTTTGACGACAGACCGCCGCTTGCGTTCGCCTTAGCGCAAGAGCAGGGGGCGACAGGGGTGCTTTTTTTTTTTTTTCTTATTTTTTTGCTTTTTTATCTTATTTTTAAACTGTTCCTTTCATTTTTTTTTAAATCATTTTTATTGTTATCTCGGGGAATGTAAATATCCCCTATGATAGCAATAGGTAGTGACAGGTACTCTTTTTTGAAAAAATTGGGGTCTATTAGACCCTAGATCTCTCCTCTGCCCTCAAAGCATCTGACCACACCAAGATCGGTGTGATAAAATGCTTCCCCAATTTCCCAATGGCGCTATTTACATCCGGCGAAATCTAAGTCATAAAATGCTCGTAGCTTCCGGTTTCTTAGGCCATAGAGATGTTTGGAGCCACTCTTGTCTCTGATCAGCTCTATGGTCAGCTGGCTGAATCACCGGCTGCATTCTCAGGTTCCCTATTGAGACAGGAGAGCCAGAGAAAAACACGGAAGACGGTGGGGGGGGGGCATTCCCTCCCACTGCTTGTAAAGGCAGTCTAGAGGCTAATTAGCCGCTAGGATTGCTTTTACATGAAAGCCGACCGCTGGCTGAAAAGAATGATACCTAAACCTGCAGGCATCATTCTGGTATAACCACTAAAAGTCGTGAATGGCGTACCTGAAGACAAAAAAATGGTTAACAATGGTTAACAATAAAGCACAGTACACAGTAAAGTATAAATAATTACATACCTGAAAAACATGATAAAACATAATAACAATAACAATAAAACATTGCAGAATAGAATACAGTAAAAAAAGAGCAGAACAATAGAGAGAGAGAATAGAGAGAGAGAACAATAAAACGACAACTATTTTTTTATTTATTTTATATATTTTTTTTTTTTACACTTTTTTTGTAACTAACTTTTATAACTGTAACCGGTTCCAGGTTCGGGTCTCTCAAAATGCGATGGCATCTTGGGAGACCTCTGTGAAAGTGGGCCTAGTCTGTGGAATGCTGTACCCTACGCTAATACTCAACGAGTGAATGGTAGCGTTCAAAACATTCACCAATGCAAAGACCAGGATTGTCAGGACAGGAGGGACAATAATAGCGGGTGTCACGCCTATATCCGCGCTTGCTGCAGACACAACATCTTTTTGGGGGGGTTCGTTGGGTAGGGGTACTCGGGAGGACATAAAAATGCCTCTCATGCAGCCGACTGCATTTGGTTGGGGATGTGAATGGGTGAAGTACGGGTGCTGCAGAAGCGGTGGGTTCCCAATTAGGATTGGCGAATGCAGCAGGAAGGGCACTATGGGCATGACGGGCCTGTGTTTGTCTTTTTGGTGGCAGCGGGACACTACTTGTGCTTGCCACCTCACCAGCTTGAACTGCACTTATGGGACTCGCCACGTCACCAAGTGTTACTGCAGCGCTGGTTTGACTACGACCGGGGTGTACTAGGCCGCTGGCGCTTGCTAGTTCAATAAAAAGCTTCCAAAAAAACTGTTAGCGATCGCAGGGATCAGACCTGACTCTGCGAACGCTGCAGTTATGCGTTTAGTGTTTTGTAAGTGACAGTGATCGATCGATACTGCACTTGGGTGGGCTGGGCTGGGCCGGGTGGAGGGGCAAAACGCAGGTGCTAGCAGGTATCTGGGCTGATCCCGCTAACACTGCGTTTTTGGGAACCCTAAACTGCTGGGGACACTAGTATAGATCTGATCGGATCAGATATTGATCCGATCAGATACTATACCACTAAGGGAGGTGTATGCTGCGTGCGTGGGTGTTAGTGGTACTGGCGCTAACCTGACGCTGCCTGGGGCCGGTGCTTGCTAGTTCACCAAAATGCTACCAAAAAAACTGTTAGCGATCGCAGGGATCAGGCCTGACTCTGCGAACGCTGCAGTTATGCGTTTAGTGCCTTGTAAGTGACAGTGATCGATCGATACTGCACTTGGGCTGGGCCGGGCAGAGGGACAAAACGCAGGTGCTAGCAGGTATCTGGGCTGATCCCGCTAACACTGCGTTTTTGGGAACCCTAAACTGCTGGGGATGCTAGTATAGATTTGATCGGATCAGATATTGATCCGTTCAGATACTATACCACTAAGGGAGGCGCATGCTGCGTGCATGGGTGTTAGCGGTACTGGCGCTAATCTGACGCTGCCTGGGGCGACGCATATCACCGCCGGGCGATCAGGGGGCTAAACCTTTATTCGGTAATAAACGGCGGGTTCCCTGACACTATAAAAAATAAACGAACTAACCAGCGTCACCCGTAGCGGTTATACGGTGATCAGTGGTGAAAGGGTTAACTAGGGGGCAATCAAGGGGTTAAAACATTTATTAGGTAGTATATGGGGGTCCCTGTCGCTATATAACGCTGACGGCGAACCTAAATATTTACCTCACTAACTAGCGTCACCAGCGACACTAATACAGCGATCAGAAAAATGATCGCTTAGCGACACTGGTGACGGGGTGATCAAGGGGTTAAAACTTTATTAGGGGGGTAAGGGTTGTATCCTAGACCTAAAGGGGGATAATACTCACTGTCCCAACACTGTAACTGTCACAAACTGACACCAATGCAGTAATCAGGAAAAAAAAAAAAAACTGCTGGTGTCAGTTTGTGACAGGGAGGGGGGGGTGATTGGGGGGGCGATCGGGGGGGGGGGGATCGGGGTGTTTTGTGTGCCTGGCATGTTCTACTGTGTTGTGTAGTGTTGGTGCACTCACAGTGAAGTCTTCTCTCCTCGGCGCTGCAACGGAATACCGAGCCGAGGAGAGATGACATAATTTCCTTTGCTGCTGTTTAGTATACAGCAGCAAAGGAAGTGATCTGATTGGCCGGCGGCGATCGCGAGGGGGGGGGCCACGGATGGCCTCCCCCTCACCTCCGATCGCCGGGGGACAAAACGGGACCGCCTCGGGCACGGGGGGGGTCCGATCGGACCCCCCACCCGCGGGAGGCAAATCACGTACATGTACCTGATTTTGCCTGCCCGTGCCGCCTTGCCGACGTACATCGGCGTGAGGCGGTCCTTAAGTGGTTAAAAAAGGGTCAAGTCAGCATGTGTTATCTCCCATCATGGGGGAGCAATGTACGTGTTTTGTGTGTGCAATCCCTTTGCTCCTCTCACAAAATAAATTTTTGATGATGAAGGAGTTGCAAACACAAAACAAGTACATTGATATCCCCTGATGGAAGATAGCACATGATGACACACTGTGTGCATCTGCAAAAATAATGTTTTTAAGGAAAAAACTACAAAATTGTAAGAAGAAACAAACTTGACAAAGAAATGAAGAACATGATTGATGTTTTTAGGCAAAACGTTATTATATTCTGCCCAAAACATCAATCATGTTCTTCATTTCCTGTTGCATGGAGTCCAGGCGAATTTTCATGCTGTCAATGCTGTCAATTTGGTCACGCATTCGATCAATTTGGCCATTCCACAACATTATCTAACCAATAAGTCTTTGGGCACTGTCTGTGCTGAATGGCTCTGCCGCTTGGCCTTCCACAACCAGAAGCTCACCTAAACTGTGTGTAAAAAAAAAAAAAAATGGGTTAAAATATGCACGCCTACATACATTACCTTAAGCTGGGGTGTCAGTCACTCACTTGGTGGGGTTGAAAGCTCGCACACTTCCTCCACCTCTCCTTCCTCCAGCTCGTCGGGTGGGCGTGGTCTTGGGCTGGGGCTTGGGGTATCTTCAGCCTCAGGCTGGTGACTTGGGGGGTCCTGGGATCCTTGGACTGTTGTCTGAGTCTTTTCTCCCCTATGATAATTCAACAAAAGGTATAGTTAAAATACAGTGATATTTCATACTTTTATAATTAATATGAAACGTTGGTTATGAGTTGTGGACAATTGCCTTTTTTTGTCCTCAAAAATTTAGAAGACAGGATGAAAATTCCCTCTGAACAACAATTATAAACAATACACATTTTCATGCAAGTTTCACAGATGCAGACACCTCAATGATCTCCTATGTGTATTACCCCTCAAAAATTTCTTTATGGTCACATAGTACACTAGTGCTCGTGAGTCCAGATGTGGAAACAGCTGCTGTGTCCTGTCCTTACATTACACTGAATCATTTTTGAAGAAGCATTATATTATCAAACACATCTACACCACATCAACAAATTTTGGGAATACGACAAATTATCAAGACCTAAATGTATGTCCAACCCTGTACTATCGTATTTGGCGAAAAAATGTCATTTTCTTTAGTATCATATGTATTTTGCAAAGAACGGTCTTTACGAACGATGCTGTATAAACGAAAAAAATATGGATCAGCATGCAGGTTAAGTATCTCACTAGGAACATACAACAAGTACTTACTTTTTTTAAGCAGCTTCTTTATTCACCAATATTGTTCTGGCTCCCTACTTTTGATGTCAGACCACCGCTTCCTCAATTGTTCTTTAGAACGTTTAGTGCCAAATTTAGCTTCTAGAGCGGTGACAACTGAGGACATTATTTTGTCCTTACGCATATTCGGTCGTGTGTACGGTCCTTTTTTCCCATCGTAGTCCTCCCTTCTCGATATGGACACCATCTCCACCATCTCTTCAAAAGCCATGTTGGTGGCCTTATATCCCCTCCGGGATGTGGATGGTTGTAGCTCCGGGCTTTCCTCCGCGCTACTTTCAGTTGGGGTAAGTCTCGCCTCCCCCCTTCGTTCCCCCCCCCCCTTCCCCTCTCTCCCCTCCCCTCTCTCCCCTTCCTTTCTCTTGGTCGGCCTCTCCCCCTTGCTTCTTCCTCTATTTATGCTGGACTTGTTGATCATTGCCTCCCCACACAGGGCTGCCTGCAGCGTCTATGCTGGTTCCTCTGCTGGTAATTCAATATCTCTCCCTTACTGGGGACTCCATACAATGTCTATCTTGATACCTCTTGGTACCTGCTACCTATTTTTTACCCATGCTTGGGTACTTTTTCACCCCAGTGACCTACCTCTGTTGTTCCCCTCTACTTTGTGGGTATTTCCCCCCCCCTCCCTCTTTATTACTGCGGAACGTAAATTTATTCTACTGTATTACAGCGGCTGCGGTGATTACTCTTCCTGCATACACCAGTGGCTTCAGCCCTGGGGAGCTTTCATCATTAGCCCATGAGTGCTTGGATCGTTTAAATCATTGTATATCACGATCCCCATTACTATATGTTCCTCTTGTACTTCACCTCATCCCCCCTCACCGATCAATGCTGTAGGGGTAAGTGTTGGCTCTCAATACCTGTGTGCAATTTTCCCTTTTCCTTTTCTTTTTAAGGATGACCTATCTTTCACCTGGATGGAAGTTTTAGGCCCTGCTCACTACACTATCCTCACAGCCCCCCTCCCCCTTCCCCCCCTTTCCCCCCCCTCCCCTCTTCTCCCCCCCCTCCCTCCCCTTCCCCCTCCCCTCCCCCCCCTCCCCCCCCCCCCTTTCCCCCTCCCCTCCCCCCCCTTTCCCCCCCCCCTCCCCCCCCTTTCCCCCCCCTTTCCCCTCCCTCCCGCTCCCCTTCCCCCCCTTTTCTCCCCCCTCCCTCCCTTCCCCTCCCCTCCCCTCTCCCCCTTCCCCCCTCCCCCCCCCCCTTCCCCTCCTGCTTCCCCCCCCTCCCCCTTTCCCCCCCCCTTTATTTCCCCCTTCTTTCCCTCCCCCCCCTCTCTCACTTTCTTGTTATCCTCTTTCAACCACTTAATTCAGTACCATTTCTTTGCACACTGGGTTCTAAACCTTTAGAGCTACTGTATGGGTACCCCTACACTATACCACTTTTTGCTCTGTCTTGTGATTCAGTGACTCACACATAAACCAATTACTTAAATACTTTATCTACCAGAGGCTGTTCTGTTATCCCCTGTGTTCGTCGCAGGGGGAATCGTATGGGGCTCCATATACCTACAGAGAATACCTGAATGGGTGAGCCTGTCCTTTCTGTATTTAACTTGTACATAATTGTTTAATGTATTATTCAATGACTCTGCTGCAACCATCACAAAAACCTTCATACATCTGTGAATGTTTGTATATTTATTACATGTTTTCTATGCTATATTATAGACTTTACTCTCCTGAGGAAGCGGTGAACACCGCGAAACCGGTCGAGAATTCAAGTCATTTTTGCAATCTCTGTTATTACTTGATGCAATTCATATGGTTGTATATATTGCCTTGTCCTGTATTACAACTGTATATGTTATTGTAATATATAGATATATATATCTTTTTTAAAATGGTTTTCTATTAAAATGTAGTTTTTATCTTACCACTTTTTTCTTCTCTTCTTGTACCAATATCCAACTACCTTCAGTACCGTAATAGTCCCCTGTGCTTTTTCCTGTGTGTGGGGGGTTGGGACATCTGCCGACAGAAGCAGCTAGCTGCGGCTTTCCCTACTCCCTGCCTCTCTTTGTATTTTGCAAAGAACGGTCTTTACGAACGATGCTGTATAAACGAAAAAAATATGGATCAGCATGCAAGTTAAGTATCTCACTAGGAACATATAACAAGTACTTACTTTTTTTAAGCAGCTTCTTTATTCACCAATATTGTTCTGGCTCCCTATTTTTGATGTCAGACCACCGCTTCCTCAATTGTTCTTTAGAACGTTTAGTGCCAAATTTAGCTTCTAGAGCGGTGACAACTGAGGACATTATTTTGTCCTTACGCATATTCGGTCGTGTGTACGGTCCTTTTTTCCCATCGTAGTCCTCCCTTCTCAATATGGACACCATCTCCACCATCTCTTCAAAAGCCATGTTGGTGGCCTTATATCTCCTCCGGGATGTGGATGGTTGTAGCTCCGGGCTTTCCTCCGCGCTACTTCCAGTTAATCTGTCCGCCATCTTTCTCTATCTACTCCCACTGCGCAACGAAGAGTGAAGGAGCGGGGACAAATCGTACTAAAGAACGTCGGGGGCGGGCGACGCAGGCGGAGCATGACACATGCGCAGTGTATATAAAGCTATTACGATGGCCTATGTATGTCTGTGCGGAAGTAGCGGAAGTAGCGAGCGTCAGAAACAAAGGTAAGATTAAATGTGGGGGGGGTGTGTGTGTATATGTGTCCCCTAGATTCTTCACAAAATAATCCTGGGAGTTCTGACATTACAGTTTTGATCTTGTGTCTTGTCTTTCAGCAAAAATGAATCCCTTTAAAGAGGCTGATTTTTTTGTTCAGATTTATAGATTTATATCAGGAAAACAAAAACCTGTGGGAGATCAAACGCCCACTATATTTCCAGGCAACACTGGGCACACTTTTAGAATTTGTAAAGACTCGAGTCCCCCAGGCAGACCTCAAGTTTGTGGACAAGAAAATTGGTATCTTGCGAAACATGTATAAGCGGGAACACAATAAAATCCAGCAGTCACTCAGATCCGGAGCAGCAGCCGACCAAGTTTATGTACCCAAATTGTGGTACTACCACAAAATGCGATTCCTGGATGACCAAACAGAAGCCAGGCAATCACTTTCGACCCCCCCACCCTTCCCTCCAGCCTTCCCCCCACTCTTCTCTCCAGCCTTCCTTCCACCTCCACCCCAGCTGAGGAGTCCTAGGAAGAACTGGGCCTTTTCATCCTTGATGAAGTGGATGCGCCCAGCTTCAGCCAGGTATCCTTTTTTGTGGAATTTGTGATTGTGTAAATGTTATTAATGATGTTAACGTCTCAAGTTTTTAAGTGCTTCATAAAAAATGACTTCATCACCAATATTAATATGTAGACATATCACTAGACAGTAGTGGCCAAAAATATACTTCTGCATAGGTGTGTGCAGCCTCTTGCATTAGGGCGTGCACCCCAAAGCTCAAATACATATGCATGTGTATATGTACTGATGGTGTCAGTAGGGCAGTGGACAGTGTCAGTAGTTTTATTTTTTTATAAATTATTTTATTTTGTAACATTTTTTTTTTTGGATGAAATATCAGTGGTCTAAACAGGGGGAAATATGCACCACACAAGGTGATTAGGGTGTGCCCAGGCACACCTGGCACACCCTGTGCGCACGCCTATGTACTTCAGATATTGTTGATCAGCTGGAATAATGGTGGGGTCAATTAGATAGCCTTTACTGTTTGTTTAGAATTAGATTTGCAAGTCATGAGCTGAAAATTGTGTGTGATTGCGTAACCCAAAATTACAACTATGTCCCTTTTTTTTGACACAGGATGACCTCAGCCAGAAGGAGGCCTTGCCCAGTGGGAGAGAGGAGGCCTTGCCCAGTGGGAGAGAGGAGGAGGCCTTGCCCAGTAGGAGAGAGGAGGAGGCTGTGACTGGGCCCAGTAGAAGCCGCACGGAGTGTCAGGTGCTCCCCTCCGCATTACCACCAAAAGGCCCAGAAGAATGACACAAACTGAGGCGGAATCCCTAGCCCTCATTCGTGAAGCCAGCAAAATAATGAGCACACCACCCAATGCAGAGGAGGCGTATGGGACATATATGGCCAGCAGATTGCTGGAACTGGAAAAGGGGCAACGCCTCCTCTGTGAGGGTCTGATTTGGCAGGCCTATCAGAAGGGCTTGAGAGGGCAGCTTACTGCTACAACCTATCTAGCAGATGAAGCCACTCCTCCTCCTCCTCCTCCAAGTACACCACCAGAGGCACAGCCTCCAAGGAAGGCTGAAGAGAAGCGTGGAGGGAAGGCTGCAGAGGAGCGTACAGGGAAGGCTCCACGGAAGACTCGAAAGTGATTGCCTGGCTTCTGTCTGATCTGACTGAGCTCCCTGTGCTCCCTAGTCGCAAGATACCAATTTTCTTGTCCTAAAACTTGATGTGTGTCCTGGGGGATAAAAGGCTTCACAGATTCCAAATTTGTCTTCGGTGTTGTCTTCCTAATTTTTTGTTAACCAAAATAAACGGATTTTTTAGTTACCTTACATTATTGACTATGTGTTTTGATTCCAAAACGACATTTTGTTTGGCAGTAGGCAGGTACAGGTCAAAAAGACTATGGGGTTGATTTAATAAAAGCAAATAGACTGTGCACTTTGCAGAGTGCAGTTGCCCTCTGGAAGTGCAATAGCTCCAGAGCTTAGTAAATGAGGTAAGGCTTGACTTTGCAAAGAGTACCCAATCCTGTGCAAGGAAAATTCAAAAAACAGCAATGTTTGCTTGCACATGATTGGATGATGGAAGTCAGCAGAGCTTCTGCTCATTTACTAAGCTCTGGAGCAACTGCTCTTGCAGAGGGCAACTGCACTTTGCAAAGTGCACAGTCTTTTTCCCTTTAGTAAATCAACCCCTATGTGTGTTTGTTCCAAAAGGCTAAATCATTTAGAAAATCAAGTGCAAAGTTCTAGTGAACAGTGCACTTTAGAAATTGCACTGCAAGTGCACTTGTTGGAAGTGCAGTCGCTGTAAATCTGAGGGGAAGAGCTGAAATGAGGGGAAGCTCTGCTGATTTTATCATACAATCATGTGCAAGAAAAAGGTTTTAATTTTTTTTCGTGGTTCCTTGCATGTGCCCCTCGGACACACAGCGAAGGCACTTCAAAATGCTCTTTCTGTGCAATTCCAAGTACAATTTGCACTTGTAGTGAAAAATTAATTTGACTTGGGAAAATAAACCCCCCTATGTCTAATTAACAAGGGACACCAACCTCATTAAGGGTCATTAAAACAACACAACATATTAAGGTTATTGTGATAACTTGAAACTACAAAAATAAAATAAAAAAGAAAACATTTTGTATAATTTAGCACACATTGTAAAATATAGTGTTTAAATCTAAAAAAAAAAAAGAGTCCAAAATCTAATTTAATACTTTATTTATGGAGATCTGGCTTTTTAAAAATATCATATTAGTCATGAAATGAGGATAAATCCTGAAGAAAGTAGTTTGTGAGAACTCTGTGTGAATATAAAGCAGCAAAACAACTTCATTCCTCTCGCATTATAAAGCAAAAAAAAGCGCTGTATTAAAAGATCACAGAAGAGGAATGTGCTAGCTTCAATACAAAGGCTAGTTTTACCAGACTGAGCGCTTCCGTCTTGTAATTGCTTCAGAGCATGCGACAGTTTGAGTTCGTCGGACTAGCACACAGACGACCGGTTTGTCAGCTAGAAAGAAGAGTCCGTCGGATAGATTTAAAACATGTTTCAAATCTAAGTCCGCCCAACTTTTGAGCAAACAAAGTCCGCTGGAGCCCACACACGATCGAACTGTCCGAAATCCCTTACGCCGGGCCAAGTCTACATTAAAGTCCGCTCGTGTGTACGCGGCATTAGTGTCAGTGTAAAGAGATCTTCGTGGTCAAGATCTACATATTCTGTATCTTCAGTGTTTTAAATCCAAGGACTTCTTTTTTGCTAGCCGGATTTTCTTCATTTAAAGAGATTATTATACAGGGATGGACTCCTTAAGATTTTTCTTTTTTTTTGATACTAGATGATGGGAAGAGAGGCTCATTTTCTTTAAAAAAAGAAGATGAGGCTTTGCTCCTGATATTGTACAGTATATGTGTGTGTTTAATAAGTTTTCCTTTTCAGGAACTATTGGATCTCCTATCATGCTGGGAGGCTTTTCAGCTAGATAGATAGTGAGGTTATGTACAATCATAGGATGGTTTTGTTTGCAGATGTGAACATAATGTTTTATAGATATAAGTCTTATAATATCTTTCCACTGTCTTTCTTTCTCTCTTTGTCTATCCAAGTTATTAAAAGCTCAAATACCTACTCCCAGGCTTGGGAGTTACTGTCATTGTTTTTGGACAGACGTTGGGGACAACGTCTACTGTAGTGGGGGGAGTATGTAGCGCTGGTAGATTTGCGATCTACCATCTGATAGGTAAATTTAGTAACTTGTTCGTTAGGAAGGTTAGATTTGCCTCTGTTTCAGCTTGGCTGACGTTGCGTGTTTCCATACTGAGCCATGGGTGTCGCTGTTGCCTGGTGTTGGAAGGGCAGCGTGTCTAAGCGTATGGATGCTCTTCTGTCCTGGAGACAACTCGGAGGTGATCCTCCCAGTTGCATTCTGGGCAAAGGTTTTTATGGGACAGACGCCATATTTTGGGGTTCATTTTACAGCCACCTGCTGGCCCTCCTGGTCGACAGGTATGCGTTAGAGAGCTATCTCGTGGTCCTCCGATCCAGAGGCCCACGGCGCAGGGATGGGCCCAGAAGCTTGTCTGGGGCCTACCACAGCGGCCGAGGAATGGTCCTTAGCTGTCTATCCAGAGTGAAGAAGCTGGACAACCGAAGAGATCCCAGGGGAGGACCCGTCATGGAAGGATCATGCAGCGTGCTGGTCTGGAGAGGGGCCTGGTGACTCGGTTGGAGGACGTATCCTAAAGTAATTATACAGCATAGTGTTGCCGGGTTTGGCTTAAAGGTTCAAGCACTGTGACTGACATTCATCGCAGAAAAAAACAATACATCCTGTGGCAGAGGATCGTACGGGTTCATCCCAAACAAGTCTGTGGCAGAGACTTTTGTTAGTGCTGCGTGCTGGCTGCTAGACGAGTGAGAGAGGCCTATCCGGGCGAGCAAGGAGTGTGTCCCACCAAGGGAGTGCATTCTACTGAAATATCTAACCCCAAAGGACATTTGTCAAGAATCTTACTAAAAAGGTATTTGAGTTTTCCTCTGCGGTTTTCCTTCTACCGCTTTCCTGCTACTTCCTTTGTTGATGGTTTAATAAAGCATTGAAAATGTACTCAAGTGTTGGTGCGTGTGTCGTCCAGAGGTAAACTCAACGGAATCCCTAGACCCGGTGCCGGTGAAACAGGGAAGGAGAGTGAAGGTAACAAGCCCGCTTTAAACCAGCAGCTGCACGAGAGTTAGTGCTACATAAGGAAGGATCCAGTTCGTCCTGAAGCTCTGTATAGCACATGAGCGTTCAGCAAAGCCAATTGAAATAAGTATATAATACAGACACTTTTTTTATACCAGCGTCTGGCCTTACGGGCAATAGCGTATGGCGCCAACAGCTGGTCGTTGAGGTCCACCCCTCCCATATTGAGGTTATATTCGTGGACACAGAGGGGTTTCTCCACAACACCAGTTGCCGTAGTAATTTGGACAGTCCTGTCTGCGTGAAGGGAGGAAAGAACAAAAACATTCTTGTTATCCCTCCACTTCACAGCAAGCAAATTATTACATCTCAAGCAGGTTTTCTCCCCCAGCCTAAGATTGGAATCTACAAGCCGCTGGGGTAAGCCCCGGCGATTAGATCGCACGGTGCCACATGCGCCAATTTGATGATCAAACAAGTGACTAAAAAGTGGCACACTTGTGTAATAATTGTCCACATACAAGTGATACCCCTTTCCGAATAAGGGTGACACCAAGTCCCACACAATCTTACCAGTGCTCCCTATGTAGTCAGGGCAGTTCTCCGGCTCTACGTAACTATCTCTTCCCTCTTAAACCATAAAACTATATGTATAGCCTGTGGCCCTGTCACAGAGCTTATACATCTTGACCCCGTATCTGGCACGCTTGCTGGGAAGATACTGTTTGAATGACCAGCGGCCAGAAAACTTAATCAGGGACTCGTCAACGCAGACAACTTGATGGGGCATAAACAAGGCTGCAAAATGTTGGTTGAAGTGGTTTACCAGGGGCCGAATTTTGTAGAGCCGATCATATTCAGGGTCACCCCGAGGACGACAGAGTTCATTTTCACTGAAGTGCATGAACCGCAAGATCTGCTCGTATTGTGTCCTGGTCATGGAGGCAGAGAACACGGGCATATGGTGAATTTGGGTCAGTGGACCAATATGACCGCAACTCACTATTTTTAGTTATGCCCATGAGGAGAGATAGGCCCAGGAAGGTCTTAAATTCGGAGACCATAATTGGTCTCCAATCTCTGGCAAGGGTCAGCTGGGGATTAGCAACGATGAATTGACAGCATATAAATTGCTTTGGTCCACAAAAGATCTATAGGGATCTTCGGTGAAAAACAGAGAATAAAAATCAAGTGACGTAAAATCAACTGTTTCCACCTGAATTCTGGGTTGGCCAGTGAATGGGGAAAGTTTCGGGTGCTGCAGCAGTGGTGGGTTCCCAATTAGGATTGGTGAATGCAGCAGAAACAGCACTATGGGCTTGACGGGCCTGTCTTTGTCTTCTTGGTGGCAGCAGGACACTCATCGTGCTTGCCACCTCGCCAGCTTGAACTGCACTTATGGGACTCGCCACGTCACCAAGTGTTACTGCAGTGCTGGATGTATGACCAGGATGTACTAGGCTGATGGCAGAGGCGTCGTTGGCATGGGGCTATTGAGGCTGAAGGCCTGAATGTGTGGCCAATCTCCCCGAGTGTCCCCCAGGTGTCAGAGAAGGAAAAAAAATAGGTCGCGCCGTCAGACTGAGACAGGCAGACAGCAGCGGTGGCAGTTTACACAGACTCTATGTGCTTCGATTGCGGCGCCGCCCACTGACTGACAGCAGGCGGAGTGATATGCCGCAGGAGGTCAGGAGAACGACGGCGCGGCGACGCCCCCTTCTCCCTCACCCTTAACCTCCAGTAACGGCCATGGTGGCTGCCTGTGACTGGGACAGAACAACGAAGTTTAAAGAAAAAAAAAGAAAAAGGTGTTTCTCTCTCACTTTGTGTCACTGTCTGTGTGTCTCTCTCTCTCTCTCTCTCTCTTTTCTTTCTCTCTCTTTTTTGTATTTCTCTCTCTCTCTCTCTCTCTCTCTCTCTCTCTCTCTCTCTCTCTCCCCCTTTTGATGGGCACAGTGGCTGCAATTGACGGGGCACAGTGGCTGCAATTGACGGGGCACAGTGGCTGCAAATGATGGGGAACAGTGGCTGCAATTGACGGGGAACAGTGGCTGCAAATGACGGAACAGTGGCTGCAAATGATGGGGAACAGTGGCTGCAAATGATGGGGAACAGTGGCTGCAAATGATGGGGAACAGTGGCTGCAAATGATGGGGAACAGTGGCTGCAAATGATGGGGAACAGTGGCTGCAATTGACGGGGAACAGTGTCTGCAATTGACGGGGCACAGTGGCTAATTTTAAATAAGTAAACTTGGGCTTTAAGGGGGCAAGGACAGGTAGGTCAGTGAGTGTCAGGTAGATCACAGAGTGTCAGGTAGGTTAGTGTATGTCAGCCAGGTAGGTCAGTGTGTGTCAGGTAGGTAGGTCAGTGTGTGTCAGGTAGGTAGGTCAGTGTGTGTCAGGTAGGTCAGTGTATGTGTGTCAGGAAAGTCAGTGTATGTGTGTCAGGAAAGTCAGTGTATGTGTGTCAGGTACGCCAGTGTATGTGTGTCGGGTAGGCCAGTGTATGTGTGTCGGGTAGGCCAGTGTATGTGTGTCGGGTAGGTCAGTGTATGTGTGTCGGGTAGGTCAGTGTATGTGTGTCGGGTAGGTCAGTGTATGTCATATAGGTAGGTCAATGTATGTCATATAGGTAGGTCAGTGTATGTCAGGTAGAGCAGGTAGGTCAGTGTGGGTCAGTGTATGTCAGATAGATAGGTAGGTCAGTGTGTGTCAGCCAGGTAGGTCAGTGTGTGTCAGGTAGGTCAGTGTGTGTCAGGTAGGTCAGTGTATGTCAGCCAGATAGGTCAGTGCATGTCATGTAGGTCAGTGTATGTCAGATAGGTAGGTCAGTGTGTGTCAGGTAGGTCAGTGTGTGTCAGGTAGGTAGGTCACATAGTTGCCAACAGTCCCGATTTTCCCGGGACAATCCTGATTTTTGGGACCCTCGTCCCGATTTAAGCTCTTCCCGATTATTTTCCTGGGATTTCACTTTTGTCCCGGGAAAATCGGGAATGTTTTTGGCTAAAAACGGCACTGAACACAAGGAAGTGATCAGTCCCCACCCGCCGCCGCCAACCCTCCGCCCCCGTGTATCCGACGAGCGGGGACACTGATAGAAGGACCGGGGCTCCGCTGGCTGGGGACACTGATGGTCCTGGCTCCCCCCTTTCACAAGGCTCCATTTGGAAGACTCCTCGAATCCCCCTAGGTCGACCCCACATCCTCACGCACCGCAGGTACCATCTTCAGGACACGGTAGTGGTAGTGTTGTGTAGTGGTAATCAGTGTAGTGTAGTGGTCAATGTAGTGGACAGTGTGTAGTAGACAGGTAGGTCATTGTACTGGTCAGTATAGGAATCGGGTAGGTCAGTGCAGTGGACAGGTAGGTAAGTGTAATGGTCCATGTAGTGGATAGGTAGGTCAGTGCAGTGGACAGGTATGTAAGTGTAATGGTCAGTCTAGGAATCATGTAGGTCAGTGTAGAAATCAGGCTGTGGTAAGTACTATTGTAGGAAGGGAAGGGACTCGGGGAGTGCTAAAAGTCCATAGGTTAGGGGGTGCAAATTTCTTGCCTTGCACCGGGCCCTGACAACACACGCTACACCACTGCTGCTGGGGGCACCTGATGCAAGGACAGACTCTGCTGGGGGCACCTGATGCAAGGACTGACTCTGCTAGGGAGGCACCTGATGCAAGGACGGACTCTGCTGGGGAGGCACCTGATGCAAGGACGGATTCTGCTGGGGAGGCACCTGATGCAAGGACGGACTCTGCTGGGGAGGCACCTGATGCAAGGACGGACTCTGCTGGGGAGGCACCTGATGCAAGGACAGAACCTGCTGGGGAGGCACCTGATGCAAGGACGGACTCTGCTGCGAAGGCACCTGATGGCACCTGGTGGCAGGCGCCGTGGCAAGTGACACGCTCGGGGCTTGCACTGATTCTGCATTATGGTAAGTTGAATGATTTCATTTTGTATTACAATGTAGTAATAGAAATAATGCACTTCAATCACCCTGACACCATAACAACCATGGTGCCGGGATGATTGATGCGCTAACCCCAGGTGTTTGGAGTATCTTTATCTGCTGTTTTGTTAAACTTTCTGGAATACACATATTTCTATTGTGTTGTAGGATCTGGGCCCGCTGTCCTTTCTTTCTCCCTCCATCCCTCATTCAACTCACTCTAACCACGCCCTTTTTGAGCCACGCCCATTTAAGCCACACCCACTATTCCGCGTAAACCATGGCCAATTTTCGCGCCGCATTTTACTGTTTTGCTATGTCACGCCTACAAACAAATGGCCCGTCCCCTAATTATAGCAAGGCTCCCCCTACATGCAAAAAAGTGTCCCTAATATTTTTTTTTCACAATGTTGGCAACTATGTTTTCAGTGTGTGTCAGGTAGGTTAGTATGTGTCAGACATGTCATGTAGGTCAGTGTATGTCAGGTAGGTCAGTGCGTGTCAGGTAGGTAACGCCCCCTTCCATACAACCCCACCACCCCCCCCCCCCGGTGCCGGGCTCTGACTTCGGGCTGAAGCCCCTGGTCTTTTTGCCACCTAGCAATGTGCCTGGCTGCTGGTGCTTGCCAGTTCACCAGAAGGAATAGCGGCGCTAATACTGGCTCTCTGCTCCATACGAGGGACCTGCAGTTAATACACCTCAACGACAGCAGAAGATCGGGGCCTGGTACACCTGACCTTGGCAGGGATCACAACTCCGTCGTCGGAGCTATCTGTAAGGGTGCCGCTGCTGTCTACAGGTTTGTAATCTGACAGATGAGTGACTTCCTCTTCACTATCTGTCATGCTCAGAAACGTGCAGGCCTCTTCACTACTGTACCTTCGATTTGACATTTTGGTCTCTAAATTTACGGTACAGTAGTGAGACTTACAGGTAAAAAGGCTCCTGACTGTTAGCGACTGATTCAAATGCTACCAGAAAAAACTGTTAGCGTTCGCAGGATTCAGGTCTGACTCTGTGAATGCTGCAGTTATGTGTGTTGTGTTTTGTAAGTGACAGTGATCAATTGATACTGCACTTGGGTGGGCTGGGCGGAGGGGTTAAACGCAGGTGCTGGCAGGTATCTGTGCTGATCCCACTAACACTGCGTTTTTGGGAACCCTAAACTGCTGGTAACGCTAATATAGTTCTGATCAGATATCGATCCGTTCAGACACTATACATTCCCCCTGATGATGACACATATGCCCTGTGTTGAAGACGCGTAGGGGAGGGGCCAGGACGGAGTGTTAGGCAGCAGCAGCTATCTGTGCTGCGACGGTCTCCATGACCTCACTGCTACATCCATTACCTATTGTTTTATTCAGGTTATATGCCTCTTCTGAGTGGTGCACTGATACACCCTCAAAATGTGAGTACCCCCTTCTGGGGGAGAGTTTTTTTTTATCTGACCTTGTTAATAAACACTTTTTAAATGTTATCACACCATATGGTTCCTTTCTCTTTTTGCCTATGATTTGAGCCTATGCTGGAGCCTGTTTTCCTGTGATCCACACTGAGCCCTGGGTGGCTCATAAGCGTTTCCTGACTCTGTCTAGCGACTTAGTCACATTCCCTAAGGTGAGAGCGCTTTACCTTGGGGGGGGGGGGGGGGGTCACCTTTTGTTTCACCATCGCATGATATGTGGCACATGGAATCGCAGCACGTTTGAAAACATCATCACTGAAGCACAGTTGTCATCACTTTCATTAAGGACTTTTGTGTTTAATATATGTCTATTTTATGGTGGACAATCAAGTATATGTATTGTGTGACACTCTGCACTTTTTGGCTTGCTCATGTCATTTTTCAGCTTTTCTTTGCATATATGAATCATTTATGAATTAACGTTATCTATTTTATTATTTATTTGTTTATTGCACTTTTAGCACCTGGTTTGCACTGATTCATTTTGGAGCATTTTGTTGATATTACCATTTCACATGCTCACTGCACTGTTTATTTGTGCACATTAAGTTTGTTTATCTTGGGGGATATAGCACATATTGGGGTTAAATTATTTTATACTCTGTTGTATATGCACTGTATCTCTGTGTGCCAGGATTAGGGCACGGTTAGAAAACTCTAGCGCATCATATTTATTTGATTAAAGACTTTATAACCTACTCCACTACTGGCGTTATTTATATGCTGGAATGTGGGTGTGGGTTACAATATATTGGTTGTACCTCGAGGACCCTGAAAATACGAATAGGGGAACATATCACTAATATTAAGAAGGGGGTTATTACCCATAGTGTAAACATTTTAAACTGGTGCATAAGGATCCCAGTTCGCTTAAATTTTGTGGGATTGAAAAAGTGGAGCAACATTGGAGGGGTGGCCACTACATCAGACAACTCAGCAAGAGGGAATCTCTCTGGATATTTGAGACCAAGGTTCTCTCACCGAGGGGTCTGAATGTGGACTTCGGCCTGAACTGTTTTATTAGCGACTTAGTGAAATAGTGTAATAGTGAACGACCGCAACATACAGGGATATACAATGTAATACTGACATTTAATCACACACATAGGTTGGACTTGATGGACTTGTGTCTTTTTTCAACCTCACCTACTATGTAACTATATTGTGTATAAAAGGTTTTTAACATTTTAAATTATTTTATACTCTTATAAGTATTTATATGCTATTAGATTAAATTAAGTATGTTTGCTGTTATTAGTGAAGAGGAGACTTGTGCAATGTAGTCACCAGCTGGTTTATTTAGTTAAGCAATTATCTGGGAAGATTCTTTGTCTTGATGTGGTGTCCCCGTGAGTATTTTGTGAGCAATTTCTACTTCCCGCTCCGGAGTGGACACGCGAGCGTGTTCAGCGCAGCCAGCTCTGCAGTGATTAGCAAGGCAGAGGAGGAGAAGGTGTTGCTTAGTAATTAGGGGATGGGAGTGTAAAAGCAGCAGTGAGATGTCTAGTCTCCGCCCCTTACTGATGAAGTCATTTGACGTAGCGCGTATAGGGGAGGAGTCTCAATTGGTGACGTCATCTCGTCTTTTCATGTGTCTGTAGCCTGCACTACCGAAGTGCCATCTTGTATACTGTTTTATCTGAAGAATTAAATTATTTCCAAACAGAGCACTAGATTTGGTGTTTTTATCCCCATGTCATACCTGATACACCTGAGGTAAACCTGAGATTGGTGAAGCCAGTGAGGAGGAAGAGGGTGATACGGAGGGATTATCAGTTTCACGGCGGGCCGATTCATTGATTACCCCCATAGGGGATCTGCTTTATCTGACCTGCTGGTAAAACGGGGCTCAGATTATAAGGTGAGTGACTAGAGCAAAGTGGTGGAGGAAAGCACTAGCCCTTTTTAGTACAAAGCTTAGGGTGAAGATTTCACATTGGAAGAAATTTAAGAAATATAAGACTTTTTTTGTCATTATTTATATCACTAATGTATCACTATTTTTAGGATCACTAAATTGGACTTTTTTTGCACATTATAATTATTGTAGTACTGGTAGCACAGCACTGTTTGGGGAATTATTTTCCATTAATGTGAAGACGTTTTTCAGTGTCAGCAGCAACCAGGTGGAGGTGCATATCATTGCACTTTTTGCACATAATTTGTATTTTTGCACTTTGTGTATATTTATAGGTTGAATGTACTTTATATCACCATTATATTATATTTGTTTGTTTATTAGTGAATTGCGCTATTGGATTTAATAAATTGGATCCATCGGCTAGATACTCTACAGCCCAAGGGGTTAAACTCAGATTTTGACTTGTATTTACCGATATTTTTTTGAGGGAGATTCTTTACCAATTTATACACTTCTTCTTTTTTTTTTTTTTTTTTTTGTCTTCCTTTTTTCTCTTTTTCCTCTTTTGATTTTTTTTATATAGCATTGAGAGCATTTATTTTATTTATATATATATATATATATATATATATATATATATATATATATATATATATATATATATTAGGGGTGCAACGGATCAAAAAACTCACGGTTCGGATCGTTCCTCGGATCAGAGTCACGGATCGGATCATTTTCGGATCAACAAAAAAAAAATATATCCACATCTCCCCACTGTAATATATCCACATCTCCCCCACTGTAATATATCCACATCTCCCCCACTGTAATATATCCACATGTCCCCCCACTGTAATACATCCACATGTCCCCCCACTGTAATACATCCACATGTCCCCCCCACTGTAATACATCCACATGTCCCCCCCACTGTAATACATCCACATGTCCCCCCCACTGTAATACATCCACATGTCCCCCCCACTGTAATACATCCACATGTCCCCCCCACTGTAATACATCCACATGTCCCCCCACTGTAATACATCCACATGTCCCCCCTACTGTAATACATCCACATGTCCCCCCCACTGTAATACATCCACATGTCCCCCCCACTGTAATACATCCACATGTCCCCCCCACTGTAATACATCCACATGTCCCCCCCACTGTAATACATCCACATGTCCACCCCACTGTAATACATCCACATGTCCCCCCCACTGTAATACATCCACATGTCCCCCCACTGTAATACATCCACATGTCCCCCCCACTGTAATACATCCACATGTCCCCCCCACTGTAATACAGCCACACGCCCCCCACCCCCACTGTAATACATCCACATGTCCCCCCACTGTAATACATCCACATGTCCCCCCACTGTAATACATCCACATGTCCCCCCCACTTTAATACATCCACATGTCCCCTCCACTGTAATACATCCACATGTCCCCTCCACTGTAATACATCCACATGTCCCCCCCACTGTAATACATCCACATGTCCCCCCCACACTGTAATACAGCCACATGTCCCCCCCCACTGTAATACAGCCACATGCCCCCCCCACTGTAATACATCCACATGTCCCCCCCACTGTAATACATCCACATGTCCCCCCCACTGTAATACATCCACATGTCCCCCCCCACTGTAATACATCCACATGTCCCCCCACTGTAATACATCCACATGTCCCCCCCACTGTAATACATCCACATGTCCCCCCCACTGTAATACATCCACATGTCCCCCCCACTGTAATACATCCACATGTCCCCCCCACTGTAATACATCCACATGTCCCCCCCACTGTAATACATCCACATGTCCCCCCCACTGTAATACATCCACATGTCCCCCCACTGTAATACAGCCACACGCCCCCCCCCCACTGTAATACATCCACATGTCCCCCCCACTGTAATACAGCCACACGCCCCCCCCCACTGTAATACATCCACATGTCCCCCCCACTGTAATACATCCACATGTCCCCCCCACTGTAATACATCCACATGTCCCCCCCACTGTAATACATCCACATGTCCCCCCCTACTGTAATACATCCACATGTCCCCCCCTACTGTAATACATCCACATGTCCCCCCCACTGTAATACATCCACATGTCCCCCCCCACTGTAATACATCCACATGTCCCCCCCCCACTGTAATACATCCACATGTCCCCCCCACTGTAATACATCCACATGTCCCCCCACTGTAATACATCCACATGTCCCCCCCCACTGTAATACATCCACCTCTGTGGTTTATATTCTTTTACGCTATAAACAAAAGAAGAGTGACAATTTTGAAAAAAACACTATCTTTTACTTTTTGCTATAATAAATATCCCAAATTTAAAAAAGACACATTTTTTTCCCCTCAGTTTAGGCCAATATGTATTCTTTTTTTGGTAAAAAAATCACAATAAGCGTATAGTGCTTGGTTTGCGCAAAAGTTATAGCGTCTACAAAATAGGGGATAGATTTATGGCATTGTTGTTATTAATTTTTTTTTTTACTAGTAATGGCGGTGATCTGCAATTTTTTTTTTTTTTTTTTTCTGGGGCTGTGATATTGCGGCAGACAAATTGGACACTTGACACATTTTTGAGGCCACTGACAATTATTCAGCGATCAGTGCTAAAAATATGCACTGATTACTGTATAAATGTCACTGGCAGGAAAGGGGTTAACTGTGTTCCCTAGGTGTGTTCTAACTGTAGGGGGGATGGGACGGACTAGCAGAGGAGAGAGATCTCTGTTCATACTTAGTATAAACATACGCTCTGTCTCCGGTTCTCGCTCTCACAAATGATTGCGGGTGCCCGGCGGTCATTGTGCCTGCTGGGCACTCGCATCGGCTCCGGGCACGCGCCTCTTACAGCGTCTTAAAGGGCCAATGTACAGTTACGGCGATTCGCCCAGGGGAGCCAACCTGCCGCAGTGAAACTGCGACGGCCGGTTGGAAACCGGTTAAATAAAAAATTTGATTATATTTACCAGATTTAACCTCTCGTACATACAGTATATCTCTTCTGATGTTCTCAGAGTGGATTAGAGATTTTTCTTCCTAACCATATAGTTGGTTATTTTTACCACTGCATATAGATATTTAAGAATAAATTGCCTTTTTTTTTTTCTTTTAATACTTTACATATTAACTAAATTATATGCCACACTTTTTTAAAGTTATTATCCGATTAACCAGCAAACTAATCAATTATGAAAATAACCGTTAGTTACAGTCCTACAACAGTGTCTGATCTGTCTGCCGCAATGTCGTAGTCCCACTAAAAATCGCTGATCACTGCTAGTACTAGTAAAAAAAAAAAAAACAATAATAAAAATGCCATAAATATATCCCCTATTTTGTAGACGCTGTAACTTTTTCACAAACCATTCAATATACACTTTTTTTCTTTTGGATATTTAATATCGCAAAACGTTTAAAATTTTTTATTTTCTTTTTTCAAAACTGGCGTTTTTTTTTTGTTTATAGCGCAAAAAATAAAAACCGCTGAGGTGATCAAATACAACCAAAAGAAAGCTCTATTTGTGGGAAAAATAGGACATCAATTTTGTTTGGGTACAACGTTACACGACCATGCAATTGTCAAAGCGACACAGTGCCGTATCGCAAATAAATGGCCTGGTCATTAAGGGGGCAAATCCTTCCGGTCCTTAAGTGGTTAATTGGTTCCGGATCGTTCAATTGCTTAATTACATGATGACCTAAATGAGCTATATATTTTACTATGTATGTGGTTATTTGTAGATATTTGGTCTTTGAAGAAGGGCATTATCTGTTTAAGACCAAAACTGTTATCATAAATACTCCAGTGCTTCCTGCATGTTGGGCCTCTGTGTGTGGCCTGGCTGTGAAAAAGTCTCCCACATGTGGTATTGCTGTACTCAGGAGGAGTAGGAGAATCTATTTTGGGGTGTTATTTTTGGTATGTACATGCTATGTGTTAGAAATATTGTATAAATGGACAACTTTGTGTAAAAATAAAATGCATTTTAATTTTCTTTCCACATTTTCCAAAAACTTGTAGAAAAAAATGACATGTTCAAAAGACACATTATGCCTCCATAGATTATACGTTGGGGTGTTTTCTTTCCAAAATGGGGTCATTTTTGGGGGTTTTCCATTGTCATGGTGCTCCGGGGCCTTCAAAAGTGTAAGAGGTAGTCAAGAAATGTATGTGTGTAATTTTATGCTCCTAGAATGCCTGAAGGTGCTCCCTCAATGTTGGGCCTCTGTATGTGGCCAGGCTGTGTAAAAGTCACACACGTGGTATCGCCGTACTCAGGAGGAGTAGCAGAATGTGTTTTGGGGTGTAATTTGTGGTATCCATATGCTGTGTGTGAGAAATAACCTGCTAATATGAAAATTTTGTGAAAAAAAAAAAATCTTGATTTTGCAAAGAATTGTGGGAAAAAATTACAACTTTAAAAAACTCACCATACCTCTTACTAAATACCTTTTGTAATATCTATTTTTCAAAAAGGGGTCATTTGGGGGGTATTTGTTCTTTCCTGGCTTGTTAGGGTTTCAAGAAATAGCCGTCAGTACTTCAGGTGTGATTAATTTTCAGAGATTGGCACCATAGCTTGTGGACTCTATAACTTTCACAAAGACCAAATAATATACACCAATTTCGGTTATTTTTACCAAAGATATGTAGCAGTATAAATGTTGGCCAAAATTTATGAAGAAAAATTACTAATTTGCAAATTTTATAACAAACGAAGAAAAATGCATTTTTAAAAGAATTTTCAATCTCTTTTTCTTTTATAGCGCAAAAAATAAAAAACCCAGCAGTGATTAAATACCACCTAAAAAAGCTCTATTTGTGTGAAAAAAAGGACAAAAATTTCATATACAGTATCTCAAAAAATTGAGCACACCCCTTACATTTTTGTAAATATTTTATTATATCTTTTCATGTGACAACACTGAAGAAATTACACTTTGCTACAATGTAAAGTAGTAAGTGTACAGCTTGTATAACAGTGTCAATTTTCTGTCCCCTCAAAAGAACTCAAAATAAGCCATTAATGTCTAAACCGCTGGCAACAAAAGTGAGTACACCCCTAAGTAAAAATGTCCAAATTGGGCCCAAAGTGTCAATATTTTGTGTGGCCACCATTATTTCCCAGCACTGCCTTAACCCTCTTGGATATGGAATTCACCAGAGCTTCACAGGTGGCCACTGGAGTCCTCTTCCACTCCTCCATGACGACATCACAGGGCTGGTGGATGTTAGAGACATTGCGATTCTCCACCTTCCGTTTGAGGATGCCCCACAGATGCTCAATAGGGTTTAGGCCTGGACATGCTTGGTCAGTTCATCACCTTTACCCTCAGCTTCTTTAGCAAGGCAGTGGTCGCCTTGGAGGTGTGCTTGAGGTCGTTTTGTTGGAATCCTGCCCTGCGGCCCAGTCTCTGAAGTAAGGGGATCATGCTCTGCTTCAGTATGTACGTACATGTTGGCATTCATAGTTCCCTCAAAGAACTGTAGCTCCCCAGTGCCGGCAGCACTCATGCAGCCCCAGACCATGACACTCCCACCACCATGCTTGACTGTAGGCAAGACACACTTGTCTTTGTACTCCTCACCTGGTTGCCACCAAAATTGCTTGACAACATCTGAACCAAATAAACTTATCTTGGTCTCATCAGACCACAGGACATGGTTCCAATAATCCATGTCCTTAGTCTGCTTGTCTTCAGTGAACTGTTTGCGGGCTTTCTTGTGCATCATCTTTAGAATAGGCTTCCTTCTGCAACGACAGCCATGCAAAACAATTTGATGCAGTGTGCGGTGTATGGTCTGAGCACCGACAGGCTAACCCCCCACCCCTTCAACCTCTGCAGCAATTCTGGCAGCACTCATACGTCTATTTCCCAAAGACAACCTCTGGATATGATGCTGAGCACATGGACTCAACTTCTTTGGTTGACCATGCGAGGCCTGTTCTGAGTGGAACCTGTCCTGGTAAACTGCTGTATGGTCTTGGCCACTGTGCTACAGCTCAGTTTCAGGGTCTTGTCAATCTTCTTATAGCCTAGGTCATCTTTATGTAGAGCAACAATTGTTTTTTTTCATATCCTCAGAGAGTTTCTTTGCCATGAGGTGCCATGTTGAACTTCCAGTGACCAGTATGAGAGAGTGAGAGCGATAACACCAAATTTAACACACCTGCTCCCCATTCACACCTGAGACCTTGTAACACTAACGAGTCACATGACACCAGGGAGGGAAAATGGCTAAATGGGCCCAATTTGGACATTTTTACTTAGGGGTGTACTCACTTTTGTTGCCAGCGGTTTAGACATTAATGGCTGTGTGTTGAGTTATTTTGAAGGGACAGCAAATTTACACTGTTATACAAGCTGTACACTCACTACTTTACATTGTATCAAAGTGTCATTTCTTTAGTGTTGTCACATGAAAAGATAGAATAAAATATTTACAAAAATGTGAGGGGTGTAGTCACTTTTGTGTGATACTGTAGGTACAGTGTTGCATGACTGTCATTCAAAATGTGAGAGCACCGAAAGATGAAAACTGGTCTGGTTAGGAAGGGGGTTTATGTGCCCAGTGGGTAAGTGGTTAAAATCCATATAAAAGCTATACAGAAACATTCACTTGGGTGTATTGCACTTAACAGTATTCCCTTCTGAAATTACGGTGCCACCTCACTCCTTTTATTTTGTTTTAATTGATTTTTATTAGATTTTGAAAAGGTAACAAGCTGCAGTTACATGTCATATATGAAAATAAACCATATATAAATGATACAACGGTATGCTTTTGCAAGGTAACATCTTATATACTAGAGTTACATCATACAGTAGATGTATTTGGTATTATCTAGGGTCAGATCTTATATTATCCGTGTCATTTCCGGCTACCTCACTCCTTTTAGGCTGGGTTCACACTGGTACGACAAACGCTCCGTCATTGGGAGCTCATGTTGCATGACGTGTGAAATCAATGTTTCCCATGAGAGCCATCTTTACTGCTCCGACACAAGTCCGTCCGACTTTGAAAATGCTTCCTGCACTACTTTTGGTTCGACTTTGAGCCTACTTCAGCCCATTGAATATCACTGAAATCTGATCGCAGTCTTAATTGATGCGACTTGTGCTCTGATGATCTTGAAGGTGAACTCCACGCCAAATAAAAATAAAAATGACATTGGTTCTCCCTGCAAGAACATACCAGGCCCTTTGGTCATGTATGGATTTTAAGGGGTACCCCATACCGAAAAAATAGCATAGAGTCCCCCCAAAAATCCATATCAGAGCCTTATCCGAGCATGCAGTCCAACAGGTCAGGAAAGGTGGTAGGGACGAGTGAGCGCTCCCCCCTCTTGAACTGTACCAGGCCGCATGCCCTCAACATTAGTGGGTGGGTGCTTTGGGGCAGGAGGGGCCTATTCCCGACAACCCTAGCTGTTGGTTTCGGGGTCTGCGGGCGGGGGGCTTATCGGAATGTGGAAGCCCCCTTTAACAAGGGGGGCCCCCAGATTTCGGCCCTCCCACCCTATGTAAATGAGTATGGGGGACATTGTACCCCTACCCATTCACCTAAAAAAAAAAGTGTCAAAAATAAAACCCATTTACACATGTTTTTAAATTAATTTATTAAGGCAGCTCCGGCATCTCTTCCGATTTCTTCTCTCCTCTCCGGCTCTTCTGCCTCCTCCGCTGATGTCTTCTGCCTCTGCTGGTTCTTCTCTGCTCTCCGCTAATGTCTTCTAGCCCTCTCCGGTTCTTCTCCCTCTGTCCGCTGTCTTCTGCCTCTGCTGGGTCTTGTACGCTGTCTTCTCGCTCTATTGCCTGGTCTTCTCCGCTGTCTTCTCCCTCCTGTTCTTCTTCCGATGTTGACTTGATGCTTTTTCCCGCTCTAATGCTGGGTGCACTTATAATATTATATATATATATATATATATATATATATATATATATATATATATATATATATATATATATATATATAATATTGTATATTATATTGTGTACTTATATCGGCATGGGGCGGGGTCACCCCGCACCATGCCAAGTAGTGGCGCACCCAGCATTTGAGTGGGAGAGAGCATCGAGTCAACATCGGAAGAACAACAGAGGGAGAAGACCGTAGGGAAGACCCTGCAAAAGTGCAAGAAGACAGCGGACAGAGGGAGAAGAACCGGCGAGGGCTAGAAGACATCAGCAGAGTGTGGAGAAGGCCTGGAGAGGGGAGAAGAAATCAGAAGCGACGCCGGAGTTGCCTCCATAACATACTTTTAAAAACCTGTGTACTGCGATTTTTATTTTTGACACTTTTTTTTTTTCAGGTGAAAGGGTAGGGGTACAATGTACCCCATACTCATTCACATAGGGGGGGGCTGGGATCTAGGGCCCCCCGTGTTAAAGGGGGCTTCCAGATTCCGTTAACCCTCCCCGCACGCAGACCCCCACAACAAATGGCCATGGTTGTCGGGAAGAGGCCCTTGTCCTCATCGACTGTCGTGTCGTACCAGTGTGAACCCGGCCTTAAACCCGAACACATATTCATTGCACAGGTTCTGTGGCTAATTAAGGTAGTAATTAAACTCGGTGCCTTATCTGCATTTAATTAGCCTCAGAACCTGTGTAAGTCAAAGGTGTTTGGGTTTAAAGGGATGAGGTGGAAACCCTATCTATAATGTGAATCTTGGAGTTCACTGATCGGCTCAAAAGGATGCCCACAGGACGCTTTCAGCCTGTGTAATGCATTGCATCACTATGGACTTCTTTAGATAATATGTAAATGGTGGTATAATTTTTGAATGATGGTGTACCTTTTTAATGATTTGCTTCATAACCCAGTTGTATTCAATAAATGGGCATAAGGTTTTCCAAAGTCCTTTTCCTTCTGTCTTGGCACGTAGCAGCATTGTCAAGATGAACATGTAGGAGGTGTGTTTCTTAGAATAAAACTGCTTAAGTAATCAATTCAGTACAATGTGGACTAAATGCAATGTCATATAATTACAACAGTCACTGTTTGCCTTTTAATGTCTGGTCATTGACACTGGAATAGAAAGTGTCCCTTTCAGCATTTTATGGTGTATGCTCTTAAGGAGAACCGGAAAAAGCAAGTAATAGACTAGAACCAAAAGTCCACTGGGATAGATGAGTTGTAAACCAAATGTCACTTACTTTAAACTGCTGTAAAACCACATATACTAACACAGCACTTTAGGTTTACAATCATTTTATAATATAGGGATTTAAATGATGAAAGCATTATTTTTACATTTACAAGTACTAGAACAGAGCAAATCCCGAAGTTTTTAAGGAATGCCAGTTTTTTTTTTATTTTATCCTGCCCTTCTTTAGCTTTAGTCACAATGACATTTAAGGTGTGTTGTGTTGTGGATTCTATCGAGCTGTGCCTTTTATGCATAGGAGGTTAGAGCCGACACTCTCCCAAACACCCTGTTAGATAGCAATACTGAATAATACACTGGTCACTTATGTTGTGCCCCAAACACCACAAAATGATCATTCTCATTTCATTGTTAAGATGGTTTCAGCTTTGTTATTTTTTGCCAAGTTGTTTTTGTTAAGTTTTCAGCACTAAAACAAAATTGTGTGTAAAAATTCTGCGGCTCCCTTCCCTGTGTTATAAAGAGTGACTGATTGTGTCGGTTCACACTGCCGTGACTTGGGATCCGACTTGTCAGCCCTCAAGTCGCCTCAAGTCTTTTGACATTGGGAATTATATTATAGTCAATGAGAGCCGTCTTAATGTACACTACTGATGTCGTTCCGACTTCAGAAAAGGTTCCTGTACTTAATAAAGGGGGCTCCCGGATTCCCATAAGCCCCCCGCCCGCAAACCCTGACAACCAACGGCCAGGGTTATTGGGAAGAGGCCCTTGTCCTCATCAACATGGAGACAAGGTGCTTTGGGGTGGGGGGGGGTGGCAGGGCGCCCCCTTCCACAAAGCACTCACCCCCCCATGTTGAGGCCATGCGGCCTGGTATGGTTCAGGAGGAGGGGCGCTCGCTCGTCCCCACCCCCTTTCTTGACCGGCCGGGCTGCGTGCTCGGATAAGGGTCTGGTATGGATTTTGTCTGCGAGCGGGGGGCTTATCGGAATCCGGGAGCCCCCTTTTTTATTAATATCACTGAAGTCAGATCAAAGTTGGATCGCCGTCTTGACTGATCAGACTTTGGCATGGGACTTGTGCTCTGATGATCTTGAAAGGGAACTCCACACCAAATAAAAAAAAAAAAAACGGCATGGGTTCCCCCTCCAAGAGCATTCCAGGCCCTTCGGTCTGGTATGGATTTTAAAGGGAACCCCCACGCTGAAAAAAACGGCGTGGGCCCTCCCCAAAATCCATACCAGACCCTTCTCCAAACACACAGCCCGGCAGGTCAGTAAAGGGGGTGGGGACGAGCGAGCCCCCCCGCCCGATCCCCGGGAGAAGCACACCGCTGGATTGAGAGAAAGCACAGGGAAGTATTTTTTGGGGGGGGGCTGCTGCACGCAAGTATTTTACCTTCATGCATAGAATGCATGAAGGTAAAAAAAACCTTAAGGCTGGGTTTACACTATTGTGAATTGGATGTGAGTTTCCCTGCATCCAATTTGCATGTTAGGAGATTGTGACTGGCTCTCTATGGAGCAGGTTCACACATCTCCGGAGTGGCTCTGATACGAATTGCACTGGAGTCCTGTGCGTCTTCTGGTCCGTTTCAGGTCCGAATTCAGCTAACAATTCGGACAGAAATCGGACCTGAAACGGTGAACAGGGACGCTCCGGACCCCTGCTGTGAGCCGCTCCATGCTGCAGCAAGAACTCAACCTAAGCCTTTAAAACCACTTAAATTGACTGTGGCCAAGGTAAAAGGTATTTGTAGTGCTCTACATAGGTGTTTAGAAAGTCATATACATTCATTTCAAATAATAAATGTCATAATATATTTTGGGGGATAGATAAATTCCAATGTTAAATGTATGTGTGTCTAGGATGTGATGTGGTAAAAGGTGGAGAGAAAAATAAGTGGAAGGATTAACCTACTCCAGGGTAGATATTTAAGCTGCCTAATTTCCTCTTCTGTGTTTACTGAGTAGTTCAACGTTGGTGCTCGTAATTTTAAGTCAGACCATGCATAAAAAGATGAAAAAGTATGTTTTCTTATTTGTATACAAAAAAGGGGGAGGAATACCCTAGTATTGCTACCAGGATCCACAAGCGGCTACTTCTGCAACAAAAAGTCAGGGTCTAAATTGGTTCGATAAAATTACAACGTTTATTAGTCCCAATGCGGACACAAACCACATAAATTTGAAATGTGAATTTGAATAAAGGTACAGTTTCATACAACATGCTTCTCAAGGTTCTCAGCGAGTGTCATTTCTTGTGCACTTCCCACATTGACCAATAGAGTTTTTTCATGATTCAGGGTTATTATGATTAACGCTAATCCCCGGGAGCCATTCACAATGAAACTGTAATATATATTTTTTCCTTGTTGGAATTAGGAATTTTTTTCTCATGTTTTTTCTCTACATGCCGCATGAGAATTTATGCGACTTTGTCGCATGTCAGTTTCATTGTGAATGGTTGGCCGAGTCCAGACTTTCTGTGTTTTGGTTTGTTGATTGTCTTTTTTGTGTATTGTCCTACATGTGTGTTTTTCCTGTTTTTGAATGTTTTCACAATATCATCCTTCCCGAGTATTATCATTTGAAGAGAACATTGAGAAACATGTTGTATGAAACTGTACCTTTATTAAAAATTCACATTTTAAATTTATGTGGTTTGTGTCTGCATTGGGACTAATAAACGTTGTCATTTTATAGAACCAATTTAGATCCTGAATTTTTGTTGCAGAAGTAGCCGCTTGTGGATCCTGGTAGCAATACCAGGGTATTCCTCCCCCTTTTTTGTATGTTTGGTCTGTTTGGCTACAGCAACAATATCATACTTAGGTTTGCAGGATAAAGGATGTTAAAAATTTAATTTTCACCGTCTATTTTTGGCTCAACAGTACTGTTTTTTTTTTTTTTGTTTCCCTTTCTTCCCTTGTCTTTCTTATTTGGATGCAGCAGCACTGTCAATCTGGGGAGAGGGTAGTGTTAAGCTGCGCATAAATGGAGTAAAGTTCAGCAGATACCAGCCAAATTTTTATTTGTACGCGTCCCTTTTTGTTCAACAAAAGTCGATTGTTGAATCAACTTCTGTTGAACAGATGTGCCGGAAAACGTTCATCAGTCAGTGGCTGCAGCTGCTGATCAGCGCATTCTAACAGCAGTGGGATGGAGGAACCGGCTATGCACAGCTTTAGATGCACTAGCTGATTTGGATGGACTGACAAATTTTAAGTTGAAATCAAGCAAACACTTTTTTTTAAGCAGTTACAGCAACAGTGTTTCCCTTTTTGGATAAAGGTTTTACATACATGAATGAAAGCTTACCATTATAAGCACCCCCCGTCATTGTTAGATGGTTTTTCCTCAACATTCTTACAGCCACTTTTGTTGGACAGCTTGGTCTGTCAGGAGTACCACAAGATGAAAACAAAGCTTAACTACTTACCGACCGTCCGCTGTCATTATAAGGCGGCTGTTTGAAGAGAAATACCATTGTTATGGCATCAGATAGCTGCCAAAACCCCGGTATGCTCTTCAGCGGGTGGTCGACTTTTAGATAAGTGGTCTCAGAGGCAGATTCGCCGCAAGATCAGATTTATCGGGGGCGGGAGAGGGTCCCCCTCCCGCCACGCTCCGGTCATCTGGATGCTTAGTGAGGGAAAGATGGCCCCTGCATTTTAGTGTAAATATGAGATCTGAGGTTTTTTTTTTTTTACCCCAGATCTTACATTTAAGAGGTCCTGTCATGCTTTTTTTCTATTACAAAGGATGTTTACATTTCTTGTAATAGGAAGAAAAGTGACCAAAATTTTTTTTTTTTTTAACCACTTAACAACCGGCCCATAGCCAAATGACGGCTACAGGGCGGTTGTTTTACTCTGGGAGGGCGTCCAGGGACGTCCTCCCAGAATTCTGCTCTCGCGCGCCCCCTAGGGCGCGCACTCGAGAGCATCCGTGACCGCCGGGTCCAGAGGACCCGGCGCATCACAGATCCCGGTAAATGGCCGCTGATCGCGGCCGTTTACCATGTGATCGCTCTGTCAAATGACGGAGCGATCACATGTCAACAAACCGGCGTCATCTGATGACGCCGGTTCCTCTCCTCCCCCTCTCCTCCCCTCCTGTGTACCGATCGGTACACAGTGACCGGAGAGGCGGATGGATGGATGGCTGCAGCGTTGTGGGCTGTATGTGTAGTGCCCACAGCGCTGCACAGAGACATCCAGCCATCCATCCATCCATGCTCAGCCATCCCCACTACTCTGCATGCTCTGCAATTTCCACTGCAATGCCCCACAATACTCTGCCATACCCCTGCAATACTCTGCCATACCCTGGAATACCCCTGCAATACTCTGCCATACCCTGGAATACCCCGCAATACTCTGCCATACCCTGGAATACCCCGCAATACTCTTCCATACCCTGGAATACCCCTGCAATACTCTGCCATACCCTGGAATACCCCGCAATACTCTGCCATACCCCGCAATACTCTGCCATACCCCAAAATACCCCGCAATACTCTGCCATACCCCGCAATACCCTGAAATACCCCGCAATACTCTGCCATACCCCGCAATACTCTGCCATACCCCGCAATACTCTGCCATACCCCGCAATACCCTGGAATACCCCGCAATACTCTGCCATACCCCGCAATACTCTGCCATACCCCGCAATACTCTGCCATACCCCGCAATACTCTGCCATACCCCGCAATACCCTGGAATACCCCGCAATACTCTGCCATACCCCGCAATACTCTGCCATACCCCGCAATACTCTGCCATACCCCGCAATACTCTGCCATACCCCGCAATACTCTGCCATACCCTGAATACCCCGCAATACTCTGCAATACCCTGAAATATCCCGCAATACCCAGCCATACTCTGCAATACTCAGTGATACCCAGCCATACTCTGCCATACCCAGCCATGCTCTGCAATACCCCGCAAAAATCTGCAATACTCTGCCATAACCCGCAATACTCTGCCATACCCAGCCATACTCTGCAATACCCCGCAATACCCAGCCATACTCTGCAATACTCGGTGATACCCAGCCATACTCTGCCATACCCAGTCATACTCGGCGATACTCTGCAATACCCAGCCATGCTCAGCCATACCCAGCCTCTGTATGTGACCAGGCTGTGGAAGTCTCACACATGTGGTATCGCCGTACTCAGGAGGAGTAGGAGAATCTATTTTGGGGGGTCATTTTTGGTATATACATGCTATGTGTTAGAAATATTGTATAAATGGACAACTTTGTGTTAAAAAAAAAAAAGCGTTTTAACCACTTCCCGCCTTCCGTCATACGACGTCCTTGACTTTGTGCGGGGATATCTGAATGATGGGTGCAGCTACAGGCATCATTCAGATATCATATTTTTCAGCCGGCAATTCCCTATACCATGAGAACGATCATAGCGGCTGTTACACTGCTTGATCGTTCTTACGGGAGGCGAGAGGGGACGCCCCCCCTCCCGCCGCCCTCCGGTGCTTCTACCGACTCACCGCTACGATCGAAGCCAGGATCTTTTTTTTTTTTTTTTTTTTAATTTCAGGAACAGCCTAGAGGTGAGATGTGGGGTCTTATTGACCCCATATCTCACTGTAAAGAGGACCTGTCATGCCATATTCCTATTACAAGGGATGTTTACATTCCTTGTAATAGGAATAAAAGTGATCAAAAAAATTTTTTTTTTGGAAAAAAGTGTCAAACTAAAATAATTAAAGTAAAATGAACAATAAAAAAAAAAAAAAAAAATTTTAAAGCGCCCCTGTCCGTGTGCTCGCATGCAGAAGCGAACGCATACGTAAGTCCCGCCCACATATGAAAACGGTGTTCAAACCACACATGTGAGATATCACTGCGATCGGTAGAGCGAGAGTAATAATTTTGGCCCTAGACCTCCTCTGTAACTCAAAATTTGTTACCAGTAAAAAATTTTAAAGCGTCGCCTATGGGGATTTTTAAGTGGCGAAGTTTGGCACCATTCTACAAGCGTGTGCAATTTTGAAAGGTGACATGTTAGGTATCTATTAACTTGGGGTAACTTCATCTTTCATATTATGCAAAAACATTGGGCTATCCTTACTGTTTTGTTTTTTTTAAAGCAAAAAACAGTTTTTTTTCCAAAAAAAACGCGTTCGAAAAATTGCTGCGCAAATATCGTGCGAGATAAAAAGTTGCAATGACCGCCATTGTATTCTCTAGGGTCTTTGCTAAAAAAACATATATAATGTTTTGGGGTTCTATGTAATTTTCTAGCAAATAAATTATGATTTTTACATGTAGGAGAGAAATGTCAGAATTGGCCTGGGTGCTCCAGAACGCCTGAAGGTGCTCCCCTGCATGTTGGGCCTCTGTATGTGGCCACGCTGTGTAAAAGTCTCACACATGTGATATCGCCATACTCGGGAGTAATAGCAAAATGTGTTTTGGGGTGTAATTTGTGGTATGCATATGCTGTGTGTGAGAAATAACCTGCTAATATGACAATTTTGTGAAAAAAAAAAAACGAAAAAAAAAAAACTTGATTTTGCAAAGAATTGTGGGAAAAAATGACAACTTCAAAAAACTCATCATGCATCTTTCTAAATACCTTGGAATGTCTTCTTTCCAAGAAGGGGTCATTTGGGGGGTATTTGTACTTTTCTGGCATGTTAGGGTCTCAAGAAATGAGATAGGCCGTCAGTACTTCAGGTGTGATCAATTTTCAGATATTGGTACCATAGCTTGTGGACGCTATAACTTTCACAAAGACCAAATAATATACACTAATTTGGGTTATTTTTACCAAAGATATGTAGCGGTATAAATTTTGGCCAAAATATATGAAGAAAAATTACTAATTTTCAAAATTTTATAACAGAAACGAAGAAAAATTAATTTTTTTACAGATTTTTCGGTCTTTTTTCTTTTATAGCGCAAAAAATAAAGAACCCAGAGGTGATTAAATACCACCAAAAGAAAGCTCTATTTGTGTGAAAAAAAGGACAAAAAATTCATATAGATACAGTGTTGCATGACTGAGTAATTGTCATTCAAAATGTGAGAGCACCAAAAGCTGAAAATTGGTCTGGTTATTAAGGGGGTTTAAGTGCCCAGTGGTCAAGTGGTTAAAGACGGTGTAAAATTTTTTAGCTAAAAAAAAAAAATGTTTTTAGCTGGTAAACGCCAAATCTCAAAAAGGGGCTCGGTCCTTAAGTGATTAAAACACCTAAAAAAACAAAAACAAAAAAAAACAAATGCAGCCATTGGGTCTAATGCCGCGTACACACAGTCGGACTTTTCGTCTACAAAAGTCCGACGGACAATCCGATCGTGTGTGGGCTTCCCCAGACTTTCGACTGACTTTTCCAGCCACAAATCTGACGGGCTTTAGATTTGGAACATGCTTCAAATCTTTACGTCGTAACTCCGCCGGACCCAGAAATCCTTCCTTATTTTAGTCCGGTGTACGTCATCCCGTACGAATCCGTCTGACTTTTGTGTGATCGTATGTAGGCAAGTCCGTTCGTTAGAAAGTCTGCCGCAAGTCCGCCAAAAGACCGTCGAAAGTCTGTCGGACGGGCTGTCGGACTTTTGTAGCCGAAAAGTCTGACAGTGTGTACGCGGCATAAGAATTGGTAAGCGACACAATATATTCAGCCTTTGTTTTCTCAAAACGTCTTTTCAGGACAGCACCTGGCGTAGCTCCACCCAACTTCCCAGGAAACTCTGCGATTAATGCCTTTTAAGGCACCCCACTTCCACCATGGCCCCAGTTGTAGTGTTTCCTCCGCCATGGTGGAAGCGCTGCGAGGAACTTTGGGTATGGGGGCATGGCATACCTTAGATCTTTTTCTTTTCTTTTTTAAACCCTGGTGGTCTGAGGCCATCCCAGCATCCTCCGGGATGGGTGGGGGATGTTCCAGAGCTCCCTTCTTTCTTCCTGCTCAGCGAGAGTTCGGAACCGGCCGGGGGGGGGATCTGCCCCAGACCTGCAATGCGGGGCCAGGGGCTGCCCGGGCCTCCGCTTGTTCCGAATAGCGGGTGGTGTAATTTCCAGAAGATGCGGGACTTCCGGTCTGGTGCGCGGCTTCTGGTTTCGGCCTGTGGAACGCAGGAAGAGGGGGGCGGGCCCTGGCTGGCATGTAATTCCGGTCTTCGCAGTGGCAAATAGATATGGTTTCCAACACTTCTAAACCTCCTGTCTCACACTTGAGAAAGGAGCGCGCATGCCCGTTGTGAGCTTCGCGCATGCTCAGAAACGCGTAGTGGATCCCAGCTACTAGAACTGCCCGATCGACGTCACCGACCACGTGACCCTGTTGGAATGCGGAAGTGTCCCCTTGCCTACCACACAACAGCCGGCGTCTCCGAGCGGAGGTCCGCGGCCATCCGCCCGGCTTCTATCCATTCAAACATAAACCTGGATGGTTGGCGACAATGGGAATAGTTCTTCTTGGAAGTCTACATTCACCAGTTTATATGTAAGTGCTTTGATGTGATTTTTATACTACAATAAATCCTGATACTAAGAGGCGCTTTCTTTTGAAATGCTACAACTCGTGGTGCGTGGCAAAGCAGTATTTGCCGCAGAAGATCATTTCCATCCTGGAATTTCTTCATGATGGAATGGAGAAGGGGTTGGTGGTTAGCACCTTGAAGACACAGGTGGCCACGTTATCAGTTTTTTTGGAAACATCATTATCATGAGATCTGTTGATAATTAGGTCCTTTAACCACTTAAGCCCCGGAAGGATTTGCCCCCTTAATGACCAGGCTTTTTTTTTTGCGATACGGCACTGCGTCGCTTTAACAGACAATTACGTGGTTATGCGACGCTGTACCTAGACAAATTTTACGTCCTTTTTTTCCCACAAATGGAGCTTTCTTTTGATGGTATTTGATCACCTCTGCGTTATTTATTTTTTGCGCCATAAACAAAATAAACGTCAATTTTGAAAAAAATTCAGTATTTATTACTTTTTGCTATAATAAATATCCCCCAAAAAATATAAAAAAAAGGTTTGTGATATGTATTCTTCTACATGTTTTTGGTAAAAAAAAATTGCAATTAAGCGTATATTGATAGGTTTATGCAAAAGTTATAGCATCTACAAAATAGGGGATATATTTATGGCATTTTTATGAATTATTATTTTTTTTAACTAGTAACGGCGGTGATCTGCCATTTTTACCGGGACTGCGACATTGCGGCAGACAAATCGGACACTTTTGACAATTTTTTTGGGACCATTGACATTTTATACAGCAATCGGAGCTAAAAAAATTGTCACTGATCACTGTATCAATGTCATTGACAGGGAATGGGCTAACACTAGGGGGCCAACAAGGGGTTAAATGTGTGTCCTAGGGATTGATTCAAACTGGGGGGATGGGACTGCCTGGAGGAGGAGACAGATCGCTGTTCATACATAGTATGAACAACAGATCTGTCTTCAGACAGATCGGAGATCTGTGTTTATATTGACATTGCGGGCACGTGCATTGGCTCCATCGTCGTGCGCCCCCTAGTGGTCTTAAAGCGTCCGGTTCCCTAGTGGATAAGGCCATGGCTAGGTCAAGACTGCGTACACACGATCGGATTTTCCGACAACAAATGTTCGATGGGAGCATGTTGTTGGAAATTCCGATCATGTGTAGGCTCCATCGGACATTTTTCTTAGGAATTTCCGACAAACAAAATTTAAGATCTGGATCTCAAATTTTCCGACAACAAAATCCGTTCTCGTAAATTCTGATCGCGTGTACGCAATTCCGACACACAAAGTTCCACGCATGCTCGGAATCGAGCAGAAGAGCCGCACTGGCTATTGAGCTTAATTTTTCTCGGCTCGTCGTACGTGTTGTAAGTCACCGCGTTCTTGATGTCTGGAATTTCCGACAAGATTTGTGTGACCGTGTGTATGCAAGACATGGATTTTGTTGTCGGCAAATCCGATTATGTGTACGCGGCATTACAGTAAAGAACCCTCTACGCAGTTTAGGGTTAAACCTCTTTTCTTTTAATTTTTAGTGAGTGGCCACGTGTCTAATTAAACTCCCTTCTGCAAAAAGGTTTTTTTTCCTATTGTGGGGTCACTAGTATGGTATTTGTAAATTAAAATCATATCCCCTCTCATGCGCCTCTTCTCCAGAGAGAATAAGTTCGGAGCTTGCAACCTTTTCTCATAACTAATATCCTCCATACACTTTGTTGCCCTTCTTTGTACTCGCTCCATTTCCCAGTACATCCTTCCTAAGAACTGGTTCCCAGAACTGGACAGCATACTTCAGGTGAGGCCGGACCAGAGTCTTGTAGAGTGGGATAATTATCGCTTTATCCCTGGAGTTAATCCCCTTTTTAATGCATGCTAATATTCTGTTTGCTTTGTTAGCAGCAGCAGCTTGGCATTGCATGCCATTGCTGAGCCTATCATCTACTAGGACCCCAGGTCCTTTTCCATACTAGATTCCCGCAGAGGTTCACCCCCTAGTGAGTAGATTGCATTCATATTTCTTTATCGTACATCACGGGACACAGAGCCTAAGTAATTACTTAATGGGTTATGGGCCACCTTCAGGTGTTGACACTGGTATACCCAATACAGGAAGTTCACTCCCCTATATAACCCCTCCTCCTTCCAGGAGTACCTCAGTTTTTTCGCCAGTGTCTAAGGTCTTGGTCACAAGTGAAGATGTGCTCTGGGGAGCTCCAGGAGGGATCCATGCTGGATTTAAATAACCTGCATAGCTGGATCCATCCAAGCCACTGAGGCCAGAGGATGGTACCCAGGCCTCTCATAGAAGAGCAAGGTTTTGCCTGTAACGCTTCTCTTTGAGGACTGGACCCTAGGAACCAGGACTCCTTTTGGTCTTGCTACATTACCTAAAGTTGTCCTGAGGGGTGCTATACAGGTCCAAAGGAGTGGAAACCCTATTAAAAGGGACCCGGTCTTTGAAGGTTTACTAACGCAGCCCGTCATGATGGGGGAAGTTTGGATCTGTCTATTTCAGCAGTATCCTGCAGCGAGGATAAGGTAAGGGAAGAAGCTTGGGAACTGTAAAAAGTCCACCTATGCCTTTCTTCCATATATTAAACATTGTAATGCCTTAAAATCTCCTCTAGAGGGAGTAAAGATACACATTCTCTTTTCAGCAGCTCTGTGTCCAGCTACAACAGCGTGGTGTGTCCCAGTATCAGGAGGGGGTTCATTATTCCTCTCCCCCAATTGGGGAAACTTAGGGGCTGGGGGTACATTATGTACAGTGCAAGGTACATTACATCCTATCTGTAAACACAAGATTCAGTTTGAGCAGTGTTGCATCATTATTTAAAGTGTGACGGCACTAAAGGCTGTTTCACACTCACAAGTAAGCCTCAACTGCTAAGAATCCCCACCCCCCACTTTCCTCTGCCCTGCAGGACCTAGAAGGAAGGTTAGTAACTTTAATCGCATCCTCTATTCAAGTGGATAGGAAGCGTGCTAGATCCCCCTCCCCACTTCAGATCCTTTACCAAGAGAACAATGGGGACAGGATGAGTTATTACCCTCAGGTGATCGAGAGGAAAAACAAGCCGATTATTCCGCTGCAGAGGAAACAGTTGATGATTCAGCTTCTCAATCTGAGGTACAAATCCTTACAGAAATGGTTCGCTTCGCTTTCATGCTACCCCTAACAGAGTTAGCTGAAAGCCCGGTTTCTTCCTTGGGTTCTTTAAAACCTTTACAGCCTTTGCATGCATTTCCTGTCCATGCATTACTAAAAAAGCTTATTTATGCTGAATGGGATCACCCGGATAAGCATTTTCTCCCTCCAAAGAGATTCTCAGTTATTTATCCCATGGAGGAAAACACCAAAAAATGGAAGGTTCCAGCAGTTGACGCTGCGATTTCCAGTGTGAATAAAACTTGTCCAGTAAACAATGCACATATGCTTTAAAGATCCAACAGATAAAAAGTTGGAATTCCTGTTAAAATCCTCTTTTTCCTTGGCAGGGACCGTTACTCAGCCTGCAGTCGCAGCAATAGGCATCTGTCAGTCCTTAAAGGACCAGTTCACAGAGGCTCTTAAGGAGCTCCCTGCACAACAGGCCCGTGAATTGGCCGAACTACCAAAAGCATTATGTTTTGCCATAGACTCTATGAAGGATTCTATTCACCAGGCGTCCCGCCTTGCGCTTGTGCTAGTACACATGCGTAGGACCCTTTGGTTAAAGAATTGGTCAGCCGAAGCACCTTGCAAGAAGCTTCTGACTAGTTTCCCCTTTCGTGGGGAGCGACTATTTGGCGATAAATACATCCAAACGATTTCTAATGAGAAGAGTACTCTTTTGTCAGTCAAAAGAAAGTATAAACGTCCTTCATTTAAACTAACTTTTTCTCCTGCGCCAGGGGCATCCATCCCTAGGCAGTGGCGACAGCCTCCATCATCAGACTCTAGAGGAAAACCTCAGAGTCAGGCTCAAAAGAAGACCTGGGGCCGGAAAACTGCAAAGCAGAACACTAAAGCCTCATCATGAAGAGGTGTCCCCTCTCACCTGAGTGGGGGGGAAGACTTCTGCATTTCTCAGAAGTCTGGCAAAGGGAAATTTAGGATAGATGGGTTCTCTCCACGGTGTCTCTAGGATACAAACTAGAATTTCGGGAGTTTACACCGTCTCGTTTTCTGAGATCAAACGTTCCCAAGGATCCAGGGAAAAGGCAATGCCTGTTTCAAGCATTAGACCGATTATTGGCTCGGGGTGATCATACAGATCCCCACAGAAGAGCAAGGTTTGGGGTTTTATTCAAACCTTTTTACGTTACCAAAACCAAATGGAGATGTCAGACCCATTCTAGATCTAAGGAATCTAAATCTGTTCCAGAAAATCCGCTCCTTTCGCATAGAGTCGATTAGGTCAGTGGTCTCCATCCTACGAGGAAGAGAGCTTCTGGCGTCCATCGACATCAGGGATGCATATCTGCATGTCATAATTCCCACTCACCAAAGGTTTCTGCAATTCGAAGTAGAACAGCAGCACTTTCAGTTTGTAGCCTTGCCCTTTGGGCTAGCCACAGCAACCCGGGTATTCGCAAAAGTACTGGCCCCACCTCTAGCCAGGTTAAGGGCACAGGGCAGAACGATCTTGACGTACCTAGACGATCTATTGCTAATACACCAGTCAGTGGCTCGCTTGGAGCAAAGTGTACGCATTACAACCAGTTACCTGGAATGTCTGGGTTGGATCCTCAACCTAGAGAAGTCTTCCTTAAAACCATTAGGAAGGCTGGAGTATTTGGGCCTGATCATAGTCACAGCCCAGAAAAAGGTGTTCTTGCTTTTGGCAAAGATTAGCTCCATACGAGAGCTGGTGCGGATGGTCAGGTCAAAAAGAAATCCCTCAATTCACCTTTGCATGAGGTTGTTAGGAAAGATGGTGGCTTCATTCGAAGCAGTCCCTATGCCCAGTTCCATTCAAGACTGTTGCAAAACCGTATCCTGTCTGCTTGGAACAAAATGACCTGTTCCCAGCTGTCCCCAAGAGTGTCCCAAAGCCTCGGTTGGTGGTTACTAACCCAGAATTTGCTAAAAGGAAAGTCCTTCAGACCAATTATCTGGAAAGTAACGACGACAGATGCCAGGCTTTTAGGCTGGGGAGCAGTACTAGACAAGATGACGGTCCAGGGACAGTAGTCAAGAACCGAAAGAGCCTTACCCATCAACATCCTAGAGATTCGGGCAGTGCGTCTGGCTCTGAAAACCTGGACTTCCAGGTTAAGGGATTGTCCTGTCAGGATCCAATCTGACAATGCCATGGCTGTGGCCTATATCAATCACCAAGGGGGCACCAAGAGTCTCTCAGTGCAGAGAGAGGTGAACCATATTCTAACTTGGGCAGAAAGGAATATTCCGTGCAGTCTTCATTCCGGGAATAGAGAATTGGCAGGCGGACTACTTAAGTCGCCAGCAGTTATTCCCAGGGTAATGGTCTCTTCATCCCGACATTTTTCGGGATGTTTGCCAAAGATGGGGGACACCAGACATAGATCTTCTAGCGTCCAGATTCAAAATGAAGTTAGTGAACCTTGTGTCCAGCAAAAGGGATCCACTCGCATGCGGATCAGATGCGTTGGTAACCCAGTGGGATCAAGCTGGAAAGAAAGACGGTAATTCTGGTAGCACCAGCATGGCCCAGAAGGTCATGGTACGCAGAAATCGTAAAGATGGCAGTGGAGGGTTCGTGGTCCCTCCCACAAAGGCCAGACAGGGGACGATATTCCATCCTACTTTACGAACGCTAAATTTAAAGGCCTGGCTATTGAAACCCACATTCTGAAGAAACGTGAGCTTTCCGGGTCAGTTATCTCTACTTTGATTAATGCGTCCAGAGCTGTATATTATAGAGTCTGGAAGGCTTATGTTTCCTGTGTTGGCACCCTTGGGGATATATCATAGGCAGAATTCTTGCTTTTCTACAATTGAGCGTAGAGATAAAGTTGGCCCTGAGTACTATTAAGGGCCAAGTCTCAGCCTTATCGATTTTATTTCAAAGACCGCTTGCTACGCATTCTTTAGTCCAGGGTTTTATGCAAGGGGTGATGCGGATTAATCTGCCAGTTAAATCACCTTTAAGCCCTTGGAACTTAGTTTTGTCAGCGTTACAAAAACAGCCATTTGAACCAATACAGCATATTTCCTTAGTCCTTCTGACAAGGAAGCTGGTATTTTTGATTGCTATATCCTCAGCAAGGAGGGTTTCGGAATTGGCTGCTCTTGTAAAGAGCCATATTTGATTTTTCATGAGGACAGGGTGGTGTTACGCCCTCGTCCGGGTTTTTTACCAAAAGTAGTCTCAGGTTTCCACCTGAACTAAGATATTGTCCTGCCATTGCTTTTTTCCAAAACCATGTCCCAGGGAAGAAAAGTCACTACATTGTCTTGATGTGGTGAGAGCAGTGAAAATCTATTTAAAGGCAACTGCTCAGATTCGTAAGACTGATGTCTTATTTATTCTGCCAGAGGGTCCTAAGAAAGGACAGGCAGTGTCGAAATCCACTGTCGCTAAGTGTATTCGACAAGTGATAATTCAAACTTATGATTTAAGGGATAAGATTCCCCCGATTCAAGTTAAGACGTGCTCTACCAGGGCGGTTAGTGCTTCTTGGGCAGTGCGTCACCAGGCCTCCATGGCTCAGATCTGTAAGGCCGCAACTTGGTCTTCTGTGAACTTCCTGTATTGGGTATACCAGTGTCAACACCTGAAGGTGGCCCATAACCCATTAAGTAATTACTTAGGCTCTGTGTCCCATGATGTACTCCAAGAAAAGGATTTTACAGGTAAGCTGTTATAAAAATCCCATTTTTTGCCACCCAAATGCATTATTTTACATTTTTCTACATTAAACTTCATTTGCCATGTAGTTGCCCACCCCATTAATTTGTTCATATCTTCTTTCAAGGTTTCCACATCCTGTGGAGAAGTTATTGCCCTGCTTAGCTTGGTGTCAGCCACAAATACAGAGATTGAGCTGTTTACCCCATCCTCCAGGTCTTTTTTGAACAAATTAAACAGGATTGATCCCAGCACAGAACCCTGGGGGACCCCACTTCCCACCCCTGACCATTGCAAGTATTCCCCATTTATCCCCACCCTCCGAACTCGCCCTTGTAGCCAGTTTTCAATCCATGTACTCACCCTATGGTCCATGCCAACCAGGGTTGCACCGATACTAGTATCGATACTAAACATTTGCATGAGTATCGGTACTCGTGCAAATGTGGCGATACCTGAAACCGATACCTTCAGGTTTGGCTCTTTCATCTGTCGATTTCCCCGCTGACAGATGAAATGTATACAAAAGAATGCAGGCAATTACTAGTAGTTAAGGAGCTGGGCCGCCGTGTCCTTAACAACCAATGACGTTTCATCTGTCAGTGGGGAATTCCCTTCCCCCCGCAGTGGACTGTCCTGGCTCCGCCCCCTCTCGCCCTGACTCTGCCCCTCCCACCCTGGCTCCGCCCCTCCCCCTTAGCTCCTTTTTTTTTTTGTCCGCCGGCGATGTGCTTCTCCCCCTCGGGCGGCTGCGGGGTGACAGATCTGCCTGCCTGGTGAGTAGTATGTCCTGCACTGAGCCAGGCTTTGCTGCTGCAGAACTTTTTGGAGGGGAGGGTGTTGTAGTGCAGTGATTGGGTTCCCAAATACCCCCCTTCCCCTCCACCTTTCCTCCCAAAACAATAACCCCCCTCCCCGCCCCTCCACTCTAAACAATAACCTCCCTTCCTCCCCTCTCCACCCTAAACAATAAACCCACCTCTCCACCCTAAACAATGACCCATCTCTGCACTCTAAATAATAACCCCCCTCTCCACCCTAAACAATAACCCCCCTCTCCACCCTAAACAATAACCCTTTCCCCACCTCTCCACCATAAACAATAACCCACCTCTCCACCCTAAATAACCCACCTCTCCACCCTAAACAGTAACCCCCAAACCAATCTCTCCACCCTAAACAATAACCCCCTCCCCACCCTAAACAATAACACCCCTCCCCACCCTAAACAATAATACCCCTCTCCACCCTAAACAATAACCCCCTCCCCACCTCTCCACCCTAAACAATAACACCCCTCCCCACCTCTCCACCCTAAACAATAACACCCATCCCCACCTCTCCACCCTAAACAATAACACCCATCCCCACCTCTCCACCCTAAACAATAACACCCATCCCCACCTCTCCACCCTAAACAATAACACCCTCTCCACCCTAAACAATAACCCCCCTCTCCACCAAAAAAAAGTTTAGTTATAAAAACTTAAATAAAAAAAAATGTAACAATAGGTATCGGTGAGTACTTGAGGAAAAGTAAGGGTACTCGTACTTGATCTTAAAAAACTGGTATCAGTGCAACCCTAATGCCAACGGACCTTACTTTGTACAGTAAACATTTATGGGGAACTGTCAAATGCTTTTGCAAAATCCAGATACACCACATCTATGGGCCTTCCTTTATCTAGGTGGCAGCTCACCTCCTCATAGAAGGTTAATAGGTTGGTTTGGCAAGAATGATTCTTTATGAAACCATGCTGATAAATGCTAACGATACCGTTTTCATTGCTAAAATCTTGTATATAGTCCCTTATCATCCCTTCCAAGAGCTTGCATACTATTGATGTTAGGCTAACTGGTCTGTAATTCCCAGGGATGTAATTTGGCCCTTTTTTTAAATATTTGTGCTACATTGGCTTTTCTCCAATCAGCTGTTCCATTCCAGTCAGTAGACTGTTGGTAAAAATTAGGAACAATGGTGTGACAATTACTTAAATGAGTTCTCGGGTGCAAGCCATCTGGTCCCGGTGATTTATTAATGTTAAGTTTCCCAAGTCTATTTCTGTCCTCTGTTAGCCATGAGGGTGCTTCCTGTGATGTGTCATGAGGACAAACATTGCAGTTTTGGTTACTGAAGTCTAGGGATGAGCCTTATGTTAGAGTCGAACGTATGTTCGACTCGAACATCGGGTGTTCGCCAAATGGCGAGCAATTTGGGGTGTTTGCGGCAAATTCGAAAGCCGTGGAACACCCTTTAAAAGTCTATGGAAAAAATCAAAAGTGCTAATTTTAAAGACTTATATGCATAGTATTGTAATAAAAAGTGTTTGGGGACCTGGGTCCTTCCCCAGGGGACATGTATCAATGCAAAAAAAGGTTTTAAAAACTGATGTTTTTTCGGGAGCAATGATTTTAACAACCTAAGGACCAGCCTCGTTTTGGATTTTAGGTGTTTACATGTTTAAAACAGGTTTTTTTGCTAGAAAATTACTTAGAACCCCCAAACATTATATATGTTTTTTTTTTTCTAACACCCTAGAGAATAAAATGGCGGTCATTGCAATACTTTTTTTTGCACCGTATTTGCGCTGCGGTCTTATAAGCGCACTTTTTTTGGAAAAAAGTCACTTTTTTGAATAAAAAAATAAGACAACAGTAAAGTTAGCCCAATTTTTTTTATATTGTGAAATATAATGTTACGCCAAGTAAATTGATACCCAACATGTCACGCTTCAAAATTGCGCCCGCTCGTGGAATAGCGTCAAACTTTTACCCTTAAAAATCTCCATAGGCGACGTTTAAAAAATTCTACAGGTTGCATGTTTTGCGTTACAGAGGAGGTCTAGTGCTAGAATTATTGCTCTCGCTCTACCGGTCGCGGCGATACCTCACATGTGTAGTTTGACCACCGTTTTCATATGCGGGTGCTACTCATGTATGCGTTCGTTCTGCGCGCGAGCTCGTCGGGACAGGGCGCTTTAAAAATTTTTTAATTTTTTTTTTTATTTATTTAACTTTATTTTATTTATTTTTTCACTGTTTAAAAAAAAAAATTGGATCACTTTTATTCCTATTACAAGGAATGTAAACATCCCTTGTAATAGAAAAAAACATGACAGGTCCTCTTAAATATGAGATCTGGGGTCAAAAAGTCCTCAGATCTCATTTACACTAAAATGCAAAAAAAGAAAAAAAAAAAAGTCGTTTAAAAAAATGACACAAAAAAAATTGTGCCTTTTAAGAGAAGTGGGCGGAGCCGTCGTAATGACGACGCTCCGGCCGTCACATGGTATAGAGACGGGTGGGGGCCATCTTGGCCTCACTCATCTCTATACCGAAGCACTGACAGGTCCCGATCTCCTCCGCCGCTACCCACGGCTCCGGTAAGCGGCGGAGGGCGCAGGAGGGGGGTGGCACCTCTCCCGCCGCCGATAACGGTGATCTTGCTGCGAACCCGCCGCAGAGACCACCGTTATCATGTGCAGAATCGGCGGCCCTAAAGATGGATACCTCGGTTGTGGCAGCAGCTGCTGCCATTACCGAGAGATCCATCTTTAAAAAAATGACGTACATATACAGTGAGCGGTCGTCAAGTGGTTAATGCTTAAAGTGAAACAATAAAAGTGAAATATTCCTTTAAATTTCGTACCTGGGGGTTGTCTATAGTATGCCTGTAAAGTGGCGCATGTTTCCTGTGTTTACAACAGTCCCTGCACAAAATGACATTTCTAAAGGAAAAAAAGTCATTTAAAATTACTCGTGGCTATAATGAATTGTCGGTCCCGCCAATAGACGGCATGGGATTCCCCCACAGTCCATTACCAGGCTCTTTGGGTCTGGTATGAATATTAAGGGGAACCCCGAACCAAAATGTAAAAATAAAAAATTGCATGGGGGTCCCCCCAAATTCCATACCAGGCCCTTCAGGTCTGGTATGGATATTAAGGGGAACCCTGTGCCAATTTTTTTAAAATAATGGCGTGGGGGTCCCCCTTAAAATCCATACCAGACCTGGAAGGGTCTGGTATGGATTTTAAGTGGAACCGCAGGCCAAAATTAAAAAAAAAAAAATGGCGGGGGTCCCCCAAAAATGCATACTAGACCCTTATCCGAGCACGCAACCTGGCAGGCCGCAGGAAAAGAGGGGGGAATGAGAGAGCGCCCCCCCTCCTGAACTGTAATAGGCCACGTGTCCTCAACATGGGGAGGGTGCTTTGGGGTAGCCCCCCAAAGCACCGTGTCCCCATGTTGATGGGGAACAAGGGCCTCATCCCCACAACCCTTGCCCAGTGGTTGTGGGGGTCTGCAGGCGGGGGCTTATCGGAATCTGGAAGCCCCCGTTAACAAGGGGACCTCCCAGATCCTGGCCTCCCCCTCCCGTGTGAAATGGTAACGGGGTACAAATATACCCCTACCATTTCACAAAAAAGTGTGATAATGGTAAAAATGACATGACACAGCTTGGGACAAGTCCTTTTTTTTAAAAATATAAAAATGTCTTCTTTCTTCTTTCCCACTCAACTAGGGCGGTAGCAACATCCTGGGCTGAGTGGGCTGGCGCCTCACCCGAGCAGATCTGTAAGGTGGCAACATGGACAAGTTTCACTACATTTATCCGGCATTATAGAGTCCGCCTCGGAGCAGGCCTCTGGTTGGAAAGTCCTACAGGCGGTGGTTCCCTCCTCGAGTAAGTTCTCGCTTATCCTCTCCAGGTGCTGTCCTGGAAGACGTTTTGAGAAAACCTTAGACTTAGCGGTGACGGTATTTCTAGAAGTCTTTCAGGACAGAAGCGATTACCCTCCCTAGTGGTTTCCATTATTACTTGTACTGTTATGCTGTATATGTATGTTTTGCCTGAAATTCTGTCTTTCAGCAAGGCTAGAGAATTCTCAATTACGACTGAGGCCATGGTGGAAGTGGGCTGCCTTTTAAAAGGCATAGTAAGTCCAACTAGGGTTTTTGGTTTTAATACCCCTTTCATTTACACAGAAGCTGCTGATTGTGTTACTGCAACCAAAAATATAACCCAGCTGTCAAACTTGACAGCCAGTCCTGGTAACTTTGCCAGCAGTAGGGATGGGCGATAGTTGCCACCTCATCCCTTTAAACCCGAACACCTTTAAATTACACAGGTTCTGAGGCTAATTAAATGCAGATAAGGCACCAAGTGAGTTTAATTACCACCTTAATCAGCCACAGAACCTGTGTAATTAATATGTGTTCGGGTTTAAAGGGATGAGGTGGAAACCATAATGGACAAACGGTTCGGTCATTCGGCAAACAGCCAAACAAACGGGTCCTTCAACCGTTTGTTCGGCCCCCGAAAACAAACACAATGCATTGCGGAACTGAACAGTGCTTTGCAAGCCCTGATTGGCCGAAGCAGTGAAAGCTTCAGCCAATCGGGGCACAGAGCACTGTCAGTCATGATTGGACACTGTCCTCATGACTTTATTTAATCATGGCTCATTCCTGCCCCACAGTATTAAAGTATTCTTTCAATGGCAGCCATTTTCAGTGTGATTGTCACCTGATTGGCTGAAACGACAGGCGCTGTGATTGGACGTCAGGCGTCTAATCATAGCAGAGGACGGGAAGAGAGGACGGGAGAAGACATCGAGGAGCTGTCCCACCGAGCCAGGTGCAGACGGCGGCCTGGGGTTGAGGCACACTGGCAGCATTTGATATGGCACAGTGGCTGCGTTTGATGGGGCACAGTGAGGGCAATTGATGGGCACAGTGAGGCTGCAATTGATGGTGGGGGGTTTCAGTATTTTTCAGTTTGTTTGCGCCCCACCAAAAATTTTGAGCACCAGCCGCCACAGATTGTCGGTGTAGAATATTAGTTTAGTGTCAGTCTAGGGATAGTGTGAGTGTAGTGAGGTGGACCATCATTCAGCTTTGCATACTGTGCAGCTAGAGTAGGGACAGCTCAGATAGTTTCACTGTAATGTAGTGAGACCATGTCATTCATTCATACATACATTAGTGTAGAGTAGGGACAGTTCATATAGTTTCAGTGTAGTGTAGTGAGACAGTTTCAGTAATCTTGACATTAGTGTATAGCTAGAGTAGAGACAGTTCAGATAGCGTCAGTATAGTCTATAGTCTATAGTCTTGAACACAGTCTATTTGATTGCGTTACTGCCAGTTTAACGCCATTTACTTCTGTGTGCGTTACTGCCAGTTTAACGCCATATCGTTTTGCGTGCGTTACTGCCAGTTTAACGCCATTTACTGTGTTTGTTACTGTCAGTTTAAGGCCATATAATTCTGTGTGTCACTGTATGTTTAGCACATTATATTTCAGTATATTATAGTGTATCCGTTGAGTGTGTCTGTGTAGTGTGAGTACTCAAATTTGAAATGCACCAAACACCTCTTTACATTGATTAAAGTGCATCCACGTACAGATTTCAACCTCTTCTTTACATTTGCTTATGAGCACCGCCCCCTCCCTCCCAATAATGTCTGAGAGGACAACAAGGAGAGGCTGACGTTCCCTTGGCACTGTAAGGGGGCTGGCAACAAATGTGTCAACAGGCAAAGGTGGACATGGTGGTCAGTCCTCAGGCATAATTTCCTCTGTTTTAGTGAGTTTGCCCATGCTATCCAGCCACAGCATGCAGAGGAGGTGGTGGACTGGCTTACTAAACCTTCCTCATCCTCTGACACGCAAGCAGAGACAAGTGTGCAGTCACCTGCAGTTGCCAGAGTGGATAAACCTGCCTCCTTGTCTACATCTATTAGTGCCATAGCCCCAACATCAGCCATTGAGGAGTCAGCTAAGTAATTTGACCACAGCGTCAGCCACTTACTCCTTGATGATGCCCAGCCATTACTGGATTCAGATGTTGTTTCTGAGGTTGAGGATGACCGGAACATGAGCCTAGAGAGAGGGAGGAACACTGGTAGACAAATTGGCACTCTCGTTCCCCAAGCTGCAGCATATTGCCTTCAGTGGTAATGATGGCGATGATGATGAGGTCAGTGATGTGACTTGGGTGCCATATAGAGCAGAGGAGGAAACTGAAGGTGAGGCGGCACAATCCCAAGGAGGCCGGCATCAAGAAAGATTAGAGCAGCCACCCTATTCCATCACATTCTGCAGCTGTTATCTCCCTGCCCACTCCCCAAAGCTCCCCTGTCTGGACATTTTTCAGCACATCTGCAGCAGATCGCACTGTTGCTATCTGCAAACTGTCTCAGGCACATCAAACGTGGCAAAAACACCAACCATTTGGGTACCACATGCTTAACAAGGCATTTAACGTCCAACCACTCAGCCCATTGGCAAGAGCACCTAAAAGCCACACAAAAGGGGCACAAATCTGTCCCTCCTCCTCCTTACCCATTTCAGTCTGCCCCTGCGATATCGAGTCATTATCTTTCAGCAGCCTCCACTGACAGGGATGATGGTATAGCACAGGGTGTCCCTGGTCCTAGCAGCACATCTACCAGCAGCTCACCACCGGCTGTAGACTGTAGCTGGCAAGTTTCTCTGCCCCATCTGCTGCAGAGGGAAAAAAAAATACAGTCCCTGCCACCCACATGCCCAGCGTCTGAATGCAAGCTTGTCAAAGCTGTTGGCTCTCCAACTTCTGCCTTTCTGTCTGGTGGATTCTGCCCCCTTCCGTGAATTCGCACAATGTCCTGTACCACTATGGCAGGTTACCAGTCGCTATTACTTTTCACGTAAGGCGTTCCATCTATCTACCATCATGTGGAAGGGAATGTTCTGGCATTGTTGGGCAAGGCAGTCAGCCGTAAAAATCCACCTTACTGCTGACACATGGTCCAGCAAGCATGGGCAGGGACAATATATTTAGTTCACAGCACACTGGGTAATGCTGCTTGCAGCTCAAAAGAATGCAGGACAGGGCTCGGTGCTGCAGATTGTTGTGCCCCCACGTCTCCATACAGCTGGTGGTGATGATTCCAGACCTGTGAGCTCTACCCTTTCCTCCTCCTCCCCTTCTGCCGCCTCCATGCCCTCCTCTGCAGAATTGTCCTATGAACACTATGAACATCAGGTACCCCCTAAGCATTCAAAGGGCTATTGCCAGAGTCAGGCTAAAAGGTGCCATGGAGTGCTTCAGCTGGTGTGTTTAGGGGACAGGAACCACACCGGAGCAGAGATTCTTGCAGCTCTGCAGGGACAGGCCCAGAGGTGGTTCACACCATGCCAGCTGGAGCCAGGAATGGTGGTGTCCGATAATGGCTCAAACCTCCTGTCTGCCCTAAGACAGGGAAAGGTGACACGTAGCATGCCTGGCACATGTTCTCAATTTGGTGGCGCACCATTTCCGAAGTACGTACCCAGGGTTGAAAGATGTACTAAAGCAGGCCAGAAGAGTCTGTAGCCATTTCAGGTGGTCATACACAGCCAGTGCTCGGTTGGCTGAAATTCAGCTGGAATTCCACCTGTCCGTAAGCCGATTTGTGACATGCCCACCAGGTGGAATTCAACTTTGGGAATGCTGCAGTGGCTATACATGCAGCAGAGGGCCATCAACGAGTACCTGTGCCAGTTTGGCACGACGACAGGCTCAGGCCCCCATGCCAATGGCTGATCATTAATAGGAATGGGAAAACTGTTTGGCCCAAGAATGAGTTTGGGCCGAACTTTGGTTGTTTGGACGTTCGACGAACATTATGTGGTGTTCGTGGCAAATTCAAAAGCCGCGGAGCACCGTTAAAGTCTATGGGACACTAACATGAAAAAACAAAAGTGCTCATTTTAAAGGCTTATATGCAAGTTATTGTCATAAAGTGTTTGGGGACCTGGGTCCTGCCCCAGGGGACATGTATCAATACAAAAAAAAACTTTGAAAACTGATGTTTTTTCGGGAGCAGTGATTTTAATAATGCTTAAAGTGAAACAATAAAAGTAAAATATTCCTTTAAATTTCGTACCTGGGGGGTGTCTATAGTATGCCTGTAAAGTGGCACATGTTTCCCATGTTTACAACAGTCCCTGCACAAAATGACATTTCTAAAGGAAAAAAAGTCATTTAAAAGTAGTCGCGGCTATAATGAATTGTCAATACACATAAGCCATTAAAAAAAAACGGCATGGGATTCCCCCACAGTCCATTACCAGGCCCTTTGCGTCTGGTATGAATATTAAGGGGAACACTGAACCAAACTTGAAAGAAAAAAATGCGTGGGGGTCCCCCCAAATTCCATACCAGGCTCTTCAGGTCTGGTATGGATATTAAGGGAAACCCCGCACCAAAATGTTTTTAAAAAATGGCGTGGGGGTCCCCCTCAAAATCCATACCAGACCCTTCAGGTCTGGTATGGATTTTAAGGGGAACCCCGTGCCAAAATAAAAAAAAAAATGGCGTGGAGGTCCCCCCAAAAATGCATATCAGACCCTTATCCGAGCAGGCAACCTGGCAGGCCGCAAGAAAAGAGGGGGGGATGAGAGAGCACCCCCCCTCCTGAACCGTACCAGGCCATATGTCCTCAACATGGAGAGGGTGCTTTGGGGTAGCCCCCCAAAGCACTGTGTTCCCGTGTTGATGGGGAACAAGGGGCTCATCCCAACAACCCTTGCCTGGTGGTTGTGGGGGTCTGCGGACGGGGGCTTATCGGAATCTGAAAGCCCCCTTTTTAACAAGGGGACCTCCAGATCACGGCCTCCCCCTGTGTGAAATGGTAACTGGGTACAAATGTAACCCTACCATTTCCCAAAAAAAGTGTGAAAATGGTAAAAATGACATGACACGGCCTGGGACAAGTCCTTTATTAAAAAATAAAAATGTCCCACAAAGTCGTCGTCTTCTTCTCTTGCTCCGCCAATGGACCGGAAGGAAAAAAAAAAAAAAAAAACGTGACCGACCCGCCTCAATGAGGGGCTCCCGCTGTATGAGGCATCTTTGCTTTGACAGTTCTTTATTTACATAAGTTAAAAGCATAAGTTAAAATTATAATTATATAATTTTACTTATGCTTTTAACTTATGTTTTTATTGTAAGTGTACATCTATGAAGGTTTATTAAATAAACGTACCTTTTGGAAAATTGGATTACGCTATGTGCACCCTTATTTTCTTGCTTGTCACGAGCAATATATAGATGGAAAAAGGCAGTGATTGCTGATTTTAGCCACCTGACATCCACACATCTTCCCATTAATATTTGATGAAGATTCACACAGGCTAGCTGATAACAACATACCCAGAGATATGCAATAAATCCAGTAATATCTGGTAAGTAAATTTCTTTTGGGGGATTGTCATTCAAGCATCGCGGTGATGGTTAATCGTCTGGAGTAATTAATTATAATTTACCCTGGACATTTCTCTTTTTTGGAGCGGATTTTCCTTCATCTTTCTCACATTTTGGCTGCCTATTTTGTCAAAAGTGAACTGTGTATCAAGTTTGAAGGACTTTCAGAATATATAAGCGCTTATAGTGTTTAAATATTTATTTTGGACACAATTTTGTTACATTGTCTTTTATTATAGTAACAGCTTGGTTGATATTGTATCTTCACTGTGAGTGCTGAGGGAGAGATATCTATAGTTGTTTATTTCTCAATTTTTGTCAGGATCCAGGTCCTCAAACACTTTTTATGACAATAACTTGCATATAGGCCTTTAAAATTAGCACTTTTGATCTTTCATGTTCGTGTCCCATAGACTTTAACGGTGTTCACGTGTTCATCCAAATTTTTTGCATGTTCTGGTCCGAACCGGTGGTTGTTCAGCTCATCTTTAATCATTAAGGATGCATGCACTGTATTGTCACCATTTGGGGAGGCCACAAGGATGGTGAGCAGTGACAGTGCATGCATCAGTGACACGATCCCTGTTGTGTTCCTGCTGGAGCAGACTCTGCATGGCATTATGGACAGGGCACTGAAGGCAGAGCAGCAGGAGGAAGAGGATGACTTCCTTTTCTCTCAAGGCCCACTACAGTGGGGCAAAAAAGTATTTAGTCAGCCACCAATTGTGCAAGTTTTCCCACTTAAAAAGATGAGAGAGGCCTGTAATTGTCATCGTAGGTATACCTCAACTATGAGAGACAAAATGTGGAAACAAATCCAGGCAATCACATCGTCTGATTTTTGAAAGAATTTATTTGCAAATTATGGTGGAAAATAAGTATTTGGTCACCTACAAACAAGCAAGATTTCTGGCTCTCGCAGACCTGTATCTTCTTTTTTAAGAGGCTCCTCTGTCCTCCATTCATTACCTGTATTAATGGCACCTGTTTGAACTTGTTATCAGTATAAAAGACAACTGCCCAGAGCCTCAAACAGTCACACTCCAAACTCCACTATGGTGAACACCAAAGAGCTGTCGAAGGACACCAGAAACAAAATTGTAGACCTGCACCAGGCTGGGAAGACTGAATCTGCAATAGGCAAGCAGCTTGGTGTAAAGAAATCAACTGTGGGAGCAATAATTAGAAAATGGATACAAGACCACTGATAATCTCCCTCGATCTGGGGCTCCACGCAAGATCTCAGCCCGCGGGGTCAAAATGATCACAAGAACAGTGAGCAAAAATCCCAGAACCACACGGGGGGACCTTACCTCGTGCTTCAAAGCTTGCGAAAGGACCCACGAATACGTGGCATAAAGGAGAAGGATGATTACTGGTTGGCAACCCTCCTTGACCACTGTTATAAGGGGAAGGTCTCAGAACTCATCCCATTCCCACAGAGCGTGCAGAAGATAACATTTCTTGAGGACATGTTAAAGAGGATTTTATTGAAAGTTTTCCTGGCTCCAGTAGGTTACAGTATACTGTAAAAACTTATTTAACACTACAGTGGAAAACTTAGTTTTGAGTCTTCTGTTGGCCAAGAGAGGAGCCGTGGAGAAGGTGTCCGCCAAAGTGAGGCATTTTGGAATTTTTTTTAGTCCTCGCCGCCCAGGGCAGTCAGTTTCCACATCCCATCGGCAGCATCTGCATCACATGGTGGACGATTACCTTGGGCCAAAACAGAGATGGAGTGCTTTCCAGCTGACGATCCACTGACTTACTGGGTTATGAGAATAGACCACAGGCAGAACTTGCCCAGTATGCTATTGAATTGTTGGACTGCCCTGCATCCAGCGTGCTTTCAGAATGGGCATTCAGTGCTGCAGGAGGTTACGTTATTGATCACCAAACACATCTGTCCACAGACTCCGTGGACCATTTGACTTTTATAAAAATTAATCAGTCCTGGATTACCAGCTATGAAGCCCCTGATGCTGATCTCACTGATTACGTCTTTTTGGAATGTGGAATCTCTGCAGGACTTCAAGGCTGCCTAGCTTTGGGGGTGTTCAATCATTTAATCTGGAAGAATGTTTTTGGTTTAGGTTTCATGGGCACAACACCCAAAGAACAATTTTTCAGCACCTGTTTGACAGGTGCATATCATTGCAATTTTTTACAGCAAGGCAAATACTTGCTTTTATCAAGAGTACCTCTATAGGGTTACGATGGGAAGGTGCCACTAACACCCAAAGACCAATTTTTACCCGTTACTTCTATCCAAAGTCAGTGACACCAGAATGTATCCAAAAAAATCTCTAATCTTGTTCCCAGTGCACTACATTGTGGCCTCATCATACACACTGGTTCCCCAGCAGTTGCTGAGCAAAATAAAGGCAGCTTGCAGGGAAAATGTCATTTTTTTGGGGCTTTTACATAGTTACATAGTAGGTGAGGTTGAAAAAAGACACAAGTCCATCAAGTCCAACCGCCTGTGGAAGGGAATTCCACATCCTTGCCGCTCTTATAGTAATGAACCCTCTATGTAGTTTAAGGTTAAACCTCTTTTCTTCTAATTTTAATGAGTGGCCACGTGTCTTGTTAAACTCCCTTCTGCGAAAAAGTTTTATCCCTATTGTGGGGTCACCAGTAAGGTATTTGTAAATTGAAATCATATCCCCTTACAAGCGTCTCTTCTCCAGAGAGACTAAGTTCCGCGCTCGCAACCTTTCCTCATGAATAATATCCTCCAGACCCTTTATTAGCTTTGTTGACCTTCTTTGTACTCACTCTATTTCCAGTACATCCTTCCCAAGGACTGGTGCCCAGAACTGGACAGCATACTCTAGGTGCGGCCAGACCAGAATCTTGTAGAGCAGGAGAATTATCGTTTTATCTCTTGAATGAATCCCCTTTTTAATGCATGCCAATATTCTGTTTGCTTTGTTAGCAGCAGCTTGGCATTGCATGCCATTGCTGAGCCTATCATCTACTAGGACCCCCAGGTCCTTTTCCATCCTAGATTCCCCCAGAGGTTCTCCCCCCAGTGTATAGATTGCATTCATATTTTTTGCCACCCAAATGCATTTTTTTTACATTGAACCTCATTTGCCATGTAGTTGCCCACCCCATTTTTTTTTTCATATCTTTTTGCAAGGTTTCCACATCCTGCAGAGAAGTTATTGCCCTGCTTAGCTTAGTATCGTCCACAAATACAGAGATTGAACGGTTTACCCCATCCTCCAGGTCGTTTATGAACAAATTAAACAGGATTGGTCCCAGCACAGAAACCTGGGGCACCCCACTACCCACCCCTGACCCCTGAGTACTCCTCATTTATCACCACCCTCTGAACTCGCCCTTGTAGCCAGTTTTCAATCTTTGTACTCGCCCTATTGTCCATGCCAACGGACCTTATTTTGTACAGTAAATGTTTATGGGGAACTGTGTCAAATGCTTTTGCAAAATCCAGATACACCACGTCTACGGGCCTTCCTTTATCTAGATGGCAACTTGCCTCCACGTAGAAGGTTAATAGATTGGTTTGACAAGAACGATTCTTCATGAATCCATGCTGATTGTTGCTAATGATACTGTTCTCATTACTAAAATCTTGTATATAGTCCCTTATCATCCCCTCCAAGAGTTTACATATTATTGATGTTAGGCTAACTGGTCTGTAATTCCCAAGGATGTGATGTGTCATGAGGATAAACACTGCAGTTTTGGTTACTGAAGCCCCCCGATTCCTTTGTGAAGACCTGAGGAGAAAAAAAAATTCAATACCTTCTCCATCTCCCCATCCTTTGTAAAGAGATGTCCTTCCTCATTTTCTAGGGGGCCAATATGGTCTGTCCTCCCTTTTTTACTGTTTACATACTTAAAGAATTTCTTGGGATTTTTTTTGCTCTCCTCTGCTATGTCTTTCATGTTCTATCTTAGATGTCCTTATTGCACCCTTACATTTCTTGTTGCATTCTTTATAAAGTCTGAATGCTGATAATGATCCCTCAACCTTGTATTTTTTGAAGGCCTTCTCCTTTGCTTTTATATGCATTTTTACATTGGAGTTAAGCCATCCAGGACTCTTGTTCGCTCTTTTAATTACCCAATAAGATGCATTGACTAATGCCCTTATTTAATATGCTCATAAAGCAAACCCATCTCTCCTCCGTGTTCTTTATTCCTAAGATTTTATCCCAATGTATGCCTTCTAGCAAGGTTTGTAGTTTAGGGAGGTTGGCCCTTTTGAAATTCAGTGTCTTTGTATTCCTCTTATGTTTCCTATTTGTGTGATTTATACTAAAGCCAAACTGACCTGTGATTGCTGTTACCTTAATTGCCCCGTATTTCCACATACGTGATCAGGTCTGTATTGGTAATCAGTAGATTCAGTAATGCTTTATTTCTAGTTGGTGCGTCTACCATCTGACCCATAAAATTGTCCTGCAAGACGTTTAGGAACTGGCAAGCCTTAGATGAATGCGTGGTTCCCTCTGCCCAGTCTGTCTGGATAATTAAAATCCCGCATTATGATAACACTTCCCATCCTTGCTGCTAATTCAAATTGTTATAGGAGATCTGTCTACCTTTCCTTCCTCAGGTTAGGGGGCCTATAGCATACTCCCAGTATTATTTTCCCCTTGGCTTCATCCCTTTGGAGCTCTACCCATAAGGATTCCACCTCCTCCCTAGCTTCCTTAGTGATGTCATCTCTCACATTCACTTTTACATTATCCTTGATATATAGGCATACCCCTCCCCCTTTTTTACCCTCTCTATCCTTGTGATAAAGGGTATACCCTTGAATGGTTGCCAGTCAATCATGAGAGCTGTTGAACCAGGTCTCTGAAATTCCCAAAAAATCCAAATCCTCCAACCTATCACTAATGTCCCCAATACTACCCTCCTATACTTACCTTGAGTTTATGTGCTTTGGTCAACCTATCACTAATGCCCCCCAATACTACCCTCTGGATTATGTTCTGCGCTGACTATCCCTACCTTTTGATCCTCCTCCCTGTCTCCTAGTTTAAAAACCCCTCTAACTTTTTGCCCATCTGCATTCCCAGCTGATCTTCCCCCTCCTCATTTAGGGTGCAAATTTTATAAATGCAATTATTGCTGCAGCAGATTCTAGACATGGTACAGATCTGCCACTTTACAGGTAGACTAAAGGGACCCCCCCCTCCCCCCGGCACTATATTGGAAGGAATTTTTAATTTTTATCCTTTCACTTCAAAAATCAAAAAATCACTGCTTTTTTAAAAATGACGTTTCTCACAAACTTTTTTTAAAATTTATTGATGCATGTCCCCCAGGGCAGGACCCGGACCCCTATAACCATTGTATGCCCAATTACCATATATACTTGAGTATACGCCAAGTTTTTCAGCACATTTTTATGCTGCAAAACCCCCCTCAGCTTATACTTAAGTGAGGGCAGGGATACCGGGCAGGCGGCTTGCCCTGGGGCCGCTCTGAACTGTGGCTGCAGCTCTCCCCTCTCTCCCTCCCTTACACAATGGGGGACCGCTGTGTCTCTGAGCTGACTCTGAAATTTTCGGCCGTGCTGTGACAGAAGTCCCGCCCTCCTCCTAGACCAGCTCGTGTGATAGACAGAACACTGCATCTATCACACGAGCTGGTCTAGGAGGAGGACTGGACTTTTGTCACAGCGCGGCTGAACATTTCAGACTGAGCTCCGAGATACAGCGGGAGATGCCTGCTGTGCAATCCAGGTACTGACTGCATGAAATGGGCACAGTCATTATTAGTGAGGCTGCAATGACGGGCACAATGAGGCTCAAATGAGGCGGCAATGATGGGCATGAGATTACAATGATGGGCATGGTGAGGCTGCGATGATGGGCACAGTGAGGCTGCAATGATGGGCATGGTGAGGCTGCGGTGATGGGCACAGTGAGGCTACAATGATGGCCACAGTAAGGCTGCAATGATGGGCAGCGAGGCTGCATTGATGGGCACAGTGACGCTGGCAACCTCTCTGTTGTTCCTGCCGCACCGCATCCTGAAAATTTACCAGTAGCTGCTGCTTTTCCCACCCTAGGCTTATAATCGAGTCAATACGTTTTCCCAGTTTTTTTGTGGTAAAGTTAGGTGCCTCGGATTATATTCAGGTCGACTTATATCGAGTATATACTAAAGTACTTGCATATAAGCCTCTAAAATGGGCACTTTTGATTTTTTTTTACGTTGGGGTCCCATTGACTTTAATGGGGTCCGTTATTCGGGTCCGAACTTTCACGGTGTTTGAAAGTTCCGGTGAGAACCAAACGGGTCAGTTTTGGCCCATCCCTATATAGCAGCCAAGATGAGAGAAGGTCAGAGCATATAAAGTGTGTGTGTGTGTATATATATATATATATATATATATATATATATATATATATATATATATATATATATATATGTATATGTATATGTATGTATATATATATATATATATATATATATATGTATGTATATTTACAGTAAAACCTTGGTTTGAGAATATATATAAAACACAAAGCGCTGTGATGCTAAATAGCTGATAATTACACATAAAACCAAGTGAGGCTGCTATCAAAAGAGAGTGTTTTCAGAGTCACTTGAAAAGAATAAATAATGATATTTGAAGCGCTTCACAATGTGCATGAGAATGAATATATAAGAATAAATATAAATAGTCAAATAAATCCAGCGGTGAGTAAAAATTCCTAAAAAATCCAGCAATCAAAATAGTGTAAAATTATAAAAAATTAGTGACACCAAATGTGTAAAAACATCCACATAAAAAATCCACATAAAAATAAATATATAGGGATGTATTCAGAAGGTTCAATTATACAGGTGTAGAATCCTGATTGGTATAGAGCTTTTGATCACTAGCAAAGCTGTTTAAAAACACTTGCTTAATTAAGGTGCTCATTGACCTTCATAGTAACAATGTGTTTTTTGCTTCTATTCACAACCAATGTGAGAATCATAAACAGGCAGATAAGAGAAAAAACCAATCATTGTGCAATAGTTAGGATACCAAGGTACACAGGCAAACTTCAATCCACTCACGTGTGCCTTATAATGATAAGGCATATGCAGGTTTTACTATAGCAGTCAGCCGCCTTAGACAGGAGCAGATTCAGTGCAGTACACTGTGTGATACTGCTGATCTGCACAGAGCGTCCTTGGCTCCTCCCACGCGTTACATCACAGTCACGTATCATTATTTATACTTGGTTTGAGAATGTTTTGCAAGACGAGCACAATTTTTTTTGATAAATTTTGAGTTGATATACAAGTGATGTCTTGATATGCAAGTAGCGTCATGTCACAACTGAGTAAATAAGAGGCGCCTCTAAGTATAGCAATATGGTTACATTTAATAAAGGTACAACATTTAGCAACATATTGCTACACTTAGAGGCGCCTCTCTTCTCTTTAATACTCTGTAGCTCCTGCTGGATTTTGCTTCTAATCCCCTTGTGGAGGCTGCCATTTGTGGATGGACATTTTATGGTTCGAAAACCTGGTCACATTGCTGTAATATTTTTATATGGACTATAAACAGAAGGACCTATGAATACATGATTGTGGAACGAATCATTTGAATTTCCATTTTTTCTTATGGGGAAATTTGCTTTGATATACAAGTGCTTTGGATTACAAGCATGTTTCTGGAACAAAATATGCTCGCAATCCAAGGTTTTACTGTACTTTTTTTTTTTTTTTAGGGCATACCTCATATATTCAAGATCTGTAGGTGGTTAATAATTCCATGATTGCTAAAGCAACAAGGTGATTGAACACAAAGAATAAGTTTAAAGGTCTGTTGTCAACATCTTTAAAGAAAATAGAATTCAGGGCACTCATGGCTTTTCCTCCTTTTTATTGCAGTTTCACATTACAAAGGCTAAAAAGTGTGGATGTAAACCTTTGGACGCTGGAGCTCTGAGAATCTCCTGTGCGAGACAGCTGATGAATATAAGATCTGTTGGGAAGTTCCCATCTCCGTAAGTTATACACTTATGTTTTTTGTGACGTTACTTGCCCACAGCCACCAATCAGATTTAGAAGAGGGTAAAGAAGGGAAGCGCCACCTGAGTGCAGTATTAGTGAATATTTTTAATGACACAAGGTTTAAAAACACTTACAAAAGACATAATTAAAAAGGGCTCATCTGTGGATGGATGATCCTGGTAGGTTCCTGGTGGGGATGATCCTGGTGAGTTCCGAGGGAACTCACCAGGATCATCCCCACCAGGAACCTACCAGGATCATCCATCCACAGATGAGCCCTTTTTAATTATGTCTTTTGTAAGTGTTTTTAAACCTTGTGTCATTAAAAATATTCACTAATACTGCACTCAGGTGGCGCTTCCCTTCTTTACCCTCTTTTACATATCACAGAGCCAGCATCTCTGGGGATAGCAGCCGCCTTCTAGATCCATTGCTTCATCAACCCACTTCACACATTGTGAACTGCTACACCTTTTTAACCCCTGGACTGCCAAACCCTTTTTAAACATGTAATCCCATATCCATATGCTTTGAACTGCCAGACCCTCATTAACCCCTGGGTTGCTAACTCCTTAGCCATGGACTATATGCCTGGCCAATCCGATTAATCCTGAATATTGTATACTGTATATGCGCTTGAAGTTATCATCATCTTTACCAATCAGATTTAGTACTGATTTAGTTCAATGTTGATACATCAGGTCCCATGGGATAAAGTGCCTAAAAATAACTATTTCCAAATGCTTTTTCTCTGCATTTGTTGAACTATAATTATCATGCAGCTTTTAGCGCACCTACTGATATGCCTCTCTGTGGTCATATTTTCATTTCATGTTCATACAGTTCAGGACAGAGGCAAAGTTATATTACTGTGCTTTATGCTGCTACCTTCAGATAATTGGACACTGACAAAGCAGAGCTGTTTGGACTAGGGCTGCAACTAATGATTATTTTCATAATCCATTAGTTGGCCGATTTATTGTTTCGATTAATCGGATATTAACCTTTAAAGTTTGGTGTAAAGTTTAAAAAAAAAAAGGCAATTTATTCTCAAATATCAAAATATGCAGTGGTAAATATAAATAACCAACTATATAGTTAGGGTACAAAATCTCTAATCCACCCTGAGAATATACTGTATATACTATTAGAGGTTGAATCTGATTTAGATCAAATTTTTTATTTAAAGAAAAAAAAAATTTATAGACACTCTTGCCGATTTTCAGACAGAACTGGTAATATATTTATGTATGACAGATTCTCTTGTCATAGCCAGGTGGCTTGATAAAAGCTACCTGTGTCTGCTGTCACTTATGCTGACCATACAAAAACAATGTCTTCCTTCAAAAAAAATTTCATTTTAAGAACGTTCGTTCAATTTTCTAATCATTAGCGAGCTCAAATCGAAGTTCGTTTTCGACCAGAGTGACATGGAAATTCAAAGGAGCAGAATCGATAACTTCTTGGTTAAAGAAATTTTCAGACCGCGTATGTGGTTTTTGTTCAGAAATTACATTCATTTTAAAACTGAATGATAAAAGCAAGTGAAATTTTCAAATGTCATTTTTTCATTCAGCGAATGTACAAAGATTTTTTGTATGAATATTTTTGTCCAAAAATCGTTAGGTGTATGGCCAGAATAAGGCTCGGTTCATACCTATGTAGTTTGCCTTTGATCCGTTTCTGCAGTTTTTTTGCACATGCATACAGTCAATGGCAACGATAAGAAATAGAGCTAGTCGAGGCAGTCTTGTGCGGACAAATAACCAGGCAAAAATCAATCTGATAAACCATGTATTGATTTTATTGTTAACAATGGATGATTTAAAAATCAGTTAAAATTCTCCTTGCATAAATAGATGACAATCAGCTTGCTCACTGCTGTGGTGGTACCTTATGGCGGCGTCCAGAGATGGACTGGATTGTTTGAAGATTTGCTGCAGTGGTGGAACCCTCATGCACCCCTTAGGAAATACACAAAAACGGGGAGGGGGGGTGAACCCAACTCATGTAGGGACTGGGAGACGATGTAGAGCCTCAACCGAGTCCCCAATGGTAACCAGCGGTAAACGGCAGCACGGCTAGCCAGCCGTAGATGGAGAAGTGGCCGGAGGACAAGCTGAGCAAGCTCCAATAGGAACCAGTGAGTGTAGGACTCCCGGGCGTGATGTCAACCGCTCAAGAAGACCAAATCAAAAACGAGGCTTGGAGCTCAAGATGGTGGAGAGCAAGCCGAGGGGAGCAAGGAGAGAACGTGGCTGTTTTGACAACGCGTTTCAGGGGGCGTGGTCCTTCCTCAAGTCATGTGACATGACCAGCCAATGGGGATTAAATAGGAATTGGCTGCGGTGAGATTAGCGTTTCTCAAAGGAACCATGACTGGTTACTCCACTACAGCAAAACCTCTATTAAAAAGCTTAATAGAACAAATTCATATTGCAAATACTAGAGAGACACTGGAAACAAAAAAATGAATAACTAAGACATAAATCAATAATGTGCAATGAAGAAAACAAATTATATTAAAAGAAATTGATGAATATAATATTAAAATGACTACCATGGAATGAAAAGAAGTGGAGGGGGGATTTGAGAAAAATAAAAATGTGTGTGTGTGTGTGTGTGTACAACTAAGTGGTTACATGGTGACACTATGTGAACCAACAGAAGGTTATTACCTGTGACCAGACAAAATATAAACGTTGTACAACAAAAAGGAACAACCAATGATGCAGGGTCTAGATGATGCTATGGATCTCAAGACCCTCATTTAACCATTGGGGGACAAAGAGGTCAATTTTATAGTTCCAGAATGATTCCCGTTTACACAATAAAGAAAACCTCTTATTGTCAGTTAGGGAACCACTTGGAGTATATTCAATGGCTACAACCTTTAGACACTGTATGTTCTTGGCATGGTGACTTTTAAAGTGGTGGGGGAGACTGTGTTCATGGAGGCCCTTCTGTATAAACAGTCGGTGCTCACCCACTCGTTTATGTAGCGTTCGCATGATCCGGCCCACATAGAGCAGATGGCAAGGGCATATTAATACATATACCACATACTCAGTGGAGCAGGTGATAAATTGCTTTATATCATATGTATTGCCAGACCCATCAGAAAAAGAGGATTGACCATGTTGGATAAACGCATAATCATGTCATAGCGTGTCCTGGACAGCAGAATAAATCGACATGTGGTGGATGGGGTGGGTGGACCAGTAGGCATGCAGTTCGTTCTGCTTTGTAAGTCCCATATTAAATGTAAGGCCCAAAAATAATTTGAACTCGTCTAGTGTGAGACGCCACCAATGAAGCATACGGGCGTAGGATGAATTGAGGTTGGAGGCAAGAAATTGCACTGCATAGAGATTTGTTTGGTCCACCATATACTGCAGCAAATCCTCTGGGAAAAACAAATAAAAGTAATCTAATTGCAAAAAATTAGTAGTGTTGGGTTGCACACCTGGCTGTGCAGTGAAAGGGGGGATTATAGCTGACCCTGAGCTGGCAGGCAACCATAAGGGATTTGCCAGGGCATCGGGAAGGTAGGACTGGGCCCGGATTCTTCGGGTTTGCTGTGTAATTCCAGTACTGGTATTGGGCTCCTCTTCCTGGGGTCTGGCGCTGCTGGTGGTAGGCAGGTCTTCTGATCTTGTTCCTGATCTCCTTATTCTTTTAGGAGGGACTGTTTCCTCACCTGACTCGGTCCCTGATCCACTATTCTCTACTCGAATTCCAGAATTGGATGATGAGAGCTCCCTGCTTCTCTCATAATCCGACGTGGTGAGGATGGTATTTGCCTCCTCAGGTGTGAAATCTTTTGGACATGATGGCGGGCCTGTGTGACGGTACTGATCGCGGGCCTGTGTGACGGTACTGATGTGGTACTGACTGGTCACTGATGGCGCGGCCCTGTGTGCCGGCACTGATGGCGCGGCCCTGTGTGCCGGCACTGATGGCGCGGCCCTGTGTGCCGGCACTGATGGCGCGGCCCTGTGTGCCGGCACTGATGGCGCGGGGCTGTGTGACAGATCCAGATGGGCTGTGTGACAGTGCTCTGGTGACAGGTTCTCTTTATTTTGGGGGGGGCGGCGTGTGGTGCACAGTGATATAGTTATAACATGTTATATAGGCAGACAGACACTAAATTACCCACTGATCCCTGCTTTCTCCTCACACAATCAGTGTGTGAGGAGAAGAAGCGGGGATCTCCTAGTAACCGCTCTGATGTTTACACAGCCGATCACGTGGTAAATGGCCAATTTGGCCGTTTACCCTGATTGGGGATGGGCTGTGTCCGAGGGACACGCGTCACCCCCAGATCGCTGCGCACCCCATCCTGCTGGATGTTATATGATGCCCAGTCAGGATAATGCAACCACTTTCTGTCCGTCATTCTGTTATATGGAGTTATCCACCTCTATGGCTAAATTTATGGGTAAAGTTACTGCCCTATGGGTGACTGCAGACTGCAGAGGCCATAAGTATCCCCCTTTATTTCTCCTTCTAGATAGGTCTCGGACTCTGTCATGGCGCCTTTTTTATGGAGGTGGTAGAGGAGACTGGAAACTAGGGGGAGGAGGTAAATTCTCTTTGGAATCTGAGGATTCTGTGTTGGAGAAGACTACGGCTGCTGCTTTCTCTGCCAAGCTCAGAGATGCAACCTCAACTCTGGTGGTGTCACGATTCAGCAGCAGAGATGACCAGATCTGCATAGCTACCCAAGGAAACTGGTACCAGACTATATATGCTTAAGTGAGATTTATTTACAAAGGAACAAAAACCATCCAAACAGCACACCGCAAACATAAAGGTAACATGATCAAAAACCCCAGTAACAGAATACCGATTAATAAACCTAGCAAACAACTGATTATATACACAAAGCACCCTCGTCCTAAAAGTAGGAGTACAGGCAAATTTAGTTATGCTGGGTGGTAGCCAGCCTGGCTAATTTGTAGTGTTTAGAGGACAAATGGCTTCCATCCTAATCCTGTTTAGCTGTGGTTTATCCCTTTTGTCAGTAGGTGGTGCTGTTGCCTTTGACATTAGTGTGATGAGCTACAGTGAGTTCAGGTTATGGATAAAAATACCTTTCTCAGCCAATCATATTTGCTGCTATGCATGCTGGGAAAGGGTATTTATTTGGGAGAAGTCAGGTGATCAGGTTAGTCTTCCCTATCTGAGGCCTATCTGGATGTTCAAGATTCTGCTGAGAAAAGCCTGCCAAAGATCCGTAAACAATTCCGAGAGGGATGGAGTTCTAGAGAAGCACCAGAGGTGACTCTTCACAGACCGGGGATCCATGGGGTGGCTGGGAGAGCTTCAAGAGGGAACTCATCCAAAGAATTCAGTATGATTCAGTGAGTAAAGCTCAGTTACTATAGAAAACAGCCTATTCTACAAAGTACAGATGTGCTGGTTCAGCCTAAAGGCTCTTTTCCTGTACTGCTGTCTACTTTATCTCATGATTTTTGTCTAAGGAGTCTGCCTGTTTGCTGATCGTTACTAAGTGTGTCCTATGCCCTATCCCCTCTCTCCCACATTTTCCTGTTTGAGAAATAAACTTCTCTCTTTGTTCAAGCATAAAAGTGACTGGCGCCCAACTTTCTTTATTGTTCATTACCCACTATGTCTAGTAACCTGCACCCTGAGGAAGTATGTCAGCCCTCCCTACCTCTGGTGGTCACCATCAGGCTCCTGGAAAATTGGGGTAGGCGCTACATACAATGCATACAACATTCTAGATGGGTAAGCTTGAACGATCAGGGCACACTGATTCCTTCTGTATTGTAACTGTACTGTTTGCCGCAATGTTGTAAAGCTCTGCACAAACTGTTGGTGCTATATAAATCATGTATAATAATAATAATAATAATAATGTTGAACAGAGAAAGCAGGGAAAACTGGAGTTGCAGGAAGCAGATGAGAAGCAGGAACCAAAACTTGGGATTGGAACAAAGGAGAGCAGGTACAAAACAACACGATATAGGGTAGAAGGTACAGGGCAAGAGCAAAATCAGGATTATTGGCAACAAGGTCTGGCAGCAGAAAAATACTGAAGCACTGTGTAATAGCAGAGGAAGACCTACAGTTTTGTTAAAAATAATAATGTGTTTTAAAAAGTGAGCAAAGCTCAAAATTCTTATCGCTTTTATTTCCATAAACGCAAATGCAGTGGGAACACTGCACAGTCTATTCCAAATCAAAACCATTGAAGAAAAATTGTTCAAATTTGTTATTACTTTACTGAAAGTAAAGAAAAGGGAATATTAGTCTTTTCCAAAAAATAGCAGTTTGCATTTTTCCTTACAAACTCAAACATTTACTGTATAAACTAAAAAATTATTGAAGATTTAGCTTTCCTGTGATTCACTGAAATTTAGTTGTACAACCATGGTTTCTGGGAACTGCTTCAAATCTGTGTTGCATGGAGTCGACCAACTTCTCGCAACTGTGAACTGGTATTCCAGCCCAGGATGATTGCACTAAGTTCAAACTGATTCATGATCCCTGGTATTGGATAAATAGGCCCAACACCATAGTATGAGAAACATCCCCATATCATGATGCTTGTGCCACCATGCTTCACTGTCGTCAGTGTACTGTGGCTTGAATTCTGTGTTTGGGGGACATCTGAAAAACTGCGGTCCCTAGACCCAAAAAGAACAATCTTGCTTTCATCAGTCCACAAAATGTTGCTCCATTTCTCTTTAGGCCAGTCAATGTGTTCTTTGGCAAATTGTAACCTTTTCAGCACATGTCGTTTTTTTTTTTTTTTGAAAAATATTTATTGATTTTTTTCAAAATATAGTCATAGAAAACATTGTACAAAAGGATTGTAAGGCTTGTAAGGCATGAATATACAACTATTCTTGGTACAGACTTCGTGTTATGCCTATACACAGGTAGAGGGAACACAGGAGAGAGGGGGGGGGGAGGGAGAGGGGGGTAAGCAATTCACATTTACCATCTTGTCACAAACATTTGGCAAGAAATTACCTGAAAGGGTTTAGCTTATACCTTTGTACCTTTAGGGAATGGAGGCGACTTATGAACATGTCTATCTAGATAACCTACATTATGTTCTGGTTAAAGCACTTTATTTGGGTGAAAATAATCCCAGGGTGAGATAAATGAAGTTGGTGGATTTCAAGGAGCCTTAGGAGATTGTAGACAGCTTATGGTGGCTTTAATGAGGAAGGGTCAGATGCTGAAGGTATTTTAAGTTTGCCAAGTGTGTTAGTAATATCACTCTTCAGGTACCATGCTGTGTAGCGAAATGGATGCATTATTTCTTGGATGGTCTGTTGAGAGAATGTGGCTTCCAAAAACCTTCTCCATCGCTTGAAAAAACGTGGGGTAGAGCGGAGATTTGATGTGATGAGGTCCAATCTTTCCAAATAAAATAATGACATCATAGCTTTTATAACCACAGGTAGACTAGGCGGAGTTGCCGTAATCCAGTGGGACATGATAGTCCTGCGGGCTACAAGAAGACACATATGAGCCCAGTGTGGTATGGTTTGTAAGTCCATTTCAGACGAGGAGGAGGTTGAAGGTGGTATGCTGAACAGGCATAGTAGGCAGTCACTATGTAAAAGGATATGGCTGATTTTGTTAATATAGGTTATCACAGCATTCCAGTAACTGGTAATATCAGAGCACTCCCAAAGCCTGTGGAGCAGTGTGGGACGGGGCAGTGAGCACCATGGACATAGCGCTTGAGACGGGTCTGCTTTGTTGAAACGAAATGGGAAGTATGCTCTGTGGATAATCTTAAATTGAGTCTCACGTCATGTTTCAGATGTTGTGAGTTTTCGGATAAGCCTATATCCCTCAAGGATTTTGTCTGGTAGCTCTTCGTCCCCCAGTAGGTGGGACCATTTTTGGAAAGGTGTAAGGCGGTATTTCCGCGATTGGTGTTGAATGAGGTGAGAATAGATGTTGGAGATAGAGTAGTCTTTGCTCTAAAGTATGTTTTCAATGAAGGACGGTTTAAAAGGATCAGATTCACGACTACAGCAGGATCTCAGATAATCCGTGAGTTGGTGATAGAAGAAACTGTGAGTTAGTGGCAGGGAGAATTCCCGCATCAAGGTGTGATAGGGTTTGAATTTACCTGGCTTGTCTTGATATATCGAAGTTATCTTTGTGAGGCCCCTGGATTGCCATTGAGTGAAGGCTTTATGCAGAGTGGAAGGTATGACCATAGGGTTGCCTTGAATTCTTAGATGTCTAGAAATGCTAGAAGGCAGTCCAAGTAGTTTTCTGACCTCCCTCCAGGTGATGACAGTATCTCTGAAAAGTACACTAGTTTTGAGGTGGTGTGGCAGGTTGTTAGGATTAGAGTGGAGGATGCCTGATAGATCATATGGGGAAGCCATAGAATCTTCTAATGCATAGTTGGAATATTTGGATCCTCCTGATAACCAATCTAGGCCCTGTCTAGGTAAACATGCTAGGTTATAAAAACGAATGTTGGGGAGTCCTGCCCCGCCCTCGCCCTTCGGGAGACATAATTTTTTAAGCGCAATGCGTGGTTATTTGCTAGACCATAGGAAAGCTGTCAATGCCCTCTAGATTTTTTGTACATCTGAGTGCCTCAGTAATAGAGGTATGGTCTGCATGGGGTAGAGCAGGCGTGCAAATGAAACCATTTTAAACAGAAGGCATCTCCCAAAAAGCGAGAGGGGAAGGGTACCCCAAGCCTCCAATTCCCTAACAATTTTGGCAATCAAGGGGGGTAATTAAGTAGATATAAAGAGGATGGATCCCGTCCTATATGAATACCTAAGTATGTAATATGTTGAGATGCAATGGTCAGCGAGGATAAATGTTTCCATTTAGTAGATAGGCGTGGGTGTAGTGCTAAGATTTCACTCTTATCAAAGTTTATACGAAAGCCAGAGCAGAGTCGAAAGGCCACAAAGAGTTGTTTGTCTGTCAAAGTCTGATATGGGGTCGGTAGAAAACAATAAAATATCGTCCGCAAATAGTGCAGAACGGAGTGTTTGGTTACCCATAGTGATGCCACTAACCCCCTCAGTTGAATTGAGGATTCTAGATAGGGGTTCAAGCGCAATGTTGAACAACAACGGGGATAGGGGGCAGCCCTGTCGCGTTCCCTTCGCTAAGGGGATAGTGTCTGAAATAGGGGTGACAAGGCGTGCCGTCGGTGAGGCATACATTTGTGAGAGGAATCTTGTGATTTGACCCGAGAAGCCAAATTTTTCCATTACCGTGAAAAGCCAAGAGAAACCAATGTTATCAAAGGCTTTTTCCGCGTCTAGGGACATGATAGCGACGTCTTGATCAGGGTGTGTTTTAGCATATTCCAGAGCCATTAAGACCTTACGAATGTTTAGTGTAGCTGATCGTCCTGAGACAAAACCAGAATGGGCTGGGTGTAGGAGGGACGGAAGCAAGAGGGCTAAGCGTGATGCTATTATTTTAGACAGGATTTTTACATCAACATTAATTAACGAAATTGGACGATAGGAGTCTGGAAGTAGGGGATCCTTCCCTTTCTTGGAAATCAATTTGATATGGGCCTGCGTCCCTGTGGGGAGGTATGGACCTCCGTCCCACATGGCTGCATACACATGTTTCAGGGTGTCGGGAATAAAATCAGTCGTTAATTTGAAGAATTCCGCAGTGTACCCGTCGGGGCCTGGAGCTTTAGCAGAAGCCATAGATTTTATCATACGTCGTATGTCTTCTAGCGTAATAGGCGCATTAAGTGCTTCCAGTTGTGCTGTTTGAAGTCTGGGCAGACGTATCTTGTCTAGCAGAGCTTCCGCGGCAAGTTGATCTGCTGGGTCTGCTCGGTATAATTCAGTATAATATTCTGCAAGTAATTTGCTAACTTCAGCAGGCGAGGCAACTAGCGAGCCGGAAGCATTTCTCAAGGTAGAGATATGTGTAGGACGTCTTGGTCCTGAACACAATCTGGCCTGCAATCTGCCTGCCTTGTTCCCAAACTTGTAAAAGTGAAGAGTAGAGTGCGAAGTTTTAGCAGCTTCGTGATGTTCTGCCCAAAGATCGAAGGCGCACTTGGCTTGTCTCCATTCCTGTATGTTAGCTAAGGTGCGGTTTAGTGTTAGCTTCTCATGGGCCAAGCGTAAGGCTTCACTTGCTTGCATATATTGTTGTCGGGTGTGCTTTTTAAATTGAGCGGTGTAGGAAATGATTTTACCCCGTAGGAAAGCTTTACCTGCTTCCCAGAAGAGGTTTGGGTCAGAAATATGTGCTCCATTTGTGGATATATATTCTTACCATGTTTGATACAATACGTGTCGGAATTCTTCACTATCCGCCAAGTATGAAGGGAAACGCCAGGTAGGGGAAGGAGTTGAAGATGTGGTCTGAGTCATGTGGACTGCGATAGGGCTGTGATCTGAAATTCTGGCATCATTAATGTCTGGGGTATTGATTACAGAGACTAAGGCTGGGGAGGCAAAAAAGTAGTCTATACGAGAAAAGGTATTATGTGGGGGCGAAAAAAAGGTATACTCTCGATCCGTTGGATGCATTAGGCGCCAAAGGTCGACAAAATGCATAGAGTCAATGGAATGCGCTAAGAGGGTAGAGTCTGGTGTATGAGAGGTAACGGTACGTGACCTTTGCGTAGGGCGATATGTGCGATCTGCCAGTGTAGACATGACCGAATTGAAGTCCCCGCCCACTAAATGCAACACCTCGGGGGCAGTGAGAACCCACTGAACCATGTCCTGGAAAAAGGAAGTGTCTGGAGAGTTGGGAGCATATATATTGGTGACAGCCACTGCTTTGTCGCCTATGGTCATATGTAAAGTCAGTTTGCGGCCTAGGGAGTCAGCCCTCACCTCTCTGATAGAATGTCGTAGGTTTTTGTGCACTAAGATAGCTACACCTGCTTTACGGCCTACTGCAGGAGACCCATATACAGAGCCTACCCACATTTTTTGAAGGCGTGCTAAATCGTCTGCGGAGAGGTGTGTCTCCTGTAGTAGAGCTGCATCTGCCCGGAGACGTCGCAAGTGTCTAAGAATGGACATACGTTTATTCGGGGATCGGAGCCCCTTAACATTCCACGAAATAAATTTCAGGTGACTCCCATCGGTTGAGAAAGACATGACTGGAGATAATAATTGTATTGAGTGAGAGGCTTGTCAAGAAGCCTCCTGATATGTACAGCGTCAACCATACAGGAATCACCCGAGTGTTGTAGGTCACATAGAAGGAAAGGTACTAATAAGGCAAACATGAATTGCATAACTTTTAAGCAATAAGAATTGAACTGTAACAAGACAAAGTTTCGGTTAAAGCGAAACAAACTACAATTAGTGTACTTCACTTTTTTCCACATGGGGTTCAACTAACCATAATAGCTCTCAGCGGTCCGCTAGCTCCTCACATATGGGCAAGATGTTAGCTAAGAGGAGAGGAGGGAGGTAGGAAAGGATGGGGAAGAGGGGAGGGGGGGAATGGGGATAGGTAGGGGTTGGCAGAGGGGGGTAGGCAAAGGAAGGAGGGCACGGGAAAAGGCCACTTGCATCTGTGCCATAAGGTAGGCTCAGATGAGAGAGGGCTCAGTCAAAGGGTCTGCCCAGTGAAGGGTCGATAGCTGTGGAGATTACATGAGTCCCTAGGGTGACCCCTTAGGCAAGCATAATGTGGACACTGGGGGGTTATAACCCAGGCTGGGGAGCAACAGAACAGAACCTTGAGCTAGCAAGTAGCAACAACAGTGTGTGACATTACAAATTATCAGAATAGCAAATAAAAATAAAAAGACAACAGGTTAGAGATAATGGGGGGTAATATTACCCATCCGTGGAAGCACGATTAACTAGATAAAAATCCTGGGGTCCTTCAGCGATTTTCAGAGCGTTCCTCTTGGTTGTATGGAGGTTTGGTGGGGCTGCGTTGATGTTTGGGTGGTGCCTTTGCTGCCGATGGCGATGACAATGGTGAATTCTCTTCAGTGTTGCTGTGTTCCATCTCGGTGCCTTGAGTGGCGAGATAATGTTCCGCCTCCTCAGGTGTGTTGAATGTGAGGTGTTCTCCTCCTTCATGCGTTTGGATGCGGAGAATGGCTGGGTAGGCTAAGGAGAACCGGATTTGGTTGTGATGTAGGGTTGAGCAGATCGGTGAAAACGCTTTACGTTGTTTCATCACCTCCATGGAATAATCTGCGAAAAGTAGGAGTTTTGCACCATCGACCATTAAAGAACGTGAACGGCGAAATTTTTGCATTATAGCATTCTTGTTCGCGTAATTGAGGTACTTTACAATAACGTGGCGGGGTTTGGCGCGGGTTTCTGAGAATTGACCTATGCGGTGCGTGCGTTCAATAGTGCAGGGTATACGAAGGCCCGGTTGTTCTGAGATGATTTTTGCGCATATATTTGTTAGCTGTGCTGTGGACACTGATTCTGGCAAACCAATGATGCGTAAATTGTTCCTCCTCGAACGATTTTCCAAATCCTCGAGTTTGTCCCAGATGTCCCTGTTAGTAGCTGTGATGCGTTCCACCGCTGCAGATTAAGCTGTGAGATCATCTTCCAGGGAGGATATCCTATCCTCCACCTGAGTGATTCTTTGTGCCTGTGCTTGTAAATCAATGTGAAGCTGCTCTAGCCTTCTATGAACTGCAGCGTCCACAGTAGCTGTAAGAGTAGGGCCCAGCAGTGTAACTACTGCTTGTGCAATTCCAGCAGGGGAGGCAGGGTCCATACCTGACATGTCTGGAGCCGAGGGGGGCTGTGGCTGCGTGTGTGCCTGCTCCGTCATGCCTGGGGCGGCCGCCATCTTGGCTGTGTCTGCCGCTGTCTCTCCTCCGGGGGATATCGTGGAAGACACCGCCCGGGCGTACGATTGCTCCACAAAGCGATCCATGGGAGCCCGCTGTGTGTCAGCAATGCGAGGGGAAGTCTCCTCAGAGCACTAGCCGGCTTAAATAGCAGTTTTGTGAGGAGCGCTGCGGGAGCTGGAGCTATCTACCTCCTCCTCATGTGGCACCGGAAGTGAGCACATGTCGTTTTTGCAACAATGGGACTTTGCAGGGGCTTCTTGCCGATAGCTTGGCTTCACAATTGATACAGTACCCGTAGGTACCTTTTTAGGCCATCTTTGATCACCCTGGAGCTGATCATTGGCTGAGTCTTTGCCATTTTGGCATTTCTTCGATCCCTTTGAACGTTGGTGTTCCGTTTTCTTCCACGTCTTACTGGTTTTGGTTGCCATTTTATTTATTTTTTTAAGTTTACATTCTATTAAATTTCACATTATACAAAATATTTTATACTTTGTTCAAAATTCTCATTCATAAAAATATAGTTTTCCCCTATCCCCCCTCCCCTCACCTTCCCCATACTACATTCCTTAAACATGTGTTCTAATCTTCCTTCATTTATTCCCTCTACATAGCTTTTTTCATATTACCATTATCTCAGAGTATTTCTTTGTATTCGTAAATGCTTTCCATCCTTTCCAAGTATTTGAACATTTTTCTATTCTATCTACTCCGTAATGACGCAATGTTATATATAAATTCTACCCTTTGAACTCATTCTCTTAGCGTTGGGCTTTCCAATGTTAGCCAATGTTTTGGAATCAGGTGTTTTGCTGCATTTATTAAAGGAGGTATTATCGTTCTCTTATTTTTTTTATTGTAAGTTTGGTATTATGTAATAGGTTTCTGGGTTTTTAGGCATATCTACTCCTGTAATTTCTTAGATCTGTTGCATCACCTCTTGCCAAAATTTCTGTATTTTCAAACATTCCCACCATATATGTGTTATTGTTCCTCTTTTCCCACACCCTCTCCAGCAAAGCGTTGTTTTCTCCTTTTAATATTTGTGTGCTTTGATAGGTGTTCTATACCATCTTGAAAGACATTTATAATTTTTTTTCTATCGTGTTTATATCTTATTCTGTTCCGTCTGCTAATTTCAACATTTTCGCTTTTCTCTTGCTCACTCCAAGTTGCACCAAGTTCTGGTTCCCACCTTTTCAAAAAAGGCAGTACCAATGGTTTCTGACATTCGAGAATCTTATAAATCTGGGGAAATTTCATCCCTTGGTGCTTTCTTTAAGTTGAGCAATTTTTCAAATGGTAATTCGTTTTCTCCTGATCTTATTGGATGTGGCGGTGTCTTTATAAAATGTCTTAACTGATGGTATCTTAGTTCATCTATCACTAGTAACCCCTTTTTGTGTTTTCATTCCTGGATTGTGTATATATCTCCCTCTTTCATAATATAATTTAATCGTCCATTTTTATCCTTTATCCATACTCCAAATAGTGTCTCATTCCCTGAAAAAAAAATAGTTTGTCAGCGCGAGGAGGAAAATTAGCCGATTACCGGCTCTGTTTACATCATATGATCAGCTGTCATTGGCTGACAGCTGATCATGTGGTAAGGGGTCGGGACCGACCCCTTACTCTGATCTGTGATCAGGCGAGTCTCATAGACTCGCTGATCACCGAGCGCGCCGCGCTCGGTGATCAGCGTAGTACCGGCAATTTAGATCCGCACTGTTGCCGTCATTTGGCAATGGCCCGGATCTGAAGTGGTTAAACACCTTCCCACCCAGACCAATTTTCAGCTTTCAGTACTCTCACACTTTGCATGACAATTACTCTGTCATGCTACACTGTATCCAAACAAAATTTTTATCATTTTTTTCTCACAATTAGAGCTTTCTTTTGGTGGTATTTAATCACCGTTGGGTTTTTTCTTTAATGCGATATAAGCGAAAAAAGAGCGAAAATTTTGAAAAAAAAAAAACCCTTTTTTTTTAGTTTCTATTGTAAAATTTTGCAAATAAGTCATTTTTCTTCATAAATTTGGGCTAAAATTTATACTTCTACATATCTTTGGTAAAAATAACCCAAATTAGTGGATATTATTTAGTCTGTTTGAAAGTTATAGAGTCTACAAGTTAGGGTGCAAATCACTGAAAATTGATCACATCTGGTCACACCTGATGTACTGAAGGCCTCATTTCTTGAGACACTAACACTCAAGGAAAGTACAAATACCCCCCAAATGACCCCCTTTTGGAAAGTAGACATTCCAAGGTATTTAGTAAGAGGCATGGTGAGTTTTTTGAAGTTGTAATTTTTTCCCACAATTCTTGGGAAAATTAAGATTTTTTTTTTTTCTTACACAAACTTATTGTATTGACAGGTTATTTCTTGAACACAGCATGCGTATACTTGCAACTACACCCAAAAATACATTCTGCTACTCCTTGTGTGGCGATACCACATGTGCGAGACCTTTACACAGCCTGGCTACATACAGAGGCCCAACATGCAGGGAGCGCCTCCAGGCATTCTAGGAGCAAAATTACACATATAATTTCATGACAACCTATCTCGCTTTTGAAGGCCCTGGAGCACCAGGACAATGGAACCGCCCACAAAATGACCCCATTTTGGAAAGTAAACACCCCAACGTATAATCTATGAGGCATAATGAGTCTTTTTAACAGTTCATTTTTTTCCAGAAGTTTTCGGAAAACGTGGGAAAAAAATGAAAACGCATTTTTTTTTTACACAAAGTTGTTCATTTATAAGATATTTTCAACACATAGCATGTACATAGCAAAAATGGCACCCCAAAATACATTCTGCTACTCCTTATGAGTATGGCGATACCACATGTGTGAGACTTTTACACAGCCTGGCCACATGCAGAGGCCTAACAACCAAATAGCACCTTTCATGACTACCGATCAGATTTTTGAAGGCCCTTCATATTTCTCATACATAACATGTACGTACCAAATAACAAAAGATTACCTGTGGTTTTAGTAGTGTAGTGGTCCACAGAGGAGAGCTTCGGTCCAGGCAGCAGGCAGGGATGTGGTCAGCAACAGCAAAAGCAATCGTCCAGGCATCAATACTGTCCATAGTTAGTTCAGGCAGAGATACTGTCAGCACAGCCAAAGCATTGGTCCAGGTAGCAACAGAGATGTCCAGGCAAAAATACTGTCTATAGTCAGTAGAGGCAGCAGGCCGAGATATGGTCAACACAGCCACAGTATTGGTCCAGGCAGCAGAAATAAACACGGTCCATAAAGTCCTGGGTCATTACAGGCAGCGATATGGTAAGCACAGCCAAAGTATTGGTCCAGGCAGCAGGAAGGACCATCAAGCTTAGGGCCAGGGGGACAGGGGTAGAGGCTTCTCCCACCCAAATCTCTTTAAAGCCTCCGGGCAACCAGACCCTGTTCTGGGAACACAGAAAACCAAAAACTGATTTTCTCTACTCAGAACGCTATTCTGAAGCCCCTTACATATGTGAGACTCCTGTGTACTGAAGTAGAAGGGCAAAAGATCAGTCCAAGTGGCAGGCAAAAACATGGTCGATTTAACAAGCCGAGGTCGGTGCACGTGGAAGTCAGAAACGTGGTTAAAACGGCAGGCAAAGGCATCGTCGGTAAACAGGCCGAGGTCGGTGCACGTGGAAGTCAGAAACGTGGTTAAAACGGCAGGCAAAGGCATCGTCTGTAAACAGGCTGAGATTGGTGCACATGGAAGTCAGAAACATGGTTAAAACGGCAGGCAAAGACATCGTCGATAAACAGGCTGAGGTCGGTGCATGTGGAAGTCAGAAACGTGGTTAAAACGACAGGCAAAGACATTGTTGGTAAACAGGCCAGGGTCAGTTAACATGGAAGGTAGAAACATGGCGGCAGGCAAATGATGCACATAGGTAATTGAAATGGGGAAATGGCAGTCTGTTACTAATAAGGGGAACTAATATCTGATGGATGTGTGATAATTTTTGAAGCAATCACCGATACACAGGCCAGGTTGGGAGGGACATTGAGGACAATAATAACTTGGATCTCTTCTAGCTCCTCCACTTGAGCATATACGACATCTCTTTTGGCGTCTTCTTCCGGATTCTGCGGGGGGAATGTTATAGAGAAAATGTTGCTTATGAAGTCGACTCATACTATCAGAGTGAATGCTTCCTGAGGCGGGTCCTTGCTGGTAAATAAGGGCAGTGACAATGTTTTTAATATATTTGAGGTAGGTGATGGGTTGGTTTTCGGGTAATTTTTGATAGCAGACAAATGAATTGAACATGGCCATATGAAACAGATGAAATGCAACTTTTTTATACCAATAATTGGACTTGCGGGTTGACAAATATGGTTGCAGCATCTGATCATTTAAATCCACCCCCCCATATACAGATTGTAGTCATGGACACATTCAGGCTTTACTACGGGGCCACGTCTTCTCTGAACCTCCACCAAGGTGTCATTGTGAATGGTAGTCATCATGTAAACATCCTTCTTGTCCCTCCACTTCATGGCCAACACCTCCTCATTCCTCATGACTGCGGCTTCCCCCTTTTGTAGCCGTTTTGATAGTAAATTCTGTGGGAAGCCCTTCCTATTTTTTCAGAAGGTACCGCAGGCCAGGGTTTTTTCACAATACAGGTGACGGAAAAGGGGCAAGCTGCTGTAGTAATTATATACATATAAGTGGTAATCTTTTTTGAACAGGGGGTATGCAAGGTCCCACACAATTTTACCACTGGTTCCTATGTATGTGGGGCACTCACGGGGCTGAAGCTGTGAGTCTTTGCCCTCATAAATACGAAATGAGTACACGTATCCAGTGGCTCGGTCACATCATTTATTCAATTTTACCCCATACCTGGCTCTCTTACTTGGGATATACTGCTTGATATTCAGCCGGCCAGTAAAGTGGATAAGGGATTCGTCTACACAAATATTTTGGTCAGGAATAAAAACTTCAGAAAATCGTTTGGTAAAAGAATTCATTAGGGGGCGAAGCTTATATAATTTGTTGTCGTTGGGATGATCTTGGGGAGGGCACTGTGAATTGTCATTGAAATGTAGGAAACGCATAATCATATCGTACCGTGTCCTGGACATAACAGAAGAATATATGGGCATGTGGTGGATGGGATGGGTGGACCAGTAGGCATGCAGTTCATTTTTCTTTTTAAGCCCCATATTAAAAGTAAGGCCCAAGAACAATTTGAATTTGTCTAGTGTGAGACATCGCCAATGAGACATACGGGCATAGGACGAACTGGGGTTGGCAGCAATAAATTGCTCTGCATGAAGATTTGTTTGGTCCACCATGTACTGCAACAAATCTTCCGGGAAAAACAAATAGAAATAGTCCAAATATGAAAAATTCAAAGTGTTGGGCTGCACACCTGGCTGTGCAGTGAAAGGGGGGATTGTAGCGGATTCTGAGTTGGCAGGCAACCATAAGGGGTTTGCCAGGGCAACGGGAAGGTAGGACTGGGCCCGGATTCTTTGGGCTGAATGTGCAATTCCAGTACTTGTACTGGGCTCCTCTTCCTGGGGTCTGGCGCTGCTGAGGGGGTGCATGTTGTGCAGACAGTAGATGTGTAAAAATAAAGGTGTTTCACTCACTGATCAGATCTCTCCTTCTCTCTCCTCACACGATTGGTGTGTGTGGAGAGAGGAGAGATCCCTGGAAACCGCCACAGTGTTTATACTTGTGACCGTCTGTGATTGGACACAGCCGATCACGCGGGTAAACAGCCATTTCATTGGCTGTTTACCCTGAATGGGGTGGGGCTATGTCCAAGGGACACTCGCCATCTCCGATCGGCGCGCTGCGTGCCCCCGGCGGCGCTGTCAGGCCACCTTGAGGCTAGGTGACAGATGCACACCGTTGGGATCAAGAGTGCACCGCAAGGCAGTGGACCCTACGTCGGAACACCGACACGGATCCCACCGGGGTTAGAGCATAGGAATCCCTGTGGCGCAGAGTCTAAGAGCCAGCAGGTGTTCACCAGAGCCTCTAGAGGTGAGGATGGACTGGGCTGCAACTGGCTCCAGGTCGCGACCCCCAGGGTCCCCCAGCTCACACCCACAGTAGACAACAGAAAGATAGGATAGTAAAGGAACAAGCCAAGGTCAAGGCCACAAGCAGACAAGGACAACAGGGTACACACCAAGGTTCAGGGTCACAGGCAAACAAGGATAGTCGTGGACACGCCAAAAGGTCAGGGTCACGAGCAGACAGGAATAGTATAGAACACGCCAAGGTCGGTAACAGAGATAAATGTAGAGCACACGGCAGGCAGGAACAGGAAGCCAAACACACAAAGGTTGATCAGCAGGGCTGAGCTGCAGTGCAGAGGTTAATAAAGAGTTCTCTGATAGGAGCTGGGGTGGAGCCATGCTAGAGGAGAGTTACTAAAAGCAGTCAGGTGAGAGACAGCTGGTCTTTGGAGATGAACACATGGAAACAGGTAGGCTGACAAACAGACTCTATTGCATAACCATGACAGGCGCGGATTATGCGCAAGCCTGATTTGTTTTGACATGTGACCGGCTGTTATTGGACACAGCCGATAACATGATAAACAGCCAATTTCATTGGCTGTTTACCCTGATCGGGGATGCGCTGTGTCCGAGGGACAAGCGTCATCCCCGATCGCCATGGTCGCGCAATAGTGGTGAATACTGAAGAACGTCATATGACGTCCGGTCAGGATTTTCAAAGCACTTTGCCGCCGTAATTTTGTAATAGGGCGAGCGGCAAGTGGTTAAATACGTTTATTGTTAATTCACTTGTGTCCTTCGAAAAATTATGATACTGTTGTGGTACCCATATCCCCTTATTCGATTGTGTATTACTTAATGTGTTTTAAATTTTAACCCAACTTTTCCCATGTGAATTAAATGTCCAATCTATAACTCGTGATAACAAAACTGCATTGTAGAAATCTTTTAAAATCTGGTAAAGCTAATCCTCCATGTATTTTACCTTTACATAGTACTGCAAATTGTATTTTCATTTTTTTGTGCTGCCATATTAACTTAGGTATTATCTTTTTTAATGTTTTAAAATTCACCTGTGGCACATGTATAGGGAGCATCCGAAATTTATAGAGAACTTTTGGCAAGATTCCCATCTTGATAATATTTATACGTGCTATCCAGGAAAGTGGCCTCATTGATATTTTTTTAAATTTCCTCTTTAATCTCGTTTAATAACAGTATGTAATTAATTTGATACAGATCCTTTTGGAGATGTTGTTAAAATTAAAATACTTAGGTATAAAGTTTTCTGCCATGTGAATGGAAACTATTCTTGTAACTGTTGTTCATCTTTCTTTTCCATATTAATATTTAAGATTTCAGACTTCAGGGGTTCATTTTTAAGTTTGATAGTTCTCCATAATCTTTCAATAATTTCAATATTATATTTGGTAATATTGTTCTTGGGCAGGAGACCTAAAACAAGATATCATCCGCATCATGCCACCACTTTTTTCCTACCTTCACTGCTTTTTTTAAATACAATATTTCTAATAGAGGCCAATAAAGGTTCCAATGTCACTATAAACAATAGGGGTGAAAGAGGACACCCCTGTCTCATACCATTAAATAACTCAAAAGATTTACATAGTCCCACTGATCTTTACTACTGCCGTTGAATGTTGATATAATGTTTCAATCCCTTGAGTCATTTTTAGGCCGATCCCTATCTGCTCTATTGTAGCTGTCATGAGTCCCCAGTCTACCTTGTCAAATGCCTTTTCTATTAACAGGAATAGAGCTGGGGCATCATCTGTATTTATTGTAGGCGTAACAACCTTCTTACTCCGTTGTCTCTTCCAGGTATTAACTCCACCTGGTCTGTAGGTATCCAATCTGGCATTAATCTCCAATATAGTGGCTAAAATTTTGGCATACAGTTGTGTCTACATTTAATGATGATATTGGTCTATAATTGGCACATAATTGCAATATATAATATATAATTGCAATATATCTTTTCCTTCTTTTGGTATCACTGTTATATAGGCCAACAGTGATTCTTACTGAGTATAGTGCACTATAAAACTTTTTGAATACTCTTGCAATTTCTGATGTAGGATACACCAGTTCCCCTGAGTTGTTTTTATTTATTTTCTATAAAGCTTAACAACTTTTTTCCTTGGTGCTCTTGCCAGAAACATTCCTGATTTATTTCCCCACTGGTATCTTTCTTTACTCAGTTTATTGAAAGTTCACTTTGTCTCTTGTTCCATTAATGAGTTTAACTCCTCTCTTTTTACCACTATCAGATGTATATCTATTCCTTTCACTTTTTTATGTCTTTGTTCTAGCTCATATAGTTCTTCTAATATTTAATTTATTTTATTCAGATTCCGTTCTTTTTTTGAGTCCCAATTGATATCAGGATACCCCTTATATAGGCCTTTGGGCTTCCATACCGTGGCCTCTGATAACTCCTGAGTCTTATTTATCTTAACGTATAGTTCTAATTCAGTCTCCATTTTTTTCTATTTCCTGATCTTATATCAGTGTCATTTGATCTCCAAATATTTGTTGTATTCTTTACCTCTGTAATCTCCATTTCCATTGTCACTGGTGCATGATCAGATAAAGTGATTGCTTCAATAGATGTTTTACCTATTATTTCTAATCTAATAATCTATACTAGTAAATAAGCCAATCTTGAATATGACCCCTGCACTGAGGAGTAGAATGTATAATCTCTATAGGATTTTGGATTCTGCAGATATCTATCAATTGACATTGGTAAAACATTCTTTTAAGTGACTTAAGTTTTAACACTTCACTTCTCCCGGCCTGGGTTGAAATATCAAATTGTGGGTCCATGGGGGAATTGAAATCTCCTGCCTCTATTACTTTACCCATTTTAAATTCAATCAATTTTCTCAGGACCTTTCTTAAATAGACCATTGGATTCTTATTAGGGCAGTATGTTTGCAAACGTGCATTCCATGTCGTATAATTTTCCATTCAGGAATAAATATCTTCCCTCTGGACTTACCATCCTTTCCTTCACCATGAATCTTATGTCTTTTGCAATTCCTATTGCCACCCCTTTCGCTGTTTTCGCTGAGTCCCCATAATACCATGTAGGATATTTCTTTGAGTAAAGTTTAACTTTTGTATCGTGTGATATATGTGTCTCTTGCAAAAAAAACTCCACCTGCAGAGTAATGTTGGCTTTCTTTAAAGGATCTTCTGTCTTTTAACCGGAGTATTTGGACCCTTCACATTGTATGTTAAAAATGTAAGTTTATTCATATCTATTACTCTTTATCTCCTCTCTTTCTTTTCCTTCCCTTCTTTGAAGCATAAAGGGACATAAACTTATCTCATCTCCTTTTTTTTTTTATCTGAGGGATATTACTTCTCCCCCCCCCCGTCCCCCGCCCTCTCCCGCCAGTTTTCTGATCCTATGTACTCTTTCTATTTTCAATAGTTCTTCCGTTAGTCTATCCAGTAGCTGATTGAACATTTAGTTTATTGTACTTTTCAAGTCTTCCCTTTCCGCTTCTGGTAGACCTCGAATCCTTAAATTATTTCTCCGATTTTCTTGATCTTCTACTTTGTATAGCATTCTCATCTTTCCGCTTGCAAGTTTTTCACTTGTTTTTTAAGCTTCATTATTTCATGGGCGTGTTCATCCACCCTCTGTATCCTCTACTCGTGCCAGTATATGGGCCAGATCTCTATGTAATGCTGCCATTTTCCGTTTTTAGAGAATTTTCTATTCTTGAAAACATATGTGCTATTTCCCTTTTTTTGTGGCATTTGGGAGCTGGCTCCTTGTCCCTCCTTTCTTGTGTCAGTGTCACTGTGAATTCCCAATACCTCCTCGATTTGATTTGAGGTTTCTCCGAGCGAGTGCCTCATGCTTTTCTTCATTCTTTCCTTTTCCTACTAGCTTCTTGTTGTCTCTCTGTTACTGGGCTTCCAGGACTTCCTGCTTGTGTCATATATTTTTTAATTGTGCTAGTATTTGCATTTTCACCTCTCTTCCTTTTACAGTTTTTACCTCTCATTTTAAATTCCTACCCCAGTCTCGATTAAGTGCTTAGAATTTCTTCTTTAATACCCACTGTGGAGTATCCAATTTCCAAATTAATTTATATGCATCTTTCCTTATGTACAGAATTATATGGCACTATATGTGACTGTCTTTTTCTCCTCTGGACAACACTGTGTGACAATCTGTTTCCCTCCAAATGCTCTTCAAACATGATCAGCCCTGTGCGACTTTCTACAACCGTTTGTTTCCTCTAAATCGGGCTTTAGAAATGAACTGCCCTGTGCAACACTGTATGGCAGTGTATTTCCTCTAAATCAGCTTTTAATAATAACTGCACTGTGCGACACTGTATGGCAATATATTTCCTGTGAGTCAACCTTTAAGTATGAACACCACTTTGACACACTATATGGCAGTGTGTTATCGCTAAATCAACTTTTAGGCATGAACCGCACTGTGCGTCAATATAAATTGGTATGTCTGTGTCAGCCTTTAAATGTGAGCTCCACTGTGTGACATTGCATGGTAGTGTGTTTCTTCTGTGTCAGCTTTTAGGTATGAGCCGTACTGTGCGACACTGTATGACGGTGTGTCTCTTCCGAGTCAGTCTTCGATATAAGTAACACTGTGTGGCAATGCATTTCCTCTGAATCCGCTTTAGGATATAAACACTGTGCAACTGTGTATTTTCTCTAGGTCAGCCTTTGAATATATGCAGTCCTGTACAATGGTGTATGCGCTTTTAGATATAAACAGCGCTGCGCGGTACTGTGCAACGGTATGTTTCCTCTGAGTCAGCTATTAGATATGGACTACACTGTGCATCCCTGTACGGCTATGCGTTTCCCTTGATTCGGCTTTTGAGTATGGACTGCACCGTGCAACACTGCATATGTATATATCCTCTTGGTCAACTTTTAGCTATAGACTGAACCTTTCGACACTGTACGGTTGACACTGTCGCCTATCCATACAAGCTACTACTGTACGGTTGTATGTTTCCTCTAAGTCAGCTTTTAGGCATGGACTTTACTGTGCGACTGCATGTTTTCTCTGAGTCAGCTTTTAGGTATGGACTGCACCATGCAACACTGTGCAGCTGTGTGTTTCCTCTGAGTCAGCTTTTAGTTGTGGACTGCACCGTCCGACACTGTGGGGCTGTGTCTGTCCTCTGAGTCAGCTTTTTATCTGTGAACTGCACTGTGCGATTTTAGGTATGGACTGCACTGTGCGATTATTATATGGCAATATGTTTCCTTTAAGACAGTCTTTAAATAGAGATAGCACCATGTGGCTCTATACAACAATTTGTTTCTTCTGAAATGGTCTTTAACCACTTGCCGCCCGCCATATAGCAATATGACGGCGGCAAAGTGGTTTAGTTATCCTGATCAGACGATGACGTGATCAGGCTAACAAGCCTGCGCACAGCTCCCGATCATAAGTGCTGTGTGTCAGTCTGACACACCGCAACACCGATCGTTGTATGGGGCCTCTGACAGAGGCTTCTTACCATGTGATCAGCTGTGATCAATCACAGCTGATCATCGCATGAACCATGGCGTGGCTTTCCTCAGTTCACGCTGACAGGGAGAGCAGATCGGCGGCTCTCCCTGTCAGAGGGGGGATCTGCGCTGATAATCAGCACATTGATTATCAGTGTAGCCCCCATCAGATGTGCCCATCAGCTTCCAGCCTGTGCCCCACAATAAACACCTGCCAGTGCCCATAAAAGTGCCAATCAGTGCCCCATGAGTAATGCCTGTCAGTGCCCTTCAGATGCCACTCAGTCATGCCTGTCAGTAGCTCCACATCAGTGCTCCCTATCCAGTGCCGTCTATCGGTGCCCATCAGTTTTTTTGTTTCGAGATTGTCAGTCTTTTTTTGTTTATAGTGCAAAAAAATAAAAGCCGCAGAGGTGATCAAATACCACCAAAAGAAAGCTCTATTTGTGGGAAGAAAATGATCAAATTTAGTTTGGGCACAGCGTCGCATGACCGCGCAATTGTCATTCAAAGTGTGACAGCGCTGAAAATTGTCCTAAGCAGGAGGGGGGGGGGGGTGGAAGTGCCTGGTATTGAAGTGGTTAAATCCGCACTTCAGCTATTATAATACAAAGTTCAGTATATAAATGCAGACTCTCTCCCCCTCCATCGATATTCTGCTTTTATCTCTCGTGTGGGAGTTTCATCTTCAAACGCAAACATCATGTGAACTGGTCACCCACTATCAACTGCTGCAATCCATTACCTTCCCACCCTGCTCCATTGAAGTATCTTTCTCTGCTGCAGTTCAATCCCATCAGGCACATCAAGCCTCTTCTCCCTATGTACACAGTCAATCCGTCCACAGTCCCCGTTGCACCAGCAGGGGTCTCAGGCAGGGGGGCTTGCCATTTTGCAGAGGAATTGTGCGGTAGCAATGGCGAGGGCATGCGGCTTGTTGGCACACCGTGACAGGAAGCTCCTCGGTGCTCCTAGCAAACACACCTAGTCGGCGCCATGTTCAGGCCCCTCCCTCTGACAGTGATGAGCCCTTGGTTGCCATTTTAAAGCATTTTCAGAACATTTTAGCTGAGCAGCCGATCAGTTTCTGCACTTTGTGTTTTCTCCAGTCAGCTTTTTAATCAAGGTATGCTGTTCTTCTGAACAGTGTCTGGAACTACGCATTTTACTCAGATTTTCAGAGTGAAATGCACCAGCATGTACAACGTTTCCTGTTTTCGTCATTAAATAAGGGCCACCTGTTTTTTCACAGACTGAATGATCTCACTGCTATTATTTTTAACACACCCCTTTCAATTAAATTACAAAGAATCAGCAGCATGCATGTCATGACTGTTGGGTCTGTTGGTTTTCTATTACTGTATTACACTACTGTTAGTACATTTGCCATGTGGAAATATAATTTATACCATAAACCGTGATCTGGTTAGTAGGGGTGCAACGGATCAAAAAACTCACGGTTCGGATCGTTCCTCGGATCAGGAGTCACAGTTCGGATCATTTTCGGATCAACAAAAAAAAAAAATATCTCCCACAGTAATATCCACAATCTGCCTATTGGCAGGGTATTGGTAGGGTATTGGCAGGGCATTGGCAGGGTATTGGCAGGGCATTGCAGCAGGGTATTGCGGCAGGGCATTGCAGAGTATTGGCACTGCTGCCATCCAATCTCTCCCCTCCACTGTACAGATCAGTACACAGAGGGGAGAGAGAGAGGAACTGGCGTCATGACATGTCGTTACAAGTGATCGCTCCATCATTCGACGTGCTAAACGGCTGCCGGGTGTACCAAGATGGCCGCCGCTCCGGAGCTAGGCCAAAGCCGCGGCCTTTCCTATGGCCGAGGCCACAGAGGTGTCCCGTACGGATCAACCTCCGCGGATCGGATCAACCTCCGCGGATCGGATCACGGATCGATGACGATCCTTTGCACCCCTACTGGTTAGTGGTTGGACTGCTATTATTTTGGACGCAACTGTATATACACTCCCAGCAACCAGAACCAGATGGAGACTGATCCTGTAGACTGCTGGAAGACATCCACTGGTGGACACTAAAACTTAAACCTCCCGTTCTGGGAAGCACAATGCCACCAGCAGGTGAACCAGGTCCTGACAGTTGAATGAGGTGTGTACCTGCTTTAAAGCAGGAGGTGCCAGTGTCCGTGCAGCTGCAAGTTACCAGTATGGTATCCAAAAAAGCTCCTAAACCCAAGAAAGCCTTTCCTATGCACCTTATTATGAGGGTGGCTTTATACGGTGACTGGCCTAACTTTGAAAAGGTGTACCGTCTCCTAAGCAGTTTGCTAGCAATACCTGATAGTGTTTTGCCAAAAATGGGCTTCCATAGGTCCCATCGTTGCCTTAACAAGTTCCCGATGGTCCTGGTGGGGACATCCCGGTCTTTTAAGACCAGGTGGACTAGAGAATTAATTTCTTTTTAAAGCTTTCTTTGAACTCATAGGTTCTGCCTTGCAGCCTGCTGTTGTTGCCATAGACAGTTGTGAGGCCATCATGCTTTGACAGTGTCCATGATCACTGTCACACCAGTTAGTGTCAATATTAAATGCATAATTTATGCCCCTAGTTGGCCTGAAGGTGTTCCTTGGATTTTGGGTCTCTCTGTGGCCAGGCTGTGAAAGTCTCACACATGGTAGCGCCATACTTTGTGGTAAAAAAAATAAATACATTTTAATTTTCTTTTTAATGTCCCATACACGGTCGGAATTTCCGACAGAAAAAGTCTGTCGGCATTTCCGATGGACTTAGAGAACATGTTCTAAATTTTTTCCATCGGAAATGCTGAAGGAGTTTATCCTGTTGGCAAGTTTGACCGTGTGTACACGGCATTACATTTTCTAAAAGCATGTGGTAAAAAATGACATGTCTCTTTTGTTCGACGGACACAGCACCTCCTTAATCTTGACTATTTGGTTTTATTGCCTCCGCAGGAGTAGGCCTAGGCAGAACAAAAAACACCTGGCTACACCCATGGGCGGTCCTCAGTCAGTATATAACCCCCTCCCTGCTCTAGGTATTCAGTTTATTTCTGTCTAGTCAGGAGTAAGGACCTAGCTCCTTCCTGGGATCTTTTGGTCCAAGTGAATTTTGCTTTTTTCTTTCGTCCATGCGTTTTCTCCTCGAAGATCTACAATCAACTGCCGGCTGGGCGATGGGCTGGATAATCTAGATCCAGTGGTCTCCCCAGTCCAGCCAGCAAGCACGTGCAGACCTCAGCTACGTGCTAGGTCGGCCGTGACATATCCTCAAGGGACGGAGGTTGGCCCGCAAGTTTAATGTCTCGCATACGAACGGGCTCTGGTCTGAGTCGCAGTGGTCCCTAGCCAACAGCCCCCCATTTCGGTGGCAAGGAGTTCTGTCTGGAGGGTCACCCGCACCATGGATCGGTAAGTACAGTCCCCCTCTCCTCCTTTGCATGGTTTGGGGTGGACGCGGGTACCCTCCAGGGATGGTCGGACCTCCATGCAGGTTCCCTCCCCCCATCCTAAAGTCCCTTGGTTAAGCTGGGCTTCCCCCTCCCCCCACAGATTTGTGGGAGTCCCAGGGCAGTCTCCCCCACCATTCTCCTTCTGGGTGGTGTGTGTCCTGCCCTGGCGGTATTGAGGGGCGTTCCAGTGCAGAGGGTGCACCGAAGACTCCTAGGTACATGCCCTGCTGTGTGTGCAATTTGGGGGTCCCAGTGCTGAGAGCGCAGCGGTGCAGAGTGCACAGTGGTTTCCCCTTAAATGTTCACCCGGCCTGGTGGAGTACCGTACCTTCTGGAGGGGGGTCCCCTTGCAGAAGGTGCAACGATGTTGAAGGCACAGAGAGGATCCTGGAAGCATGCTTCAGCATGTCAAATGACCGCCGGCCATGTTTGGGAGGTCCTATGACATCATGGCGGCCATTTTCCCTTGATTTGGCTGGTCTCAGGCCGGCGGCCATATTTGTGTAGCCGATGATATCACGGCTGCCATTTTTCCTTAGTCTAAGGAGACGCTGGAGATGGCTGGAGCCTCATGGAGATGCCAGGGCTCCTCCTCTTCCTCCTCTCTTCCTGCCCGGGATGGATTAAATAGATGCCCACCATTGGTGTTTGCTGGGTCCGCATTACGGCGCTCTTCCAGCTGGGAGGGTGAGTCTTTGGGGTCCTTGTGTATTTCCCTCGCTGCTGATAGGTACCCTGGTCATTGGGTGTCCCTTAGTGGTGCCAAAGATTCCTTTGGAATACAGGGTCTTCCTTCCTTACCTCTTACCATCTCACCCACTGATCTCCTCATGGAGGTGGCAGGTCCCTTGGAACACCAGCTTCCCATGGTTGCACTGACGGCGGTCCTTGAGTCATTGGTATCCCGGGTGGAAGTAGCGTGTGGGCAAAAGACCCAGGAGGAAACGTCCCCCACCTTCCTCTGCTCAGTCTGTCTCTGATTCTGAGCCTGATGCCGCGGGGGATGTGGCCCGTCCAGGTGGGTTTAATATCTCACCCCCTGACCCGTCCGATAGTGAGGATGAGTCCTCTGCGGTCTCAGCAGCGAGTGAAAAAGCGTTGGTGGACGCACTTGTTACTGCGGTGCGGGAGACTCTAAAGATGGAGGATGCGGCTGACAGGGCCACAGATGTGGTTGTGTCCTTTGGTATGCATAAGTCACCTTGCACACCTAAGGTGTTTCCTTATCTGCTTTATTTTGATTGGTTGTTCCCACTCCTTATAGGTAAACCTAAGTCACTCTTTGTGATCCCCAAATGTTTCTCAGTACGCTACCCTTTTGAAGAATCGCTTAGAAAAAAGTGGACTACCCCACCAGTGGTGGACCCACCTGTTTCCAGGTTGAATAAAGCAACCATGATCCCAGTAGAGGAATCCCCGTCCTTTAAGGAACCAGCTGACAGGAAAGTGGAGGCTGTGGCATGTAGCATGTTTACTATGGCTATGTCAGCATTGCGTCCAGTCTTGGCCTCGGCCCTGGTGTCGCAGACCCTAACTGAATGGGCCAAGCTTTTGCGCCAGTGTCTGGGTTGTGAAGCAGCCTCTAAAAAAGCTCCCATTGATCTGCCCTTTTAAGGCGACCGCCTGTTTGGGGCTACCCAGGATGACATTAAGGGTGTCACAGAGGGGAAGAGTACCTTCCTGCTCCAATCTAAGAAAGGGAAGGAGCCTCTTCGTAGATGAGGGCCTTCCTTCTCAGCCCATGAGAAATTCTTCTGGGCTCCCGGAACTGCAGATAAAAGAAACGGATCTCTCAAGTCTTCCCTGGGAAGTTCCAAGCAATCTTGGTCTGGTAAGCCTAGAGCAGGCTTCTCCGGATCCACTGACAAGACTCCTTCAGCATGAAGGTCTGCCCTCGCCCATTGCTGGGATGGGGGGACATCTTCGCTGGTTTTCAGATTCATGGACCTCCTTCGTGAGTATCAAGGGGGTCCACAAATTGAACCAGTATTTTTTTTTACACTTCGGGGGTCCCTGTGTCCCCTTTGTGTGAGTATAATTCCTGTAAAGGTTCGGGTGACATCCAAACTGCCTAAGGGTCCCCTCTAGCCCCGCCCAGGAAATTGGACTACCTGGGTCTGACTCTGGAGTGAATGCTGACCAGGTTAGTAGTTTTTCTTCTCAAACGTCGGCCCCTTCAGCAGGTTCAGTTCAACAAGAAGTAACTGAGGCTCGTGGCAATCTCGCGGGTACCTCTGCTAGATGCCACAGTTGTCCTAGTGCCACTGCGGGGCCAACACCTTCCTCTTCTGTGGTGCCTGCGAAGGACCGAGGGCAAAAGTCTTCTGGTGGCCTTAAACGTCCCTTGGAAGCTACCTCTCAAAGAGGACCAGTTGTACCGAGGTCTGAGCTTCCATCCTGCTTTACAGTAACTGGTTTTAATGGCCTAGCCATTGAAAGCCAGGTACTGAGATTGAGAGGTCTGTCGGGATCAGTGATCCCTACTATGGTGAAGGCGAGGAAGTCAACTTCCAGTAAAATATACCATCGTACGTGGAAAGCATACATTTCTTGGTGTGAGTCGATTGGCGTTCATACTCAATCCTTTTCTGTGGCTCGGATCTTAGCTTTTCTTCAATAGGGCGTTGAGCAGAAGTTGGCTTTGAGCACCATCAAGGGCCAGTTGTCTGCCTTAGCAGTCTTCTTTCAGCGACCCCTAGCCACTCGTTCTTTAGTTCGTACCTTCATTTAAGGAGTCCGGCATGTGGCTCCACCTGTACGGTCTCTTTTGCCACCATGGGATTTAACCGCTTAAGCCCCGGACCATTTGGCTGGCCAAAGACCAGAGCACTTTTTGAGATTCGGCACTGCGTCGCTTTAACTGACAATTGCGCGGTCGTGAGACGTGAATCCCAAACAAAATTGACGTCCTTTTTTACCCACAATGAACTTTCTTTTGGTGGTATTTGATCACCTTTGCGGTTTTTATTTTTTGCGCTATAAACAAAAAAATAGCGAGTTTTGAAAAAGCATTATTACTTTTTGCTATAATAAATATCCCCAAAAAATATATAAAAAAACATTTTTTTTCCTCAGTTTAGGCTGTTACGTATTCTTCTACATATTTTATTGATTGATTTATTGGTACAAAATAGGGGATAGTTTTATGGCATTTTTATTTTTATCTTTTTTTACTAGTAATGGCGGCAATCTGCGATTTTTATTAGGACTGCGGCATTATGGCGGACACATCGGACATTTTTGACATATTTTTGGGACCATTGTCATTTATACAGCAATCAATGCTATACAAATGCATTGATTCCTGTGTAAATGACACTGGCAGTGAAGGGGTTAACCACTAGGGGGCAGTGAAGGGGTTAATTGTGTCCTAGAGAGTGATTCTAACTGTGGGGGGGGGGTATGGCTATGTGTGACATGAGACTAATCACCGCTCCCTATTACAGGGAGCGGTGATCAGTGTCCTGTCACTAGGCAGAAGGGGGAAAGGCTTGTTTACATCAGCATTTCCCCTTTCTTCCTCTCCGTGAGATGATCGCGGGTATCCCCCTCCGCGATCACACTCATGGAGGTCGCGGCGGGCGCCCGCAAACTGCTTCTTAAAGGGCAACGTACTGGTATGTTAGTCTGCCTGTACATGCCCTTCTGCTGACCGTCGGCAAGCGTTTAAACTTTGTGCTATCGGTTCTCCAGAAACCTCCATTTGAGAATATTCGGGAGATTCCCTTACCTATGTTGTCCCAGAAGGTGGTGTTCTTGGTGGCTATTACCTCGGCCTGCAGGGTTTTGGAGTTGGCATTATCCTGTCATAGTCCCTATTTAGTACTCCATAAGGATAAAGTGGTTCTTCGTCCCTGCCCATCATTTCTGCCCAAGGTTGTCTCTGACTTCCATTTCAATGAGGACATTGTGTTGCCGTCCTTGTGTCCCAAGCCGGCTCATCCCAAGGAATTTGTTTTGTATACCTTGTATGTGGTTTGTGCGATTCGAGTGTATCTGGCAGCCACTGAGTCCTTCCAGAGGTCAGATTTGCTTTTTTTGGTTACACAGGGACCAAAGAAAAAGGGCTGGCCGCTTCCTCGGCCACCATCTCCAGATGGATCAGACAGACTGTGACTCAGGCCTATTCTATTAAGGGTCGGGTTCCTCCTTTCCCTGGCATTCTACTCGGGTGCTTAGTACTTCTTGGGCCTTCCGTCATCAAGCATCACTATCACAGGTTTGAAAGGCGGCCACTTGGTCGTCAGTACATTTCTTTACTAAATTCTCTAAAGTAGATATTTTGGCATCTGTGGATGCTTCCTTTGGCCGCGAGGTTTTGCAGGCTGCTGTTTAACCACTGCAGCCCCGGAAGATTTGGCTGCTTAATGACCAAGCCATTTTTTGCAGTACGGCACTGCATCGTTTTAACTGACAATTGTGCAGTCGTGCGATGCTGTACCCAAACTAAATTGACGTCCTTTTTTTCCCCCAAATAGAGCTTTTTTTTGGTGGTATTTTATCATCACTGCGGTTTTTATTTTTTGCCCTATAAACAAAAAAAGAGCGACAATTTTGAAAAAAACACAATATTTTGTACTTTTTGCTATAATAAATATCCCATATATATATATATATATATATATATATATATATATATATATATATATATATATATATATATATATATATATATATATATTAAAAGCAAATTCTTTCCTCAGTTTAGGCCGATTATGCATTATTTTACATATTTAAAAAAAAAAAATCACAATAAACGTATATTGATTGGTTTGCGCAAAAGTTATAGTGTCTACAAAATAGGGGATAGATTTATGGCATTTTTATTATTAATTTTTTTTTTTAATAGTAATGGGGGCGATCTGTGATATTTTTTTTTTTTATCAGGACTGCGACATTATGACGGAACACATCGAACACTTTTGACACATTTTTGGGACGATTGACAATTATACAGCGATCGGTGCTATAAAAATGCACTGATTACAGTGTAAATGTCACGGGCAGGGAGGGGGTTAACACTAGGGGGCGATCAAGAGGTTAACCGTGTTTTTTTAGTGTGTGTTCTAACTGGGGGGGAGGGGACTGACTATAGGAGATGACAGATCGTGGTTCCTAGCTATTAGGAACTCACGATCTGCCTCTCCACTGCTCACAGAACAGGGATTTGTGTGTTTACATACACGCGTCTCTGTTCTGCCTCTCGTGCCCGCGATCGCACGTGGGTCATCGCGACCGCTGGCCACGAGCATCGGCACCCGATGGCCATTTCCTGATGATGGCTATGTGATAGGCCGAAACGTCAAAGGTTACACCACGTCACTTCTGCCCATACGAAACTACCCGGGAATCCAACAGAATGCCGCGAGCAGCGGCTTTCCTTATCAGGGCCGATTACCTATAAGGCTAGGTTCACACTGGTCCTACAAACGCTCCGACATTGGGAGCTCATGTCGCATGACGTGTGAAATCCAATGTTTCCCTATGGGAGCTGTCCTAACTGGTCCGACACAAGTCGTTCCGACTTTAGAGATGCTCCCTGTACTACTTTGGTCCGACTTTGATCCTATTTCAGCCCATTGACTATCACTGAAGTTGGATCAAAGTCGGATCGCCGTCTCACATGTTTCGACTTCGGCATGCGACTTGTGCTCAGATGATCTTGAGGGTGAACTCCGCGCCAAATTTTAAATTTAAAAACCGGCGTGGGTTCCCCCTCCAAGAGCATACCAGGCCCTTGGGTCTGGTGTGGATCTTAAGGGAAACCCCCTACGCCGAAAAAATGCCGTGGGGGTACCCCCCAAATCCATACCAGACCCTTATCCGAGCATGCAGCCCGGCCGGTCAGGAATGGGGGTGGGGACAAGCAAGCGCCCCCCCCCCCCTGAACCGTACCAGGCCGCATGCCCTCAACATGGGGAGTGGGTGCTTTGGGGCAGGGGGGCGCCCTGCGGCCCCCCCACCCCAAAGCACCTTGTCCCCATGTTGATGAGGACAAGGGCCTCTTCTCGACAACCCTGACCGTTGGTTGTCGGGGTCTGCGGGCGGGGGGATTATCGGAGTCCAGGAGCCCCCTTTAATAAGAGGGCCCCCAGATCCCGGCCCCCACCCTATGTGAATGAGTATGGGGTACATGGTACCCCTACCCATTCACCAAGGGAAAAAGTGTCAATAAAAAATCACACTACACAGATTTTTAAAGTCATTTATTAGACAGCTCCGGGGGTCTTCTTCCGGCATCGGGGGTTTTCTTCCGACTACGGGGGTCTCTTCGGTTCTTTTCCGCGCTCTTCGGGTCTTCTGCCGGGCTCCTCCGCTATCTTCTGCTCTTTTGCCGCTCTTTTGCTATAGCGGTGGCCCGGACTTCTGCCTTCTTGTGTTCTTGTCTTCTTCCGATGTTGACACAACGCTCTCTCCAGCTGGAATGCTCTCTGAGCACTCCCCAATGGACTTATATAGGCGGTGACCCCGCCCCCTTATGAGGTCACTGTCCCGGGGCATGCTGGGACTGTGCCGTCATAAGGGGGTGTGGTCAACATCACCGGTGACCACACCCCCTAAAACGTCACAGTCCCAGCATGCCCAGGGACTGTGACGGCATAAGGGGGCAGGGTCACCGCCTATATAAGTCACATGGAAGTGCTCAGAGAGCATTCCAGCCGGAGAGAGCGTCGTAGAAGATAGCGGCAGAAGATAGCGGAGGAGCCGGCAGAAGATCAGGGCACCGGTGAGACCCCCGAAGTCGGAATAAGACCCCTGAAGTCGGAAGAAGACCCCGGAGCTGCCTAATAAATTACTTTAAAAACCTGTGTACTGTGTTTTTTCATTGACGCTTTTTTCCCTAGGTGAATGGGTAGGGGTACTATGTACCCCATACTCATTCACAAAGGGTGGGGGGCCGGGATCTGGGGGCCCCCTTATTAAAGGGGGCTCCCGGATTCCGATAAGTCCCCCGCCCGCAGACCCCGACAGCCAACGGCCAGGGTTGTCGGGAAGAGGCCCTTGTCCTCATCAACATGGGGACAAGGTACTTTGGGGTGGGGGGGCCGCAGGGTGCAAACCCATGCCGGTTTTTTATTTAAAATTTGGCGCGGAGTTCCCCCTCAAGATTCATACCAAACACAGTGCCTGGTATTGGCGGGGATCCAAGTCTGATCCATGCCGGCCCCAAGTCGCAGGGCAAAGTCGGATCCAAAGTAGGACGTCTGTCGTGTCGCACCAGTGTGAACCCAGCCTAACAATCACCTGCTATACACGCCGGGTGCCAGGACTATAAGGCACTTATAATTGTGAGTGGAATTATTTTAATTTGTGTATTGAATAAACCGTTTTAATGGCATTGCGCAATGAAGGTTTTCCTTTGTCATTTCCATCCATCCCTATAAGGTCTATCTCTGCATGAGACGTCATTTCAACAGGCTCCCTAGGGGTTTCCCCACATGCTTAAGAGACCATACTAGCGATAGTTGGTCAACATCCAGGGTGAGTGCACATCTATGTGGGGCACCCAGTCTGAGCACCATTGCACAGGAGATGTCAATTTAAGCACAAGCACTTTGTTTTATCACCTAGTGGGACTTTATTAGTTTTTTTTGTGTGTTCTGCATGTATACATGAATTTGATCTACCCTAAGTGCAGCAAACTGTTTTTTACATACTTCTATTACTGCTTGCTACTAAACTGAATACCTTAAGCAGCCAGCCGGCAGTTGATTGTAGATCTTCGAGGAGAAAATGCATGGAAGAAAGAAAAAAACAAAATTTGCTTGGACCAAAAGATCCCAGCAAGGAGCTAGGTCCTTACTCCTGACTAGACAGAAATAAACTGAATACCTAGAGTAGGGAGGGGGTTATATACTGACTGAGGACAGCCCATGGGCGTAGTCAGGTGTTTTTTGTTCTACCTAGTTCTACTCCTGCGGAGGCGATATAACCCAATGGTCTAGATTAAGGAGGCGCTGTGTCCGTCCATGAACGAAAGAGAAATGGATTTTACAGTTAGTACAAAAATCCAATTTTTCAAAAAACTCACCATGCCTTTCACAAAATACCTAATGTTTGGACCTCTACTGAAGGTAACACATAAAATACCGTCTAAATCCTGTAGGATGCCCTAAATACATTTTTTAAACAGTATTACAGGTCACATTATTACCATTACAGTTTGAGGATAGTGGGCAAGTCTAGTGTTGAGACAATATGTCACTATCTCACAGCCAGATTTAAACCTAAAAAGGGTGAACCACCATGCCACAATGCATGCGATTGTGGCTCTGCCCCATAAACTTGAATGGGTTGCATATGGCGGTGGTACAGCAACAAGGGGTTTATTTTTTTCCGTGTCTGCAAAGCAGACCTGTGTATAGCCCTGAATGTCTGCTTAAATGACTGGTTGAGGGGCTATAAAACCGTGACTGAACTGCCTTCTTTTACAGACCCCTGGCTGCATGTCTGAACGAACCTTCAGTTAAAAGTTATCATTTAAAAATGTAATATAATGCGCGCACACTACACGGATGCAGTGCATTACTTCTCAAAAAAATTTTAGACATATTAGACAGTCGATGCTCACATTGGAAATGGCTTTGGTAGGCTTCAATTTTTAAGAGGGAAGCCATCAGGCAGGGTTTACGCAATCAAAATGATTTTACTACTCTAGTTTTATTTTACTGAAAAGAATAGAAAAATAGTTCAGTACATGAAGACTATGTAAGGTGCTTTAGTAGGCCACAGTTTCACAAGGAAACAGGTAGGTTTATAACCAAAGATTTTAGTATTTTGTTTTACAGTAAAAAGGCAAAATGATTGTACTGATTCCATTCACGGTATTTCATTACTTTAACCGGTTCAATACCGGGCCTTTTCACCCCCTTCCTTCCCAGACCAATTTTTAGTTTTCAACGCTGTCGCACTTTAACCACTTGCCGACCGCCTCACGCCTATATACGTGAGCAGAGCGGCACGGGCAGGCAAAATCACGTACCTGAAACGTGATTGCCTTCCCGCGGGTGGGGGGTCCGATCGGACCCCCCCCCCGGTGCCAGCTGCGGTCGGCATTTGGTTGGGAGCGATGACAGACGAGGGGGAGGCCATCCGATCGTGGCCCCCCCCTCGCGATCGCTCCCAGCCAATGACAAACATCCCCTGCCTCTGTATAGTACACAGAGGCAGAGGATGTGATGTCATCTCTCCTCGGTCTGGCAGTTTCCGTTCCAGCGCCGAGGAGAGATGACATGTAAGTGCACCAACACTCACACACAACACAGTAGAACGTGCCAGGCATACATTACACCCCCGATCCCCCCCCCGATCCCCCCCAATCACCCCCCCCCTGTCACAAACTGACACCAAGCAGGTTTTTTTTTTTTTTTTTTCCTGATTACTGCATAGTGTCAGTTTGTGACAGTTAGCAGTGGTGGGACAGTTAGTATTACCCCCCTGTAGGTCTAGGGTACCCCCCTTACCCCCCCTAATAAAGTTTTAACCCCTTGATCACCCCTCCTCACCAGTGTCGCTAAGCGATCATTTTTCTGATCGCTGTATTAGTGTCGCTGGTGACGCTAGTTAGGGACGTAAATATTTAGGTTCGCCGTCAGTGTTTTATAGCGACAGGGACCCCCATATACTACCTAATAAATGTTTTAACCCCTTGATGGCCCCCTAGTTAACCCTTTCACCACTGATCACCGTATAACCGTTACGGGTGACGCTGGTTAGTTCGTTTATTTTTTATAGTGTCAGGGCACCCGCCGTTTATTACCGAATAAAGGTTTAGCCCCCTGTAGGTCTAGGGTACCCCCCTTACCCCCCTAATAAAGTTTTAACCCCTTGATCACCCCCTGTCGCCAGTGTCGCTAAGCGATCATTTTTCTGATCGCTGTATTAGTGTCGCTGGTGACGCTAGTTAGGGACGTAAATATTTAGGTTCGCCGTCAGCGTTTTATAGCGACAGGGACCCCCATATACTATCTGATAAATGTTTTAACCCCTTGATGGCCCCCTAGTTAACCCTTTCACCACTGATCACCGTATAACCGTTACGGGTGACGCTGGTTAGTTCGTTTATTTTTTATAGTGTCAGGGCACCCGCCGTTTATTACCGAATAAAGGTTTAGCCCCCTGATCGCCCGGCGGTGATATGCGTCGCCCTAGGCAGCGTCAGATTAGCGCCAGTACCGCGAACACCCACGCACGCACCGTACACGCACCGTACACCTCCCTTAGTGGTATAGTATCTGAACGCATCAATATCTGATCCGATCAGATCTATACTAGCGTCCCCAGCAGTTTAGGGTTCCCAAAAACGCAGTGTTAGCGGGATCAGCCCAGATACCTGCTAGCACCTGCGTTTTGCCCCTCCGCCCGGCCCAGCCCAGTCCAGCCCACCCAAGTGCAGTATCGATCGATCACTGACACTTTTCTTTGTAGCGTTTTGGTGAACTGGCAAGCACCAGCGGCGTAGTACACCCCGGTCGTAGTCAAACCAGCACTGCAGTAACACTTGGTGAATGTTTTGAACGCTACCATGCACTAGTTGAGTATTAGCGTAGCGTACAGCATTGCACAGACTAGGCACACTTTCACAGGGTCTCCCGAGATGCCATCGCATTTTGAGAGACTCGAACCTGGAACCGGTTACAGTTATAAAAGTTACAGTTACAAAAAAAAAGTGTAAAAAAAAAAAAAAAACACAAACAAAAATTAAAAAAAATAGTTGTCGTTTTATTGTTCTCTCTCTCTATTCTCTCTCTATTGTTCTGCTCTTTTTTACTGTATTCTATTCTGAAATGTTTTATTGTTATTGTTGTTATTATGTTTTATCATGTTTGTTTTTCAGGTATGTAATTATTTATACTTTACCGTTTACTGTGCTTTATTGTTAACCATTTTTTTGTCTTCAGGTACGCCATTCACGACTTTGAGTGGTTATACCAGAATGATGCCTGCAGGTTTAGGTATCATCTTGGTATCATTCTTTTTAGCCAGCGGTCGGCTTTCATGTAAAAGCAATCCTAGCGGCTAATTAGCCTCTAGACTGCTTTTACAAGCAGTGGGAGGGAATGCCCCCCCCCCCACCGTCTTCCGTGTTTTTCTCTGGCTCTCCTGTCTCAACAGGGAACCTGAGAATGCAGCCGGTGATTCAGCCAGCTGACCATAGAGCTGATCAGAGACCAGAGTGGCTCCAAACATCTCTATGGCCTAAGAAACTGGAAGCTACGAGCATTTTATGACTTAGATTTCGCCGGATGTAAATAGCGCCATTGGGAAATTGGGGAAGCATTTTATCACACCGATCTTGGTGTGGTCAGATGCTTTGAGGGCAGAGGAGAGATCTAGGGTCTAATAGACCCCAATTTTTTCAAAAAAGAGTACCTGTCACTACCTATTGCTATCATAGGGGATATTTACATTCCCTGAGATAACAATAAAAATGATTTAAAAAAAAAAAAAAATGAAAGGAACAGTTTAAAAATAAGATAAAAAAGCAAAAAAAAATAAAGAAAAAAAATAAATAAAAAAAAGCACCCCTGTCGCCCCCTGCTCTCGCGCTAAGGCGAACGCAAGCGGCGGTCTGGCGTCAAACGTAAACAGCAATTGCACCATGCATGTGAGGTATCACCGCGAAGGTCAGATCGAGGGCAGTAATTTTAGCAGTAGACCTCCTCTGTAAATCTAAAGTGGTAACCTGTAAAGGCTTTTAAAGGCTTTTAAAAATGTAGTAATTTTGTTGCCACTGCACGTTTGTGCGCAATTTTAAAGCATGTCATGTTTGGTATCCATGTACTCGGCCTAAGATCATCTTTTTTATTTCATCAAACATTTGGGCAATATAGTGTGTTTTAGTGCATTAAAATTTAAAAAAGTATGTTTTTTCCCCAAAAAATGCGTTTGAAAATCGCTGCGCAAATACTGTGTGAAAAAAAAAATGAAACACCCACCATTTTAATCTGTAGGGCAATTGCTTTAAAATAATATATAATGTTTGGGGGTTCAAAGTAATTTTCTTGCAAAAAAAAATAATTTTTTCATGTAAACAATAAGTGTCAGAAAGGGCTTTGTCTTCAAGTGGTTAGAAGAGTGGGTGATGTGTGACATAAGCTTCTAAATGTTGTGCATAAAATGCCAGGACAGTTCAAACCCCCCCCAAATGACCCCATTTTGGAAAGTAGACACCCCAAGCTATTTGCTGAGAGGCATGTCGAGTCCATGGAATATTTTATATTGTGACACAAGTTGCGGGAAAGAGACAATTTTTTTTTTTTTTTTTTGCACAAAGTTGTCACTAAATGATATATTGCTCAAACATGCCATGGGAATATGTGAAATTACACCCCAAAATAAATTCTGTTGCTTCTCCTGAGTACGGGGATACCACATGTGTGGGACTTTTTGGGAGCCTAGCCGCGCACGGGACCCCGAAAACCAAGCACCGCCTTCAGGCTTTCTAAGGCCGTAAATTTTTGATTTCACTCCTCACTACCTATCACAGTTTCGGAGGCCATGGAATGCCCAGGTGGCACAAACCCCCCCCCAAATTACCCCATTTTGGAAAGTAGACACCCCAAGCTATTTGCTGAGAGGTATAGTGAGTATTTTGCAGACCTCACTTTTTGTCACAAAGTTTTGAAAATTGAAAAAAGAAAAAAAAAATTTTTTTTTCTGGTCTTTCTTCATTTTCAAAAACAAATGACAGCTGCAAAATACTCACCATGCCTCTCAGCAAATAGCTTGGGGTGTCTACTTTCCAAAATGGGGTCATTTGGGGGGGTTTTGTGCCATCTTGGCATTTTATGGCCTTCAAAACTGTGATAGGTAGTGAGGAGTAAAATCAAAAATGTATGCCCTTAGAAATCCTGAAGGTGGTGCTGGGTTTTCGGGGCCCCGTACGCGGCTAGGCTCCCAAAAAGTGCCACACATGTGGTATCCCCGTACTCAGGAGAAGCAGCTGAATGTATTTTGGGGTGCAATTCCACATATGCCCATGGCCTGTGTGAGCAATATATCATTTAGTGACAACTTTTTGTAATTTTTTTTTTTTTTCTTTTTTTTGTCATTATTCAATCACTTGGGACAAAAAAAATAAATATTCAATGGGCTCAACATGCCTCTCAGCAATTTCCTTGGGGTGTCTACTTTCCAAAATGGGGTCATTTGGGGGGGTTTTGTACTGCCCTGCCATTTTAGCACCTCAAGAAATGACATAGGCAGTCAGAAACTAAAAGCTGTGTAAATTCCAGAAAATGTACCCTAGTTTGTAGACGCTATAACTTTTGCGCAAACCAATAAATATACGCTTATTGACATTTTTTTTACCAAAGACATGTGGCCGAATACATTTTGGCCTAAATGTATGACTAAAATTTAGTTTATTGGATTTTTTTTATAACAAAAAGTAGAAAATATCATTTTTTTTCAAAATTTTCAGTCTTTTTCCGTTTATAGCGCAAAAAATAAAAACGGCAGAGGTGATCAAATATCATCAAAAGAAAGCTCTATTTGTGGGAAGAAAAGGACGCAAATTTCGTTTGGGTAGAGCATTGCATGACCGCGCAATTAGCAGTTAAAGCGACGTAGTGCCGAATTGTAAAAAGTGCTCTGGTCAGGAAGGGGGTAAATCCTTCCGGGGCTGAAGTGGTTAAATGACAATTGCGCGGTCGTGCGACGTTGTACCCAAACAAAATTGACGTCATTTTTTTCCCCACAAATAGAGCTTTCTTTTGGTGGTATTTGATCACCTCTGCGGTTTTTATTTTTTGCGCTATAAAAAAAAGCAGAGCGACAATTTTGAAAAAAACATAATATTTTTTACTTTTTGCTATAATAAATATCCCAATTTTTAAAAAAACAAAAACAAATTTTTTCCTCAGTTTAGGCCGGTACGTATTCTTCTACATATTTTTGGTAAAAAAAATCGCAATAAGCGTATATTGATTGGTTTGCGCAAAAGTTATAGCGTCTATAAAATACTGGATAGATTTATGGCATTTAAAAAAAAAAATGTATTTATTTTTTTTACTAATAGCGGCGATCGCGATTTTTTTTCGTGACTGCAACATTATGGCGGACACATCGGACACTTTTGACACATTTTTGGGGCCATTCACATTTATACAGCAATCAATGCTATAAAATTGCATTGATTACTGTGTAAATGTGACAGGCAGTGAAGGGGTTAACCACTAGGGGGCGGGGAGGGGTTAAATGTGTTTCCTAGGGAATGCTTCTAACTGTAGGGGGAGGGGACATACAAGGGGAGGAGACCGATCAGTGTTCCTCTGTTCTGGGAACACAGATCGCTCTCCTCTGAGCTGACAGGACGTGGATCTCTGTGTTTACACACAGAGATCCACGGTCCGGCCCGGGCAATCGCGGGTGCCCGGCGGACATCGCGGCTGCCGGGCACATGCACCGGGTCCCGAGCAACGCGGTTGTAGGTTGAGGGGAGATATGCTAATGAATGTTATTCAGCAGAGATGAAAAGCAAATCGCAAAAAAGCGATCTCCAACATTAAACAGATGGTTACAAAGATAGAGCAGTGTTTTCTGATTTATCTAACCAGCATAAGTGGAGGTCAACTTTGCTCATGGTCAAGTGAAGTGAACTGGTTTCCATGTAAGGCATGGTGGGGTTCAAATAATTTAAAAAAGGGAGGTGAGGATGGGCTCAAATACATGAAGACCGTTCTACGCCAGAGATCCAAACTACCAAAATATTGAGTGCGGTGTCAGGGTGGATTTGATTTAAATCAAGTCGATTTACTGAATGTCATATCGGTATGGATGTCGCACCACTTTCTCAAACTCAATATTTCTAAAACTGAGCTTGTAATATTTCCTCCTTCCCGGTTCCCCCCATGACTTTACCATTTAAGATCAACAGCACAACCATTGTCCCCTCCACACATGCCAGGGTGCTGGGTGTAATCCTTGCCTCTGACCTCTCCTTCAGCCTCCACATCCAATCACATCCAAATCCTGCCTTCTTAACCTCTGCAAAATCTCCAGAATTCGACCCTTCCTGACTAATGACACCAAAAAGCAACTTATTCACTCCTTGATTATTTCCTGCCTTGACTACTGCAACTCTTTCCTGAATGGCCTACCCTTACGCAGGCTATCCCCTTTTCAGTCTATTATGAATTCTACTGCTAGACTACTACATCTCACTAATCAATCCGTGACTGCTGCCCCTCTCTGACAATCCTTTCACTGTTTTCCCCTACCCCACCGTATAAAATTCAAAATTCTAACCACAACATACAAGACCATCCACAACATCGCCCCCAGCTACATCACCAACCTCATCTGCAGATATCGCCCAAATCGTCCTCTCTGCTCCTCCCAAGACCTCCTGCTCTTTAGCTCCCTTGTTACCTCCTCTCATGCTCGCCTTCAGGACTTCTCCAGAGCCTCTCCCATCCTCTGGAACTCCCTGCCCCAGTATATCCGATCAGCCCCTAACCTGTCCACCTTTAGGAGATCCCTGAAAACTCATTTATTCAGGGAAGCCTATCCCACACCCACCTAAGAACTGTCCCCAAGCCACCCCCATCAAATCATTCCATGCATCTATTATCTTTTGTACCACCACCCCCTCCCTTTACAATATAAGCTCTACGAGCAGGGCCTTCCTGTCCATTGCCTCTGTCCCGCAGTGGCTCCTCCTCTGACCCGCTGTTGGCTCACTGACAGTCCCATTCACTCTACGGCTGGTGATGCGGCAGTGACACAAGGTGAGGGACAATGTCGGCAGCAGGTGAGTGGATGCCCGCTAACAGGCGCTGCCTCGATTGATCTGAAGTGACAGGTGCTCTTTAAATGTAAGGACCTATTCTTGCAGGTAGTTAGAATCTTTAATATTTGCAAACAAAATGAAGGTTTCCTATTTAGAATAATAAGCTGTCCGGTTAGTAAAACAGCGATATCAGAACAGATTCAATCATACAGTTTGTAGTGTAAATAATTTTGCAAAACAACGGGATAAAGCAATATTCCTGAACTTTGTTTTATCTCATGGTTACTGTGAAATTGTGTGACTGCATCAATGCAGTGCATGTTCTCTCAGCTTGCAGAACTTGGATTAATTGAATGAGTTTACCAAAAATGTAAATATTGCAGAATATACAGCCTCATGCTACATACAGTAACTAAGCTCCATTCCATGCTGAAAAAACTTAAAATGAATGGATCTTAAATAGAAAAGTATCTTTAGATAGATAGATTTTTGCTCAAAAAGCATTTTATTAAAATGAATTTAATAAAAATCAAAAAAATCTATTTAAATAAAAAAAATCTGATTTAAATCCAAAAAATCTGATTTATTTTAATTTTTTTTTAAAATCATTGATTTTTATCCACCCTGAGCGGTGTACACCATGTAACAGAGTGAAAGACAAGGAAGGAAGTAAGGAAAAAAAGATGCAGAAAAAAGGGGAAGATAAAGAAAAGGGGGAGGTGCCTCTGGCCACTCGACACTTTGTGTTTCAATGTGTCTGGAAAAGGAACAAGGAATTTAGCTATAGTGGGTTTTCTTTGGTATGCCACAACTCCCATACTTATCTAGGGTATCATTTAGCTGTCAACTAAAACTACAAAATGACCATGAAATTACTCACACTCTAATAATTGTAAAGACGTAGTATACTCTATGCCACTCCTCCACTTTGGAGGTTCTAGCCGTAGCCTAAAACATATACTTGTATAAAGAGCTATCCCTGGGAGGTCCACAGCATGGGCGTCCCTGGGATAAAAAGACAGCTACTTATGGTCAGAAAGGGCAGTCAGAGAGATAGTGAATAAAAGTAAATATCAAATTTTATTATTGGTTTAGACTCCTGACATACTGGTATAAAAAACACTTATTTGTTTTCCATTAAGTTTATTAACCTCATATTCTCTGGAAACCAATCGTAAAATGATACATCAGATGTATTTCATAACAGGTGATGTATCAATGTAACAGATGACAAAACTACAGTAGACAGTACACATACAGTAACAAACCAACAAATAACATAAAGTGCAGGCGCCTGAAGTGATCCACATTTGCATAACAATCCTAATGGCTACTCAAATAAAATAACTTATTCACGTAATATTTTCACTAGTCTAACACACAAGTTGTTTTGGTGTTTCATTAAATACACTTTATTGGGCTACTGTCCTCACGGATTCCCATTCTGTCAGGCCTTGTCCAATAACGTACACTACTATTTAGCGCCACACGTATTTATCCATAATCCTAATGGCTAATTGCCAGTGTATTGGATTAAATAATCTGATTGGATAGTAAGTAAAGAGATTCTTATGCAAAGGTGGTCCCCGGGGGTACTAGTGACCTAAATAGGCTGGATGGATATAATCCTAGTCTGTGATAGTAAAAGCACTGAGTTGACAGTCTCTTAGTGTTTTTCCTCACAAGTATTCCCAGGCTAACAGCAGTTCATGAACCATTCAGGGTTTTATATATACATCTACCATATTGCTGAGTTAATATGCTGTTGAGTGAATACGTTAATCACTTATTTTACATTACCGCTTTCTTTCATGGTGTGGATTCAGGTACTTCAGGGATAAAACAGGCTCCCCGCCTTTCACGATTTCCAGCGTTAGATGGTTTAAGCAGCTGCTGAAGAATATTGCATTACAATAATGTGGCTATTGCACATCCCGCTGCGCTGAGTAACCAACCGGTTACAAAATAGATCGGGTGCCCTGATGATTAAGGGGTTAACTGTTCATTTCTCCACAGCCCTCCGGTTCAATACCGGCTAGCACTGGACATGATTACGGCTCAGCTCATGGGTGTCCTTTTATGAAACTGAGATCAGCGGCGATCCCGAGTCTCACCGCTGATCTCAGCTCATTACCAGTTTATGAAACTGAGATAATCAGCAGAGAACATGTTCTCCGCAGATTATCTCGGCACAGTGAGAATTTGTAACTTCACAGAAACGGCCAGTTTATGAAGGTGTGATCTCGGCACCTCACTGGCGATCTGTGACAGAATTCTCACTTTCTGATTCACCATTTCAGAGATGGAGAATCAGAGTGAGAAGCGTGAAACTGGCTGATATTCTGGAGAAAGCAAGAAGTCTTTTGACTTCTTTCACCAAACAGTCATACATCTTCCCCACCATTACACACCCTAAAACCAGCAGAATAGGAATTTATAGTGTATGTATGTATGTGTATATATATATATATATATATATATATATATATATATATATATATATATATATATATATATATATATATATATATATATATATATATATTAGTGTGTATATATATATATATATATATATATATTATCTATAGATAGATATTTATTGATATATATAGACTATATCTATCTATAGATATATCTATATATAGATACATCTATTGTATATATTTTTACAAATATATATATATATATATATATATATATAAAATATATACAGTATGTGTGTATATATATATATATATATATATATATATATATATATATATATATTTTTTTTTAGATGTTCACATCTCTGACTGGGTTCACACTTGTGCGATGCGTGAACCAGCGTGATTCCTGTGTGGGTTTTCACATCGCACCTACATTGACATCTGCGCACCACTGCGGGTGTCAATGTAAAGTTAATGACACCCCCAGATCATTTCACAGATCGCAGTGCGAACTATGTAATGGTGCAGGAATCGGATCGCATGGGTGTTCACACCCATGCGATCCGATTCCAGTGCGGACCAAATAAAGGGTCCTGTACCATTTTGGTGCAAATGCAATATGATTTAGGGCCAGTTCCCACTGCTGCGGTGTCCGAGATTGGATGTGATTCGCACCGCACTGCAGTGCAAAATCACATCCGATCTCTGTGCGATGCGATTTCAGCCATACAGATAGTATTGCTAAATTTGCATTGCACGCGGACCAAACTCATAAAGGACCCTTTTTTTGGTCCACAGCAGAATCGGATCGCATGGGTGTTCACACCCATGCGATTAGATTACTGTCTGAGTTTGCAGATCGCACTGCGATATGTGAACTGATTTGGGGGTGTTGTTAACTTTTAGGCCCAGTTCACACTTGTGCGATGCCGGACATCGCACAGGCATTGCATGTAATTCGCAGCACACTGCCATTCACATTACATGCAATGTCTGTGCGGTGCGATATCAGCTGTACAGATAGTATGGCTGATATCGCACCGCATTCGGTGCAAACACGCACAGAACCCTTTTTTCTGTTCGGACCAGAATCGGATCGCATGTGTGTTCACACATATGCGATCTGATTCATGTCCGGACTGTCAGTTCGCAGTGCGATATGCAAGCTGAACTGGGGGTGTCGTTAACAATGTATTGACACTTCCCAGCGATTCGCATATGGCAGTGTGAACTGACATGCGAGTCGGTGCGATGCGGGGATTCGCAGTGTTCTCGCATTGCACCAGTTTATCAATTTTTATGTTTATCAATTATGAAATATATTTTATTTTAATTTATTAATAAATATTTATACTTGTATACTTTATTAAAATTATTTTTTTAATGATTATAAATGTATTTTGCATTTATATGAATGGTGTATAGCTGCATTACATTCACTTACTATACACCATTCACATTTAAATAGGCACATGTATGATCTTTAAATATTGATAAAAACAATGTTCTTTTTTTATAATTAGGTTAATGTATATTGTGTAGGGGGAATTTAACTTTATTATTTTATTAATATGTTGGGGAATAATGTGTGCTGATTCGTGTTACACTTTTGTATTTTATGGTTCCTCATACTGTAATCCCGCTATATCACGTGAGATTACAGTGAGAGGAGCCATTCTCAGGAGTTCCCGGCGTTTGTAGATCGCTTCTCAACTCAACATGAGAAGCGATCTACACACTTTCATAAACAGGCACTCAGAGGAGAGCGATCACCTCTGAGAATGCCTGAGAACTGAAAAGCGGTATTTTACCACAGTTTCATAAAAGGACACCATAGTCTCGCTTCATGCGCAGTAAGTTCCCCGCTGCTCCGCTTCTCCGCTTCTCCGCTACCATAAAGTGCTTCGGGGACCACTGAGGCGGCGTTCCTGCACGTAGCCTACTTGTGAGGAAAAACACTAAGAGACTGTCAACTCAGTGCTTTTACTATCACGGACTACTCACATACATGCAATTGTCTTCAGCTGCATTTGATCAGTTTGACCTGGGGCGCAAGTTTAGCCTATAGAGATTCCTCCTATATCAGAGTCCAGACTCCGCAATCAGTAATATGGGACAGTAACCTGGTTATAACAAATAATTTGAGGACTAGAGAATAATCAAAGAAAGGACTGGGGTTTGGGTCAGCTATTTTAGTCCCTCACTGCATCATTAATCGCTCCCAGATATATGGCTCTATCTAGGATTATATCCATCCAACCTATTTTGGTCACTAGTACCCCCGGGGACCACCTTTGCATAAGAATCTCTTTACTTACTATCCAATAAGATTATTTAATCCAATACACTGGCAATTAGCCATTAGGATTGTTATGCAAATGTGGATCACTTCAGGCGCCTGCACTTTATTTGTTGGTTTGTTACTGTATGTGTACTGTCTACTGTAGTTTTGTCATCTGTTACATTGATACATCACCTGTTATGAAATACATCTGATGTATCATTTTACAATTGGTTTCCAGAGAATATGAGGTTAATAACCTTCATGGAAAACAAATAAGTGTTTTTTATACCAGTATGTCAGGTGTCTAAACCAATAATAAAATGTGATATTTACTTTTATTCACTATCTCTCTGACTGCCCTTTCTGACCATAAGTAGCTGTCTTTTTATCCCAGGGACGCCCATGCTGTGGACCTCCCAGGGATAGCTCTTTATACAAGTATCATTTAGCTGTGCCATTAATGTTTCCATAGGTTCAACATCCTTGATCCTGGCTAGAGATACACAATTTCTGGAAATTTTGAAGCCTTGAGAGAAAAAAAAAACATTTCTTCCCCTGTCTTTTCTGGAAAAAGTGAACATTTTAGAAAAATTTTAAATTCAGTGTATAGTGGTTTTACAAATTGAAATTAATTTTGTTACACTGGGAACATGAAATGCAGTGTATATAAAAGTATTATGCTTGAAATGTACAGCTTTATTCAGTAAATAAACTAAACTTGCTTATTTAAAATTTAGTTTTTTTAAATTAAAATTTATAAGGACTGTATATGTTAATAGGTTCCCGAAGGGCTCACGCAGATTTTCTGCAGCACAATGGCTCCCCTGTGCGAAATCCCGCTGCACAGGGGGGGGACCCGATGCACGTGGCCGACGGTCGTGATTGCTGCCGGCCATGTGCGATCGTGTCCACGAAAGCTAGTGCGGTGATTTGTGTGTGTAAACACAAATCCCTGTCTTGTCAGAGGAGAGGAGACAGATCGCGTGTTACTACTAAGTAGAAACAACGATCTGTCTCCTCCTAGTCAGTCCAATCCCCTCACAGTTAGAACATACCCAGGGAACACACAGTTAACCCCTTAATCGCCTCCTAGTGTTAACCCCTTCCCTGCCAGTGACATTTACACAGTAATCGGTACATATTTATAGCACTGATCACTATATAAATGTCAATGGTCCCAAAAATGTGTCAAGTCTCTGATCTGTTCGTCGCAGTACCGCTAAAAATCGCAGATCGCCGCCATTACTAGTAAAAAGTACTAGTAAAAAATAAATAAATAAAAATGCTATAAATCTTAGTTTATAGACGCTTTAACTTTTGAGCAAACTAATCAATATACGCTTATTGTGATTTTAAAAAAAAAAAAATTATTTTTTTACCAAAAGTATGTAGAACAATATATATTGGTCTAAACTGATGAAGAAATTTGTTTTTTAAAAACATTTTTGGGGATATTTATTATAGAAGTATTTTTTTTTTTTTTTTCAAAATTGTCACTCTTTTTTTGTTTATAGCGCAAAAAATAAAAACCGAAGAGGTGATCAAATTCGATCAAAAGAAAGCTGTACTTGTGGGAAAAAAGGACACAAATTTTTTTTGGTGCAGCATCGCACGACCGCGCAATTGTCAGTTAAAGCGACGCAGTGCCAAATTGTAAAAAGTGCTCTAGTCAGGGAGGGGGTAAAATCTTCTGGGGCTGAAGTGGTTAAGAACATTTCATCCATACATTAGAACAGGTAACCACCCCCTTCCCCTCATAATAATGTATAAGCTTCCTGCCAATATGCATATTTTCAGTTATTGAAAATGCTGATCCAGAAGCATACAGTATATTGCTCTTGCAAAAGCTCGATTTAATTTTCTCCTGATTTTCAGGTGTCATTTTATCTCTAAATGAAGGTGCAACACTTAAAGGTGTTGCTGGTTGAAGAAACACTTTGTGATGATCCAGAAGCAGCAGAAAGGGTGTTTTTGGAATGAGAACTCTGGAGGGAAAAGCTACTTGCACTTTCATTTTGGTCCTCCATCATTTAGTGCCAGTCTTTTGAGCACCTCTGGCATGCAAGGATGTATTTTGTCATCCTTGTAGCATTATTCTTGCAATATTTGCAAATTGCAGCTTTGCTCTGTGGAAATGTTTCCAAACTCTAGATATTGGTTTCACCATTTTACTGACCAAGAAAAACAAATTACTGACCAGACTATACGTAAACATTATGGTGGGGAACATTAATAGGAATCATTTAAAGGTTAAAAAAAAATAATTTGTCACATACAGTACCTGCTTACCTGTCAATTAAGACCTGAGAGGACAGACTATCATCTACTGTAGCCCAACAATCAACCAACTGTAGGATTTACAAGATGGAGCTCGCAAGCAGACTAAGCCTCTCCCCTGCAGTGTCCCCTTGTGTCAGAAATGCATATTTCTCTTGTTTGAGAACTACGTTGAGTATTGGTGTTACTTCGTTTGTATTCCAGGATTTGTTTGTCTTCGGCTGAGAGAACTTGCAATGTAAGAGTATAGATGTAAGAGTTTACATAAAAACTCAGAAACCTGTCATTAAAGACTTCATGTATAATTTGAATACCATGCCATATTATTTATCATTGTAAAATAACATTTTCCAGAAGAAAAAGCAAAAACGTATATATGAAAAATGCTGTTTTTCTCCCATTTTGTTTTTTACAATAGTGTTTTTTTTTTTTTCTTTTTACAGGCCTTCACATATCTAAATCTGGCATAGAGTGCTACTGGAGATGGAGGCTGTCTTTTTCTCCAATTAAGTGCAATTAGGCATCTTGCTGCTGTGAGGATGTGCCTCAGCAGTTTATTTGGTATGGATAAATTTAGTGGAGATAATCCTAAGAGAAATCATTTGGGGGTAAAGGGATGGTTAGATCAACGAGGCATTGCAGTACATGGTGTACCTACTTTCAGTGTGGTTCAGTACGGGGAATCACCAGTATATGTGAAAAACAGTACCTTGGTATCTCCAACATCTTCAACAGCGGTCACTAACCTTAGGATAAATGGTGTGGAGAAGCTCAGGCTTCAAGTACCAAAAAAAGGAGAATTTTATATTCATTTTCCTTCATAGAAGGTGCAGATTGAGCTTTTTGCTGTCTGCAACCAGACAAGCTGCCAGGCTTCAGGAGACAGCTCCTCCCCAGGGGCCTTCTCCCACTTAAGCATGTAGCCATGCTGCCCCAGAGACTGCGTAGGGTATGCATTCAGTATTTTGTATATATCCAATATTTGGCCTTTCTGGGTGGGGCCTGCCAATACTGTTCTTTTAGATGGTTTCGAGAATTGGAGGAAGGGAGCAATAGAGGGTGCATATGCCATAATGCATAATGACACCCAATTGTTCTGTACAAAGTATGTAAAACACCGTATGTACTGCTCCAGTGTCTGGTTTGTTCTCTCTGTTTGTCCGTTAGTTTGGGGATGGTATGCAGAGGACAAGGATAGCTCAATCTTCAGGACCTCATATAATCCTCTCCAAAAACGTGAGGTGAACTGCACTCCCCGGTCAGATACACTGTCTACCGGAACCCCATGCAATCTCACAATCTCTTTAATAAAGACTCTGGGTGTCTCCATGGCAGATGGAGTATTCTTCAATGGTAGGAAGTGGGCCATCTTTGATAGCCTATCTACTACCACAAAGATTGCTGTGCATTTCTTTATAGAAGGTGCAGATTGAACTTTTTGCTGTCTGCAACCAGACAAGCTGCCAGGCTTCAGGAGACAGCTCCTCCCCAGGGGCCTTCTCCCGCTTAAGCATGTAGCCATGCTGCCCCAGAGACTGCGTTGGGTATGCATTCACTATTTTGTAGATATCCAATATTTGGCCTTTCTTGGTGGGGCCTGCCAATACTGTTCTTTTTAGATGGCTTCAGTTTTGAGAATTGGATAAAGGGAGCAATATAGGGTGCATAATGCCTTAAGGCTGGATTCACACCTATGCATTTTTAGTGCTTTTTGCATTTTGGAGATTTGCACTACAGAACGTGTTCCATAGGAAACAAGGTTAAATAGACTGTAGTGAAAATCTGCAAAATGCACTAAAACTGCATAGGTGTGAATCCAGCCTAAATGCCATATTTGTAGGTATCTATAAAATGCATGGAGTGGTAGGTTGACTCTATCTTAAGGCATTTCAAAAGGTAAGCATTTCAGAGTCCTGACATTCACCAGGTGGACAAAGTGAATACATTTCTCCAGCATCCAAGGGTGAGACATTGGAGAGACAGACTATCTGGTACTTTGGGGTTAAAAAGGAAAGAGGTCATTAGAGATACCACTGACATGAGCGTATTTATGCTTCAAGGCTTTCCATAAAGTCTGGAGAAAAGCCATAGTGCATAGGAGGCTTCAGCCTTCTACAGCTACATCCCCATTCCACAGTAAGTTTTAAGGACGTATTGGTGCTAGCCAGAGCTTTTTGATTTCCATCCAACAATTGTATGCATATAGGGTAGACCAAGAGACTATGGTTCCTAACCGAGCAGCATGATTATACGTCAGTAAATTTGGGAACGCTGAGCCACCCTCATTGCAAGAGGCAAAAAACTGGTTTTGGGATCCTATGCCTTTTTGTATGTCCAAACAAAATTCAGCAGGTCCGACTGCAATTTTTTGAGATAGGAGATAGTTGTTGGTATCAGAAACGTTTCAAAAAGATAAAGAAACTTGAGGTGAATATTTTAACAGAAGTGATGTGTCCAAAAAGAGATGAGTGAGTTCTTCCACTTGATGATTATTACTGTCACGTACCTTCAGGTAGAGACTGACGAGCAGAGGAATGCCTCTTGTACAGCCCCGTTTCAGGGACGACTGAGTTTGCAACATCGGCCGTGAGAGAACGGTGAGGTAGGAGTGCCTGCATGTTCTCTGTAGCAGGGGAACAAGTGTAGCAGCCGGTAGTGGAGCTGCGGTTGGTGGCTGTGGATGCAGAAACTCATGGATGCAGGGGTGCTGTAGATGCAGGCAGCTTGCAGGTGCCGGGTAGAGTTCAGGTACTGGAACGGATAGTCAGACAAGCCAAAACGTCAGGAAGCCAGACATGAGCGTAGTAGAACAGCAAGCAGGATCTGGAACCGGAAGGAATGTCAGCCAAGCAAGTCTTTAACAGGAACACAGGAGAGCATCTCTAGAAATGTAATAAAACATACATATCTATTGCGCCTAAAATTAATAATAGGATAGCAGCTAACGCTATATTTCTGGGTACAACAAGAATGAATGAGTAGAAAAGGTGTAGAGCTCATTAAAAATAAAGTTCATCAGTAATAGGCTGTTGAAAAGTGATCCAAAGTCCACCACAAGATGAATCCAGGAATAACGGATAGAACAGCTGCCACCAGCACCCAATAATACTGACTCTTACCCTCAATAAAAGGGATATAAGCAATGAATAAAATCACACCAATGGTCCTCCTGCACAAAATAGATCCACTTCATCAAGATTGCACCAACCCACTTCCTAGGATTGGATATCAGGGCTCAAGAGACCACCTTCACTCAACCAGTAAATCAATGGACGGACTCCAGCATCAACATTAGCAATCACAGGGATGACGAGACCTGGGTGGAGCAAAAGACGTGTGACGTAGGACGTGGACCGGGATGCAGCGGCCATCTTACTGCTTTGAAACGCTGGTCATTTCCATATGCCTGCTTGCTTATTTACAGCTTTTAGCATGCGATGAGCCTTTTATATTTAATAAAATATCTATTTGGATGCCTGCGCAATGAGCATTCCCTTCTTGTCATCCCTGTGATTGCTAATGTTGATGCTGGAGTCCGTCCTTTGATTTCCCGGTTGAGTGAAGGTGGTCTCTTGAGCCCTGATATCCAATTTTGGGAAGTGGATCAGTGCAATCTTGGTGAAGTGGATCTATTTTGTGCAGGAGGACTATTGGTGTGATTTTATTCATTGCTTAAATCACTTTTTTTGAGGGTAAGAGTCAGTATTATTGGGTGCTGGTGGCGGCTGTTCTATCCATTATTCCTTGATTTATCTTGTGATGGACTTTGATTGGATAGCTTTTAAACAGGCTATTACTAATGAACTTTATTTTTAATGAGCACTACACCTTTTCTACTCATTCATCTCTTGAGATGTGACCAAGGTGAAGGCAGAGATCATTTGGACTGGACAGCTTAAGTAGGCAGGACTGACTAGCAGGATATCATCATTTTTTTTTTTTACAAAAACATATACCACTGATCGAGAGGTACCTCCGTATACATACTATCATCTTTACAATGTCGTGTATAAATTCACACTTAAATAACCTTTAATACATTAATATACCCAGTTCGTATTTACTTCCTTTAAAAGGGGGAAAAAAAAGGTACATTTAGAAAACACACAACTACTACCAATACCTCAGCTCCCTCTCCTCTATGGTTCTCTAACCTTTTGTGACCCCTCTGTCCTTTTATAACCCCTCCCTCCCATCTCCTCCCTCCCTAATCTTTTTTAATAAACTGCAACTATCCCTTCCATACACCGTGTCTATTTAAATAACAGATGTATTATGTATTCTTATTTCTCTCTTCTCACTCTTATTTGCCACTTCCCTTCGTCCTCTCCACTCCCCCCTTATTTTCCCGATAATATCCTCCTAGTCTTTGAATATGATCTCCTCTCCCTAGTTATTCCCTTTTAAAGGGGACATCCCATTTTATCTAACCAGGGCTTCCACATCATTAAGAATTTGTCCAGTTTCCTCCGTCTAACAAATACAGCAGGATATCATCAACCGGTGAGTCACTGTGGAGAGATAGGAGCTTGCAATTAGCCGACAGCTGAGTGGCCAGCTTTGAGAAGGAAGGGCTTAGCTGATGGGGTTGTGACAGCAGAGAACCCCTTGATGAATCTCCTATAGAATTTGGCGAATCCTATGAACCGCTGCATCCCCTTGTCGGTGGGTGCGGGCCAATCTAGTATGGCAGAAACCTTCTGTGGGTCCATCTTGATCCCTGCTGGCAAAATCATTAACCCCAAAAACTGGATACTCTGGAATTCGAACTCGCATTTCTCCAGTTCTCCAGTAGAGCCTGTGTTGGCGAAGTCGGAGCAGGACACTCTTGACCTGTCCCTGGACTCACACCGAGGACAAGGAAAAGATCTGGATATCATCCAGATACACGATGACAAAGATGTCTAGGAAGTCTCGTAAAACATTGTTAATAAAGTGTTGAAAAGTGGCTGGGGAATTGCATAGGCCAAAGGGCATCACCAAATATTCATAGTGGCCAAATTTGGTATGAAAAGCTGTCTTCCACACGTCCCCTTCTCTGATGCGGACCAAGTTGTAAGCTCCTCTTAGGTCCAGTTTGGTGAAGATGGTTGCTGCTCTTAGCTTTTGGAATAGCTCAGGCATCAAGGGGAGAGGGTAGCGGTTTTTAACCGAGATCTTATTTAGTTCTCTGTAATCAACACATGGCCATAAGGATTGGTCTTTCTTGGTCACCAAAAAGATTCCAGCCCCAGCGGGGGATGTGGAAGGGCGGATGAATGCTTTTTCACGTACTCCCCCAGCGCTCCTTGTCCTTTTTCAGACAGGGGAAAGATTCGCCCGAAGGGGATCTCGGCTCCGGGAAGTAACTTTATGGGGCAGTCATATAGTCTATGGGGTGGTGTCTGCCCCCCGTTTACTAAAGACATCTTGGTACTCTTCGTAGGCCTTAGATACAGACTGACTTGCCTCCGGATTGGAGTCCATACACAGCAATGCTGTTGAGGCCTCAGAGGACCCAGGGAAACAGTGTTCTTGGCGATATTGGGACTGAAACTTGATTTCTCCAGTGATCCAATCGATCTGGGGGTTATTTGCTTGGAGCCAGGGTAGACCCAGGATGATGGGGAATAGTGGAGAAGAAATGGCATGCAAGCTGAGAACTTCCTTATGTTGCGCTGGTGTAGTCAGGGGCAATGTTTCTTGGGTGACTAGTCCTGACTTAATACAAGATCCATTGGCCAAGTATACCGACAACCCCCGCGTCTTTTATCGTAGTGGCAAAAGTTAAGTCGATGAAGCAGCTGCATGCTTCCAAATGAATAATGGCGTTGACCAGTACCGTTCCATTTGGAAGATGAAAAGAGGAGAAGAGCAAGATGAGTTTCTTGCATTGACAAGGACAGATGGGTTGGAGGGATTGTGGAGCACTTGCGTAGATTTGCTGGGCAAGAACGTACGTAGTGGCCAGCCACACCGCAGTATAGACATAGGTCCCTCTTTCTGGGCCACAGACGCTCTTCAGGAGATAATGCAGGGCGTATTAATCCAATTTGCATAGAATCAGGCTCATTGGGAGCCGAGCTGGCAGAACTTGTATGCGTCATGGCTGAGTTGGACTGGGTGTGATAAACTATGATTGGGTCCCTTGGTGTTATCCAGACAGGCCGGTTAGGTGGAGTAATCCTCTGCCCAGCGCTCAGGGAGACACTGGTCGATTTAAATTGCCAGGGTTATCGAGGCCTCCAAGGTACTGGGTACACTGACCCGGGCGAGCTCGTCCTTGAGATTCTCAGAAAGGCTGAGGCAGAATTGGTGTCGCAGGGCTGCGTCATTCCATTGGGTATCCGCACTCTGTCTAAAATCTGAGACATAGTCCTCGGCTGCTCGCCAACCATGCTGAAGTGCGTGGAGGGCTGCTTCGGCCGTAACGGTCCGTTGGGGGTCGTCATATATGCGGTGCGGAAGGCCCGGAACTTGCTCCGTTCCCCTGAGAATTGTTCGGGTGTGGGAACCCACAGTTCTGGTGGCAACATCGCTGTAGGTGGAGGAGCCGCCTGGGCTGGAGCCAGCCTGGTTGGGGTAGCCGGGAACTGTACCCATCCTAGCTGAGTATAACCCTCCTGTAGGGACTTGACGGCCTGTGTAAGAGTGGCAAATCTACTCCCATGGGAGAGGGTCCTCCTGCAGGCTCAGTCATGGCTGTCTAATACTGTCACGTACCTTCAGGTAGAGCCTGACTAGCAGAGGAAGGCCTCTCGTACAGCCCTGGTTCAGGGACCATTGAGCTTGCAACAGCGGCCACGAGAGCACGGTGAGGTAGGAGTGTCTGCAATGTTCTCTGTAGCAGGGTAACGTGTAGCAGCCAGCAGTGGTAGTGGAGCTGCAGTTGGTGGCTGTGGATGCAGGGGTGTTGTAGATGCAGGCAGGTTGCAGGTGCCGGGTTCCGTGGATGCAGGTATGTGGAGACTCGGGCAAAGTCAGACAAGCCAGGTTATACACGGGAGATCGGGTACATCAGAGACATCAATAAGAATGGTAAAGTTCATGCAGAGGTTTGGCAACAGAGAATCCAGCAGTAAGAGAGAAACCGGGTCAAGCAAGCTGAGGTGAGGAGTGGAGAGAAGCAGAGGAGTCAGGGAGCCGGGTAACAATCAGATCAAGGGCAGGTACTGGAACAGGATACAGGGGGAAAGCTGCAGATCAGACAGAAAATGCCCTAGTGCATGTGCCATCCCTATATACTGCAATTTGCGCCAATGCTAATGGGGCGTGCGCGCATAGCCGTTCGCCCGGAAACGCGGACATGCCTGCCAGGGGGGGGGGGTATCATTGGAACATCTGCTGCGCTATGGCCAGCATGTCCCTAACAATTACACCCAGATATTTTATTGAAGAAGACCTCCAGGTATACGGTAAAACATTTGAAAGGTGTTGACTCTCCTAAAAAGAGGTATTCAGTAGAAGAGCATTGGATTAATTCATTTTATGACCTGATAAGAGACCGTAGGTCTCCAGGGCTTTGTGTAATTTGGGTAGAGTGACCCAGCTTTGTGTTAGCGTAAAGAGAATGGCATCTGCAAAGATCAAAATTGTGAATTCCCTGCCTCTCACAGGTATGCCATGAATATTTAAATTATTACAGATGTGGGCTGCCAGGGTCTCTATGCAAAGAGCGAACAAAAGGGGAGACAGAGGGTACCTTTGTCTGGTGCCATTCGATATGTTAAACGAAGATGAAGTTGAGTAGAGTTTTAACTTGTACTGTAGGGGTTAGTATATAAGTGTTTAATCTCCCGAAGAAAGGGCCCTTTGAAGCCTACATATGCAAAAGTCTCAAATAGGACGCGCAGCTTAGTCTGTCAAAAACCTTTTCTGAATTCAAAATGAATTAGCGGGCCTCATTCCTTTCCCTATTAGCCGCATCATCCAAGTCAATCACCTTCCTAGTATTGTAACCTGCCTGTCTAAAAGGAATAAACTCTACTTGATCTTTATGTATCAAAGAAGGAAGCACTATGTTCAATGCAAAGTAATTTAGTAAATATTTTCAGATCCAAATTCAGTAAAGCAATAGGCCTATTGTTGGTGAAGAGAGAGTGATCCTCGTTGGGGTTAGGAATTAGAGTGAATGTTGCATTTCAGGAGTTATTGAATCTTTACGGAGAAAACCATTGAAAAGTTGTACCATATTTGGGAGGAGAAGTGGAAGGAAGGTTTTATAGTATTCGTAAGGAAGGCCATCTGGCCTGGGGGCCTTATGTTTGAAAATTGATTTGAGTGTAATTTAAAATTCCTCCCCCGTAATAGGTGCGTTTAAATAGTTCGAGGGCAGAAGCTGAATGTTTGAAAATACCACACTGCTTGAGATCATGCTGTATACAGTCCTAAAAATCCTGAGTAGGAGGATCGTGTGAGATAGAGACATCGTTGTATGGAGAAGAGTAGAAATTCCTAAAGAGTTGAACTACTGAATGATGGATGTGAGTGCATCTTTCTGTTCTTATCCTTGACGGCATGCAGTGCTACTAGTTGAGTTTTGTTCTTAAGTTTGTTTGCTAGAAGGGAATGGGCTTTGTTTCCCTTTATCGTCGTATAGTTGCCGCAGATTAGTTACAACTTTGTCAACTCTGCTTAGGGCTACTTCCTTAGAGGGTGGTTTTCAAGTTGACAATTTCCTTATTTTTGTAGGAATGGGGAGGTATGTAGTTGAGATTCAAGGGTTTGTAGTTTTTGTTCGACTTGTTTGCCCACATTGGCATTTTCTTGCTGTGGAAAGTGCTATAAAAACTCTAAACTGTTTTATGTGCCTCCCAGATAGTGTTATGAGACACATCTGATGTATTATTTTCTACAAAATAATGTTGCTGGGCAGACTTGAATTCTGTCCTCGACGGCAGGTGTTTGAATAAGAAATCCTTAAGTTGCCAATGGCATTACTTCATTTTAGTGATGTCTAGGGATAGGGTGAGGAGAATAGGTCCGATCCAGCCAGGAAATAGGTAAGATGTTCATGGTTTTGAATGCCTGCAACGTGAGATTATTTAGAAAATAATAGTCAATACGCGAGTGAGACAGATTTCGGTGGGAATAGTGACTGTACTGACATTCTAGTGGATAGGTAACTTGCCAGGCATCAAAAAGTGCAGGTCTTCTTGAGAGTTGTTGGAAGAGTTGTGATTGTTTAGATATCCAAGACTGTGAGGTACGAGTACGATTTACATGGTGATCAACCACATTGGAAAATGGTATGTTATAGTCCCTCCTATTACTAAGAACTTGTGTTCTAGACGAAAGATGGTTATAAACTTGAGAGAGGAAAGAATTTTAATTAACATTAGGGAAGTAAAGATTGCATAGAGTCATATCAGAAGATTGCCATTGCCTCTTAGGCTGATACTGTAGTTCCTGCAAGTCCAAATAAGAGACTAGACAAGTAAACGGCCAGCATCTTTTAACCACTTCAATATCAGTCACTTTTACCCCCTTCCTGCCTAGGCCAATTTTCAGCGCTGTCCCACTTTGAATGACAATTGCATGGTCATGCAACACTGTACCCTAACTGAATTTTCATCATTTTGTTCACACAACTAGAGCTTTCTTTTGGTGGTATTTATTCACCTTTTTGATTCATTTTACTTTTTGCTAAATTAAAAAAGACTGCAAATTGGGAAAAGAGAATGAATTTTTCTTCGTTTCTGTTATAAAAGTTTGCAAATGAATAATTGTTCTTCATAAATTTAGGTCAAAGTGAATTCTGCTACATTTCTTTGGGAAAAATAACCCAAATCACTGTATATTTTTTAGTCTATGTGAAAGTTAACGTGATCATATAACACGTGTGGCAGTGATAAGGGACACTGGTGACAGTACAAAAAAAAATTAATACTTTTTTCCAATTTATTTTATTTTTTTACTACTGGTATTTGTTTTTAACACACTGTGACCAAAGCAATATATTGTTACCATAGTAACATTGTACAACTCTGGGTAAGTGATTAGGATTTTATTTTTTTTTTTACACAATATGATTGCTTATAGCAGTGCATTACATTGCTATAGGCAAGCATTTTACTGAATGAAACTGATTAATTCAGTTTCTTTTGTTGTGATTGGCTGTGGTTGGCCAGAGCTAATCATATGGTACAGATGGGCTGTGATTGGCCCTGTCTGTACCATGTGATCACACTGACCAATCACAGCTAGCAACAAAATTGTACACAATGGATGGCATGAAAGGAAGTCATCCATTGTTTACAACTGTCTTGTGACCTGCTGTGATTGGTCACATGGTACCAGCAATGAGCTGATATACTAATCAGTCATCTGCTGTGTCCAATGGACGCAGCTGGTGACAGATTGCGCCACTGCATGGGCTACCCAGCCGTCATCTTGTTATAGGCTGGGTGGGAAATGGTTATTAAGTTTGGTTACACCCATTCTTTTCCTCCTATTGAAGGTTTGGAAGATGTGGGAATAGTGTCTAGCTGCAAACTCAAGCGAGCCTCCCTGCTCCAGACTGTCAAAATTCATGAAGTGCCAGATGTCTTTTATGATTGGAGTTCAGGCCATTGACGTCCAAAGATGGATTCCTAAACATAGAGTGTAACAATAAGAATGCAAAACGTATGTGATGCAGCAAACAATAGTCTTCGCCCATGTATGCCAGGGTCCTCTGTTACCCTTAAAGTTGTGGTGAGCCAAGGGGTGGAGAGAAGACAAACCAGAGGGGGAAAGATAAACCATAGAAACTTTAGCCAATAATCCCCCAGAAATGTGGCTGTGTAATTAGGATAAGGTAATAAACAGCTATAAAAGTTCCTGAATACCCTCAATGCTGTTTCACAGGTTGTGGGGGTATGGATGAATTCTACACAAAAGGAACTTGTTACTGAAAAAAGAGGTGGGGAGTAGGTTGGACCACTAAGTAAGCTACTATACAATTTAACCTGCCTACATATGGCTTGAGGGGGAAAGGCTTAGGAATACATAGTTACATAGGTTGAAAAAATACACAAGTCCATCTAGTTCAACCAATAAAAGTGTGTGTGTGCGGGGGGGGGGGGGAATCCTTTTTTAACTAGTTGCTGACCAGCCGCCGCAGTTATACTGTGGCAGGTTGGCGCGGCTGCGCGAATTGCCGTCATGGTACATCGGCTCTTCAAAGTGCTATAGCAGTGTGTCCCCGGAGCCGTTGCGCGATCGCGGGCACGAGAGCCAGAACTGGGATTTGTGTGTGTAAACACACAAATCCCTGTTCTGACAGGGTAGGAGAAACGGATTGTCTGTTTCTACTAAGTAGGAACAATGATCTGTCTCCTCCTCTAGTCAGTCCTATCCCCTCACAGTTAGAAACACACCTAGGAAACACACTTAACCCCTTGCTCGCCCTCTAATGTTAACCTCTTCCCTGCCAGTGACATTTACACAGTAATCAGTAGCTAGTTATAGCACTGATCGCTGTATAAATGTCAGTGGTCCCAAAAAAGTGTCAAGTGTCCGATCTGTCTGCCATAATGTCGCAGTCCCGCTAAAAATCACAAATCGCATCCATTCTTCGTAAAAAAAAGAAATATTAAATATCATAAATCTATCCCCTATTTTGTAGACGCTATATCTTTTGCGCAAACCAATCAATATACACTTATTGCGACTTTTTTTTTTTTTTTTTAACCAAAAATATGTTGAATACATATTGGCCTAAAGTGATGACGAAATTAGTTTTTTTTTTTTGTTTTTTTTTTTGTTTTGTTTTTTGGGTTTTTTTTTAATTTTTTTGGGGGGGGATATTTATTATAACAAAAAGTAAAAAATATTGCTGTTTTTTTCAAAATTGTCTATCCTTTTTTTGTTTATAGAGCAAAAAATAAAAATCGCAGGGGTGATCAAATACCACCAAAAGAAAGCTCTATTTGTGGGAAAAAAAGGACATAAATTTTGTTTGGGTGCAACGCCGCACGACCGCGCAATTGTTAGTAAAACCGACGCAGTGCCGTATCGCAAAAAATGGCCCAGTCATTAAAGGGGAAAATCCTTTCGGGGCTGAAGTGGTTAAAGCAATCTACTGAGCTGGTCAGAACCAGCTCTTGAGGGTGTCTATTCCATATTTTCACAGCCCTTAGTGTGAAGAAACCTTTCCGTATTTTGGAGATTAAATCTCTTTTCCTCCAGACATGAAGAGTGCCCCCTTTGTCCTCTGTGATGACCTTAAAGTGAATAACTCAACACCAAGTTCACTATATGGACCACTTATGTATTTATACCTGTAAAACCTATACACCCTAATATCCTCTTCTCAAAAGAGAATAAATTCAGTTCCTCTAATCTATCCTCATAGCTGAGCTCCTCCCTGCCTGTTATCAGTTTGGTTCCCACTCTCACCACTTTTTCCAGTGTGCCGATATCTTTTTTTTTTGTGAACTGGTGCCCAAAACTGAACTGCATATTCTAGATGAGGTTTTACTAATTTGCACAGGGGCAAAATTATATCTTTCTGGAGTCTATACCTCTCTAAATACAAGAAAGGACTTTGCTTGCTTTGTAAACTGCAGCGTGGCTATTATTAAGCTTATGATCTACCAAAACACCCAGATCCTTCTCCACCATTGCCCCCCCCCCCCCCCCAGTATGTATGATGCATGCATATTCTTAGCCCCCAAGTGCATAACTTTACATTTATCAACAATAAACCTCATTTGCCACATAGTTGCCCAATTAAACAGTGCATTGAGGTAGGCTTGTAAGTTTGAGACATGTAAGGAAGTTATTTCACTGAATAGCTTGGTCATCTGCAAACACTGAAATGATACTTGTAATCCCAGACCCTATATCATTTATAAATGTTAATAAGTAAGGGTCCCAATACTGAATTTTGGGGTACACCACTGATGACCTTCGACCAAGGGTCTCCAAACTCTCGAAATAAAGGGCCAGTTTACTGCTCCTCAAACTTTAGGGGGGCCGGACTGTGGCCAGTGGGAGTAGAAAATGCTCTGGCATTGGTGGTAGTCAACCATGTCATAGGATTGGTGTCAGTGGGAGGAATAGTGCCCCATAATTGGTGTCAGTGGGAGAATTTGTTCTCCCATCTCTGGTATGGGTGTGAGGATTAGTACCCTCATTGTTTGTGTCTGTGGGAGTAATAGTCCCCCAAGGGCCAGATAAAGGCAAGCAAAGGGCCACCACCAGCCACAGTTTGGAGATGCCTGCCTTAGATCATTCAGATTTTTTTATCCATTTACAAACTGATCTTTCCAAGCCTGTAGACTTTAACTTACACATTAAATGTGTGTGGGGAACTGTGTCAAACATTCAGAATCAATATGGGAAAGATTGAAGAGTAGACTAACGCAACAAGGAGGACAAGCATAATGCAGTTCACAGATAATTAAAATGTTGGAGACTTAAAGATATTTCCCCAGAACCGGAGAAGTAGAACCTGTGCATCTTACAAACATTGGGTATAATGAGAATAATGTTAGCCCTCCGGAGCAGTGGAGCACCCTTGGCCATAATGGAAATAAGGTATGCAAGCAGCAGAGGTAAGAACCCAGTGCTGCCTTATATGAGAGTGAACCTACAAGGGTGACAATTCAAGGTACTCCTCTGCTACAGGTGGGGCCAAGGGACCTGAACCACCCTTGTAGACTAGCATATAACCATAGTAATTATAATGGCTAAGGGAGTTACCTAAGGGCTAAAGTCTATTTGAGAGGAACGGACTATTCAGGACTGGTCCGGTTCCTCTCTGCAGGGGAGCATTTGAGCCTAGTGGGAAAATAATGATTGGTAGGAGAGCTGGGGAAAGCTGCACAACAAAAAATAACTAAAGGGAGAGGAGGAAAGGCAAGGAGACTCCGATGCTCCCCCAGAACAGGTTAACTAAGACAGTAACATACAGTATATCATGTATTCTACAACCTCAAAATAGAGAGAACAATCCTATTGAACCTACAAATACCATCAATGTAACTAAACCCAGAGTCCATTTGTTGCGTGGAGCCAACAGACCCTAATATTGTTCCTATGGCCTCTGTTGTCATGATCTTCCAAGTGTCTCTGTATGTTACTGAGGAGTAAGCGCTGATCAGTAGTGTGAACCTGAACCCAGTGAATTTCTAAGTTAGTGGACTGAAGTTCCTCCCACCCCTCCCATCTCCGCCCTGTTTGCCAGATGGTGAAAGTAATTTTATTAGGCTTTGGTGTGGCAATTTGTTTGACATCCTATTTTAGTTGATGAATGTCCTCCTTTAGCTGAAGTTTATTGGGGACACTCTTTGAAAGAGGTGTAAGATTGTAAGGTAGAGGAAGACGGCAAGTAATGGGAAGATGTTGCAATGACCAATGTGTGAGTGGCGATATGCAGGCCTATTTGTGCCAAAGAGCGGGTTAAAGTCTGGTGGGTAATGGCAGGTCCCAGGGCTCCTACCCTTTATGGTTCACCTTTTACTATAGCCTCTGGTGTCCTATAAAGCATTTTTACCCAGTTAATAAAACCCAGTCCGAGTTGGGCCACTTCCATGGCTCTCCATAAGTACTGCCACTCAAGGCTGTCAAAGGCCTTGGCGGCGTCCAAAGACAAGACGGCTCTCTCTCTTCCCTCCTCCCTCGTCCGTTGGGACCTGGAGGTTCAGATATACCCGTCTTATATTTGTGCTAGTAGTTCTTCCAGGTATAAGACCTGATTGGTTGGGGTGAATGAGTTTTTGTATGACTTTACTCAGCCTAGCCGCCAAGACCTTTGAAAGTATTTTCATGTCAGAGTTCAATAAGGCTATCGGCCTATATGAGGCAGTATCTAGTGGATCTTTATCCTCCTTATATATTGTAATTATAGTGGATTCCATCATTGATGGGGGGAGTGCTCCCTTTGTCACCGAGCAGTTAAGGACCCTCATCAACTCCATCAACTTCCCATAATGCAGATAAATTTCAACCGGCAGCCCGTCCGGTCCCGGGGATTTCTGTCACGCCATCTCATTCGTAACTCGTTGGCTCTCCTCTAATGTTATAGGCCTATCTAACTCCGTTCTGTCCATCTCATCAAGGGAAGGGACAATCAAGTTCCTAAAAAAGGCATCCATTCCTATCCCAGTCCCCTCCTGGTGAGAGCTGTACAAATCCTGATAGTATTCTCTAAAGTGACCCACTATTTCTGGTGTATATGAGGATACCCGTCCATCACTTGTGGTAATCGTAGGAACCGCAGATGAAGGAGAGTTTGTCCTGACTAATTGTGTCAACATACGTCCCACATTTTCCCCCTCTCCAAAGGCAGTTTGCATCTGGAAGAGATATTTGTTCTCTATCTTTTTGAGCGTCACTAATCAATAGTTCTGTTCCTCTATCCATTTCTTGAACCTGTCAGGTGTCGGGTCTTTAACATATTGTTCTTCCCCTGTTAGTCTCTCCCATTCCTTGGTCTGTTTTTTTAATTTTTGAAATTTGCTGTATCAGTATGCCTCTTAGAAAGACTTTTAGGGCGTCCCATACTATTCCCTCCGAGGCAGTGCCTCTGTTCAAATCAACAAACTCTCTCAAGGACGCCAATACCTCACTTGGATCCCCCCATCAGTTCAATCCAAAAAGGGCTTATCCTCTCCTACTCCCCCTCAAATCCTCATAAATCCAACCACCACCAAACCAACCACAGCAAGAACCAACGAGAAAAGACAAAACAGACAAACAAAACAAAAAACACGCGTAGAGCGAACTCTTCACCACATCCCTTTGGAATAAGGGGTGATGTGCTCATTTTTTCCCCCACCTAACCATCCCCATCCCCCACTCCAAAACCCTTATTTATTCCTACATGTGATATTGTGTGACTTAAATTAAATCATAAAAATATTGTTATTGAAGTTCAGAGATATTGCATTCAAACTATTCTACAGTCTCCTCTTGTAAGTTGTTATCCAGTCCTCCACTCCCACCGGTGTATCAAAAAAGACGGTCTCCCCTAGGGCGTTTACTCGCAGGGTATTACCGTGCATAGTTTATTTTTAGTTGTTGTTGGGACCCTGTGAGCTCTTTCCGGTGATAAATAATTTTTCCCAAATAGGTCTTTAACCACTTGACCACTGGGCACTTAAACCCCCTTCCTAACCAGACCAATTTTCAGCTTTCAGGTTTGATTGACAATTACTCGGTCATACAACACTGTACCCATATGAATTTTTTTTTCCTTTTTTCACACAAATAGAGCTTTCTTTTGGTGGTATTTAATCACCGTTGGGCTTTTTTATTTTTTGCACTATAAAATAAAAAAAAGACTGAAAATTTGGTAAAAAAATTAATTTTTCTTTCTTTCTGTTATAAAATTTAGCAAATTAGTAATTTTTCTTTATAAATTTTGGCCAAAATTTATTCTGCTAAATATCTTTGGTAAAAATATGTACAAATTGGTGTATATTATTTGGTCTTTGTGAAAGTTATAGAGTCCAAAAGCTATGGTGCCAATATCTAAAATTGATCACACCTGAAGTACTGACAACCTATTTCTAAAGAAAATCGAATTTCTTGAGACCCTAACATGCCAGAAAGGTACGAATATCCCACAAATGACCCCCTTTTGGAAAGAAGACATTCCAAGGTATTAGAAAGATGTATGGTGAGTATTTTGAAGTATTTTGGACTTACGTATGCCTTCGCTTCTGCATGCGAGCACACGGAGACAGGGGCGCTTTAAAAATTTTTTTTTTTTTTATTCATTTTACTTTATTTTAGTTTGACACTTTTTTCAAAAAATAATATTTTTTGATCACTTTTATTCCTATTACAAGGAATGTAAACATCCCTTGTAATAGGAACATGACATGACAGTTCCTCTTTACAGTGAGATATGGGGTCAATAAGACCCCACATCTCACTTCTAGGCTGGGAAGCCTGAAATAAAAAAATAAAAAAACGATCCTGACTTCGACCGTAGAGTCGGTAGAAGCACCGGAGGGCGGCGGGAGCGGGGGGACGTCCTCTCTCGCCTCCCGTAAGAACGATCAAGCAGTGGAACAGCCGCTATGATCATTCTTATGGTGTAGGGAATCGCCGGCTGAAAAAGCTGATATCTGAATGATGCCTGTAGCTGCAGGCAACATTCAGATATCCCCGCACAAACTCAAGGACGTCATATGACGGCCGGCGGGCAGGAAGTGGTTAAAACGCATTTTTTTAACACAAAGTTGTCCGTTTATACAATATTTCTAACACATAGCATGTACATACCAAAAATGACACCCCAAAATATATTTTCATGCTCCTGAGTACGGCGATACCACATGCGTGAGACAGCCTGGCCACATACAGAGGCCGAGTATGGCAGAGTATAGCTGGGTATCACCGAGTATTGCAGAGTATGGCTGGGTATCACCGGGTATTGCAGAGTATGGCTGGGTATCACCGAGTATTGCAGAGTATGGCTGGGTATCACCGAGTATTGCAGAGTATGGCGGGGTATTGCAGGGTATGGCGGGGTATGACGGGGTATGGCAGGGTATTGCAGGGTATGAACAGAGAAAAAATAGAGGATAAACAATTGCACTGTCTCTGCTACTGTGTCATTTTCTCGCAGATGAAATAAAAGGAAATCTCTCACCCATCCATGGTTCAGGTATTCCAGTTTGCGGGGGGGGAGATATCACTTGTATCCACGGTGTATCCACCTTCCACTCTGTAACTTTGGAGGGGCTTCGGGGGGTCTCTCACACCTCTGCTGTCGCCCAAGTATCTTCTTCTTGGAAGCTGGGAGGGCGGCAGGGGGCCTCTCCCACCACCGTCACCGTCCACCAGGACACACCCCTGCCAGAAGCCAGGGGGAGGGGTGCTGCACCGAAACTGCCAGTCCCGCCAGCGCCATCACCGCTAGCAGCCGCTGAAGAGGGGACACAGGACTCCCACTCATCACCGCAGGTCAGTGGCCATGGTCCAGGCACTGTGCTGCGGTCTTACCGAGGGTTCGTTATGGCGGGGTCCCTGGATCATGTCTTCCTGTCCACGGCTGTCTCCCGATCTACCCGCAGCTTCCTGAGTCCACCCCCAGCCAGAGGTAGAGCAAGGGGATAATGAGGAGAGGAGTCTCACACTCACGTCCACATCCTGCTTCCGGTCACCCGCCACCTTTGTCCTATTACCACATAGCCGGCACCAGAATTTTGGGCGTCACAAGGCCAAAAATTGGCAATCTCCCGGGCTTGTGCGGGAACCAGGAAAAGTGAAGTGAGATAAAGAAACTATGGAGTCTTCACTACACAGAGCATGTAATTGGGAGGGGAGAGAGTGTGTTATCCAAGTGGATATTGAAGTCAGGTGTAGATGGAGATAGTCCAAGGAACCATCTAAAGCCACATACGAATTCTATCTGAGAGATCTCAAAGCATAATGTCAAGATCACATCCTGGTTGGTTATACTCAGTAGGGATCCAAGCTTCAAAGAGTGTTCACAATGAAGTATTGCACAGGATCTCAGACAAACACCAGATCCACCAGGATCAGTCAGTCAACTACACAGTGTGTCTCTCCACCGTCATGCAAGCTGCCACAGGGGAAATACAAATGACAGTGTAAATACAATTAGTGTGGTCCACACTGGATGCCCAATATTTCAAGGAGTCTGCTACTCACTTCAAAGAGTGAATCGTATGCTTTAGGAACATTTTTGTTTGATGCACAACTTTTTTGACTCCTATTAGCTGCATGTGCATAGCCTCTGCCTCGCACACAGTATGTACACAGTATTGTATCACTTCAGTAGTAGGCCCCATTTTCAACAGGACCACCAACAGTCATGGTAAAATCTGGAATTCAACAATATAGTATCATTTATTACCAGAAAACCCCACAAATACAATAAATGTTTGGCTTCCTTTACAGTAAAAAAAACTCATTAACACTGGACCCCTATTTAAACAGGACCTTCAACAGAAACTGTAATATCTATAAAATAAAACAAGTGTGTTAAAATAGTGTTGTGCCTATGTTCCTAAAATTAATTTACGTTACAGTCAGTTTGCATAGGACTACCAACAGCTGTTGTTAAATTCAAGAAATCAGAATTACAGTATCATTTATTTCCAGAAAAAAAGGGAGTATGTTTCCAGTTTTAATTTATTTGCACTCTAGCAACATTTTGATTAGGACTTTCAACAGCCATTAGGAACTGTTGAAATCAACATTTACAGTATTTATTCACACTCCAAATATTGTAGTGAGTACGTCGTAACTATTATTTCTGCTCTAACCCCATTTTAAAAGGGACCCTCAACAGCCATTTTTTAATTTGTGGAAAGCAACATTACAGTATCATTTATTCCCAGAACAAGGACCCAAATATTGTAGTATGTGAGATTGAAGTTATTTGCACTCACTCTAAAATTTTAATTGGCCCACAAACAGCCATTTTTAACCAGTGGAATGCAACATTATTGTATAATTTATTCTCAGAAAAAAAATGCCTCCAAAATTGTAATGAGCGCGTTCCCAGATTTAATTCATTTGTGCTGAAGCCCCAGTTTAAATAGGATTCTCAAAAGCCATTTGTAACTCTGGAAATCGATGTTGCACTATTATTTATTCCCAGGAAAAACACCCCAGATATTGTAGTGGGTACATTTCCAGTAGTAATGTATTTGCACTCAAGCAATAGTTTCAACTGAACCCCTAACAGCAATATTTTAATTTGTAGAAATGAATATTACATTTTTATTAATTCCCAGAACAAACACTCCAAATATAGTATTGTGCATGCTCCTCAATTTTCCCAATCTTTGCACTCCAGCCTCAATTTGAATATGACCAACAACAGCTATGGGTACCTGCGGAAACCAACATTACAGTTTTATTTTATTTTTGCCGAAAATCCCCCAGTTATTGTAGTGAGCATGTTCTCCGTATTTGTTTGTGCTCAAGCCTCAATTTGAATAGGCATTTGTAACTGTGCAAATCAACATTACAGTAGTATTATTACCCTAAAACCTTTTTAGTGGGACAATTCCCAGTAATTATTTGGACTAAAGCCCTGATATGAACAGGACCCGAAAATGGCTAACAGTTGAAATCCATATTACAGTATCTTTATTGCCTTAAACACTACAAATATTGTAGTGAGTACTGTATGTTCCCAGTATTGGTTTATTTGTGTTTGAGTTTCAGCAAGACCCTCAGCAGCCATTTTTTAAATTGTAGACATTAATATTATAGTATCATGTATTCACAGAACAAGCACCCTAGTTATTGTAGTGAGTCCATCCCCATTATTAATTTATTTGGGCTGAATCTAATTTAAATGGGAGCCTAAACACCTATGTGTAACTGTGGAAATCCACATTACAGCATCATTATTCCCAGAAAAAAAACACCCCAAATATTGTAGTGAGTTTGATTCCAGTATTGGCTTAAGTCCCAATGTAAATAGAATCCCTAATGGCCATTTGTAATTGTGTAAATCAACACTACAGTATCGTATAATCTCAGAACAAACACCTTAAATAATGTAGTGAGTATTCTCCCAGATTTAATTTAGTTGCACTTAAAGTGGATGTAAACCCAATGTCATCCTTTCTAAACTACTGCCATAGGGGTTATCTATAAGGATATACCGTATATACTCGAGTATAAGTCGTTCCGAGTATAAGTCGAGGCCCTAATTTACCACAAAAAAATGGGAAAAACTTATTGACCCGAGTATAAGACGAGGGTGAGAAATGCACAGCTACTGTAAGTGGAAAAGAGGGTCAACAATGCCCATTTGCAGCCTCACTGTGCCCATTTGCATGCCTCACTGTGCCCATTTGCAGCCATAGGTCCCCCGAACTTCACACTTGGTAGTTAAGGGTTCCTAGATGCCCCCTAGCTGCAGCCAAAATTTGGGGTCTCTGAACCCAAAGTGTCCCGAAATGACATTGCTACAGATGGACACAGTTGACCGATTTTGGGGCCCCGTATCTCGGGGCCACTTAGTGCTAGGAACCCCAAATTTGGTGTGCAAACCCAGTGGAACTAGTACAATAAAATATCCAAAGCTGGGATTTCTAAAACCAAGTGGCCCCGAGATACAGGACCCCAAAAATCGGTTCAGAAAATGTCAAGCACTTTTCTGCAGCAGAGAATGACATTTTCCGAACCGATTTTGGGGCCCCGTATCTCAGGGCCACTTAGGAACTCCAGCTTTGGATATGTTGTGGAACCAGGTCCACTGGGTTTGCACACCAAATTTGGGGTTTCTAGCATCAAGTGGCCCTGAGATACGGAGCCCCAAAGTCGGTTCGGAAAATGAAATTTTTTGCTGCAGAAAAGTGCTTGACTCGAGTATAAGTCGAGGGGGCACTTTCAGCACAAAAAAAGGTGCTGAAAAATTCGACTTATACTCGAGTATATACGGTACATGCCTCCTGCATGCATCTTTACCTGTCAAATGTCTCCCCTCTGTCTTTTATGAGACCCGAAAAACTGCAGATTCTGTGGGTGGGTCTGTTGTCTGGAGCTCGGTGGGTGGAGTTGTGATGTCAGTGGACTCCCGCCCACCTCTACACTCCCCTTGTCAATATGCATTTTCTCCTGTGTATTTCTTACACTGCACTTCTGCTATGATCTCTAACAACAAGACAGGAAAGTAACCACATGACTTTAGCATGCCAAATCATGCTGAGGTGTGGAACAGCCAATCCTTGCAGAGCTGCTGAAGAAAGGAGTGGGGGTGGGAATAAAAAAATAATGCATGTCTTAGGCTAGTGCACAAGATATGTAAAACACCTGTCACTCACAGCAAGGGGGAGGATTTGACAAAGTTTTTCTCTGTTTGTCAAGTTTTATCTCACTGAACAATAAAAGAGGATTGCTCAGAGCTGGAATAACTCTTTGTGGCAAGTCTGGGCTCAAATGATAGGAAATCTTATACTCTACATTATGACATCAAAAAAAAAAAAAAAAAAAATTGGGTTTACATCCACTTTAAGCCTCAATTTGAATAGGATCCCCACAGCCATTTCTACCTGTGGAAGTTGCGTATTCTAGAAAAAATATTGTGGCGACTTCATTCCCAGTATTAATGTATTTGGTCTCAAGTTAAACCGCTGTATGGTCTGGAGCACCATGCAGCTCAGTTTCAGGGTCTTGACAATCTTATAGCCTAGGCCATCTTTATGTAGAGTAACAATTTTTTTTTTTTTTAGATTCTCAGCATTCTTTGCCATGAGGTGTTGAACCGTAAAAGGGCTGCATTTGCTGACCACCTGAAACGTGCTAATTATCTGACTGTTATGCAGACTCTTTGATCCCAGTACTTTATTGTTGATGTGGTACAATTATGGAAACTAGGATATCTTATTTGTATAGGACACTGGGTTATTGACCGGTACCTTCTGGTGATTGAACACTGGCAAGCTTTTGAGAATATATGCCCTGGACCCCCCCCCCTCAAAACCCCACTTCACTTCATGAGTCCTCAGCTTTTGCTAGTGTGTTAAGGTGATGGACGTCTTCTCCTTCACACAGAAACACTCTTTGATTAACTAGTGTGTTGTTTTTCTTCAATCGGCCCCTCAATCAGCTCTTCATTGTCTTCCAATATGACAATAGAAGCAGTGCATCCAGATCAATGTAACTTCAGTAAAATCTTGGGAGCTGTACCCAGACAGCCTGTAATGTTGCTTTGGGCACTGGATCCTTCGTGGGCACTCACTCCCCCCCTTCTTGTCAGGCTAGAGCATATAACAGGTAACAGTTCAGGTGTTCTGATTATGCAAAGAGTTCAAAGAACAAGAGCACATACCATGAGCAGGTCTGAGCAGAGCAGGTCAGCTGGGAATTGTAGTTCACCGCTGTAGATGTAGGTAGATGTTTGCTGGACCTTGTAGTTCACCGCTGCAGATGAGGATTGGTGGTGTCTGGTGTTTGTAGTTCACCGCTGCAGGTGGAGGATAGATGTCTGGTGCTTGTAGTTCACCGCTGCAGATGAAAGTACTAGTGGTATCAGGCAAAAACGTAGTCTAGGCAAGCTGGGTCATACACAGGAAGATCAGTGTCCAAACGGTACCGAATCGGAAGCAAGCAAACAGGGTCAAACGAGCCGGGTCATACACGAAATACACAGAGCAGAGCAGATATCAACTGGATCAAACACAAGGTAAACTCTAACATGAGCAATGATTGAATGCTGATGCAAGTTATTTAAAGGTGAGCTGGCCAATCATTGTTGTTTCCCAGGTAAAGGCTGTGTCAGGTGAGTTGTGCTGGGTCCTAAAGGGATCCTAGTACTGACAGTACCCCCCCTTTCTCGAGGGGTTGCTCCTGCACCCCCAGGCTTACTTGGATAACGAAGATGAAACTTCTTCTTAAGTCGGTCAGCATGAAGATCACGAGCTGGGACCCAAGATCGATCCTCTGGGCCGAAACCTTTCCAATGAACGAGATATTGTAAGGAATTGCGCACTCGTCTGGAATCAAGAATAAATGCCACTTCATATTCCTGACTGTCCAACACATCCACAGGTTCTGGTTCATTTACTTGGAGGCTGGAATGAACAGGTTTCAACAATGAAACATGAAAGACATTTGGAATGCGCATGGATGGGGGGAGTTTTAATCTATAGGATACAGGATTAACAATCTCCGAAATTTCATAGAGCCCGATGAATTTTGGGCCAAGTTTTTTAGATGGAACATGCAGGGACAGATTCCTGGATGATAGCCACACTTTGTCACCAACTTTATATCCTGGTGCCTTTGAGCGCCTCTTGTCCGCCATTTTCTTAAAAGCCAGCACAGAGCGAGAAATAGCATGATTAACATCGGACCAGATTTTGGAGAAATTTTCTATTGTGGTGTTGGCATCTGGCACATCAGAGGGTGGAAGATCAAAGGAGCACACACGAGGATGCAACCCGTAAACACAGAAGAAAGGAGAGGTCCCTGTAGATGTGCTGGCACAGTTATTAAAGGCAAACTCTGCCCATGGCAGGACGTTGACCCACTCCACCTCATCATTGGCCATCAGACAACGTACCATCTTCTCTAGAGTCTGATTAGTCCTTTCTGTTTGGCCGTTTGTCTCAGGATGATATGCTGAAGAATATGATAACTTAATCCCCAGCTGAGAGCAAAGGGCCTTCCAAAACTGGGCTGTAAACTGAGAGCCACGGTCTGAGAGAATGTTGATTGGTGCCCCATGGAGCCTGAAAACATGTTTAATGAATAAAGATGCCAGTTCTTTAGCAGATGGAAGTTTCGGAAGCGGAACAAAGTGGGCCATTTTACTGAACCTGTCTACCACCACCCAGATCGTGGAACATCCCTGGGACGGAGGCAAGTCAGTGATAAAGTCCATAGATAAATGGGTCCAGGGACAGGTAGGTATTGGTAGAGGACGTAGGAGACCAGGTGGCTTAGAGGTACTGCTCTTGCTTCTGGCACAAACTTCACAGGCCTGGACGAAGGCTAACACATCCTGCCTAATCGATGGCCACCAGAGGTTGCGAGAGATAATCTCAAAAGTTTGTCTAAACCCCGGATGTGCTGCAGGTTTTGATGCATGTACCTGCTGCAATACCTGGAAACGAAGAGCCAGGGGCACAAAAAGCATACTGGAGGGAGGGGCTTCAGCCTGTGCAGGTAACAAGGCCTCAGAGATGTCAGTCTGGGTGAAAGCCAAAATCCTATCCTCAGAGATAATGGGTTGTGGAGGAAGCGGAGGAGGAGACTCTGAAAGAAAGCTGCGAGACAAGGCGTCAGCCTTAATGTTTCTTGGTCCTGGTAAATATGAAATTGTGAAGTCAAATCTGGAGAAGAACAATGACCACCTGGCTTGACGTGAGTTCAGTCTTTTAGCAGAACGGATGTATTCAAGGTTTTTGTGGTCAGTCAGAACTATGAATGGACAGCGAGCTCCATCCAGCCAATGTCTCCATTCCTCCAAAGCGAGCTTTATGGCTAGAAGTTCTCTGTTGCCTATATCATAATTGCGCTCTGCTGGGGAATATTTCCGAGACAAGAAGGCACAGGGGTGGATGGCGGCATTTACAGGATCCTTTTGTGACAAAAGCGCCCCCACCCCTACTTCAGATGCATCTACCTCCACAATAAAAGGTAGCTCAGGAACAGGATGGCGTAGGATTGGTGCAGAGGTAAAGGCTTTCTTTAACTGAGTGAAGGCTGGCTGGGCTTCAGTAGTCCATTTAAAGGTAGTTGGAGTCTTCCTTGTGAGAGAGGTGATGGGATGTGCAATGGTGGCAAAGTTCTTAATGAATTTTCGATAGAAATTTGCAAAGCCCAGGAAGCGCTGAACTGCCTTCAGGTCTGAAGGTGGTGCCCAGTCTAAAATGGCTTGAATCTTGGCTGGATCCATGGTGAGGCCTGTGTCAGAAATTGGGTAGCCTAGGAAAGGTACTTGTTTAACATGGAATGAACATTTCTCAGGCTTTACAAAAAGGGAGTGAGTCTTTAATCGGGCCAATACTGAGCAGACATGTTTCTGATGTGTTTCAAGATTGGGAGAATATATCAAAATTTCGTCTAAATATACAAGCATGAAGCGACCCAACATGTCACGGAAAATGTCATTCATAAAGTTCTGAAAGACAGCTGGTGCATTTCTGAGACCGAAAGGCATGACAAGACATTCATAATGACCATCCTTGGTGTTAAAGGCTGTCTTCCACTCGTCGCATGCACGTATGCGCACCAGATTATAGGCTCCCCTTAAGTCCAGTTTGGAGAAGATTTTGGCTCCCTGGATTTGAGAGAACAATTCTGTGATGAGAGGAAGAGGATACCGATTGGGAACAGTTATTTTATTTAGACCTCTGTAATCAACACAAAGTCTCAGTCCCCCATCCTTCTTTGGGACAAAGAAGCATCCTGCTCCTTCGGGAGAAGTGGAGGGACGGATGAAACCCTTAGCTAGGTTTTCCTGTATGTATTCTTGCAAGGCAAGATTCTCTGGCTCAGACAGTGGAAAGACTCTCCCTCGAGGAGGTGTAGTGTCAGGCAAGAGGTCAATGGAACAATCATAACTGCGATGAGGTGGTAAAGTGTCAGCAATCCCTTTAGAAAACACATCCCAAAAGTCCTTATAACAAAGTGGAATCTGTTCCATTCCCACTTGACAGGTAGCCAGTCGAACAGGGTGCTGGATGCAGTTCTTTTTACACTGATTGGACCAAGCCAGAATATTTCCTGTTCGCCAGTCAATTACAGGATTGGGCTTCTGAAGCCAAGGAAGGCCTAGGATCAAAGGAGTGGATGGAGAGTCAATGACAAGACATGAAGTCTTCTCCCAATGCAAAGCCCCCAATTGTAACTGGAAAGGCTTGGTGACTTGGACCACTAGATCTTGTGAGAGAGGATGATTATCCACGGAAATCAGGCGGACTGGGCAATCTAGAGCATGAGTTTCCAAGGACAAAGAGGTAATCAGAGTCTTATCAATAAAATTCTCAGCGGCTCCAGAATCTACCAAGGCCAGCAGTTCATGAGCCCCTGTCCCAAACTGAATGACAGCGGGTAAAAGAATACGATTGTCCCCCTGGGGAGATGAGAGCAGACCTAAGGTAACCTCCCCGCAATTACCTAGGTCCTGGAGTTTCCCGGACGTGTAGGGCACGAACGAAGCATATGACCCTTGAGGCCACAATACAAGCAGAGTCCCATGTTATGCCGGCGCGTGTGTTCCTGGGCAGATAACCGGGTGGAGCCTAACTGCATGGGTTCTTCCTCAGATTTGGCACTGGAGGTGGAATAGTCAGGCGGCAAGGGAGGTATATGGTTTGCCACAGCTGTAGTTTGTTCTCGTCTCCTCTCTCGCTGGCGGCGATCAATTCTAATGGCTAGACACATAGCCTCCTCCAGTGAGGCTGGGTAGGAGAAGTTGACCAGAGCATCCTTAATTGCATCTGAAAGGCCCATTCTAAACTGGCTGCGGAGTGCTGCATCATTCCAGCCAGATTCCGGGGCCCACCTGCGAAACTCTGAGCAATACATTTCAGCTGTGGTAGCTCCTTGCTTTAAGTTACGCAGGGTTGATTCTGCAGTAGCAGCACGGTCTGGATCATCATAAAGCAACCCTAGGGCTTCAAAGAAGGCTTCTACTGTTAGCAAGGCTGGATGGTTTGGTTCCAGGTTAAAGGCCCAAGCCTGGGGGTCACCCTGTAGTAGAGAGATAATGATTTGAACCCTCTGAGTCTCAGGGCCAGACGAGGATGGCCTTAACTTGAAATATAATTTGCAGCTGTTTTTAAAGTTGCAAAACCCTTTACAGTCACCAGAAAACCGGTCAGGCAAAGGAATTTTTGGTTCAGATGGAGTTTTTGTAGCAGTGGTAATAGAAGGAGATTGCACCTTGGTGAGCTCTGTGGCCATTTCCTGAACTTGATGGGATAAGCGGCAAAGTTCCTGTGCAAACAACTGAGCCTGCTCAGGATCCATGATAGGTTTCCTTTATTATGTATGGCTCGTGTTAATGTCAGGCTAGAGCATATAACAGGTAACAGTTCAGGTGTTCTGATTATGCAAAGAGTTCAAAGAACAAGAGCACATACCATGAGCAGGTCTGAGCAGAGCAGGTCAGCTGGGACTTGTAGTTCACCGCTGTAGATGTAGGTAGATGTTTGCTGGACCTTGTAGTTCACCGCTGCAGATGAGGATTGATGGTGTCTGGTGTTTGTAGTTCACCGCTGCAGGTGGAGGATAGATGTCTGGTGCTTGTAGTTCACCGCTCCAGATGAAAGTACTAGTGGTATCAGGCAAAAACGTAGTCTAGGCAAGCTGGGTCATACACAGGAAGATCAGAGTCCAAACGGTACAGAATCGGAAGCAAGCAAACCAGGTCAAACGAGCCGGGTCATACACGAAATACACAGAGCAGATATCAACTGGATCAAACACAAAGTAAACTCTAACACGAGCAATGATTGAATGCTGATGCAAGTTATTTAAAGGTGAGCTGGCCAATCATTGTTGTTTCCCAGGTAAAGGCTGTGTCAGGTGAGTTGTGCTGGGTCCTAAAGGGATCCTAGTACTGACACTTCTCAGGAGCCTCTACCTCTTTAAAATGCAGAGCACCTCAATGCTCTCCCTAGACTTCAACTTCAAAGCCTATGCTCAGCCCTTCCTTTTGGCACAAAACCTGGCCTACAAAGCTCACAAAGTCCTCCCCAAAGCCTTCTCCTCCATGAAGGGGCACCCTCGCTCTTAAGAGTGGGGGGATGTCTGTTACAGTTTGCCTAGCTCTGACTAATAGACCTCCAGACCTTTCAGACTGTGGCTTCAATCAGTGGTTTCAAAGGGGTACAAAATAGTTCAAAAATCTACCCCCTCATTTCTTTCTTCTCTCAAATCAACCAAAATCTGCCTAAGGACTGTCAAATTTGCAAAATGCCCTGAACCATATCTTGACCCTGGCAGTAGCTGTGGCATTATTTCCACAAGATAGGTCCAAAGGATTCTATTCAAGCCTTTTTACAGGGCCAAAACATAACAGGGGTATTAGTCCTATCCTCGACTTCAAATCCTTAAACAAATACCTTCAAATTCCAAAATTTCACATTGAATCCTCAAGGTGAGTTATTGCTCCTCTGAGACAAGTACTCGGCATTCTTAGCCATCAAAGATGCTTATCAGCATATTCCCATTAATCTACCTCATCAGGTTTCTAAGCTTTGCAGTAGAAGATAATCACTTCCAATTTGCCATTCTGCCATTTGGCCTATCCTCTGCTCCCAGAATTTTCACAAATATATTTGTACTTCTTCTTCTTACCCTTCTCAGAACTCAGGACTTCCAGGGCGTAGGTTATCTAGATCAGTGTTTCTCAACCTTTTTTTAATCACAGTGCCCTTTAAAAAAAATATCAGTCTTAAGTCTCCCCAATCTAAGCACTTGGTTCACATGTGAATTTTGGGAATGGTTAACCAACTTCCCCTTTAGCTGCAGAGGTGGCGACTGGGGTCGACAGATTAGACAGATTATACTCCTTGCTGCATTTTTGCCAGACACAACCATGTGTGTGAGATATATATAACCAGTGTCAAGGATGCATCCATTAAAAAAAATTGAATTTTAGAATAAATTTTGTATACATAATAAATTGTCTTAAAACATTTACAGGTTCCCTTTAACAAATTACCCTGACTTTACCTTCAAAGATTGTTCTTGGCATTGTCAACAAACTGTTAAACGTTGGCTTTAGTCTTTGCTTTAGTGAGTTGAATCACACCTAAAAGGACTCTGCAACGTTTTATGACTAAAGAACCTGTGCTCTTATCGTAAGTGGATCAAAAAGGTGGCTATCGTCATATTGTAGATAAGATGTGACAAATCATTTGACTTCTGAACTCTTTTCACTAGTTGATTATAGGGAGATTCATAATAAGATTATTAACATCAGCAGTTTTTGCACTGTATATTACATAGTTTTAGTGACCCCATGACATTTGTTGTGCTGACAGTATCATCTTTTGAACCTTTTCTTTCACTGAATGTCAGACTCTCAACTCTAAAGCTACATGCACACTGGGATTTTCTGCCCCTTTGCATCCAATCCCAAGTGTTTTTGTGCATCCAAGAAGCACAGATGCGGAGTCCAGCCCCTCTGCCTGCAGGCTGTAAAAGACCATGAGGCTGAAATATTTTGCCGATGGCCAATGTACCAAGAACTCGCATTTAGAGCCTTATGTGTTCAGGGATGTATGCCTGGAATGCCCTAGATACCTTAATAAAAGCCTAGTGTGCATGTGACCAAACCATAAAATGTGCTGTAGACAAGGGGGCTACGTCTTACCGACATACTGTAAAATGAACCTGTACTTGGTTTTCCCTTTTTAAAAATAACACTCCTGCTTAGAGCAGACACTGACGTCATGGTATTGCCATTTTTAGCCAGAAAAGCCCCATGTTGGCCCCTCTCACATTACTTTTCACTTTGTAACTGATATCTGCCTTTTTAAAAAGTATTTATTTCAAATATTTATATAATACCAGCATAATAAACAGTGCTTCAAAGATCCAGTCACATCAGTCTCCAGTTCCTGAAAAGCTTATTCTCTAATGTGCCATCCAAATATTGGTGGCAGTTTGGGAAGCTGTCAATCAATATAGCAGAGTGTTTTTGGATGAAGGATTAAAACCCACACAACAGTGAAAAAAATGTAATCTACACGCAAATATCTAAGGAAAGATTTGAACCCAAGACCCAGAACTTCAAAGCAAGTGTTCTAACCTTCATTTGACTTTGTGCTGTCCCAGGTCCCATTAGGAGTGCCCATTCTAGTCATGGAGGTAAAGCCTAAAGTGATTGTAAAGGCAGAAGGACTTTTATCCTAATGCATTCTATGTAAACCCGATTCATGAAATTTGAGCTGGGCGCACATTTCTGCAGTATTTTTTTTTTATCTCTCTTTAAAGCGCTATGTCCCATAGCTTTGTCCTGCTCTGTTCTTCTGTTATCAGCCTGATAACTTTTGACAAGCTTTCCAAGACGGAAGATAGAAGTGTGTGTCGGGGGAGGTTGCTATAAATTAGCACACTGCTAAACTATACACAGGCATGCTCTGCATGTGTGGGGACAGGGCGTGTGCCTTTTTCCTCTAATCGGCTGTCTCAGTGTCTAGCGATAATCCACTCCAAAGATGCATTCATAGGAAGTAAAAAATCTAACAGGATGTGCACTTTCTAAACAGTATATAAAGGTGAAGACAGCAGATATACATGTAAAACTTATGTGCAGAGATTTGTTTAATCTCTGTGTATCATCTGAGGCTGTTCACTTCACTGGGTATATGTGAGGGTTTACATCCACTTAAAGTTAAAAAAAAGCCTTCTGTGTGCAGCGGCCCCCCTCAGCCAGTCTAATGCTTACCTGAGGTCCCTCTAGATCCAGCGATGTTGCAGGAGTGTCTCAGCTGCCCAGGACACCCCTCCTCATTGCCTGAGACAGCAGCGCTGCACCATTGGCTCCCGCTGCTGTCAGTCAGCCAATAAGGAGAGAAAGGGGGCCGGGCCGCCACTCCGTGTCTGAATACACAGGGAGCTGTGGCTCGTCTTGGGTGTCCCCATAGCAAGCTGCTTAATGTGGGGGCACTCAACAGGAGCACCGGAGAGGGACTTCAGAAGAGGAGGACCTGAAACCATTACACATTGCAGTTAACTATAGCATGTTTATTATTTTTAACTAAAAAAAAATAAAGGAGTCTTCACAATCGCCTTACTCTGGCCGTTCACTAGTGGAAGTTCATTGGAAAATGTTCTTTTTAAGGTTTGTTTGACTTTCTAATGGTTAGTGGTATCAAATCCATGCTCATTTTCGACCGCAGTGCCAACCAAAGAAATTCAAAGGAGAAGGATGGAACTTTTTTCTTAAGTGAATACATTTCTAATAGTGAATGTTGTTTTTGTTCAGGAAAGTTAGTTCACTGCAAAAGCAAATGTATTCCTTTTTGGGTAACAAGCATAAAGGAAGAAAATTAAACATACTGTATGTGGCTAAACTCTAGTATACAATCAAATCAATAAAAAAATACAAAAAAATACAAAATAAAGGCACCCTCAGCATTCCAGATTTACAAGGAATGCAACATGAAATGCAAGGGTGAATTTGAGACTATTAGAGATCAAGTTGCTACAGCACGTAAAAGAAACCTCCACTTTTGTTCTCAAATATATCAGTAAAAAGTATAAAGGTTATACAGTAGCAGATAAGCTATAAAATAAACACGCAGGAAGCAGTTTCAAAATGATAGCGAAAAAAGCAGATTTATTTATTTTTTGAATCAGGAAAAGGTTTGAGAAAAATCAGCAAACCATGTAAGAAAATCAAAGAAAAAAAAAAAACATTCCAGAGAGTCCATACTCTTTACGTTGTATCGGCAAAGAAAGAGTACATAGCAACTTCATGACACTTACATGAGCAAGAGACCGCTATAATCATTCATTTCACGTGACATTTGATTCCATCTTCCCTTATGCTGCTAGTATGCAAGTGAAGGCGCAGAGAACTGGAGATACCAGTAATAACAACAATAATAAAAACAGGGGAATGGGGGAAAGACTGAAATTTTCCAGTTTTATAATAAATCAATGGATAAATAGTGTCCACATGTATATGTCCATAAAGAGAACAAATGTGTATCACATTAACACATATGGGGCATGATCTCACAGTCATGTAAAAATAAGGGGTTCAAGGATCCAACTAATAATAAGTCCACGAGCAGGGCTGCCTTCATCAAGAAGCGAAACCACATTCCAATCCTAAGGAGAAACAGAAGAGAGAGGCGCCTCTGGGTGTAGACTAAAAACAAGTTTTATTCATAAAAAGATAATGATGATCAAACTCACATGTTGAAGGTCATCAATAGGCATGAAATAGTAATCAAATACTGAAGAGGACATCATCCATCAAAAGTTCAAGTCAGTCAAAAACAGCTCCTGGCGGGGGGCTCTGCCTGTGTGTGAGGAGAGGTACCGCTGAGATGTAAGGCCGGCCGCAGCGGTGACAAGTCACAAAACCAGGTGAAGAGCATGGAAGGACGTAAACATCCGGCGAGGAGTGATGACGTCATGAATCGCGCGACGCGTTGCAGGGCGTACGGGCTGTGGTGACGTGACAGCCGCGCCCCTTCATCAGGCTAGAGATGGATGGGATAGGGCGGCTTAAGAAGTGGGAGGGAAAACCAGAGCAGGAAGTGTTATGATTGGTGTGGATAGAAGAGGGGAGGGACGGGACCGGGACTGCAGGAAGTGGTCAGAGAAACGAACAAAAGTGTCAGCAGTGAAGTGTTTGGTAAGAGAGCAAAACAATGATCAGGGGGCAATTATATGAAAGGAAAAGAAAAAAGAAGAAATAAGAAATAATGTAAGAATAGAAGGTGCAATTAATACAGAGGTTGTGTGGCTGGGAGAGGACTGTAATATATGAATGTATATAAATAAAAATACATATAATTAAATACATCATATAAAAAATGGTATATGGCTGGGAAAAAAAATAATAAAAAAATAATAAAAATAATAATAATAATAATAATAATAAAAGAAAAATGAATGAAAAATAAATAAAAAATAAATAAAAATGTAAATGGTAGAAAAAAATAAAATAAAAATACTAATAATAAAAAAATAATAAATAATAAATAATAAATAGTAAGTGATGATGATGATAATGTATGAAAATATAAATTATGCAATGGGGAGAGGCAAGTATATGTAAAAGGTGGATATCTGTTGATATAAAAGAGTACATGGATATATGGATATAATGAGTCTATGGAGGGGGGGGGAGAAGGAAAAAAGGCAACACATATATATGTATAGATATATATGTCCATGCATATGAAAAATAATTATAATGTGAAGAATAATTATGATGGAACTTGAGAGGAGGGGGGGAAGGGAGAGGAGGGAGGGAGGGAGAGGAGGGGGGGGGGGGAGAAGAGAGAAGGAGATGGGCATGTATCTCTCCATCACACACAAAAACAGGCCTTATATAAAAACACACACAATTGATTCACAATTAGTTAAAAGAAGAAAGAGAAAAATCTACTTATCATTAAATCGATGATAATTAATGAAAGTTCTTATAAAAAATTATTGTTAGAAATTATTATTGTTATTGCATATGTGTGTGTATGTATGCGCACGCGGGGTTGCGCACGCACACAGCACACGCAGACGCAAAATATTGGCACAGAACCTAAAAAGGGCTGAAAATCAAGTAAAAAAGCAAAAAACAAACTTATTAAAAGGAATATGTGTATAAAAAGTTTTAGAGGATAGTGGAGATCTCTATACTTTCGTTTATTCCTCCTGGCGAAAGAGCGTCTAAGGTGTATATCCAAAAAGTTTCTTGGGAACAAAGCTTCTTGAATCTTTCAGCGGGAGACAGGGATCTGGGAATTTGCTCAATTACCCATACCCTGAGTCCCACTGTCGAGCTCTGGTGGGCCACCGCAAAGTGTCTAGGGACACTATGTGGATCGGTGCCACCTTCAATTAGCCTTCTGTGCTCACTGAACCTCTGTCTGAGAGCCCTGATGGTACGGCCTACGTAGATCAGTCCGCATGGGCAACTCAGACCATAGACTACGAAGTCTGATGAGCAGTTGAAGAAGTCTTTTAACATATAGGTTTTACCTTTAGTAACAAAAGACTTCTGACCATGATGGACGAAATGGCAAGTTTTGCACAAGGCCTTGCGGCACTGATACATACCCACCAGGGGTATAAGTGTAGGTGCAGCAGGAGAAGGTACAGTGGTTTTGAATTTGCTGGGAGCAATTTTACTCTTGAGGTTAGGGGCCCTACGGTATGTGACTTTGGGATGTGAAGGTAATACGGCTGAGAGGTGGGGATCCTGTTGTAAGATATCCCAATGTTTAGATAGAATTTTTTCCATGTGTTTAAATTTGTGGTGAAAGGTGGTTACAAATCTGCTGGAACAGTCTTTAGGAGATGTACTGTCTCTGGGGGGTTTGCCATGAAGGTAGTAATTGTAGGCTTCATCAACCAAGGACTCTGGGTATTGTTTATCCAGAAATTTCCTTTTAAGATTAACACTAAGTGTAGTGTAATCCGAATCTTTTGTGCAATTTTGTCGAAGACGACAAAACTGCCCTTTCGGGATATTGGTGATCCACTTTGGAAAATGGCAACTGTTGTAGTCCAAATACGAGTTGCCTGCAGTAGGCTTGGTGTAGTTCTTTGAGGTGATAACTGAACCTTCGTGACCCAATTCTAAATCCAAAAAGGCTATGGTAGCACAGTCTGTGACAGATGTGAATGAAAGTCCATAAGGATTATCATTGCAGTGTTTCACAAAAGGAGTAATGAGCTCGGAGTCACCATCCCAGATGATGATCAGATCATCAATGTACCTACCAAAGGACACTATATTGGCTGCAAAGGGATTATGATTATGAATGTATTCGTTTTCCCAAAAGCCCATAGCTAAATTGGCGTAGGACGGAGCAAAGTTAGCTCCCATCGCCGTACCCTGTATTTGTTGATAAAAATCTCCATTAAAAGTAAAATAATTATGCGTCAGGCAGAACTCTGTGGCCTCTATGATAAATCTGGCCTGACGCATATTCATTAGAGGATCCGTAGATAAAAATTGCTCCAAAGCCATCAATCCGAACTGGTGTGGGATAGAGGTATACAGAGAGCATACATCGAGTGAAAGCCATACATAAGAGGACTCCCATCTATAAGAAGACAGGAGTTCTAAGAGATGCGTTCCATCACGTATGTATGACTGTAAAGATGAAACTATAGGCTGTAAGAATTGGTCTATGTACAAGCTGAAACCTGTGGTGACGCTGTCCATCGCTGCTACAATAGGTCTGCCGGGAGGGTCTACTAGGCTCTTATGGATCTTGGGTAGATAATAAAAATAAGGGATTTGGTAGAAAGATTTCCGCAAGAATGAGCTTTCTGCTTTCGTGATGATATCTTCTTTCAGAGCAGTGTTTATAAGAGTATCAGCCTCCAGTGCAAATTCTGCAGTGGGGTCTTTCTTAAGCTTAGCATAAGTAGCTCTATCTGAAAGGAGTCGATATGATTCCTTTAGGTAGTCAGACCTATTGAGCAGCACTATACCACCCCCCTTGTCAGCTGACTTGATCACCAAGTCTTTGGCAAGAGTAAGGTGGTTCAGCGCTGTGATTTCAGAAGGTGAGAGGTTATGAGCTTTAGATGTATGATTGCACATTTTTATTAAATCAGCATAGACCACTCTCTCTAGAAACTCTCTATATATGGACCTTTGGATTGAGTGGGAAAAAAGATGGACTTAGGTTTTAATGTGGACCGTATGATCGGCGGAGATGTGGCTAGATGTTGGGTAAGCATTAGTGATGTGAATTCATCACAGTCAAAACTACCCAAATCCTCAATATTGTGGTCAGGTACCTCTATACTGAGATCTGATGAAATAGTGGGGGGTATAGTAGAAGTCTGAATAATAGATACGCCATCTGTATTCTGATCTTTAAGTAATTTTATTTGAAAATGTCTTTTCAAAGTTAATTTGCATATATAGCTGTTTAAATCCTTAAAGAGGACAAAGGGATTAGGTTTGTTAACCGGGGCAAAATTCAGTCCGCGATTAAGAAGAGAACTGTCAGCAGGGGACAAGGTGTGAGAGGATAAGTTAAAAATCTTTACCGTTTTGGGTGTTTCAGTGTGTTGACCTGTTTTTCTAGTTCGTCCTCCTTTGCAGCCTCTTCTGTGAGCTTTCTTTTTCTTGATATGGAGGCCGGAGGAGGACTGAACGCTAAAAAAGGGGAGGTGGAACTAATCGCTGCAGGAGCATTGTGAGTGTTCGATGACGGGGTGTTAAAAGATGGTGGGTTTTCTATCAGGGGTACTGTGGGTTCTGTAGGCCTGAGGTTGAGAATGGCTGGATGATTGATATGTTTAGAACTGGTGGGGATGGTGGTGGAGATCTCAGCAACATTAGTACAGATAGGAGGACCATCTCTGGGGACATGGGATGTAGAAGTGAGTGAGGAATTGCGGGGAGTGCTGGATCTATTATAAAATTGGTTGAGAGCATTGATCAATTCCAGATTCTTATTTTTGTGTTTATAGGAGACCTGTTTATTTGGTGTTTTAGACGAATGTTTGGTAATATTGGGCAATCTGGGAGCACGTGAAGTGCGGGAAGAAGAATGGATCAAGGGATTCTCAAGCTGTCTAACAGGAATAACAGCATCATATGGTTTGATATCCAGCAGGGAAGGAATGGAGGGATTAGAAAGTGCCTGATCACATCCGATCTGTTCAGATGAATGTGAGGTAGTCATACTGGGTATAGGTTTGTTCTTTTTATTCCATGAGAAAACCTTATTGGAGTTGTAATCCTCCAAATCACGTTTAAATTTCCCCATCTTGACATCAATAAAAGCATCCTCATCTTTTTTAGTTTTCTCCTTCAGTATCTCAAGCCATGATGGTGGAATATGGACTTGGAAACTGGCAATATCTTTGATAATAGCTTGAACTTGCTGAGTAAGGGTATTGAGCTTATGGGCTCTATGGGAAATCAGTATTCCCATCCATTTAGTCGTGCAGAATTCTGCAATATTGGCCCATTCTCTCGTCTGATCTGTGCTAAAACCACTGGGGCAATCTTTGGTTACTCGTAATCCCCTAGGTGAGATTTTCACATCAATATATTGCTGTAAAAAGAATTTGTCCCACCACTGGAAATTGGTAGTGTGGATTACTCTTTCGAGTTGTTTAAATTTGCCACACAAACTGTGGCGTGTTTTACCTGAAAGTTTTACAGTATCTGAAAAAGTAATAGGGGAAAGTAAGGTATACATTTGTTCAAGGGTCGCATACCTGTTGCTTGTAATGGCAGAAACAATATCCATGATTATATATGGTCAGACACCGTAAACAAGTAAAATAAATAAATGAATGGAAAAAAGAGGAAAAAGAAGGAAAGAGAAAAGAATAATAGTAAAGTTAGAATAGGGAAAAAAAGGAAAGGGGGGGGGGGGAGAGGAAGAAAAGAGGGGAGAAAGGGAGGGGAAATGATGGGGGGAAAAAGGAAGGAACGGCTGGAGCGATATGAAAGTTGTTGTAATTATATGATAACCAGTATGCAGCACAGGCGGTTTCAAAAAATTACAGTATGCAAGTGAAGGCGCAGAGAACTGGAGATACCAGTAATAACAACAATAATAAAAACAGGGGAATGGGGGAAAGACTGAAATTTTCCAGTTTTATAATAAATCAATGGATAAATAGTGTCCACATGTATATGTCCATAAAGAGAACAAATGTGTATCACATTAACACATATGGGGCATGATCTCACAGTCATGTAAAAATAAGGGGTTCAAGGATCCAAATAATAATAAGTCCACGAGCAGACAGAGGTTCGGTGAGCACAGAAGGCTAATTGAAGGTGGCACCGATCCACATAGTGTCCCTAGACACTTTGCGGTGGCCCACCAGAGCTCGACAGTGGGACTCAGGGTATGGGTAATTGAGCAAATTCCCAGATCCCTGTCTCCCGCTGAAAGATTCAAGAAGCTTTGTTCCCAAGAAACTTTTTGGATATACACCTTAGACGCCCTTTCGCCAGGAGGAATTAACGAAAGTATAGAGATCTCCACTATCCTCTAAAACTTTTTATACACATATTCCTTTTAATAAGTTTGTTTTTTGCTTTTTTACTTGATTTTCAGCCCTTTTTAGGTTCTGTGCTAATATTTTGCGTCTGCGTGTGCTGTGTGCGTGCGCAACCCCGCGTGCGCATACATACACACACATATGCAATAACAATAATAATTTCTAACAATAATTTTTTATAAGAACTTTCATTAATTATCATCGATTTAATGATAAGTAGATTTTTCTCTTTCTTCTTTTAACTAATTGTGAATCAATTGTGTGTGTTTTTATATAAGGCCTGTTTTTGTGTGTGATGGAGAGATACATGCCCATCTCCTTCTCTCTTCCCCCCCCCCCTCCTCTCCCCCCCCCCTCCTCTCCCTCCCTCCCCCCTCCTCTCCCTCCCTCCTCTCCCTTCCCCCCCCTCCTCTCAAGTTCCATCATAATTATTCTTCACATTATAATTATTTTTCATATGCAAGGACATATATATCTATACATATATATGTGTTGCCTTTTTTCCTTCTCCCCCCCCCTCCATAGACTCATTATATCCATATATCCATGTACTCTTTTATATCAACAGATATCCACCTTTTACATATACTTGCCTTTCCCCATTGCATAATTTATATTTTCATACATTATCATCATCATCATCACTTACTATTTATTATTTATTATTTATTATTTTTTATTATTAGTATTTTTATTTTATTTTTTTCTACCATTTACATTTTTATTTATTTTTTATTTATTTTTCATTCATTTTTCTTTTATTATTATTATTATTATTTTTATTATTTTTTTATTATTTTTTTCCAGCCATATACCATTTTTTATATGATGTATTTAATTATATGTATTTTTATTTATAAACATTCATATATTACAGTCCTCTCCCAGCCACACAACCTCTGTATTAATTGCACCTTCTATTCTTACATTATTTCTTATTTCTTCTTTTTTCTTTTCCTTTCATATAATTGCCCCCTGATCATTGTTTTGCTCTCTTACCAAACACTTCACTGCTGACACTTTTGTTCGTTTCTCTGACCACTTCCTGCAGTCCCGGTCCCGTCCCTCCCCTCTTCTATCCACACCAATCATAACACTTCCTGCTCTGGTTTTCCCTCCCACCTCCCACTTCTTAAGCCGCCCTATCCTATCCATCTCTAGCCTGATGAAGGGGCGCGGCTGTCACGTCACCACAGCCCGTACGCCCTGCAACGCGTCGCTCGATTCATGACGTCATCACTCCTCGCCGGATGTTTACGTCCTTCCATGCTCTTCACCTGGTTTTGTGACTTGTCACCGCTGCGGCCGGCCTTACATCTCAGCGGTACCTCTCCTCACACACAGGCAGAGCCCCCCGCCAGGAGCTGTTTTTGACTGACTTGAACTTTTGATGGATGATGTCCTCTTCAGTATTTGATTACTAATTCATGCCTATTGATGACCTTCAACATGTGAGTTTGATCATCATTATCTTTTTATGAATAAAACTTGTTTTTAGTCTACACCCAGAGGCGCCTCTCTCTTCTGTTTCTCCTTATGCTGCTAAGCCAGTGGCTATCAACTCCTGTCCTCCGGAATCCACTAACAGGCCAGATTTTAAGTATTATCTTGGGGAGATGCAGACTAGAATACTGCAATCACTGAGCAGCAAAGTATATCACCTGTGATGTATTTCAGTTATCTTGCAAACCCAGCCTGTTAGTGGGTCCTGAGGACAGAAGTTGAGAACCACTGCTCTAAGCTGATCAGTAAACCAAAATGATCGGTTCTCCATCGGTGTCCATTATCAGGTCTACTGAAGCCAGACCAAGTATGACCAGCCTGTTTCCCCACATTTTCAATTTTTTACGGGTTGCCTCTGTATATCAATTTTTTGTATCTAAGTGTGGTACCCATCTGATCAATCCACATCTGCAGTGTTAGTATAGTATAGTTAGGGAAATCCAGTGCATTAGGATATGTTTACGGGCCTGAAACAGAGCCCTGCCAGCCGCCTCTCTGAGATATGTATCCTGTACTACCTCCTCCAGAATGCCCAGAAGGCAGGGTTTAGGGTCCAGGGGCATGTCTATAGAGAAAGTACTATTAACTGTCCTCTATTGATTCCCAATATCTGTAACGTTTCGGAAAACCCACAGCAAATGTATAAGGTCTCCCTTATCTCTACAGCATTTTGGGCTGGAGGAAGTGCAGCAGCTGGGGCATCATAATCATCATAATCATCTTCATCCATCACCAGGTTTTCCCTACCTGCCATTGAGAGCCACAGTTTAGACCATACTTTTACCATGTCTTGAAATCTGGAGAGTAGAGGCAAGATGTTAATCTGCAATATTCTGTCAAATCGTTGGAAATGATAATCCCTAGGTATTTAAACCAGGTGACAACAGAGACTAAGCAAAACTATGCCAGTTGGGGGGTTAAGCGCAGAGTCTATCTGCAATAAAGCCAGTTTTGTCCAATTAATGGTAAGACCAGAAAATTTACCAAACTCCTGTATAGTAGTCATAACTGTTCCCAAATAGTCGCCAGAATTGCCCAGTAGGAGCATATCATGAGCATATAATATACTTTTCTCATGCCGAGGGTCATGTCTAAAACCTTTAAAAGCATCGTCAGGCTATATTCGGGTTGCCAGGGAGAAGAGGGGACAGCGGGCATCCCTGTCTGTCCCTTTTGGTGCCCTGAGGGTGGTAATATAAAAGGCGGACCCAGGGTATAAAGTTGTCCCCAAAGCCAAATTTGGCCAAGACTGCCCACAATAACTGCCACTCCACGCTGTCAAAGGCTTTATGTACATCCAGAGACAGCAAGATTTTGTTACCCTCGTTCTCAGCAGAAGTCTGCATGTTAATAAATAACCGTCTGTGGATTTGTTGGGCATAAAGCCCGTCTGATCTGGATGAATTATACTTGATATCACCTTATTCAATCTACGGGCTAACACTTTTTAGCAAATATTTTGATATTGGATTGGAGGAGCAAAATGGCATGGTAACAGGTTCAGTGGCAGACTTATTCGGTTTTAAAAGTAGGTTATTGCAGGCCCTGGACATGGATATGGGTAACTGATGCCTGTCCTTTGCCTCATTGAAAACTTTCAACAGCTGTGAAAGGAGCAGTGTAGCATACTGCTGGTACACCTCTACAAGAAGCTTATTGTCCCCTGGTGCTTTGGAAGCCGGAAAAGAGCTGGTCATCTCCAGAAATTCCTCCAATGTGATAGGGGCGTCTAGTTGCGATCTCTGCATGTCTGTAAGCCGGAGCATAGATATGCAAATAGTAATCCAACTCTGCTTGGGTGAAGGACACTTTAGATGCATACAGATCAGTATAATATTGGACCAGCTCAGCTATCACAGTATCAGATGTGTTGGCTGAATGGCCATTTGACAGTTTTAAGGCTCCTATGACTGGAGCAGCAGGTCGGACATTTTAGCGAGGAACCAATTAGTCTGTTCTCCCTCCTCATAGAAATTAACTTTAGCAAAGACTCTGTTTTAGAGTGTATCACATGAGTCAGGGTGTCCTAAGCCGAAAGCCAAGCAGCTTTTGAAGTGTCAGATGGATGGGACATATACACCTGCTCTAGCCTTAGAACATGCTGAGTTGGCTGTACCTCCTGCCTAGTAGTGGTCTTAATGTTAATTGTAGAGATAAATGTAACTCGCAGGAAGATTTTGAAAGCATCTCATTTGACTAGGGTATCCTCATACTGAGCATTATCTATGAAAAAATTTGTAATTTGTTGGGTAATAGTTTTACCAGTCGGCAACAGATTAAACCAGAAAACATTCAGGCGCCGTGGGGCCTTTGACAGTGTTGTATGTGGTTTAGCAGAGATCCAAAATATTACGGGGGGATGGTCTGATATTTCTCTTGGATCATATTGAATGCGAGATACCAAGGGGACAGCCTGAGTAAATCCTACACATATGTCAATTCTAGAGAGTGTCCCATGCGTTTTAACCACTTGAGCCCCGGACCATTATGCTGCCTAAGGACCAGAGGTCTTTTTCCAATTTGGCACTGCGTCGCTTTAACTGCTAATTGCGCGGTCATGCAATGCTGTACCCAAACGAAATTTGCGTCCTTTTCTTCCCACAAATAGAGCTTTCTTTTGATGGTATTTGATCACCTCTGCGGTTTTTATTTTTTGCGCTATAAACGGAAAAAGACCGAAAATTTTGAAAAAAAATGATATTTTCTACTTTTTGTTATAAAAAAAATCCAATAAACTAAATTTTAGTAATACATTTAGGCCAAAATGTATTCGGCCACATGTCTTTGGTAAAAAAAATGTCAATAAGCGTATATTTATTGGTTTGCGCAAAAGTTATAGCGTCTACAAACTAGGGTACATTTTCTGTAATTTACACAGCTTTTAGTTTATGACTGCCTATGTCATTTCTTGAGGTGCTAAAATGGCAGGGCAGTACAAACCCCCCCCCAAATGACCCCATTTTGGAGTAGACACCCCAAGGAAATTGCTGAGAGGCATGTTGAACCCATTGAATATTTATTTTTTTTGTCCCAAGTGATTGAAAAATGACAAAAAAAAAAAAAAATATTTACAAAAAGTTGTCACTAAATGATATATTGCTCACACAGGCCATGGGCCTATGTGGAATTGCACCCCAAAATACATTCAGCTGCTTCTCCTGAGTATGGGGATACCACATGTGTGGGACTTTTTGGGAGCCTAGCCGCGTACGGGGCCCCGAAAACCAATCACCGCCTTCAGGATTTCTAAGGGTGTAAATTTTTGATTTCACTCTTCACTGCCTATCACAGTTTCGGAGGCCATGGAATGCCCAGGGGGCACAAAACCCACCAAAATGACCCCATTTTGGAAAGTAGACACCCCAAGCTATTTGCTGAGAGGCATATTGAGTCCATGGAATATTTTATATTTTGACACAAGTTGCGGGAAAGTGACACTTTTTTTTTTTTTTTTTCATAAAGTTGTCACTAAATGATATATTGCTCACACAGGCCATGGGCATATGTGGAATTGCACCCCAAAATACATTTAGCTGCTTCTCCTGAGTATGGGGATACCACATGTGTGGGACTTTTTGGGAGCCTAGCCGCGTACGGGACCCCGAAAACCAATCACTGCCTTCAGGATTTCTAAGGGTGAAAATTTTTGATTTCACTCTTTACTGCCTATCACAGTTTCGGAGGCCATGGAATGCCCAGGTGGCACAAAACCCCCCCAAATGACCCCATTTTGGAAAGTAGACACCCCAAGCTATTTGCTGAGAGGCATGGTGAATATTTTGCAGCTCTCATTTGTTTTTGAAAATGAAGAAAGACAAGAAAAAACATTTTTTTTTTCTTTTTTCAATTTTCAAAACTTTGTGACAAAAAGTGAGGTCTGCAAAATACTCACTATACCTCTCAGCAAATAGCTTGGGGTGTCTACTTTCCAAAATGGGGTCATTTGGGGGGGGTTTTGTGCCACCTGGGCATTCCATGGCCTCCGAAACTGTGATAGGCAGTGAAGAGTGAAATCAAAAATTCACGCCCTTAGAAAGCCTGAAGGCGGTGCTTGGTTTTCGGGGTTCCGTACGCGGCCAGGCTCCCAAAAAGTCTCACATGTGGTATCCCCATACTCAGGAGAAGCAGCAGAATGTATTTTGGGGTGTAATTTCACATATTTCCATGGCATGTTTGAGCAATATATCATTTAGTGACAACTTTGTGCAAAAAAAAAAAAATTGTCTCTTTCCCGCAACTTGTGTCGCAATATAAAATATTCCATGGACTCGACATGCCTCTCAGCAAATAGCTTGGGGTGTCTACTTTCCAAAATGGGGTCATTTGGGGGGGGTTTGAACTGTCCTGGCATTTTATGCACAACATTTAGAAGCTTATGTCACACATCACCCACTCTTCTAACCACTTGAAGACAAAGCCCTTTCTGACACTTATTGTTTACATGAAAAAGTTATTTTTTTTTGCAAAAAAATTACTTTGAACCCCCAAACATTATATATTTTTTTAAAGCAAATGCCCTACAGATTAAAATGGTGGGTGTTTCATTTTTTTTTTTCACACAGTAATTGCGCAGCGATTTTTCAAACGCATTTTTTGGGGAAAAAACACACTTTTTTAAATTTTAATGCACTAAAACACACTATATTGCCCAAATGTTTGATGAAATAAAAAAGATGATCTTAGGCCGAGTACATGGATACCAAACATGACATGCTTTAAAATTGCGCACAAACGTGCAGTGGCAACAAAATGAATACATGTTTAAAAGCCTTCAAAAGCCTTTACAGGTTACCACTTTAGATTTACAGAGGAGGTCTACTGGAAAAATTACTGCCCTCGATCTGGCCTTCGCGGTGATACCTCACATGCATGCTGCAATTGCTGTTTACGTTTGACGACAGACCGCCGCTTGCGTTCGCCTTAGCGCGAGAGCAGGGGGCGACAGGGGTGCTTTTTTTTTTTGTTTTTTTTTTTTTTCTTTATTATTTTTTTGCTTTTTTAATCTTACTTTTAAACTGTTCCTTTCATATTTTTTTTTTTTAATCATTTTTATTGTTATCTCGGGAATGTAAATATCCCCTATGATAACAATAGGTAGTGACAGGTACTCTTTTTTGAAAAAATTGGGGTCTATTAGACCCTAGATTTCTCCTCTGCCCTCAAAGCATCTGACCACACCAAGATCGGTGTGATAAAATGCTTCCCCAATTTCCCAATGGCGCTATTTACATCCGGCGAAATCTAAGTCATGAAATGCTCGTAGCTTCCGGTTTCTTAGGCCATAGAGATGTTTGGAGCCACTCTGGTCTCTGATCAGCTCTATGGTCAGCTGGCTGAATCACCGGCTGCATTCTCAGGTTCCCTGTTGAGACAGGAGAGCCAGAGAAAAACACGGAAGACGGTGTGGGGGGGTATTCCCTCCCACGGCTTGTAAAAGCAGTCTAGAGGCTAATTAGCCGCTAGGATTGCTTTTACATGAAAGCCGACCGCTGGCTGAAAAGAATGATACCAAGATGATACCTAAACCTGCAAGCATCATTCTGGTATAACCACTCAAAGTCGTGAATGGCGTACCTGAAGACAAAAAAATGGTTAACAATGGTTAACAATAAAGCACAGTAAACAGTAAAATATAAATAATTACATACCTGAAAAACAAACATGATAAAATATAAAAACAATAACAATAACAATAAAACATTGCAGAATAGAATACAGTAAAAAAGAGCAGAACAATAGAGAGCGAGAATAGAGAGAGAGAACAATAAAACGACAACTATTTTTTTTTATTTCATATATTTTTTTTTTTTTACACTTTTTTTGTAACTAACTTTTATAACTGTAACCGGTTCCAGGTTCGGGTCTCTCAAAATGCGATGGCATCTTGGGTAGGGTGACCAGACGTCCCCGATTTCCGGGGACAGTCCCCGGACTGACCATACAGTCCCCGGAGGAAGTTTGTCCCCGTTTTTGTCCCCGCTTTGCAGGGCTGGGGAAGTCTGGTCACTGACAGTTCGGAGAGAACAGACTGCTTTCTCCCGTCCATAGGACAGGAGAATCAGTCTGCATATTAGGGGCCGGTGGCTGCAGCTGAGCGGAGTGTCTCTGACACTTGTCTCACATACAGCTCAACAAGTTCACTCCCCCCTCCCAGCAACTGACAGGAGGTGAGTGATGCATACAGCTCCTCCTCCTGTCCCTGTGTCTGCCCGGTTCCCCGCCCACTCTCCTATCCCGACATACAGCTGTGTGCAGGAGAGAGAGGGGAGATGTGCGCGGGAGATATGAAGAAAACCAGCTACACATTCCAAGCTGTGTGAAGTATGCCTGAGCCACCAACATCCAGCCTCGTCCCTCCAATAAGTGAGCTCTGCATTTACACTTTGATCAGTGAACTGTCCCTATCTCCCTCCCTTCTCTCCTCTTTCTCCCTCCCCCCTTCCAATTTCCATTTAGCACTTTTATGCAGCAAATACTTTGCTTTTTTTTTTTTTTTTTTTTGTGTGATGTGAAACATTGTGGAATGAATACAACTACCCTTGATGATCACGCTCCATAGATTTTTTGAAGGACTCACACTTGTCTTCAGGATCATCCATGTTAGCATTTAAAAGTGTACACGGACTTCATATTATTATATATGGTTTAGATTGTTCAGTTTTTGATCAATCATTACACAAGCGCTTCTATTGTGAAAAAAAAATCATTACACAAGCGCTGCCATTTGCTTTTTAAGCTTTTCATTTATGATTTCGCAGTGTTTTTTCTAGTTTTAGAGGCACTATTTGAGGCGGCTGCTGTTGCCATTAATTTTTGGCTGTTGTTTTTTACTCTGCTTACTATATTCACTTCCCCTGAGCGCTCGTTTTTAGATGTGACATTGGGCCTTGTCAGATTTAGCTTTGAAAAAAAGTATATATGATCCAATTCCCCCATCTACACAGTCTAAGTGGATGGGGGAATCCAGTGGCCAAACAACCAGGGTTGCGGTTTTGCCCCTGTAATAGACAGCGCTGGTCTCTGGTCTCTGTCTCCATGGCAGCACATTAGGACCCAGTGCTGGTTACTTTATGGGGCTGATGGGCACGTGTGCAGAAGCACGAGTACAATTGGTTGTAAACAGCTGAGCCTTCCACGGTCGCTTAGCAGCGGTAGCACTGCCTAGCCATCTCTGACATGCTGATCGAGATGCGATCCAAGTGATGCTCCCAGTCGGATCTAATATTAAATAAAATAGTAATTTAATTGATCAGAGCCCCAACTTTACTGGCATGGAGCCCACGTATCTGCTAAACATATTTTTGATATATATACAGTATGATTGTACTTTTGATTCCTATAAATACTGTGTTTATTGGATCCGACTGGGAGCATCCCCTGGATCACATCTCGATCGGCATGACAATAGTACTGCTTCCAGGTGACCGACGTGGGACTCAGCTGTCTACAACCAATAGTGCCAGCCCTCCCCTGCATGCACCCATCAGACCCATTATGTAACCAGACTTCCACCGCTGCCATGGAGAAAGAGAAGTCAGAGCAGCGCTATCATAAGCAGGTGCTCTAATGGCAGCAGAACACCAGGGCCTGATCACAAGTATGACCTTTGCAACCCTGGTAATTGCGCCACTGCGTTGGACCCTTATATGGAGTTCCCTGGTGTGCTGGTGACATATATATTGCTTTCTGTCACCGTAGGGTGGGTCCAAGATGTAGGAAGGGAGCCCACTGCAGAACACATGAAAAGGCACTGCTGCGGGCCATAATAAAAGGGCCCCGCAACAGGAGTAAAGAGGCATAGGATCAGTGGGGAGGGCCATGGGACCAGAAAAAAGGGCCCCGGGACCAAATAAATTAGGGGGGTCCACTAAGGATTTTTTGCACCAGGGCCCTAAAGGTTCTAGTTACACCTCTGGATAACCTTACTCTATATTTAAGTTAAGTCCCACTGGGCTCATTGGGGCTTGGGCTGTCTTGGATGGTGAGGGGGGGGGGGGGTTTCGAGCGCTGCTGGATTATACAGAGTGGGGATCTCCCACTTACTCAACTGTCAGAGGAAGTCCTGCCTCCTGGACTGCCTCCTATGATAGGCAGCACACTGGTGATACCTTTTAAAGAAGGCAGGACATCCTCTGAGAACAGCAGCCACACGGGGTAAACAGGAAATCCCCGCTCTGTATAATTCATCTCTTCTCCTCTAGGTGAGGCTGCATTTATGGGCACTGAACAGGCTGCATTTATGGGCACTGAACAGGCTGAGCTGATGGCTGCTGAGCTGCTGTGCACTGAACAGGCTAAGCTGCTGGGCACTGAACAGGCTGAGCTGCTGGGCACTGAACAGGCTGCATTGATGGGCATTAAACAGGCTGCATTGATGGGCACTGAGCAGGCTGAGCTAATGGGCACTGAGCAGGCTGCAATGATGGGCACTGAGCAGGCTGCAATAATGGGCACTGAGCAGGCTGCAATAATGGGCACTGAGCAGGCTGCAATAATGGGCACTGAGCAGGCTGCAATAATGGGCACTGAGCAGGCTGCAATAATGGGCACTGAGCAGGCTGCAATAATGGGCACTGAGCAGGCTGCTTTAATGGGCACTGAGCAGGCGGCATTGATGGGCACTGAGCAGGCTTCATTGATGTGCACTGAACAGGCTGGGCTGACGGGCACTGAACAGGTTGCATTGATGAACACTAAACAGGCTGATCTGCTGGGCACTGAACAGGCTGCATTGATGGGCACTGAACAGGCTGCATTGATGGGCACTGAACAGGCTGAGCTGATGGGCACTGAACAGGCTGAGCTGATGGGCACTGAACAGGCTGAGCTGATGGGCACTGAACAGGCTGAGCTGATGGGCACTGAACAGGCTGAGCTGATGGGCACTGAACAGGCTGAGCTGATGGGCACTGAACAGGCTGAGCTGATGGGCACTGAACAGGCTGAGCTGATGGGCACTGAACAGGCTGAGCTGATGGGCACTGAACAGGTTGGGCTAATGGGCACTGATCACGTGGCATTGATGGGCACTGAACAGGCTGCATTGATGGGCACTGATCATGTGGCATTGATGAGCACTTAGCAGGCTGCATTGATGGACACTGATCAGGCTGCATTGATGGGCACTGATCAGGCTGCATTGATGGTCAATGATCTGGCTGAGCTAATGGGCACTGAACAGGCTGAGCTGATGGGCACTGGAAAGGCTGGGCTGATGGGCACTGGAAAGGCTGGGCTGATGGGCACTGGAAAGACTGGGCTGATGGGCACTGGAAAGGCTGAGCTGATGGGCACTGAACAGGCTGAGCTGATGGGCACTGGAAAGGCTGGGCTGATGGGCACTGGAAAGGCTGGGCTGATGGGCACTGGAAAGGCTGAGCTGATGGGCACTGAACAGGCTGAGCTGATGGGCACTGAACAGGCTGAGCTGATGGGCACTGAACAGGCTGAGCTGATGGGCACTGAACAGGCTGAGCTGATGGGCACTGAACAGGCTGAGCTGATGGGCACTGAACAGGCTGGGCTGATGGGCACTGATCACGTGGCATTGATGGGCACTGAACAGGCTGCATTGATGGGCACTGATCATGTGGCATTGATGAGCACTTAGCAGGCTGCATTGATGGACACTGATCAGGCTGCATTGATGGGCACTGATCAGGCTGCATTGATGGTCAATGATCTGGCTGAGCTAATGGGCACTGAACAGGCTGAGCTGATGGGCACTGGAAAGGCTGGGCTGATGGGCACTGGAAAGGCTGGGCTGATGGGCACTGGAAAGGCTGGGCTGATGGGCACTGGAAAGGCTGAGCTGATGGGCACTGAACAGGCTGAGCTGATGGGCACTGAACAGGCTGAGCTGATGGGCACTGAACAGGCTGAGCTGATGGGCACTGAACAGGCTGAGCTGATGGGCACTGAACAGGCTGAGCTGATGGGCACTGAACAGGCTGGGCTAATGGGCACTGATCACGTGGCATTGATGGGCACTGAACAGGCTGCATTGATGGGCACTGATCATGTGGCATTGATGAGCACTGATCATGTGGCATTGATGAGCACTTAGCAGGCTTCATTGATGGACACTGATCAGGCTGCATTGATGGGCACTGATCAGGCTGCATTGATGGTCAATGATCTGGCTGAGCTAATGGGCACTGAACAGGCTGAGCTGATGGGCACTGGAAAGGCTGGGCTGATGGGCACTGAACAGGCTGCATTGATGGGCAATTATCTGGCTGAGCTAATGGGCACTGAACAGGCTGCATTGATGGGCAATGAACAGGCTGCATTGATGGGCACTGATCAGACTGAGCTAATGGGCACTGAACAGGCTGAGTTGATGGGCACTGAACAGGCTGAGGTGATGGGCACTGGTGAGGTTACATTGATTAGCACTGGTGAGGCTGCATTGATTGGCACTAGTGAGGCTGCATTGATTAGATTTGGTGAGGCTGCATTGATTGGCATTGGTGAGGCTGCGTTGGTTGGCACTGGCGAGGCTGTATTGATGAGCACTGGTGAGGCTGCATTGATGGGCACTGATGAGGCCACGCTGATAAGCACTGGTGAGTAGAATACACTCTTCAAATGTTCTTTAAAATGCATGGTTTTCCCTTTTATGAACAAGAAAATAATGACGTTATGCGGTTGGGCTGGCATAATAATGCTATGGGGCTGGTATGAAATGATTTCCAGCAATAATTGTATATATCATACAATCATTACATAAACACATACCACATACACTGCATATATAATTTGAGGAAAATATGCTTATAAAATAGTTTACTATTTGCCAATAAAAAAAAAAAATGTCCCCGGATTTCATTTTAAAAATCTGGTCACCTTAATCTTGGGAGACCCTGTGAAAGTGTGTCTAGTCTGTGCAATGCTGTACCCTACGCTAATACTCAACTAGTGTATGGTAGCGTTCAAAACATTCACCAATGCAAAGACCAGGATTGTCAGGACAGGAGGGACAATAATAGCGGGTGTCACGCCTATATCCGCGCTTGCTGCAGACACAACATCTTTTTTGGGGGGGTTCGTTGGGTAGGGGTACTCGGGAGGACATAAAGAAAATGCCTCTCATGCAGCCGACTGCATTTGGTTGGGGATGTGAATGGGGGAAGTACGGGCGCTGCAGAAGCGGTGGGTTCCCAATTAGGATTGGCGAATGCAGCAGGAAGGGCACTATGGGCATGACAGGCCTGTGTTTGTCTTTTTGGTGGCAGCGGGACACTACTTGTGCTTGCCACCTCACCAGCTTGAACTGCACTTATGGGACTCGCCACGTCACCAAGTGTTACTGCAGTGCTGGTTTGACTACGACCGGGGTGTACTAGGCCGCTGGCGCTTGCCAGTTCACCAAAACGCTACCAAAAAATCTGTTGGCGATCGCAGGGATCAGGCCTGACTTTGCGAACGCTGCAGTTATGCGTTTTAGTCTTTTGTAAGTGACAGTGATCGATCGATACTGCACTTGGGTGGGCTGGGCTGGGCCGGGCGGAGGGGCAAAACGCAGGTGCTAGCAGGTATCTGGGCTGATCCCGCTAACACTGCGTTTGTGAGAACCCTAAACTGCTGGGGATGCTAGTATAGATCTGATCAGATATTGATCCGTTCAGATACTATACCACTAAGGGTGGTGTAAAGTGCGTGCGTGGGTGTTAGCGGTACTGGCGCTAACCTGACGCTGCCTGGGGCTGGTGCTTGCCAGTTCACCAAAATACTACCAAAAAAACTGTTAGCGATCGCAGGGATCAGGCCTGACTCTGCGAACGCTGCAGTTATGCATTTAGTGTTTTGTAAGTGACAGTGATCGATCGATACTGCACTTGGGTGGGCTGGGCCGGGCGGAGGGGCAAAACGCAGGTGCTAGCAGGTATCTGGGCTGATTCCGCTAACACTGTGTTTTTGGGAACCCTAAACTGCTGGGGACGCTAGTATAGATCTGATCGGATCAGATATTGATCCGTTCAGATACTATACCACTAAGGGAGGCGTATGCTGCGTGCGTGGGTGTTAGCGGTACTGGCGCTAACCTGACCCTGCCTGGGGCTGGTGCTTGCCAGTTCACCAAAATACTACCAAAAAAACTGTTAGCGATCGCAGGGATCAGGCCTGACTCTGCGAACGCTGCAGTTATGCGTTTAGTCTTTTGTAAGTGACAGTGATCGATCGATACTGCACTTGGGTGGGCTGGGCGGAGGCGCAAAACGCAGGTGCTAGCGGGTATCTGGGCTGATCCCGCTAACACTGCGTTTTTGGGAACCCTAAACTGCTGGGGACGCTAGTATAGATCTGATCGGATCAGATATTGATCCGTTCAGATACTATACCACTAAGGGAGGTGTATGCTGCGTGCGTGGGTGTTAGCGGTACTGGCGCTAATCTGACGCTGCCTGGGGCGACGCATATCACCGCCGGGCGATCAGGGGGCTAAACCTTTATTCGGTAATAAACGGCGGGTGCCCTGACACTATAAAAAATAAACAAACTAACCAGCGTCAACCGTAACGGTTATACGGTGATCAGTGGTGAAAGGGTTAACTAGGGGGCAATCAAGGGGTTAAAACATTTATTAGGTAGTATATGGGGGTCCCTGACGCTATAAAACGCTGACGGTGAACCTAAATATTTATGTCCCTAACTAGCGTCACCAGCGACACTAATACAGCGATCAGAAAAATGATCGCTTAGCAACACTGGTGACAGGGGGTGATCAAGGGGTTAAAACTTTATTAGGGGGGGTTAGGGGGGTACCCTATACCTAAAGGGGGGTAACAGTAACTGTCCCAACACTGTAACTGTCACAAACTGACACTATGCAGTAATCAGAAAAAAAAAAAAAAAAAAACTGCTGGTGTCAGTTTGTGGCGGGGGGGGGGGGGGTGATTGGGGGGGGATCGGGGGGCGATCGGGGGGGGGGATCGGGGTGTTTTGTGTGCCTGGCATGTTCTACTGTGTGTGTGTGTGTTGGTGCACTCACATTGATGTCTTCTCTCCTCGGGCCGGAACGGAAATTACCGAGCCGAGGAGAGATGACATCATTTCCTTTGCTGCTGTTTAGCATACAGCAGCAAAGGAATGATTCGATTGGCCGGCAGCGAGCGCGAGGGGGGGGCCACGAACGGATGGTCTCCCCCTCACCACCGATCGCCGCTGGACAAAAGACGACCGCCTCGGGCACCGGGGGGGGGTCCGATCGGACCCCCCACCCGCGGAAGGCAAATCACGTACCATGTACGTGATTTTGCCTGTCCGTGCCACTTTGCCGACGTACATCGGCGTGAGGCGGTCGTCAAGTGGTTAAGAGAAGCAGGAGAACAATCTAGCGTCAGGATTCCTTAACCACTTGCTTACCGGGCACTTAAACCCCCCTCCTATCCAGATCAATTTTCAGCTTTCAGCACTGACGCACTTTGAATGACAATTGCGCAGTCATACAACACTGTACCCAAATGAAATTTTTATCATTTTTTCCCCACAAATAGAGCTTTCTTTTGGTGGTATTTGATCACCTCTGCGATTTTTATTTTTTGTTAAAAAAATTTAAAAAGACCGAATTTTTTAAAAAAAAATTATTTTTTTTTTATATTTTGTTATAAAATTTTTTAAAAGGGTAATTTTTCTCCTTCATTGATGTACGCTGATGAGGCGGCACCAATGGGCACTGATAGGTGGCAGTGATGGGCACTGATGGGTGGCAGTGATGGGCACTGATGGGTGGCAATAATGGGCACTGATCTTGTACACTGCTAGGTGGCACTGATTGGCACCACTGGTGGGCATTGTTAGGTGGCAATGGTGGGCATTGATAGGTGGCACCTGTAGGCATTGATATGTGGCACTTATGGGCATTGATACGTGGCACTGGTGGGCACTGTGGGCACTGTGATGTTGTAGTGTAAGGTGGCACTGGCAGGGGGTACTGGTGGCATAATTAAGGCACTTATGAGGCATTATTGCCTCCTCCTCTTCGGGACCGATGTCCCTTGCTGCTGAGCCGGTGATCGGCTTTTTTTTCTCCTCGCACTGTCAGCGCGAGGAGAAAAAAAAACCGATCACAGAGCTTTTGTTTTGATCATGTGATCAGCTGTCATTGGCTGACAGCTGATCACATGGTAAGGGGCCGGGACCGGCCCCTTACTTGGATCGGTGATCACCCGAGTCTCAGTGACTCGGTGATCACAGCGCGCTCCACGCGCGCCCTGCAGGGCGTGCGCAGGGCACGTGCACAGGGGAGGCCGTCATATGACGGCCTCCCGGGAATGCAGGTCCGCGCTGTAGCCGTCATTCGGCTATAGCGCGGATAGCAAGCGGTTAAAGAATAACTGCAGTCTGCTCACATAATTTGTAATTAAAACATCTTTGCCATTCTGAAGCTTCCCTCCAACCACGTTTTATATATACAGTAAAACCTTGGATTGCAGGCATAATTTGTTCCGGAAACATGCTAGTAATCCAAAGCACTCATATATCAAAGCAAATTTCCCCATGAGAAATGATGGAAACTCAGATGATTTGTTTCACAACCATTTATTCAAAAATCCTTCAGTTTTTTAGCCCATATAAAAAGATTATAGCAATGTGATAGGTTGTGTAACCATATAATGTCCATCCACAAATGGCAGCCTCCACAAGGGGATTAGAAGCAAAATCCAGCAGGAGCTACAGGGTATAAATAAGAAAAGAGGTGCCTCTAAGTGTAGCAATATGGTTACATTTAATGAAGGTACGATGTTTAGCAACTCAATGATTAAAAGAGGCACGTCTAAGTATGCAGCCATCCGGGGTAAAGCTGTCCACATAGACCATCCTCCGCACTGTGCCTGTTTTATTCAACATGTGAGTTACTAAATGCTGTACCTTCATTAAATATAACCATATTGCCACACTTGGAGGCACATCTCTTCTCTTTTATACTCAGTTGTGATGTGACGCTACTTGTATATCAAGACATCGCTTGTTTATCAAGTCAAAATGTATTAAAAATGTTGCTGGTCTTACAATACACTCTCAAACCAAGTTGCTCTTAATCTAAAGTTTTACTGTACTGTGATTCTGTACTTGCCAAATATGCTGCAGAAAGCGCTCTCCATTGAGTCTGGCTGCAACCATTTTAACTGTGGGTAGCTGAAGCTGCTTCCTGTTCACTTCCTGGATTTACACAGGCACAGAGGCACACATCCAGCTCTGAAGCTCTCATTGGCCCTCTCGTGACTCGCCCCCCTTCCCTTCCTGGCAAACTCATGAGATTGAGAGAGTGAGCTGTGCATGATGTCATAAGCCTAGGCTTATTACCAGACAAACATGAAGAGGACTGTATAAGGTATTTACTGGCAGAAAAAAAATGTTTTACTATCCAAAGTTAAAACGACAAGAGCAGAAGCTTTGAAGGAAAGTTGAAAAAATGACTTAAGTTCTGCTTTAAGTGCCATATGTCCGACCAGCTCATCTCGACAAAAAATTGGGATAAAACCGTACCCCGTGGGGATAAGCCCTGGAGAGATGGAGGGTGTTCATCTATGGCAGGGTCAAGAAAACCTTTAAAATCTCCCACAATAAACAATGGGACATTTGGTTTATCGAACATAAAAAAAACTTCCTTCAACACAGCAGTAGAGAAAGGAGCGGGGGAGGGGTACATATACCACCGCTAAAATGTAGGTAACAGCTTATATAGTACAGTATAAGAACACGTACGGTATCTGCCTTGTGTATCCACTACTGCCTGAAGTTTTTATGAAGTTCAGAGCTTTATCTTGTCTCCAACATGAAAGTGAGCAAGAAGCACACACTCAGGGCTGCCAGGTGCAAACAAAAATCCATCAAGCATACACCTGGAGCAACAATCCCGAGACTTTTTTGGAAACAAAAAAGAAGTAAAATAAACCAAAAGGGCACAACAGTGCCCTATAACTCTGGGAAAAAGAGGACACCTCCAGGCACTTTCCTGTGCCTTCCAGAGGGAGACTCATCTTTGCAACGGCTGAGACCGTCTCAACGCCTCTCACAGCACTCATTTTGTAGTTAAAAATGCAGCAAAATTTGCTTTCGAAAACACGTTTGGATTACTGTACATGTCAGGAGCAAACTTGTGAAAAGTAGAACATTATTATCATTGGCATAGGTAAGCAGGCTTCATTACATGGTGGTAGTAATCGGGTATCCACTTCTTCTGACATATGGGCTTTCAGTGATAGTTCATGGACATCTGGCCACTCCGCTGCTTCACCTGGTGAACTGGAAATGATTAGTTAATTAGCTCATGTTAATTTATGTTTCTGGTTACAGGTGTATTGTTAGAGTAATATGAGCAGGAGGGGGGGGGGACCTCCTCTTCAACTGTATAGAAGACTGTATTCTTGTTCTAATAAACAGTCCATGTTCAGCAACCAAACGAGTATTGTCTTGTTGTGTTTGTTGTTAGCGGTTGAAATATCTGATATCTATATTTAGACTGGGAGGAAGCGGTATATGACGAAAGCACTCAAGTGGAGTGTGGGACGTTTCGTCACATATGACAACCAGCATTGATTTATGAAAGGCTTGTCAGACCAACCTGTTATTATTCTATGAGAAAGTAATTGAATGTTGGAACTCCAGTGGAGGTAGTCTATCTAGATTTTGCTAAAGCATTTGATCCCGTACCTTATAAATGTTTGATATATAAAATAAGGTCTGTTGGAGTAGTAGACTGCAACATTAAAAAACAAAAACAAAAAAAAAAAACCTGCAAGGCAATGACATTATGTGCTAGTATGCATTGCATACTAGCACGTTATGAAATACCTTAACATGAAACCCTCCAGCGGTGCGCTGACTGGTTTCCATCTTCCCACAGTCTTCCTTGTGAGCATGCATGCAGGAGCCCTTTGCTGTGGCACGGAGCTCTGAAGGTCCGGCACAGTATGTTGGACCTTTAGAGCGCATGCACCAGTGACCTCACCGGCTGCATGCAGTATGTATATCTCTTAAACACTGCAAGTTTAGAAGATATTCACTGTACCTAGAGGTAAACCTTATTATAGGCTTACCTCTAGGTACAACTTAAAAAAAAAAAAAAAAAACTTAACCTAAGTTTTGCACTTAGGTGCCAAGAATACACATGTGAAATACATGAAAGGAAGGGCTCCCCTTAGAGAATCAATGATCGAAAAAGACCAGAGGGTGCTTGTAGATCAAAACTTGCAATGTTGTAACAATAGCATGCAATGCTAAGACACAGCTAACAAAGCTAGTAAAATATTGCAATGCATTAAAAAGGCATATATTTCAAGACTTAAATCAATAATTCTACTCCTTTTACAAAATACTGGTTCACCCTCATTTTGAATATGCAGTTCTCTTTTGGTCACCAAACCTCAGGAAAACATTTTTGAATGAAAAAGTTCAGCTCAGTGAAGAGCAACACAATTAATAGGTGGGGTGGAGGACCCCAGCTTTAAATGTCGATTACATAGATTAGTTATTCATACTGGTGAAGAGAAGTGGGGGGTGGGGTATGATAGTAATGTACAACTATATCAAAGGGGACTTTGGTTACTGTAATAAACTGTTTACTCTAAGGCCCCTGAAGAGGACACATGGCCACAATTTGAAGTTAGAAAAAAGAAGGCTTAACCTTAGATTGCAGAAAATAATCCTTTACTAATAGAGCACCACAGGAGAAACCTCAGGAAGCAAAATATATAGGACCATGGGAATAGTTCGAGAATAAATACCACACACACATAGGTTGAACTGGATGGACTATCTTTTTCAACCTTGCAAACTGTTACTTTTGAACAACAGTCCTCAAGTCGGTGGGGTTGATTTACTAAAACTGGAGAGTGCGCAATCTGATGCAGCTCTGCATAGAAACCAGTCATCTTCCAGGTTTTTTGTTTTGAGCTTAATTGAACAAAGTGAAGTTAGAGGCTGATTGGCTACCATGCAAAGCTGCACCAGATTTTGCACTCTCCTGTGTTAGTAAATCAACCCCATTGAATGTACTATACTAATAAGACTTTTTGTACAAATGTTCATTTGGAAATCTACGAGTGTATGGCCAGCTTTAGACAGCAGAGTTTACCCATATTGTCAAGGAAGGTCAAATTCAAATAAACAAAAACGAATTCGGACACAGCAGACACATTGCGTATGTGGCTTTTGGCAAGACTTTTACTTTTTCAAAATGAAGTACAGATTTTCTTTCACAGGTAGACTGTAAACCCAGCAATGTTTTAGGGCTTCCTGGCAAAAAGTCCCAATAGAAAGAATGCTCTTTGAAGTGATCACATCCTCAGGCTTTTTAAATTCTTCTCCACTAGTCTTTTCTTTAAAGCCTTTTTTATTTGTTTTGTTTTGTAGAGCATAAAAATTGTTCCACGCTGAAAGAAAATATTTAAAGACCTAGTCATTGTGAGCTTTCCATTCCACCTGTTTGATATTTAGAAGTATGTTGTTGGAGGGATGAAGTTTTCTACACCCCATACACAGACTAGCTAAAAACATATTTGGTCTAAGACAAGCTGATATGGACAACATTTGGTTTGGCTAGATTGCACTAAAATTGTGAGGTGATTCAGAGAGTAGTGATGATTCATACTCAGAATGGTCTAAAGTTATTAGTGGTGTGCCCCAAGGCTTAGTGTTTGGACCCTTACTTTTTATATTTATAAATGATATATAGTTTGAAAGTACCATTTCATAATTTGCAGGTGACACCAAGCCTTGTAGCGGAGTAGTGTCCATACATGATGACTCCAACTTGCCAGCAGACCACTATGCACTGTTTAAGTGGGCAACTATGTGGCAAATGAGGTTTAATGTTGATAAATATAAAGTTATGTACTTGGGAACTAAAAACATGGATACATCATGCATACTAGGAGTACAACTGTGTAACTCAATGGTGGATAAGGATCTGGATGTTCTGGTAGATCATAGACCTAAAAATAGCATTCGATGCCAAGCTGCAGTTTCTAAAGCAAGCAAAATACTTTTATTGTATTAAGAGGTATAGATTTCAGAGAGAGACATTACTCATTCGTTCATTGACAGACACCGCCTTCTTTATTCAGAACCATAGGGTTATATCGCACCCTACAGGAGTAGTACACTAGGCAGAAAAAAGACTTGGCTACGCCCATGGGCAGTCCTAGGTGACTGCCAATTGGCAGGAAGCCCTAAAACATTGCTGGATTTACAGTCTACCTGTGAAAGAAAACCTGTACTCCATTTTGAAAAAGTAAAAGTCTTGCCAAAAGCCACATACCGCAATGTGTCTGCTATCTGTGGTCCTTATTTCGTTTTTGTTTATTTGAATTTGACCTTCCTTGACTATATGGGTAAACCCTACTGTCTAAAGCTGGCCATACACTAGTAGATTTCCAAATGAACATTTTGTACAAAAAGTCTTATTAGTACAGTACATTCAATGGGGTTGATTTACTAAAACAGGAGAGTGCAAAATCTGGTGCAGCTTTGCATGGTAGCCAATCAGCTTCTTCACTTTGTTCAATTAAGCCCCTCTCTGCTATAGGCCTTCAGTTTTTCTGCCTAGTCAAGAGTAAGGACCGAGTTCCCTGCTGGGATCTCTTGTCCTGGCAATTTTTATTTTTTGTTTTTTTTTCCTGGATTTTTCCACATGGCTGGCGCCCTTTTCCCTAGTGCCTGCTGACTTCCTATAGCTGGCAGCCATGTTTGTGTAGCTCGCCGGCTATGATATGGTGTATTTTGGCTTAGGCAACGGCAGCCATTACTGTGTAGCCCAAGACAGCATTTTGGCAGGCGGAAGCTCCTCCTTTTAATCCGGCGCTGACTCCTGTGTTTTCTTGTCCCTTGGACACCACGTGTGTGCAGGGCTACATCTGAGACAACAAGCTCTACACTGGTGGGGTGGTGAGTTTGGGGGATCCCTCCTCTCTCTGCTGTGGGGTGTCCTGGTGGTCTGGTACCACTACCGGTGTGGGGGGTGTCCCACTGTAGTGGTCACTCCTGCTGTGGGGGTCTCTTTTTTTTTTTTTTTTTCTCCTATGGAGTCTCAGGAGCATGTTTTCCCACCTGACCCCCTGTCAGAGGCTGCAGGTTCCTCTGGGTCCCAGTCATCCGTTGATGCACTGACGGCAGCTCTGGAGTCCTTTGTGTCCCAGGTGGAGGTGGCTCTTGGGCAGCAGACTAGCAAGAAGCATCCCCCGCCTTCCCCTACTTCATCTGTCTCGTCAGATCCTGAATCTGATTCGGCTGCTGTGGACGGGGCCCACCCTGTGGGGTCAGCGTCTGCGCTCCTAGATCTTTCGGATAGTGAGGATGATTCCTCTGCCTCTCTGCTTCTGTGCGTTTTTTTTGCAAAATGGAGAATGCAGCCACGGCTGCGAGGGAGGTGCCGATCCCCTTTGGCACTCACAAGCTGCCTTGTACTGCAAAAGTGTTCCCTTATCCCTTGTTGCGCTGTGACCTGGAAGGTGACCAGTTTCCTCCTGCCTTCAAAGAGGCATTGCAGACAAACTGCAGCCCCTGGACCAGTTGGTCCGCTAATTCTGTGGACGCAGTTCCCCTGCTTTTTAAGCTATCTGTTTCAGCGGTAGTGCTTCGACGGGTATTGTTGCTGAAGTGTTGGACTGCGGACCAGGCCTCCAAAAAGGCCCTAGCTGATCTGCCTTTTCAAGGCGATTGTTTGGGGCCACTCTGGATGATATCATTAAGAGTGTCACGGGGGAAAAGTACTTTTCTTCCACAGTCAAAGAAGAGGAAGGAGCCAAGTCTCAAGCGTGGCCCTTCCTTCTCAGCACACAGTTTTTTCATCCCTCAGGGTCCACTGACAAAGGCTCGAAGTCTTTCAAGCCCCCCTCGGGAGGTCCCAATCGACCCTGGTCGGGCAAATCGAGAGCAGGTTTCTCCAGACCCCCAGATAAGGCTCCTTCGGCATGAAGATGCGCCCTCACCCGCAGTCCGGTTGGGGGAAGGTCTTCCCTGGTTTCCGGGCCCGTGGACCTCTCTGATAAACGACAAGTGGGTCCACAAAGTGATTCTGTCTGGTTACAAGATCGAGTTCCAGACTTGTCCCCAAGCAGATTTTTCCGCATCTGTCTCCGGACCGCTTGTTAGCCCTTCAGGGCGCAGTGCAAGGCCTGTTGCTCCAAGGGGTGATTGTCCCGGTGCTTTTATTCAAACCTATTTATGATCCCAAAAAAAGAGGGTACGGTACGTCCGATTCTGGACCTCAAGGCCCTGAACCGCTATGTCCGGGTGCGGAAATTCAGAATGGAGTCCATTTGCTCTGTGGTGGCATCTCTTCATCAAGGAGACTTTCTTGCCTCCATTGACATTAACATCCATTGACTGACATTTATGTTCATCATAGAATCTGGCCAAGGGGCGGGACTGGGCGTGACGCCGGGCCGAATACACAGGAGATCCGGCTCTATTTCAGCAGCGCTCGTCCCCTCCTTCCCCTCGGTGGCAGCCTATATTTCGGCAAGGCTGCAGATGGGCGATGAGCAATGCTGCAGATGGGCGCTGATTAGAATGCAGATGGGCACAGATCAGGCTACAGATGGGCACAGATCGGGCTGCACTGAAGCTGCAGATGGGCACTAATCAGGCTGCATTGATGCTCACTGACCACTATTTTGCTTCAAAGTGGTTTATTTAAAAAAAAAAAAAACATTTTCTTGAAACTTCCCTCTTAAATTGGGGTGCGTGTTATACGCCGATAACACGGTATTTGGAAAAATGATCCTTAGGCTAAACTTCTACTCCTATACAGTAGGTATATAGATATTATTGTTAAAATATAGGATGGTGACTTAGACTCCTCCCTAGGCACACACAACTAAGTCTTAATGTAAATGGATATCGTTTAATAAAGATTACATTTTATTTCTGATTTGGAGTTCCTGTGTCCCCTTGTCAGCTACACATGGATGGATGGTCGGGCTGCATCTGCAGCGTTTCACTGATGGGATTCCAATTGAGACAGACCTGGATAAATTTTTAAGAATCTTTACTAATTTCACAAAATATTACTGGATACTAATAGTTATAGGTAATAACTCCAAGGGTAGTTGATCCATGGAATAATAACTTGCCTCCTGGGAAATCCCCCCCTACTGGAACAAACTGAATCATGCTTTATTGGGTTTTTATTTTACCTTCCTCTGGATCAACTGTGGTTACAGGATTGTGTATACGGAGGTTTTCTATTTGTGTGTTCTTTCTATTGGTTGAACTACAGTATATGGACTGGTATCTGTCTTTTTTTTCAACCAGACTAACTACTCGAGTCCGGGTCTGGCCATGCCTGCACACATAGGAGGGGGAGGGGACAGGGATCACGCTGAATAGGTCCTAGAGCTGTGTACACTGATCTGCAACATCTCCCCCTCTACTGAGATGGGGAGGGAGCTATCCATCTCCACACCATCAGCTGTAAAAACACAAGGGGAAATATTCCTCCCCACAGATTCCTCATATGGACTTTTTATGGACTAATATGCCAATTCCTTTCTTTTGAAGGTAAACACTATATACATTTGTAATATTGTGACCATTTGTTGCTAATTGGGATGTTTCTAGGCATTTTCCAGATTTTGCACCTTTCCTTGTGTATTACACCATCAGCTGTACCTGTATATTGACTGCAGTCTCTGACCCTCTCCTGCACCTTGTCTGCAGTCTCTCTGGCCATCTAATGTAGTATGTCTGCAGTCTCTGACCCTCTCCTGCACCGTGTCTGCGGTCTCTGACCCTCTCCTGCACTGTGTTTTTGCAGGGGGGTGGGGGCAAGAAAAGGTTTTCCCAGCGCCCAATTAACATTAAAGACGACCCTGCATACCAAGTATGATCTGAATAAAATATGATAATTTACGAGGGCGTGTTTAGGGGTGGAATTGGGGCGGGTTGGGTGGGGCAACTGGTGGCGAGTAACTCTTAAGGCCTGGCTAGTAGCTAAGGACTTGAAATTTTGAGCCCTGCTGTACGGGCAAGCAGACACAATCTGACAGGAAGAATCTATGAACTACCTTGGTGCTCCACCACGCCGTGGAAGTTAATTAAGCACTACAAGCACGCAACCGCAAATTATATCGGGCTGTGTGAATGAATGACATGGCCATGCGGGGCTCCGCTGATTTAAAAAACTGACAGCTAGTACCCTTACTGCTGTCACAGGGAGTGCATGGATCGGGTGGCGGCTGCAGCATTAGAAAAAATATGGGTGGAACATGTAACATGTTCCTAAAGGTGAACTTATCCTTTTAAATAACACTAAATCCACATTGCAAATGCCAGGCTCTTTGCTCGTAAAACTGTACTGGTCCCAACATTTCTAACATTATTACATCAGAGTTATATTTAGCTTGCTGACCTCGTGCTCCACTGAATGACAGTCTCTCATTTTATGCAGTCATACTCAAATGTTTTTCACTGACTAACCAAATAATATTTCCAAGTTAGTATCTGCTACTTATAAGTACTAGCTTACAATTACTTCAGGAACAGCTGGCAATTTTACAAGTTATATTTCTTCTGACATTGCTTCCTCATTGCGGTCATACGTTATATCTGTGGAGTTTCCTGTATAATATTTTTATTATTTTCACTTTTGGCAGAGAGAAAGTGTCTTTCTTAAGGCCCATTCACACTGCTGCGACTTGAAAGTTGTGCAATTTTGCCACGATTTTAGGGAATGCCTGTGTAAACTTGAGGTCTATGGACCTCAACTCGCATCAAGGTTGGACTAAAGTAGTACACAAGCTACTTTGAAGTTTGTGTAACTTTAAGACCCACAAATATGAATAGTACTCAATGGAAATCATGGGGTACGACTTGTTATGCGACTTTTCAGTCCTAAGTCGCAGGACAAGTCGCACAAGTGTGAATGGCACCTTAAACTCCCAACTTTATTTATTTTGACTACTGATAAACATTTTGGTGATCATAATTAGTGTACTTGGATCTCTTTTGTAATAACATGCAGAGATTTATGGGGCATTTGCAAGCTGACTGCCTAGTGGACAACTTATTATATCTGGAACATAAAGATATTCACAGGTCCAGGAGAGGACAAGGAACTGCTATACTCTCCCACTCTGTTCATCTTTCATGCCCCTAATGAAGGTGATAATGAAACAGGAGAGTTTGCTGGTGTGATGAGGTATTGCCCTGGGCTGCAGGAGAGACTAGCAGAGTGGGAGGCTATATAGCAGTGGCAAGCTCAGTCTTGCCCCAGAGATAGGCTCCCTGGCGTGTGCAGGTTAAAGTGAATTGATGTATTTTTATGTAGTTGCAATTTTATTTACCAATAAATGTTTTAAAGTGGGTCTAAAAAAACTTGATTGTTTAACCACTGGGCACTTAAACTCCCTTCCTAACCAGACCAATTTTCAGCTTTCGGTGCTCTCACATTTTGAATGACAATTACTCAGTCATGCAACACTGTACCTATATGAAATTTTTGTCCTTTTTTTCACACAAATAGAGCTTTCTTTTAGTGGTATTTAATCACCGCTGGGTTTTTTATTTCTTGCGCTATAAAAGAAAAAAGACCGAAAATTCTGTAAAAAAAAATGCATTTTTCTTCGTTTCTGTTACAAAATTTTGAAAATTGATTAATTTTTCTTCATATATTTTGGCCAAAATTTATGCCGCTACATATCTTTGGTAAAAATAACCCAAATCGGTGTATATTATTTTTTGGACTTTGTGAAAGTTTTAGAGTCCACAAGCTATGGTGCCAATCTCTGAAAATTGATCACACCTGAAGTACTGACGGCCTATCTCATTTCTTGAGACCCTAACAAGCCAGGAAAGTACAAATACCCCCCCAAATGACCCCTTTTTGGAAAATAGACTTTCCAAGGTATTTAGTAAGAGGCCTGGTGGGTTTTTTGAAGTTGTAATTTTTTCCCACAATTCTTTGCAAAATCAAGATTTTTTTTTTTCTTTTTTCACAAAATTGTTATATTAGCAGGTTATTTCTCACACACAGCATATGCATAGCACAAATTACACCCCAAAACACATTCTGCTACTCCTCCTGAGTATGGCAATACCACATGTGTGAGACTTGAGACTTTTACACAGCGTGGCCACCTATAGAGGCCCGACATGCAGGGAACGCCATCAGGCGTTCTTGGAGCATAAATTACAGATGTAATTTCTTGACTACCTCTTACACTTTTGAAGGCCCTGGAGAACCAGGACAATGGAAACGCCCCAAAAATGACCCCATTTTGGAAAGAAAACAACCCAATGTATAATCTATGAGGCATATCGAGTCTTTTGAACATGTCATTTTTTTTCTACAAGTTTTTGGAAAATGTGTTAAGAAAATGAAAAAAATGACACCCCAAAATAGATTCTCCTACTCCCACAAGTGAGACTTTTCCACAGCGTGGCCACATACAGAGGACCAACATGCAGGGAGCACCATCAGGTGTTCTAGGGGCATAAGTTTCAAATCTAATTTGACTACCTATTACACTTTTGTGAGGCACTGTAGTGGCATGGATGATAACTGATGTGGGATGGATGAGCCTTGGATGGGGATGGCTGAGCATGAATGAGTATGGCTGGGTACAGCTGGGTATGGCTAATTATGGATGGGGATGGATGAATATGCTGAGTATGGATGAGGATGAATGGATGAGTATGCTGAGTATGAATGGGTGAGCACAGATGGATGGATGAGTATGCTGAGTATGGATGGATGGGTGGGTATGCAGAGGATGGATGGACGGGTGGGTATGCAGACGATGGATAGGGTGGGTATGCAGAGGATGGATGGATGGGTATGCAGAGTATGGATGGGTATGCAGAGTATGGGTGGATGTGGATGGGTATGCAGAGTATGGATGGGTATGCAGAGTATGGGTGGATGGATGGGTATGCAGAGTATGGGTAGGTATGCATGGCTGAGAATGGATGGATGGATTTGAAACATATCAGCGCTGTGGGCACTACACATGCAGCCCACGGCGCTGCTAACACCGATCTCTCCCCTCACACTGGACAGAGATGGGAAAGATGAACCGGATATCACGCCGGTTTGTTTACATGTGATTGCTCCATCATTTGACGGAGCGATCACGTGGTAAGCGGCCGTTTACTGTCATCCGTGATGCACCGGGTCCTGGTCATGGATGTGCTCAGGTGCACGCCCCAGGGGGAGCGGGATTCTGGGAGGACGTCATAGTACGCCCACCCAGATTTATGCAAGTGCCCTGTAGCCGTCATTCGGCTATGGGCCGGTTGTTAAGTGGTTAAGATTAACAAATGTGCTATACTTACCTGCAATGGTTTTGTACAGAGCAGTCTCAATCCTCTCCTTCTCCCTGCCCCCCCCCCCCGCTGAGTGCCCCCATAGCAAGTGGCTTACTATTGGGGCACTAATGCGTACTCGCCCCCAAGCTGACTCTCTGTGTCCATAAAACACATAAAATGCAGCTCTGTCCCGCTCCTGTTATTGACAGCAGCTGGAGCCGGTGGATCCCACTGCTGTGTCTGAGCCAATGAGGAGAGCGAGCGCCTCTGCTCTCATGCACAATGCTGGATCGAGTTCTGGCTCAGGTAAGTATTTAGGGGAGAATGGGGCGCGCTGCTTCTGCCTTTAGAACCACTTTAATTTGGGGAGAGCGCCATGATCTTTCTTTTTGTAGCTCTGAGCTTGTTCATATTGGTTGATCCTTGGCAATATCCGTAAACATTAGTGAAGTGACAGTTCTATCAGGCTCTAAATGTGATATGTGCATAAGACCTATAGAAGATTGAGAATGTGCATAATTGATCACACTGGTGGTACATTTTGAGTTTTTGTAGCACAAGTAGTGGGATGTTACATGAGCCACAAAAGATTAGGCCCCATACTAGTCTCCCAGAGGCACGATCATATAATTTATGGCTTCCTTCTACTTCAGCGCAACCTGGCAAAATTTTACACCTTTTCAGATTTTTTAAAATATTTTTTACTGAAGATTTATTCAATTGTGGACCAATGTAATAGGTTTACTCAGCAGTACATCACTAGTAATTCCAATTCCATTTATACCTGTCCACTTGAATGGAGGACCATCACAGTTGATTCATTTTTCTTGGCCATAACCCTAAATATGGGACTCGCACAAAAAGTAACTGCAGTACTATTGGTCCACACACCTCATTTACCATATGCCGTTGTTTTTCTCAGCTGTGACCAGGACACGCCATAAAATAATTGAGATTCCTGCATTTTAATGACCATTTCCTGTGCCCTCGAATATGACAGGCTTTACAAAATAAGTCCTATTATTTTCCCCCAAAATTTTCCAGAAATGTATACTTCCAATTAAAAATCTGCATTAATGAGTCCTTCATACATTTTACAGGCAGACTGGGCATCAAACAGTATATCCCCAGTAAATGTGTCAAATACAGGGTGACATTATAAAACCTCTGGACCTTTGGGAGTTCATCCAGACAGAAGTTCAGCAGAACAAAAGTGCATAGTTTGAACAGCAGTAGCTGGATACAGTAAGTTTAAGAATTTATAATTGTGTTTCCTAAATTGGGGAATTTTTGTAACGTTGGTATTGCAGCTGTGTTGCTATTGGTGATTGCTTACTAGGTATTGGAGTAATTGTGTATTGCTGACTTAAGCAAGCTGGCCATACATTATACAATTTTCCTACTCTATTTCCTTTAGATTTACCTTCAACTATGCAGTGCAAGGGCCTGCCTCATTGCATACAATTAGAAAGTGTTTAGGTTTGACCTCCTATTATATGGTTTTGGTAAATCTAAATGGAAATTGTATAATAGATCAAAGTATAGGGAGTGGCGCTGTGTTAGGAGTATAAATAAAAGTTTTTTTACAAGAAATACAAGTGTATAAATAAAAGTGTAAAGATAAAAAATGTGAAATTTTTTGGTGTGATCCAAAAAAATTTTTTACTTCCAAAAAATTATTATATATAATATAACTTTATTACCTAAGAAGATTTTTTTCTGCACAACTGTTATGAACTTTTCTTGCACCAAACAACATATGGTTTTGCGATTTTTAGCTGCGATTTGGACACATCATCAATGATTTTTATTGCTTACAATTATTGCACATTTACACATTATTGGTGGACAATTATTGTTTTTGGACATTTATTGTTTTTTGGCACTTCATCACTTTATATTTATTCACGTGAAGATGTATTTATGGTATTTAATGATGCTGCTTGATATTTGCGATTTTTTGCACATATAATACTAATTCTCACCTGATCAAGGTGTTTTACACTAACACAAGGATATATATATAATAATTTTTTGGAAGTAAAAAAATTTTTTGGATCACACCAAAAAATGTCACATTTTTTATCTTTACACTTTTATTTATACACTTGTATTTCTTGTAAAAAAACTTTTATTTATACTCCTAACACAGCGCCACTCCCTATACTTTGATCTATATTCCTTGGGGGATCACTTAGGTGTTCCCTTCTTATCTAGGGGGGCTGTAGGTGTAAGTCAGTCTGTGAGCGCAGATTCGTTGTTATATTTATATATTTTTTGGAAATTGTATAACGTATGGGCAGCCTTAGGCCTCATGCACACTGGACGTTAAGATAATGTTATAAAAATGGCAGTAGCTTTGCAGTGAGTTTTTCAACGTTTTTGCAATAACGTTTTTTTAGTGCTTAGCGTTTTTAGTGTTTTTTCACGTTAGCGCTTTGTTTTTTAAATATATTTTTTTTTCAATGGATTAAAAAAATGCTGGTGAGCTGCGTTTTTGAGCGTTTATCTGCGTTTATCAGCGTTTTTTGACAGAGTGTTTTTACAGCTGCAAAACTCCTCTCAGAACCAACTAGTTTTGGGTTTTTTTTAAAGTCAAAAAATGCCCCAGCCAAAAATTGCTGATAACAGCCTGTGTGCACGGACACATAGGATAACATGCTGGGGAGTTTGACTGTAGAAAAAAAACGTCTGAAGCCAAAAACAGCTGCTGTAAAAACGTCCAAAAACATCCAGTGTGCATGAGGCCTAAGTGGTTGTAATTAAAAAGCATATGTAACAGAAATAATCTAATATCCTAAGTGGTGCCTAACTGCTGTGGTATTTAAAACAGTTCTGTCACTTTTCAAAAAATTTTGAAAAAAGTTAGCAGCAACAACAACTGCAGCTACTGACGTTTAATAATTAAACACTCACCTGGCCCAGGATCCAGCGCTTTCATCACACTAGCTGGTTTATTCACTGGCTTCAGTCCCCGGCACCAGCATATCAACTAGAAAAAAATGAACCTCAATAGTGGGATGTTAAAGGCAATTGAAAAAAACTTAGAAAGAAATCATTAAGAAAGAATAAATAAAACATTAAATTTATTTGTACAAAGTTAAAAATAGATAATAATATACGGTATACAGCAAGGTAATCACATAGATAACATGATCAAGGATTGACAATTGAGGCAAAAACAGTCCGACGCGTTTCGAAAATGTAAATAATTATCTTCTTCATCAGGGACAATTTGCCATTTCTAAAATTAACAAAATATAATATCAGTAAACAAGAAATTTATATGACCTGCAGTGCTGACAGATTTGACTAACCCCCAGGGGGGTACGTCAAAACTTACGTGCCACATAATGTTACCGCATAGCATCCGACTTCCAAATGGTCTGTATTAGGCCTTTTCACATGCAAAGGAGCCCCCAGATATTGCAATCTAATTGAGGTGCCAAAAAAGAAAATAATTTAAAATTAAGAGGAGCCCAAAATCGTAAACAAGAATTTCTACACCGAAAATAAAGCTGAAAAAAAAAGGGATAATAATTGCTCATCACTTACTATGCACGGATGTTCCAAACATGATATTCAGATGTTACAAAATGATACTTCCAAAATGATGCTATTAAGTCAACCTGAGAGACTAGGAGATCACCATCTGCAAAAGCTGAGCAAAAGAGATGGCTTCAATAAGAAGTTGAATCAATCTAAATCTCAAGCTCCAGCAATAGGGGAAGGAACCATATGAAAAAAGACAGCTAAATGCCAAAACATACAAAATGTCCCATTCACTACAATGGTGAGATTCACCATTACAGAAAGCAAATATTATGCTTACCATAGGAGTAGAAATCTCCAGGGCTCTTCAAGGATAAGAAAAAAATCACTGCAGCGAGGATGAGGTTAGTCATCCACCCTGCCTGTCACAACCTTAAACAATCAATGTGTTGTTATGAAAGGAGATGGCGCCTTGAGGGTTCCCGGCGTTCTCTTTATATACTCCAGCCAATTAAGTAGTCTCATAGCAAGTGAGTGACGCCGCACAACGTGTGGATTGCGACGTCACTCCCCTAATGCCACTGTAATGATAAACAAAAAACAGCTGATGACTCCCGGGAAAGCCCGACTGTGTGGAGCGAGCATATTAACTATAGGCACCCAGCTGTGACAGCTTGTGGATTCACAGCCAGCTGCTCGCTGTGCTGTCGGGTCTCGCAGGGTTCTGGGACCTGTGATGTGTGGCAGAAGGGTGCAGGGAAGGAGAGGAGACCAAACTTCCGCTTGGATTACCATGCCGTTCCGACTGGAAGTTGGAGCGGGTATCTGTCTAAACCAGTCTACGTGACTTTGCTTGTCTGAATTCCTTGGTTTGTGCCCTACAAGAAACAGAACAAGGGTGCACACACCGCTTCAGGAAAAAAATGGACACACCCGGTCCAAGGTGCTAATCCCAGCTCATAACTGTAGGCAATATCAAGAGGAGAAGAAAAGATTGATCACACATTTGAATCTAAAAGATGCTGTAGAAATTTCTTTGTCATGAGCCAGAAAAAATTGCAATGACGATCAGTTGACGTGTTTCACACAAAGAACCGTGCTTGTTCACAACAATTGAAATGCTCACAATACAAGCTATTTAATTACTTAACGACCGCGTTATAGCTGAATGACGGCTACAGCACGGCTCGATGACTCTGGGAGGGTGTACATTGACGTCCTCCCAGAATCTTGCTCCTGCGTGCACTCAGGAGCATCACGTAAATGGCCGCTGGCAGCGGCCGTTTACCACGTGATCGCTCAGTCAAATGATACAGCGATCACTTGTAAACAAACCGACGTTACGTCCGGTTCCTTACTCCCTCTCTGTACAGATCGGTACAGAGAGGGGAGAGATCAGATGGCGCCACTTGTAAACAAACCGACGCCAAGTCCGATTCCTCTCTCCCTCTCTGTACAGATCGGTACGGAGAGGGGAGAGATCAGATGGTGCTGCAACGCTGTAGGCTGGATGTGTAGTGCCCACAGTGCTGATTTGTGCCCACTCCAGCCATTCAGCCATCCATCCATACTCAGCCATTCAGCCATCCATCCATACTCAGCCATTCATCCATCCACCCATACTCAGCCAGCCATCCATCCATGCTCAGCCATCCATCCATCAATACTCAGTCAGCCATCCATGCGCAGCCATCCATCCCTAATCAGCAATACCCATCCATGCTCATCTATCCATACTCAGCAATACTCATCCATCCATGCTCAGCCATCCCATCCACCCCCATCCATACTCAGCAATACCCTGCCATACTCAGCCGTACCCAGCCATCCCATCTGTACTCAGCCATCCCATCCGTACCCAGCCGTACTCATTCATACTCAGTCATCCCATCCATACTCAGCCATACCCATCCACGGCTCAACCATCCCCATTCATGCTCATCCATGCCACATCCATGCCACTAGAGTGCCTCACAAAAGTGTAATAGGTAGTCAAATTAGATTTGACATTTATGCCCCTAGAACGTCTGATGGCACTCCCTGCATGTTGGGCCTCTCTATGTGGCCAGGGTGTGTAAAGGTCTTCCACATGTGGTATGGCCGTACTCAGGAGTAGGAGAATCTATTTTGGGGTGTAATTTTTGGTATGTACATGCTATGTGTTAGAAATATTGTATAAATGGACAACTTTGTGTAAAAAAAGTGTTCTTTTCCAGAAACTTGTAGAAAAAAATGACATGTTTAAAAGACTCACTATGCCTCATAGATTATATGTTGGGTTGTTTTCATTCCAAAATGAGGTCATTTTTGGGGCATTTCCATTGTCCTGGTGCTCCAGGGCCTTCAAAATTGTAAGAGGTAGTCAAGAAATTAGATGTGTAATTTATGCTCCTGTAATTTATGCTCCAAGAACGCCTGATGGCACTCCCTGCATGTTGGGCCTCTGTATGTGGCCACGCTGTGTAAAAGTCTCACACATCGCTATACTCAGGAGGAGGAGTAGAATGTGTTTTTTGTGGTGTAATTTGTGCTATGCATATGCCGTGTGTGAGAAATAACCTGCTAATGTAACCATTTTTTGAAAAAAAAAAAAAGAAAAAAAAAATCTTGATTTTGCAAAGAATTGCGGGAAAAAAATTACAACTTCAAAAAACTCACCATGCCTTTTACTAAATACCTTGGAATGTCTACTTTCCAAAAAAGGGGTAATTTGGGGGTATTTGTAGGTTCCTGGCTTGTTAGGGTCTCAAGAAATGAGCTGTCAGTGCATCAGGTGTGATCAATTTTCAGAGATTGGCACCATAGCTTGTGGACTCTATAACTTTCACAAAGACCAAATAATATACACCGATTTGGGTTATTTTTACCAAAGAAATGTAGCAGTATAAATTTTGGCCATAATTTATGGAGAAAAATTACTAATTGGCAACATTTTATAACAGAAACTAAGAAAAATGCATTTTTCTACAGAATTTTCTTTCTTTTTTTTTTATAGAGCAAAAAATAAAAAACCCAGGGGTGATTAAATACCACCAAAAGAAAGCTCTATTTGTGTGAAAAAAGGACAAAAATTTCACATAGGTACAGTGTTGCATGACTGAGTAATTGTCATTCAAAATGTGAGAGCACTGAAAGCCGAAAATTGGTCTGGTTAGGAAGAGGGTTTAAGTGCCCAGCGGTCAAATGGTTAAAGGCATATATCAAATCAAACACCTAACACAAAACTTCACCGACATAAAAACATTTCTTAAATGCTAAAACTTCTGATCATAAAATGGTCAAAACAAAAAATAGATAATGTAAACATATAAGCAAGAAATGTATTAAAAACAAAAATAGAATAATGAGCGAAAAAAACATGTATATATACCAATATAAATCGCATATATCACTATGTAACAAATTGAGTCTAATTGTGTGATTTAATGCTTATTGTTAAAGACTTCTTAAAAACTGTTCAAGGATAAGAGGAAACAAATGAGATTCTAAACCATATACAACATGATGGAAAGAATGTGCATACAAATGAAAATCAACCGTATCCACATATGTATAAATCATGTGGAGGCAAAGTTGAGATAACTTATGGAATCAAAGGGAGTGTTCTCAACACTCAACTAGAGTTGAGAACACTCCCTTTAATTCCATAAGTGATCTTAATAGAAAGGTACATTCGATAAATATTGAAAGCTTTCTAGGGTGGTTCTGTGTGGAATATTTGCAATGTATATGCGTTTATGTACACAATACTTTGCCTCCACATGATTTTTATATATGTGGATTTGGTTGATTTTCGTGTGAAACGCATCAACTGGTCATTATTGCAATTTTGTCTGGCTCATGACAATAAAGATATTTCTACAGCATCTTTTGGATTCAAGTGTGCGATCAATCTTTTCTTCTCTTCTTTGTGCCATTCAATCTGAGATCAGCAGGCTGTCTAAGGTCCTGTTCACATGTCGTGATTTGGGATCATGAGCAGAATTCGCTGCAATTCTGCCCTCAACCCCAAATTGCATAGTGATTTGCTATGCAGTACGTGTTTATTCTGCCATGATGGTCGATTGGCAATCGTGGCAAATCACGCCTTTCAAAACGCTTGAAGCTTTTTGCCTGAAAAGAAGCAGGAGCTTCTTTTCGGGCAACAAATCTGGGTAGGGCAGCCCGTTCAAGTGTATATGCTGGACCTATTCGACATGCAAAATCTCATGCAAATCGTAAAAAAAAACAAAAAATAAAAAAAATCACAAGCCCTTGTTCCCACTACACGAAAGTGTGAATGGGGCTTAAGCCAGTTTGTTCTGTAGAGCTGCCTTCTCCTCATGAACCACAGGTGAATGGCAGTGTGGACAACTGTTTGGTTGGGAAGAGTAAGGCATGTGGATCATAAATATGTAGCTTTTGGTGAGATGCTGCATAACCTTAATGGCAGGGGCGTAACTAGAACCTTCGGGGCCCCAGTGCAAGAAACCATGAAGGGCCCCCCTGCCCCCGTCCCGGGGCCCTTGCCATTGATCTAGGCCCTTTACTCCGATTGCAGGGCCCTTTATTGTGGTCCCACAGCAGGACCCTTTCACGTGTTCTGCAGCGGGACCCCTTCCTGCATGGTTGCCTACCTTTTCAAAAATTCAGCCAGCCATTGTAGGGGGAGAATGTATCTTAATTAGGGGTGGGCCATTTAAAATGGACGTGGTTCTATAAGAACCATCTAATGCCATACCCCTTTGCACCTCTCTACACCCCCCAGAATGCCTCTGTACCTCCCAAAATAACCCCTGTACCCCAGCACACTTCTGTACCCCCAGCACACTTCTGTACCCCTTTGCACATTGCTGCACCTTCTACACACACCCCTGCAGCTCCCAGCATCCTCTGTACCCCCCAGCACACCTCTGCACCCCCACACAGCTCTGCACCTCCTAGAATCTTCTTTATCCCTCAGTATACCTCCATAACCCTAGAAAGTCATTGTAATCTCCAGCACACCTCTGCATTCCTCAGCACATCTATGCACTCTGGTGCATAGATGCACCCCCACACACATCTGCACCTCTGTATCCCTCCAGCACACCATTGTTCACCGCAGCAAGTGAACTTGGCACCCCGCACACACCTAAGGCCCCTTTCACACGGGGCATACCTGTCCTAATGAACAGCGGATATGGACACACAGCACGCTGCTCTCTATTGACCACCTGTCCATTTCCATCCGACTGTCATCCAATCCGATCCTCCAGACAGATAGGGAATGCATCTCCCATCTGTCTGTTTTTAGTGGACAGGATCTGATGGTGGCGGGTGTCCGCTGATATTCACCGATCCATAGTGCTATGGATGGCCTGATCAGGTCTGCCTGGAAAAATGGGCCGGCGGACCCGATCAGTCCACCAGTGTAAAAGGGGACTAACACATCTGTGCTCTGTACTCAATGTGCACCTCCAACCCCCGGCACATCTCTGTACCCCCCACCCACTTTCACCCCATGGTCACTCACCCGAATGTTGATTACAGTCTGTGGTCATCATCTCCCCCTACACCTCAGATTACTAATGTTGCAGTTTATTATGGGATGGGGGGGAGGTGGGAGAGGGCGATCGTCCGCTCTATGGTGGCCGTGGGATCTCCCTGGGGCTAGTAGTTCTCTTCCTGAGTGTATACAGTGGAGGGGGGGCCTCTGACCCGGGCATGCATCGGCTAGAGTGTACAAGCAGAGTGACTCACTAGTACACTGAAGAGTGAAGCCGATACATGCTGGGGTCAGGGGCCCCTCCCCTCTCCACTGTATAAACTCAGGAAGAGCACCTTATGCCTCGTTTCCACTGAGCGGTTTTGTACAGTACGCTATTTTGAGTGTTTCCATTATGAAAGCGGTCCATACAACCAAACCGAACTGCGCCATTCTGGGTCCTGCTTCAGATGTGGGGCCATAGAAAATGGTACGATTTGGTTAGGGCGGAGCTACGATACATTCCACTGGTTGGCAGACGTGTGACGCCATGCTAGACGTTTTCTCTAAACCCACGTATGGCCCCTGGCGATCCGACTTGCAGTGGAAACGCTCACCTAAATAGGCCGGACCATTCTAGGCCTTCCAAACTGTACCGACCCGAACCGATCCGCTCAGTGGAAACGATGCAATGGAGCTTCTGATCGCCCCCACTGCATACTAAACTGACAGCCAGAGGTGCAGGGGGAAATTCCGGGTCTTGGGCATCCCCCACAGCAGCAGAACGCCAGGGCCCAGTCGCAAGTGCGACTGCTGCGACCCTGGTAGTTCCACCATTGCTTTATGGTGTTCTTTCTGAGCTAAAAGTAGATACAAAAGTTGAAAACACAGTTGCTTGTGAGAATGCCAACCCTTCTCTACATAGGAAGGAGGTCCCTGAGCTCTGAGAAAAAAATGCTTTGCCAAAAGTAACTATTGTGTGTCATATTGCAAACCAGGCAGGTGTTGTGAATAAGGTTCCGAAGAGGAGAAGGCATCTTCTTGTTGGTGATTCAATTGTAAGTGGTGATTTTCTAAAGAAACATCTTGAAGTGTCAATGGAAGTTAGATGTTTATCTGGTGCTACTGTTAGGGGGAGATGAAAGGTGCAATTTAAGTATTGTCAAGAAAGCTAGTGCAACGTACATTGTCAATGTTGTGCACCTCGGCACAAATGATTTGTCCCAGAATGATTGTCAGAATTTGAGCCAGGATCTTCACTAGGTAGGGTGAAGATAGGTCTTGCCTCTCTACAAGGGACAACAAGGGAAAGTACTTCATATAGCAGAGTTCAATAATTGGTTAAAGGTTTGGTGCAAAGCTGAAGGTTTTTTTTGTGTTCCTCATTATGCTAGCAGGTGGTCTATGAGCTGAACAAAAGAGCCTGCATCCCTCACATAAGGGCACTGAGCTTCTTGGTATGGAATTAAGGAGTTTTTGGGACATGCATTTAACCACTTAAGCCCCGGACCATTTGGCTGCCTAAAGACCAGAGGACTTTTTACAATTTGGCACTGCGCTGCTTTAACTGGTAATTGCACGGTCATGCAATGTTGTACCCAAACAAAATTTGCGTCCTTTTTTTCCATAAATAGAGCTTTCTTTTGATGGTATTTGATTGCCTCTGTGATTTTTATTTTTTGCTATAAAAAAAAATATTTTCTACTTTGTTATAAGAAAAATCTAATAAACTCAATTTTAGTCATACATTTAGGCCAAAATGTATTTAGCCACATGTCTTTGGTAAAAAAAAGTCAATAAGCGTTTTGGTTTCCGCAAAAGTTCTAGCGTCTACAAACTAGGGTACGTTTTCTGTAATTTACACAGCTTTTAGTTTGACTGCCTACAGTACCTGACTGCGAGAATGTGTTTCCACCTGCGAGCCCTGTCGTGGGAGTCTGCGCCGAGCTGTATCGCTCATCGGGAAAGGAAAACTGCGTTTTTTCCTTTCCCGATGAGCGACAAGCATTGATGACAGGTGTCTGGTATGAATCATGAGGGGGAACACCGCGCCAAGTTTTAAATAAAAAACGGCATGGGTTCCCCTCCAGGAGCATACCAGGCCCTTAGGTCTGGTATGGATTTTAAGGGGAACTCCCTACGCCGAAAAAACGGCGTGGGGTCCCCCAAAATCTATACCAGACCCTTATCGGAGCACGCAGCCCAGCCGGTCAGGAAAGGGGGTGGGGATGAGCGAGCGCCCCCCCTGAACTGTACCAGGCCGCATGCCCTCAACATGGGGGTGGGCGCTTTGGGGCAGGGGGCGCTCTGCGGCCCCCCCACCCCAAAGCACCTTGTCCCCATGTTGATGAGGACAATGGCCTATTCCTGACAACCCTGGCCGTTGGTTGTCGGGGTCTGCGGGCGGAGGGCTTATCGGAATCCGGGAGCCCCCTTTAATAAGGGTGCCCCCAGATCCCGGCCCCCCACCCTATGTGAGTATGGGGTACATCGTACCCCTACCCATTCACTTGGGGGAAAAAGTGTCAATAAAAAACACACTACACAGGTTTTTAAAGAAATTAGGTGGCTTCGGGGGTCTTCTTCTGACTTCTCCGCTCTCTCCGGTCTCTTCTCCCAGGGTCTGATTCTTCTCCTGCTCTCCGGACTCTTCTGCCGGTATCCGGTTCTTCTCCCGATTTCCGGTTCTTCTGCCGGGCTCCTCCGCTATCTTCGGCTCTTTTGCCTGATGGGACTGTGATGTCATAAGGGGCGGGGTCACGGGTGACATCACCCGGTAACCACGCCCCATGCCTATATGTCGTTGCGCACCTCGCACACATCATTACAGTGGGAGAGAGCGTTGTGTCAACATTGGAAGAAGAAGAGAAGAGGGAACAAGATGACAGAGAAGACCGGGCCACCGCTAGCAAAAGAGCGGCAAAAGAGCAGAAGATAGCGGAGGAGCCCGGCAGAAGAACTAGAGAGCGGGAGAAGAGGCCGGAGAGAGCGGGAGAAGAGGCCAGAGAGAGCGGAGAAGTCGGAAGAAGACCCCCTGTGTAGTGTTTTTTTTTTATTGACACTTTTTCCCCCAGGTGAATGGGTAGGGGTACGATGTACCCCATACTCAATCACATAGGGTGGGGGGCCAGGATCTGGGGGCTCCCAGTTTCTGATAAGCCCTCCACCCACAGACCCCGACAACCAACGGCCAGGGTTGTCTGGAAGAGGCCCTTGTCCTCATCAACATGGGGACAAGGTGCTTTGGGGTGGGGGGCCGCAAGGCACCCCCCTGCCCCAAAGCGCCCACCCCCATGTTGAGGGCATGCGGCCTGGTACGGTTCAGGAGGGGGGAAGCCACTCGCTCGTTCCCACCCCCTTTCCTGACCGGCCGGGCTGCGTGCTCGGATAAGGGTCTGGTATGGATTTTGGGGGTACCCCCACGCCATTTTTTCGGCCTAGGGGGTTCCCCTTAAAATCTATACCAAACCTAAGGGCCTGGTATGCCCCTGGAGGGGAACCCATGACGGTTTTTTATTTAAAATTTGGCGGGGAATTCCCCCTCATTCATACCAGACACCTGTCAGCAATGCTTATCGCTCACCAGGAAAGGAAAATACGCAGTTTTCCTTTCCCGATGAGCGAGCCAGCTCGGCGCTGGCTCCCGCGACGGGGCTCGCAGATGTCAAATCTCGCCGATAACAGCGGCGAAATTAACACAATATCGCGGTCACCTACTGTATCTCATTTCTTGAGGTGCTAAAATGGCAGGGCAGTACAACCCCCCCCAAAATGACTCCATTTTGGAAAGTAGACACCCCAAGGAAATTGCTGAGGCATGTTGAGCCCATTGAATATTTATTGTTTTGTCCTAAGTGATTGAATAATGACAAAAAAAAAATATTTTTTTTTACAAAAAGTTGCCACTAAATGATGTATTGCTCACATATGCCATGGTTATATGTGGAATTGCACCCCAAAATACATTTAGCTGCTTCTCCTGAGTACGGGGATACCACATGCTTGGGACTTTTTGGGAGCCTAGCCGCGTACGGGGCTCTGAAAACCAAGCAATGCCGTCAGGATTTCTAAGGGCGTAAATTTTTGATTTCACTCCTCACTACCTATCACAGTTTTGAAGGCCAAAAAATGCCAAGATGGCACAAAACCCCCCCAAATTACCCTATTTTGGATAGTAGACACCCAAGCTATTTACTGAGTGGCATGGTGAGTATTTTGCAGCTCTCATTTGTTTTTGAAAATGAAGAAAGAAAAGAAAAATGTATTTTTCTTTTCTTTTTTCAATTTTCAAAACTTTGTGACAAAAAGCGAGGTTTGCAAAATACCTCTCAGCAAATAGCTTGGGGTGTCTACTTTCCAAAATGGGGTCATTTTGGGGGGGGGGGGTTGTGCCATCTGGGCATTCCATGGCCTCCGAAACTGTAATAGGCAGTGAGGAGTGAAATCTACACCCTTAGAAAGCCTGAAGGCGGTGCTTGGTTTTTGGGGTCCCGTACGCGGCTAGGCTCCCAAAAAGTCTCACATGTGTTATCCCCGTACTCAGGAGAAGCAACAGAATGTATTTTGGGGTGTAATTTCACATATGCCCATGGCATGTTTGAGCAATATATCATTTAGTGACAACTTTGTGCAACAAAAAAAAAAGTTTGTCATTTTCCCACAACTTGTGACAAAATATAAAATATTCCATGGAATCGACATGCCTCTCAGCAAATAGCTTAGGGTGTCTATTTTCCAAAATGGGGTCATGGGGGGAGGTTTGAACTGTCCTGGCATTTTATGCACAACATTTAGAAGCTTGTGTCACACATCACACACTCTTCTAACCACTTGAAGACAAAGCCCTGTTCTGACACTTTTTGTTTACATAAAAAAATTATTTTTTTTGCAAGAAAATTACTTTGAACCCCCAAGCATTATATATATTTTTAAAGCAAAGGCCCTACAGATTAAAATCGGGAGTGTTTCATTTTTTTTTTTTTTTTTTTACACAGTATTTGCGCAGCGAATTTTCAAACACATTTTTTTGGAAAGAACAGACTTTTTTTTATTTTTGATTCACTAAAACACACTGTATTGCCCAAATGTTTGACATACATGTCCCCTAGATATATAATATCATTAATATCATATATTCCTTATGTTGCTCTAAAGAAAACAAATATGGAAGAGATACGTTTATTTCTGGGAACCTTTAAGAAATCTATCATAGACTATGCTCCCTATTTAGCACCTCACTCCTCGGCTCCTGTATGGGCCACTCCATGGTCCATCGGTCGCCATTTGAACGTCTTGGATCGCACCTAATGATGCAATTTTTCTATTTACCACTATTATAGAACACAAGATATAGGTATTCAAAATATCATCTAAAACCAATCCTTTAAGTCCTGTAGGGACTATGTTTATGAATATGACTATATTTAGTTAAACTGAGAACTGGGGACAGAGATTTATTTGCCAAGGAGCATTTTTTGCCCCCTGCAGGTTAAAACAAATGTGAGGGTTTGTGTTGCTAAGGACTGGGTTATTGGGGTAATTCAGTAAGTTTCTGATGCTAAAAATAAGGCAGCAGATAGCAGATTTTGTCATGTTATGTGCACTAATGTTCATAGTTTAGGCAACAAGCTTTGTGAGCTGCCAGCTCTTATGTTTAGTGACAACTTGGACCTTGTTGCAATTACAGAGACCTGGTTCAAGCATTCAAATTGTTATGTCTCTGGGACAGCTAGCTAAACCTACTTATCCCAATAACTGTATATACCATATTTCTTTGATCTCAGTTTTATTAGAACAAGCCAGGTGAAACTACAAAATAACAGAAATAGACCTCAATAAGTATAATATTGCATAAACAAGGATATACAGTACAAGATGAGATAATTAAAACTTACTTTTTAAGTTTTCTAAGGAGTGATGGTGATAGATTGCGAAAGACATGACTTGCTTCCTGCAATGTGTTAAAAAAAATGGTGGATAGTTCACTTCCTGCCAAGATTCTACCCAGAATTCCCTGCTTGCTGACAACTTCCTTATTTACACATACAATAAAACAGAACCGCAGCAATGCCAAAAAGGAACGCTAGATGGAGCCTGTACACCACATATGATTGTCTTAAGTAAATTACACATTTTGCATGTAAATTTAACACAGGTACAAATAAGGTACAAATAATCGGCAAGACATCTGGTGGACAGAACACAAATGACTGGGAAATGATTATACTAGGTTACACACTATACAGGAAGAGGGGAGGTTGAGTTGCCATGAATGCCAAAAACGGCCCTTTTCACATTGGTGGAGCCCGCTAATGGATCCGCCCACTCAGCAGGGAATCTCTCCGCTGATCCCCGCTGACCAGGCGAATGACTGGTACTGCTGTCCTTTATGGGGCTGTCGTATGGAAATGGACTGCCTGTCCATTTCCATCTGTCATCTGATCCGTTCCCCCAGACGAATGGGGAACAGATCCCCATCCATCTGTTTTTAGGGGACAGGATTGGATGTCGGCGGGTGTCAAAGGACACATGTCAGTTGACATCCGCCACACCACAGAGAGCAGTGGATGGTCTGATCAGGTCTGCCTGAAAAACTGGCAGGCATCCGATCAGTCCGTCAGTGTGAAAGGGGCCTAAGGCTAACATTAATGCAAAAAACAAATGAAATACTTGAAAAATTAAAAACCTTCAGGTTTTGCATTCCAACCAGAGATGGAACTTCCCTTTAGAATTGGTGTAGTATACAGACCCCCCGGACAGACTGAAGATTATAATAACATGTTGCTTGATGAGATGACTCAAATGTTAATGAAGGGAGAGGTTTTAATTATGGGTGACTTCAACATGCCTGACATTAACTGGAATTCTCAAACTGCTATTACAAGCAGGGGCCGGGATGTAATTGGGACAATGAATAGTGTTTCTCTGAAACAGTTAGTTAAAAGCCCAACCCAAGGTCATAATCTAGATGTAATACTAACAAATGGGGATCGATTGTCTTATGTTGAGGTCGGTGAAAATTTGGGTTCTAGCGATCAACAATATTTTTGATATTTGGTCTTTAGTCACACCAAACATGGCTTTGAAATCGTGCAACTTCACTTGAAATCACAGTTTCTAAGCTGCATGTCAGTGTGACTTAATGCAAGATAACTATGCAAGTCACACCTGAACTTGCAATAAGTAGTGCAAGAACTACTTTCAATATCGGTGCGACTCCAATGGATTTGACTGCTTCCATTGTGGACAATAGGGTGCAACTTGTCACATCACTATCAAATCATAATATACAATCATGTCATATCACATATCAATATATCATATATGAAAAATCATATACAAAAACAAAAGTTTTAGACTTCAACAGGACAAATTTTGCTGAAATGGGGGAATTTCTAAAAAATAAAAGGTTGGAGTAAAACGAAAAACAAGTAAAACGAAAGGAGTCCCTAATCCGCAGATAAATACACAGCAAATTTTACAAAATTCCTACTACATATAAAAGCTTAACCTGTATTGAGTTAATAAATAACAAATATTTGTAACTTTCAAATTGCGCCTTTTTGCGAAATGGTGAACATTTGAACAGACGCAAAAGTATAATATCCAAATCTCTCTAAAAATTTGAAGGTTTTCATTTTCCCCTTACAGCTTTCAGAATTTGTGAAAGACACCCAAACCCATATATTTTAAGATCATGGTAGAAGATGTACAAGTGAGTCATTTAGATTATACATTATATATGAGCAAATACATATATTAGATTATAAATCTATATAATATTTGCGGGAAAGGATCTGTAGATCTGCCTAAGTAGAAAAACAGTAGTGGACATTTTTTTAGACCCCGCTGTATTTGCGCAAATGTTTATCAAACCAATATATTTGCCAAAAATACACTAAAACCATTAGCAGATAAAAACACAGCTAATTTTACAAAATACCTGCTAAATCCCTACTAAATATAAAATCTTAACCTGTATGGAGTTAATAACAAATATTTGTAAATTATAAATTGTGCCTTTTTGCAAAATAGTGAAAATCGAACGTACCCAAAAATGTCTCAAAATCTGGAGGTTTTCCTTTTTCACTCATAGCTTTCAGAGTTTGTAAAAGACCCCAACCATATATTTTCTGAAAGCATATGACCTCTGGAATAAAAGGAAGGTTCTACGGATTTTTTAGGCCCTGCAGTATTTGCTCAAATGTTTATCAAAACAATATTTTTGTTAAAAATACACTAAAACCATTATTAGCAGATAAAAACACGGCATATTTTACAAAATTCCTACTAAATTCCAACTAAATATAAAGGTTACCCTCTCTATGTAGTTAATGCATAACCAATGTTTGTCATTTTACATTGCGCCTTTTTGCAAAATGGTTAAAATTGAACGTGTAAAAATGTAAATATACAAACTTCTCAAATCTAAAGGGTTTAATCTTTCCCTTACAGTATTCAGAATTTGTGAAAGACCCCCCAAACCATATATTTTCTGAAAGCATAGGACCAGAAGAATAAAAAGATGCTACTGATTTTTAAGGCCCCACGATATTTGTGCAAATGTTTACCAAAGCAATATTTTCGCTAAAAATACACTAAAATCATTATTAGCAGATACAAACACAGCAAATTTTGCAAAATTCCTGCTAAATTCCTACTAAATATAAAAGCTTAACCTGCATTGAGTTAATAAATAACAAATATTTGTACATTTTAAATTGCGCCTTTTTGAAAAATGGTGAAAATCGGACGTATGCAAACATTTTAGAAAATCTGGAGGCTTTCCTATTTCACTTACAGTTTTCAGAATTTGTAAAAGACCCCCCCAAAACATTTTCTGAAAGCACATGGCCAGTAGAATAAAAAGAAGGTGCTACTGATTTTTAAGGCAGAGCGATATTTGCGCAAATGTTTATCAAAACAATATTTTTGCTAAAAATACACTAAAATCATTAATGGTGCACATAAACACAACATAACTTACAAATTTCCTACTTGCTACTTACTTTCCTAATTGCTACTAAAGCATCGTTCACATGTGGCATACTAACGTGTATGTCTATGGAGGGGCATGATTACCCGCACGCGAATGCACAGATGTTCCATGCATCAATGTACAGGCAGTCCCATTTGTGTCAATTGGGATGCAATGGCTGCACAGGCACACCCAATCTGACATCCATGTGGGTGTGGGTACACCACCCCGAACGCAGACAGTGTGCGCTCAGGGACATGCATGCGGACCTACATGGATGTAATTGCACTTTCACACTGGGGCGGTGAAAGCGTCAGCGGTAAGGTGCCGCTAATTTTAGCGACGCTTTACCGTCGTTTTAGCTGAGCCTTTCAGCCTCTAGCAGAGAGCTTTTAACCCCCCGCTAGCGGCAGAAGAAGGGGTTAATAGTGCCTGCAAAGCGCCGCTGCCGAAGTGCTTTGCAGGCGCTTCGGCAGGGTGCCCATTCATTTCAATGGGCAGAGTGTTTTAGGAGCGGTGTATACACCACCCCTAAACAGCCCCAAAAATGCAGGACTTTTTTTTAACGTCCCACAAGCAAACTGCTTCAGTGTAAAAACACTCGGGCTTTCACACTGGAGTGATGGGAAGCGCTTGGCGGGTGCTATTTTTAGCGCTAAAATGCCAGTAAAGTGCCTAAAATTGGGAGCAACGGCTCTGTTCGTGCAGTTGCTACATCCCAAATTACATCAATGGGACTGCCTGCACAGAGATGAACGGAACACCTGTGCATCGCTGTAAAGGTACGCTGTGTATGCCCTGTGTGAACAAGGCCTTGGGCCCCTTTCACACAAGTAGACCGATTGGGTATGCCTGTCCGTTTTTCAGGCAAGCCCAATCAGACCACCAATTGTTCTCTATGGGGAGGCTGAAGTAAAAGGACACGTGTCCGTTTACGCCTGCCTGCATCCGATCCAGTCCAGTCTGCTAAAAACAGAGGGACGGGGATCCATTCCCCATCCATATAGCAGATTGTATCGGATGGTATCCCATGGAACTGGAAAGGCAGTCCTTTTCTATCCGACTGCCCCATAGATAACAGCAGGCTGTGTCCGTGTCCACTCTGCATCAGTGGAGCGGACATGGACCTGTCATCCGCTTGCTCAGCGGGGATCAGCAGACAGATCCCCCGCTGAGCAGGCGGATCTGCTTGACAGAGTCCGCTTCATATGAAAGGGATCTTACCAGGAGCAGTTGGTCCATTAGGTCCCACCTGTAGGGCGCCGGACTCATACGTTTGTATGAGGTTTTTTTCAAGCCACATGATTAATGCCCGAGGCTCTAATTGACTTGAAAAAGGTTGGACTCGGGGCACAGAGCTCTGCGCCCCGGACCCACCCACTTGTGACAATGGCGAATTAATATTCGCTATTGTCTTCTGGCTTCTACTCCTGGCCAATCAGGATGGATCGGGTTCAGGTTGGGAGCTGAGGACGCCATGGAGGGGTAAGTGCGGGGGGGTGGGAGACTGTCACTGTGGAGAGGCTGAGTGCAGGCAAACCTGGGTGGGGGGTGGTTTGTTTGCCCTTCCAAAAAAAAAGTTAGCTGCTGGGTCTCTTGCTATGTTTTTTTTTTTTACATTTTTTTTGTTACTTTTTTTTGGGGGGGGGGGTTTTGGTGAGATATCAGAGGTCCAAACAGATCCCCATAGCTCTTTTTGTGAGACAGAGAAAGGGACTGAAGATGGTCCTTTTCTGTGTAGCACTTTACTTGAATGAAAAAAAGGAATCTGTATAGAGATTCCTAATTCATAATATGACCGTCTGATACATAGTAACATGCGGTTTTCTATGATCAGCTGTCAGTGGGCATATAGGAGCGATCAGTAGTGATCGCTGCATGCTCCCACTCTACTACAGGCCCCATCTCCCCCCCAGCCCCAACTTCACCCCCACCCGCAGCACTCCTCCCCCGCCGCGATCCCCAGCTTGCCGGTCAAGTTTTCAGTTAATAACTCTGATCAACGGGTTGTAATTCGCTGATCAGAGTAATCGCAGAATTGTACAGCAGACTCTGCTGAACAATTCTGCTATAAGTTTATGGTCATTGAAGTGTGACCATGAGCTTAAAGGAGAGGGGGAAATGAGGTCCGTACGCCGTTTGGACTTGGCCACCTGCAGGCACTACTGTAGGTCCGTATGGCCCTGGCAGTGAAAGGGTTAAATGACAATTGCGGGGTCATGCAACACTGCACCCGAATTACAATTTTATAATTTTTTTGAGACAGAGCTTTCTTTTGGTGGTATTTAATCACCACTGGGTTTTTATTTTTTGCTAAACAAATGAAAAAAAAGATTTTGAAAAAAAACAAGTTTTTCTTTGTGTCGGTTATAAAATTTTGTAAATACATTTTTCTCCTTTTACTGATGTGCACTGATGATCACCAGTCATCTCTATGACCGTCGGAGGCCCGGGTGCGATGTTATGACGTCACGCTCGGGTACCCGGAAATAACCGAAGCCGCGATCGCGGCTGTCAGCATGACAAAAATTTTTTTTCCCGATCTCATGCTTTCCAGCCTGGAGGAGAGATGCGGGGTCTTATTGACCCCGCATCTCTCCATAAAGGGGACCTGTCACATAGATTCCTATTACAACGGATGTTTACATTCCTTGTAATAGGAATAAAAGTGGCAGATTGTGTGTTCCTAATAGCTAGGAACCACAATCTGTCATTTAATCTAGTCAGTCCCCTCCCCCTTCAGTTAGAAACACGTAGCGGGGAACACCATTAACCCTTAACCCTAGTGTTAACCCCTTCCCTGCCAGTGACATTTTTACAGTAATCAGTGGATTTTTATAGCACTGATTGCTGTACAAATGCAGATGATACCAAAAATGTGTCAAGTGTCCGATGTGTCCGCCATAATGTCGCAGTCCCGATAAAAATCGCAGATCACCGACATACTGCTCACTGACCACCCCACCTTTACATAATGCTCTATTGACTGACACTGTCCACTTTTAAGGTAGTGTAAATGCATAATTTTACACTGACATTTGCTTTTTTGTATTTTAATAAAGTTTTCCTTACTATTTAGTTGGGCCTTACTAGTTAATTTATTTTATTAAAAAAAAAAAAAAGGTTGCCCGACTCTGGTGATCTTTCATATTGTTCAGGTAGATCTCCACCTTTCAAGGGTTGCCCACCCCTGTTCTAGGGTATTCAAAAGATTTTGGAGAAACCATCCACATTTTGACATACCTTCCCAACTCTTTTGAATTACCCTCTCAATATGTAAATAAAGGTCTGAACATCTTTAGATACTTGGAGTATCTTAATGCGCAATGGAAGTTGCGGGTGGTAGTGGGGGAGGGGGGGCCAGTTCAATTTTTGCATCAGGGCCCACAAGCTTCAAGCTATGCCTCTGAAATGAACCCTTACTGCCCTGAGCCCCCTTTAAGGCTGCTTTAACACTGATGTTCTGCAGTTCACCTGCACCGTGTGTTCAGCGAAGTACATCTGCTACTTTTCTGGGCTAGCTGCGCTTTGCCATAGTAGTATAGTAGGTGAGGTTGAAAAAAGACACAAATCCATCAAGTCCAACGTATGTGAGCAATATGTAATACCTGGGCAGTCAAGTAGAAGTTGTCAGTATCTCCTGACTTAGAGATAGCTGATAAAAATGGGACAGAGACAGTGGTGCTTGGTGTACTACTGCGTGGGTGAGCAGTATGTAGTGTCAGTGAGCAGTATATAGTGACCAGGAAGTCAGTGAGCAGTATGTAGTGACACAGGTGCCCTGGCAAACAAAATCTTGGTGCACCGGGATCAAACTCCCTAGCACTACCCAGGCTCCTTCAGAAAAAACTAAAAGTCAGCAGCTACAAATACTGTAGCTGCTAACTTTTAATATATGGACACATAATTGTCCAGGAAGCCTGCAATGGCAGCACCCCAGATGATTTATCCATCGTGTCTCGGTTCTTGCCGTAGCCATTGCTTCTACTGCGCATGTGCGAAGCGCGCTGCGCTATGAATGGCCTGGTGGCGGAGGAGGGGGCCAGACTTCTACTTCTGGGTGATCTTGCCATGGTATAATCACCTGGAAGTGGGGATGGGTACCTGTCAAAAACAAGTACTTGCTCTCCCCTCCCCCTGAAAGGTGCCATATGTGGCAGCAGAGGGGGTGAGGAGGTAGATAAGCGGAGCTTCCTCGTTTGGGTGGAACTCTGCTTTAATAGCAGACCAAACAGGTCTGACAGTCCCTGTATTAAAAAAAAACATATTGAGAGGGGGATATCTAAAGATTTATTGGAAGGAATTACTGAATATCAAGTGCTGTGAGACCTCCCCTATCCTAATGCTGCGAGGAGTGTTTTTTGTAAAACAAACGCTGTGACACCTGTTTGGTCCCCCTCTGAGGAATGATAGATGCCCCCCGTGCAGGTAATAAGTGCCCTCATCCTGATAATTACACATGACATGCCTCTCCTCCTCCCACCATCCTAGTAGGGTTGCCACCTGCCCGGGATTTACCTGGACAGTTCGGGTTTGGAATCGTGCGTCAGGGTTTCAGACTGCCTGAAACCCGGACACATTATTCAGACTGGACTATGGCTTCCCAGCAGGATTGCTGGCTGCAATTGTCTAAGCTTAGAGTGTCTGTTACACTCTCTTTCACACTGCCCAAAGCAAGCATTAACAACCCCCCCCCCCCACAAACACACACACAGACGAGAGAGGAGAGAGGGCTTGATCTGCTCCTCTTCCTCCCACCCCTACCCCTGTGTGTCTGCCCACACTCCAGTCCCACGATTGGCAAGCGGTAGCACCCACCAAAAACTGGTGGCTTAATTCCTGCTGTTACATGTGTATGCCTCAGCAACTAAAGGGGTGGGGAATGGGGGCGGTAACATTTAACCCTTTGATTGCCCCTGATGTTCCATGTCAGTGCCATTAGTACAGTGACAGTGCTTTTTTTTAGCATCACTGGTCCCCAAAAAGTATCACTTAGTGTCAGTTTTGTCCACCGCAATGTTGCAGTCCCGCTAAAAATCGCTGATCGCCACCACTACTAGTGAATTTTTTTTTAAAAAAAAACAAAAATTCCCTAAAAATATTCCATAGTTTGTAGATGCTATAACTTTTGCACAAACCAATCAATATACGCTGATTGTGATTTTTTTTTTTACCAAAAACATGTAGCAGAATACATATTGGCCTAAAATGATGAAGAAATTAGATTTTTTTTTTTTTTTTAATTGGGTGTGTCCAATAGCAGAAAGTAAAAAAATATTGTTTTCTTTCCAAAATTGTCATTTAAAAAAAAATTTGTTTATAGCGCAAAAAATAAAAACCGCAGAGGTGATCAAATACCAACAAAAGAAAGCTCTATTTGTGGGGAAAAAAAGGACATAAATTTTATTTGGGTACAGCGTCGCACGACAACGCAATTGTCAGTTAACCACTTCAGCTCCTGAAGGTTTTACCCACTTCCTGACCAGGCCATTTTTTGCGATACGGCACTGCATCGTCTTAACTGACAATTGCGCGCAAATAAAATCGATGTCCTTTGCTTTCCCCACAAATTGAGCTTTCTTTTGGTGGTATTTGATCTTTATTTTTTGTGCTATAAACAAAAGACCGACAATTTTGAAAAAAAAAATGTTTTTTACTTTCTGCTATAATGCATATCTCCCCAAAAAAGTAAAAAAACAAATTTCTTTATCAATTTAGGCCAATATGTATTCTACATATTTTTGGTAAAAATAAGCGTATATTGATTGGTTTGCGCAAAAGTTATAGCGTCTACAAACTATGGAATATTTTTAGGGAATTTTTGTTAAAAAAAAAATAAAAATCACTAGTAGTGGTGGTTAAATGTTATCGCCCCCAATCCTTACCCCTTTAGTTGCTGAGGTGTACACATGCAACAGCAGGAATTGATTACAAACTACAGGATAGATTTAGAGACTTTTATTTATTTTTTACTGATAATGGCGGCGATCTGCGATTTTTAGCAGGACTGCGACATTGCGGTGGACAAATCTGACACTGAGTGACACTTTTTGGGGACCAGTGACACCAATACAGTGATCAGTGCTATAAAAATGCATTGCTTACTGTATAAATGGCACTGGCACAACACACTTCCCCTGTTAAGTACCTTCAGTAGGTCTGCTTTCATTGTTTTTAGCTACAGATATGATGGGGATACACGATTGTTCATTCTCACTACCTTGTGTATCTTGCCCTTGGAGTTAAATACTCTGTACTCTTTTGTTCTGGGCTGGTTTTCCCCACATAGGCTGCTGGACTCTAGCATTTGAGAGAGTGGAGATTCTACCTTGTCTAAACCTACTGATTTCTAGTGTTGCAAACACATCTCTCTTTTAACCCTGGTTCACATTGATGCTACTTTGAAATCGTGCTACTTCACTTGAAGTAGTGCGATTTTAAAGTAGCAAGGTCAGTGCGATTTCAGGTGCTACTTGATAGACATCTGTGTGGCTTCATGCACAGATGTCTATTGAAGTTGCACCTGAAATCGGCAAAAGTAGTGCAGGAACTACTTTTGCAAATCAATGCTGCGCCACAAAATCGGTGTCGCACCGATTAGAACAGTGTCTTTGCCTCCAAAAAGCTGCCACTTGTCATGCGATTTGATCTCTCAAATCGCTTGACAAATCCCTCCAATGTGAACCTAGGCTTACTCCTCTTTCCTTCTCCTCTTGATTTGGTTCTGATCTTTTGTTTCTCCCCTAACCTCTTATACTCTCCTTCCATTTCCTCCCCTTCCACTCCTATTGTGGAACCTAGGGAGTTGTATCATTTGATCTCTGTACATCATGACTCCTCAGGGAGCCGACTAGATCTGATGGAATGTCTGGGGTTTAAATGTTCCGGAGAAGAGGTCGAAAGTGTTGGGTGACCTCTGGCAGGAATGATCCCATGTGGCATTTCTCTAGGAAATGCACTTTAAAGTAAGCGTTGTCCCAGGCTTTGAAACTTCCAATACCCATTTGCCACACAGTACATCCATGTATTTGGGGTCCAGAGGTGTAAGCATTCTTATCTCTCGCTCTGCCAACTGGACCATTAGGGAGCAAAATGCTGATGACGCGGGCCGCTACATCTTCCTGAAGGGAGTGCTAGAGCTTGTCACCATGGTCAATATTTATGCCCCCAACTAAAATTGAATTCCTAGAAGCTGAACACTGAAGAGCTACCAGTGTTCCAGGAGGGGCTGTTAATAGTAGGAGGGGACTTTAACGTTGCCCTTAACCCCCTTTTGGATGTAGCTAATTCTTTCTCTCATCTTTCACACACCTTTCTGTGTCCCCTTAAACAGATTATAAGCCATGAACAATTTTCTGATGTATGAGGGGAGATTTACTAAAACTGATGTACACAGAATTTGGTACAGCTGTGCATAGTAATCAATCAGCTTCTATGTTTTATTGTCAAAGCTTAATTGAACAAACTGATGTTAGAAGCTATGCACAGCTGCACCAGATTTTATGTGTACCACTTTTAGTAAATCTTCCCCATGGCATCTATCACATACTGTAGTAAGGAGATAAATCTGATTACTCCTCCTCTCATGAAACCCATTCGAGAATCGACTACAGCTGCTTCCATAGGTACTCGTATTATTTCTGACTATTTAATGATAGTACTGGAGATATTTCTCCATAAATAATACCTTACTGTGAGACCCGCAAATCAGAACACTTGTGGATACAGAACTTGAGGCCTTTTTTTAGGACTTATGCGTAAACCCCATCCCCTCCCTTGACGATTGGGAGATGCATAAATGTGTTAACTATGGGATCCTTATCTCCCAGGGCTCTCGTATTAAAAAGGAGAGAAGTCTAACAAACAACCTCTATGGTGGAACGGATTCACAAACTGGAAACTTTCTACAAAAGGTCTCTGGTGGCATCGGCCCTGGCGGACCTTCAGGCACTTGGAGACCAGGTGAATGACCTAAGGTCAAAGCAACGCTTTTGAGAGCCAAACAAATTCTACAAGTGAGGGTACAAACCAGGCCATCTTCTGGCGAGCTCCCTCAGGGAGGTCAGGGTTCGATCCTACATCTATCCCACGTATTGATTCCAGTAGAGGGGGGACTATTGCACTCATCTGATATTGCTAAACGATTTAAAGAATTTTATCAGGAGCTCTACAATTCCTCATCTTCAGTAAGACATCACAACTCTCAGGATGCAAAGGAGCAGATCAACCATTTTTTAGTAGACTCTGGTGTTGGAGGAGGATAGGCTTACATTGGAGGACCCAATCACCAGGAATTCATACAAGCTTTAAAGTGCATGCAAACCCACTCTCATCATTTCTAAATTACTGTCAGTGCTTATTTATAAGGATATACATGCCTCCTGCATGTATCCTTAGCTGTCAACTATCTCCCCTTTAGCTGTTTGGAGCCATGCAATACCCCGGATTCTGTGGACAGGTCTGCTGTCCAGGGCTCGGTGGGCGGAGTCGTGATGTCAGTAGACTACCCGCCACCTCTACACTCCCCTTGGCTAGAGATTGATATTTCTTACACTGCTGGTCTTGTGGATTATACCCCATGATCAGGGCCGGACTGGCCTACCGGGATATTTCCCGGTAGGCTGGCTGCATTTAGTACCCCTGAGGCCGCTTTTGCCTCGGAGCTTGGCTGGCTGGCTGCCTATGTCGGCGGCCGCCGCCGCACTATGCATTGCCTGTGTGACTGTATCTCTTCCTCCTCCGATCCGGCGCCGCCCACACTCAACTAATATGCCTCTGTGTGTGTGAGGGGAGGAGCAGGAGAACACCGTGCTGCTGCTTGATTTTTCTCGTCCTGTGCGGCGCCAGCACCGCCCTCTAATCTGCACAAGGAGAATAGAAGTGGCCGGCCGTGCAGCTGCAGCACAAGAATTAAGGTACAAAAAAAAACTAACTCACTAACAACTCTCTCTCTCTCTCTCTCTCTCTCTCTCTCTCTCTCTCTCTCTCTCTCTCTCTCTCTCTCTCTCTCTCTCCCCCCCCTCTCTCTCTCTCTCTCTCTCTCTCTCTCTCTCTCTCTCTCTCTCCCCCTCTCTCTCTCTCTCTCTCTCTCTCTCTCTCTCTCTCTCTCTCTCTCTCTCTCTCTCTCTCCCCCTCTCTCCCTCTCTCTCTCTCCCCCTCTCTCTCTCTCTCTCTCTCTCTCTCTCTCCCTCTCTCTCTCTCCCTCTCTCTCCCCTGTACCCAACGATTACAGCCACTGTGCCCATAAATTACAGCCACTGTACCCATTAAACGCAGCCACTGTGCCCATAAATTACAGCCACTGGGCCATCAAGCCCAGCCACTGTACCCATAAATTGCCACCACTGTGCCCATTAAACACACCCACTGTGCCCATCAAACGCAGCCACTGTGCCCATAAATTCCCACCACTGTGCCCATTAAACGCAGTCACTGTGCCCATAAATTCCCGCCACTGTGCCCATCAAACACAGCCACTGTGCCCATAAATTCCCGCCACTGTGCCCATCAAACGCAGCCACTGTGCCCATAAATTCCCACCACTGTGCCCATTAAACGCAGCCACTGTGCCCAAAAATTCCCGCCACTGTGCCCATTAAACGCAGCCACTGTGCCCATAAATTCCCACCACTGTGCCCATCAAACGCAGCCACTGTACCCATAAATTGCCACCACTGTGCCCATTAAACACAGCCACTGTGCCCATCAAACGCAGCCACTGTGCCCAAAAATTTCCACCACTGTGCCCATTAAACGCAGCCACTGTGCCCATAAATTCCCGCCACTATGCCCATCAAACGCAGCCACTGTGCCATCAAACGCAGCCACTGTACCCATCAATTGCAGCCACTGTACCCAATAAACGCAGCCACTGTGCCATCAAGCGCAGCCACTGTACCCATAAATTGCCACCACTGTGCCCATTAAACGCAGCAACTGTGCCATCAAACGCAGCCACTGTACCCATAAGTTGCCATTAAACACAGCCACTGTGCCCATAAATTACAGCCACTGTGCCCATTAAACGCAGCCACTGGGCCATCAAGCCCAGCCACTGTACCCATAAATTGCCACCACTGTGCCCATTAAACACAGCCACTGTGCCCATCAAACGCAGCCACTGTACCCACAAATTCCCACCACTGTTCCCATTAAACGCAGCCACTGTGCCCATAAATTCCCGCCACTGTGCCCATCAAACGCAGCCACTGAGCCATCAATTGCAGCCACTGTACCCATAAATTGCCACCACTGTGCCCATTAAACGCAGCAACTGTGCCATCAAACGCAGCCACTGTACCCATAAATTGCCATTAAACACAGCCACTGTGCCCATAAATTACAGCCACTGTGCCCATTAAACGCAGCCACTGGGCCATCAAGCCCAGCCACTGTACCCATAAATTGCCACCACTGTGCCCATTAAACACAGCCACTGTGCCCATCAAACGCAGCCACTGTACCCACAAATTCCCACCACTGTTCCCATTAAACGCAGCCACTGTGCCCATAAATTCCCGCCACTGTGCCCATCAAACGCAGCCACTGAGCCATCAATTGCAGCCACTGTACCCATCAATTGCAGCCACTGTGCCCATTAAACACAGCCACTGTGCCATCAAGCGCAGCCACTGTACCCATAAATTGCCACCACTGTGCCCATTAAACGCAGCCACTGTGCCATCAAACGCAGCCACTGTACCCATAAATTGCCACCACTGTGCCCATTAAACACAGCCACTGTGCCCATAAATTACAGCCACTGTGCCCATTAAACGCAGCCACTGGGCCATCAAGCCCAGCCACTGTACCCATAAATTGCCACCACTGTGCCCATTAAACACAGCCACTGTGCCCATCAAACGCAGCCACTGTACCCATAAATTCCCACCACTGTTCCCATTAAACGCAGTCACTGTGCCCATAAATTCCCGCCACTGTGCCCATCAAACGCAGCCACTGAGCCATCAATTGCAGCCACTGTACCCATCAATTGCAGCCACTGTGCCCATTAAACACAGCCACTGTGCCATCAAGCGCAGCCACTGTACCCATAAATTGCCACCACTGTGCCCATCAAACACAGCCACTGTGCCCATCAAACGCAGCCACTGTACCCATAAATTGCCACCACTGTGCCCATTAAACGCAGCCACTGTGCCCATAAATTCCCACCACTGTGCACATCAAACACAGCCACTGTGCCCATCAAACGCAGCCACTGTGCCCATAAATTGCCACCACTGTGCCCATTAAACGCAGCCACTGTGCCCATAAATTCCCACCACTGTGCCCATCAAACGCAGCCACTGTGCCATCAAACGCAGCCACTGTACCCACAAATTGCCACCACTGTGCCCATTAAACACAGCCACTGTGCCCATCAAACGCAGCCACTGTGCCCATAAATTCCCACTACTGTGCCCATTAAACGCAGCCACTGTGCCCATAAATTCCCGCTACTGTGCCCATCAAACGCAGCCACTGTGCCATCAAACGCAGCCACTGTACCCATCAATTGCAGCCACTGTGCCCAGTAAACGCAGCCACTGTGCCATCAAGCGCAACCACTGTACCCATAAATTGCCACCACTGTGCCCATTAAACACAGCCACTGTGCCCATCAAATGCAGCCACTGTACCCATAAAATTTCCACCACTGTTCCCATTAAACGCAGCCACTGTGCCCATAAATTCCCGCCACTGTGCCCATCAAACGCAGCCACTGAGCCATCAATTGCAGCCACTGTACCCATCAATTGCAGCCACTGTGCCCATTAAACACAGTCACTGTGCCATCAAGCGCAGCCACTGTACCCATAAATTGCCACCACTGTGCCCATTAAACGCAGCCACTGTGCCCATAAATTCCCACCACTGTGCCCATCAAACACAGCCACTGTGCCCATAAATTCCCACCACTGTGCCCATCAAACACAGTCACTGTGCCCATCAAACGCAGCCACTGTACTCATAAATTGCCACCACTGTGCCCATTAAACGCAGCCACTGTACCCATAAATTGCAGCCACTGTGCCCAATAAACGCAGCCACTGTGCCCATAAATTCCCACCACTGTGCCCATAAATTCCCACCACTGTGCCCATAAATTCCCACCACTGTGCCCATCAAACACAGCCACTGTGCCCATCAAACGCAGCCACTGTGCCCATAAATTGCCACCACTGTGCCCATTAAACGCAGCCACTGTGCCCATAAATGCCCACCACTGTGCCCATCAAACACAGCCACTGTGCCATCAAACGCAGCCACTGTACCCATCAATTGCAGCCACTGTGCCCATAAAACACAACCACTGTACCCATCAAGCGCCACCACTGTGCCCATTAAGCGCCACCACTGTGCCCATCAAGCGCCACCACTGTGCCCATTAAATGCTGCTACTGTGCCCATCAAACGCAGCCACTGTGCCCATTAAATGCTGCTACTGTGCCCATCAAACGCAGCCACTGTGCCCATCAAACGCAGCCACTATGCCATCAAACGCAGCCACTATGCCATCAAACGCAGCCACTGTAACCATCAATTGCCACCAGTTTGCCCCATCAAGTGCCGCCAGTTTGCCCCATCAATTGCCGCCAGTTTGCCCCATCAATTCCTGCCAGTGTCCCCCCCCCGCCCGGCACTTACCTGTCTCAGGTCAGCGCGTTGCTCCACGCTCCCTCTGATCACAGCGCCTGTCGCTTCAGCCAATCAGGTGACAGGTAACCAGACCCAGTGCACCTGATTGGCTGAGAGGCGGACCAGTGTTAGGGAAGCGATTTATTTGATTTCCTAACACAGCACTGTGTAAGCAGCGAACGCGCAGCAGTGTATATATATATATATATATATAAAGCCCTATGTGCTTTTATATGTGTCTTATCTATATATAATGCACTCTTTAAATGTGCTTTAAAATGCATGGTTTTCCATTTTATGAACAAGAAAATAATGACGTTATGCTGTTGGGCTGGTATTATAATGCTATGGGGCTGGTATGACATTTTTTCCAGGGCTGATTTTCATACCCAGTCCGGCCCTGCCCATGATCACTAACATTCAGTCAAAACCCAGGAAAGTCACCTCATGACTTCAGCATGCCCAATCATGCTGAGGTGTGGAGCAGCCAATCTTGGGAGAGCTAGAGAAGAAAGGAGGGGATGTGTTGTACACTGAATGCCTCTCTCATGTTTGTGCATGAGGTAAGGAAATCACCTGTCAGTCGCAGCAAGGGGAAGAAATAGACACCTATTTCTCTGTGTGTCAGTTTTTATCTTACTGAAAAAAAAGAGGATTGCTCACAGCTAGGTTAACTCTTCGTGGCAAGAATGGGCACAGATGAAATTACATCCTCTGCTGTAACAGATATGAGTCTTAATTCAAAAAAAAATTGGGGGGTTTACATCATATTTAAAAGAAATCAAATCTCATAAAGCTCCTGATGGCTTCTCGGTTACCTGTTCTAAAACATTTGTTCACATATTGACCTTGCCATTTACTTTGGGTTACAACTCAATTCTAAAGGGAGAGTCGATCCCCTTAGATACACCCAGAGCAACCATCAGTGTAATAGCCAAAGAGGAAAAGTACCCCACACAATATAGTAGTTATTGCCCGATTTCTCAGTTCAGTTTAGATCTTAACCACTTCCCGCCTGACCTATAGCAGAATAATGACCGAACAGTGGTTCTGTTATCCTGACTGGGCGTCATATGACGTCCAGCAGGCTAACATGCCAGTGCATGCTCACGGGGGGGCACGCAGCAGGGCGATTGGAAGTGCTGTGTCAGTCTGACACACTGCATCTCCGATCGTGGTATGGAGACTCTGATAGAGGCTCCTTACCACATGATCAGCTGTGACCAATCACAGCTGATCGTCGCGTGAACAAGGAAGTGCTGGTAAACGGCATTCCTCGGTTCGCACTGACAGGTAGTCGATTGACAGCTCTCCCTGTCAGAACGGAGGTCTGTGCTGATAATCAGCACATTGATTATCAGCACTGCCCCTTCAGATGTGCCACCACAGCTGCCAATAAGTGCCCATCAGCTGCCAGTCAGTGCCCCATCAGAAACGGATATCAGTGCCTATCACAGTGCCAATCAGTGCCCAGCAGTAACACCTGTCAGTACCCCATGAGTACCTCATTAGTGCCACCTGTCAGTGCCAATTAGTACCGCCTATCAGTGCTGCCTGTCAGTACCCATCACAGCCGCCTGTCAGTGCCCATCAGTGCCACCTATCTGTGCCCATCAGTGCTGCATATCAGTGCCACCTTATCAGTACCTGCCCATCAGTGAAGGAGAAAACAAAATTTTATAACTGAAACAAAGAAAAACTTTTTTTTTTTTCAAAAATTTTTTAGTTTGGCAAAAAATAAAAACTCCAGTGGTGATCAAATACCACCAAAAGAAAGCTAAATTTGTGTGAAGAAAGTGCTAAAAATTTAGTTTGGGTGGAGTGTTGCATAACCGCACAATTGTCATTCAAAGTGCGACAGCACTGGAAGCTGAAAATTGTCCTGGGCAGAAAGGGGCGAAAGTGCCCGGTATTGAAGTGGTTAAACTAATTGCTAAAGTTCTTGCAAAAAAAAAAAAATACTATGCTTTTCGCCCTTGTGACTTTGTGTGAGGTGTGCACAATTGGCCCCAATCAGCACTAAAGATAACACCACTAAAGCTATTGTTGTCATCCATTGGGCGTACTCTAAAAATCTGCACACCATGCTGCTATCCACCGATACCAAGAAGGTGTTTAACTGAATATATTGATCATACATGAAGGTGGTCATGGGTGCTCTCAGCCTGGGTGTGAACTTTCTTAGATGAATTGCACCCACTTATTTATATCCAGCGGCATCTGCCAGAGTAAGTGGTGTATTATCGGAACCCTTTGATCTGCGTAATGGAACCAGGCAGGGATTCCTGTTGTCCCCTCTCATTTTCATTCTCTTCCTAGAATCCCTCCTCTGCCAGATTAGGGCCAATTCCAACATTGCAAGAGTATCTACCAACTTTGGTGAACGCATGGTAGCAGGCTGCACAGATAATCTGTTCTTTCTAACCCAGGCGCTGATATCACTTCCCTGCCTCCTAGCAGAACTGCATCACTATAATCAGATTTCCAATTTCAAAATGAACTGGCATAAATCTGAAGCACTGAATATTTACCTACCAGCAGCACTGCTTTAATGCTTGCAGATGCAATTTCTCTTCAAATAGTCTGCACAGCGTTTGATATATCTTGGAATTTATCCTACACCCTCGGTGGGAGCCCAGGCCAAAGCTCTCTCAGAAAGCAAAGATATCACGAGACCTACTTTGCTTCTGTCCATGGGAAACGCCTGGGGCAACATCTCAAAGTATATCTCAACCTGGTTGAGAAACCCTCTGCATTGGACTGGATCACCCCCAAATCGCTGGGGAAGCGGAGGGGAACCAGACATACCTCCTTATAGAGGTAATACTCGAGGCGGGTGCCTGCAGAGACACTGGAGCAGCAGCAGGGACGGCCTGCAACACAGGTTGTACCGGAGCAGCCACAGTAGGAGATTCCAGATGAGCTGTGCGACTCAGGAGCGTCTGTAACGACATGGCAAACTGATCCATGTGGTGATCCTGCTCCTCCAATCTGGGAAAAAATATTACCAACAAGTGGATTGACTGCATCTTCTGAATTCATGGCCTTCGTCTGTCTGAAACCACGAATCAGACCGAGACAGAAGTACAGTTAACTCACACTTGTTTAATAATAAAAGTAAATAGAACAACACGGACCTACTTTGCCGGGAGGGTGTCAATAGACATCCTCCCGTGATCGAACGGCCTGAGCGCCTTCTGTGATCAGTGAGTCTATGAGACTCGGCTGATCACAGATCGGAGTAAGGGGTCGTTCCCGACCACTTACCATGTGATCAGCTGTCAGCCAATAACAGCTGATCATGTGATTGTAAACAGAGCTGGTAATCGGCTATTTTTTTTTCCTCACGCTAAAAAAAGCCGATCACCGGCGGCTGTTAGAGGGACATCAGTCCTGATCATGGAGAGGCTCTGCAGAGTCATCTGTGCCACCTGCCAGTGCCACCTACCAGTGCCCACCAGCGTCACATTGCAGTGTCCACAGTGCCACCCATCAGTTCCCACATTGCCACCTATAAATGTCACCAATCAGTGCCTTATCACCAGTGCTGCCTATCAATGCCACCTACCAGTGCCCATCAGTGCCATCTACCAGTGATATCTATCAGTGCCACCTATCAGGGTCCATCAGTGCTGCCTCATCAGTGCCATCTTATCGGTGCCTATTAGTGTCGCCTTATCTGTGCAGCCCATTAGGGCCCATCAATGCAGCCTCATCAGCGCATATCATTGAAGGAGAAAAATTACCTGTTTTTTTATAACAAACTATGAAACTTTTTTTTTTTTTTTCAAAAATATCTGTCTTTTTTTGTTTAGCAAAAAATAAAAACCCAAGAGGTGATTAAATACCACCAAAAGAAAGCTCTATTTGTGTGGAAAAAAATGATAAAAATTTTATTTGAGTACAGTGTTGCATGGCCGCGCAATTGTCATTCAAAGTGTGACAGCGCTGAAAGCTAAAAATTGGTCTTGGTAGGAAGTTGGTTTAAGTGCCCAGTAAACAAGTGATTAAGGTAGCTACTGTATGTCTCATTTTATCTCCATAAATTATTCTCCTCTTCTGAACGAGGACTATTGTTCTACTGCAGCTATTTAATTATTTGGTATGCACTTTAAGGCTTCATGTACACGAGATGTAAACCTCCCTGACGGTTTTCCCGAGTGTGGCTCGGGGTTAAATTTCAGCACTATTAGCGGTAACCCCAAGCCACACTCTGGATTGCATTACAGGATCCTGGTGCAGTGTGCTTACCTTGTCCCCAGGATCCTGCGATGTCCCCCCGATGTGTCCGTGGGCTCTGTCCTCCGCCCGATACCTCTGTGTGTTCCGGGCTCTGTTCCCTGCGAGCGTCGCGATGCACGGGGGAGGAGCCCGGCGGCAAATTCAAAAAGGTGAAAAATCATTATACAGTACACTGTAATCCTACAGATTACATTACTGTATGAAATTATTTCACATCCCTTTTGTCCCCAGTGCTTATATATACACTGTTTTTTCTGCCTGGGAAACTTGAGAATTGCCCATAGCAACCAAAAAGTGTCCCTTTACATCAAAAGTGGTTTTAGACCAGCTAGAAAACAGCGATAGTAAATCAGAACACTTGCAGAATTGAGCGATAGTGATTTGTGGGGAAATTCATTTTATTATTATTATTATAATATTTTTTTTATAATTATATTTATTATATTATAATTTATGATTTTGTGTTTCAAACTTGATCATACCCGGGGTATCTACTAGACTCTTGGTGGACAGATTTAAGCGTGTTATTGCTAAGAATTACAGGCCTACAATATAAAATGCCAAATTTCTATGCAAAATAATTGTACCGCTTTGAGATGCAAAAATCTGACATAATCATACCGCCAGGAAGGTTAAGGCTTCATGTACACGGGACGTTGTTAAACCTCTCCTGAACGATTTAACTTGACAGCTAGAAACTGACTGGCATCTAAAAATGGCTGCGTTTACATGCCGCATTTTTTTCAAAATAGCTAAAAATGAAAAACGCCTGTAAACGAAACCCGGCTAAACTCGAGTTACTGCGTTAAGCCACATTTGGCATTTGAAATGCCTCTAAACACAGCTTATGAACGCATTTTTTTGGGTTCCAAAAAAAGCCTCTAAATGTAACTGCCTAGAAACGACTATAAACGAACCTGTGTACATGTACTGATAAGATAACATAGAGGAGGGTTCAGGAGCAGTTGAAAAAAATGCCCAACTGCTCCTAAACGTCCATTTACCAGCAGCAGTGTACATGAAGCCTAAAACTCCTGTATGAACATAAAGGGGTAATGACATTTCAGGTAATGTTTCAACCACACAATACAGTCTTCTTGACCAAAAACATAAAAAAATTCTATGGATGAAAATAAATGAGCCCTCTGTTGCTGACTTATTCATACTGTGGAATTTGCACAAAGCTTTCATTTGTGGAATTCTCATAAAAATGAGCAGTATAGCTAAAAAAAAAAAAAAGGACACAGCAGTAGGACAGCAATAGGACAGACTTCTTTCTCAGATAAACTTGCTAGAACTTTAAAATAAGCAAACACCCTCTCAGGCTATTAGTTTGCAGTTACAACATGCTAGTCACGAATTGCAGGCTTTAATAATCTCTCAACATGATTGACATCTGGCAGCTCTGAACTCAAACTTTTATCATAATGGTAATAAAGCTGGTAAACTTTTGGCACAACAAATCAAAGAGAAGGCCAACAAATGAAAATGACCCTATTTATTTCATCCACTTACAGGCCAGAAAAGATATAATGTGCAGGAAATAGCCAATGCTTTTAGTACTCACTACAGTATTGTTTTATACAGTAGCTTGAATGATGACCCCTTGATTGCTCAACCTACACTTAAAGGTTTTTAGACTTTCTCAACCAAAGCTAAAGTATGAACAATTGGCAGGGGTCCATGCACCTTTCTCAAGTATAGAGATTTCAGATATCATTAAATTGCTGCCTTCAAACAAAACGTCACGTCTCGACTAATTTTCGACTGAGAACTATAAATTATTCCCCCAACATTTATCTCCTTATTTGGGGAGACTGTACAATTCTGCTGTGTCCTCTAAATCCTTCCTATCTGAAAGGTTAAAAACCACAATTGTAATGATTGCCTAAACCTTTAAGGACCCGGTGTCAGCCCAAAACTTGACCCCGATTTTCCTGGTTAATACAAATTTGAAAACGCATGCAAAGATTTTTGCTAACAGGATTTCGAAGTTCCTGCCTGAGTTAATATGTCCTAAAAAGGTGAGCATCATTACTGGGCTCCAGGCTCCAGATGCTATCAGACATATATTTTGAACCACCTTCATTGAGCGGAAGTTGGGGGAGGGCCTTCTTTGCCCCTTACATTGGCTACAGAGACCTTCAACAGGATACATTGGGGATACCGGTCACGGGTTCTTGAGAAGTTTCGGTTTGGTGGAAATATATACTCTGCTATAATGGTGCTATATACTTCTCCTTCAGCCCAGGTTTACATGGAGGGTATGCTCTTACAATCATTGCAAATTACAAATGGCACACATCAAGGGTGTCTATTGTTGGCCTTAATATTTGTACTCCTAATGGAAGAGAAAATTAGAAACCATCCTGGGATTAGTGGTTGTTAGGTACCTGGTAGTAGAGCCTGACTTGTAGGAGAAGACCTCTCATACAACGCTGGTTCAGGAGCCACTGGAATGGGAACAGTGGTCTCCTGAGCGCAGAGGGGTAGGAGTGCCTATTGGAGTAGAGTCTCTGATGCTGAAGAAGGGTGGAGATCCCTCAGGGATGGCTGGACTGCAGGTCAGATGGAGACTGGAGGCAGCAGGCTGGAACACTGGAGATGCAGAGATCCCTGGAGCTGAAGCTGATGGTGCAACAGCAATGACAAACAGCAGGCACAAGCAAGGTCAGACAGTCCGGGTCAGCAGGTAGGTGAGACAGGCAATAACGGCAGGCAGAGGCAGAGTCGGTAGACGAGCAGCAGTCGGCAACGGTACCAGGCTGGAGCAGTAGAGTAGTCAGGCAGGCCGGGTCGGGTAGGAGCGGGACGGATGGTCAGACAAGCCGGGTCAAATGAGGAACAAACAATCAGGTGCAGGTTACAGGAATCACAGAGCTGAGATGAAGCAGCAATGTGCCAGTGGCACAGTGGAACCTTTAAGCGCTCTTTGGCGCCAAAATGGCGCTAACGCGAACGTGCGTGCACAAGCGCCGCGCTGATGCCTGGAAACAGCAGGACTTTGCTGTAATGCTCGTACAGGGGCGCGCCGGCGCATAGGCGCATGCAAATGCCCAGGTCTGGCGCCGGCGGTTCCCTGACATTGCCCCCCCAGGGGCAGCCTCCGGATGCCCACAAGTTTTCTCTTCTTAGGATGTGTAGAAAAATAGGCGCAAACTAAACGCCTAGCATGCACATTACTATCTGGTTCCCAAGAGTTGCTTTCTGGGCCGTAGCCTTTCCACTTAATTAGGAACTAGGTTTGCCCCTGTCTTCTTCTGCAATCGAGGATAGCCTCCACCTCAAATTCCTCGTTACCATTAATCAAAACAGGTTCAGGAGGTCTAGTTCCTCTACCAGGGAAGGGATCAGGTACAGCAGGTTTAAGTAAGGACACATGGAACACCGGATGAATTCTGAGAGAGTCAGGTAAGGTCAACTCGTAAGAAACTTCATTGATTTTCCTCTTAACCGGAAAGGATCCCATAAACCTAGGTGCCAACTTCTTAGGACATGCTAATTTGATATTATTTGTAGAAAGCCATACCTGGTCACCAAGCTGTAACTTCCACTCCCCTCTTCTTTTTCGGTCAAAGATTCTCTTGCCGTCTGCCTGAGCCTTGGACACAGCCTCCTGCAACATCTGGTTGTTTTGACTGAGGAAATCCACTGTTCTCTGTACTGCCGGAACTGCAGACTCTGGAAGGAAATCGGGTAAAAAGGTTAGATGGAAGCCATAATTGGCGAAAAAGGGGGATTGACCGGTGGCAGAATGTTTAGCATTGTTGTAGGCAAATTCTGCCAAAGGCAGCAGGGATACCCAATCATCCTGTGAGAAGGATGTAAAGCATCTGATGTACTGCTCAAGGGTCTGATTGGTCCTCTCCATCTGTCCATCAGTCTGGGGGTGATAGGCCGAGGACAAGGCCAGTTTGATTTTTAAAGTTTCACACAGGGCTCTCCAAAAGCGTGAGGTGAATTGTACCCCTCTATAAGAGATTATGTTCACAGGGACTCCATGAAGTCTAATGATCTCCTTGATGAATATATGAGCCGTTTCAATAGCTGATGGAGTTCCTTCTAATGGGAGAAAATGAGCCATCTTGGTTAAACGGTCCACTACCACAAAGATGGCAGAACACCCCTCAGAACATGGAAGCTCTACAATAAAGTCCATGGAAATCATCTTCCAGGGTCTATCGGGTACAGGTAAGGGTTTTAACAAGCCCCAAGCTCGATTCCTGGATGTCTTATTCTGGTTGCAGATAGGGCAGGAGCTGACATATCTTTCGCAAAAGTCTTTCAGATTGGGCCACCAGAATGTACGCTACACCAATTCCAGGGTTTTGCGAGCCCCAAAGTGACCTGCCAGTGGGTGATCGTGAAGAAGCGTCAAGGCCTTGACCTGAACCCCCTCAGGGACAAAAACTTGGCATGCTTCCTTAATCTGGGAGAGAAGATCTGTTTGTAGGAGCAGGAAATTGTTTGCAGGCAAATGGTGTCAGGAGTAGAGAAGTCCCTTGGGTTGTCATGCATTCATGACAACGCATCTGGTTTAATATTTCTTGAGCCTGGCCGATAAGTATCGTGGAAGGAAAAACGTGAGAAAAACAGGGCCCAGCGGGCTTGTCGAGGCTTTAGTCGTTTAGCAGATCGCAAGTACTCCAGATTTTTATGATCCGTGTAAATTAGTACTGGATGCATACCCCCCTCCAACAGGTACCTCCACTCCTCTAGTGCTGTCTTAATAGCGAGAAGCTCCCGATCACCAACATCATAGTTCTTCTCCGCGGGAGAAAGTTTTCGGGAGAAGAACCCCACGGGATGCATTACGTCTTTACTGCCTCTGCGTTGTGACAGTATTGCACCAACCGCTATCTCAGAAGCGTCTACTTCTAAAATGAATGGTAAAGATGGTTCATGATGGCTGAGGATAGGTGCCGAGGTGAATAGCCTCTTGAGTTTCTCGAAGGCATCTTGGGCTAGTTGATTCCAGGAAAAACGGGTATTCTGTTTGGTCAACTGCGTTATGGGTGCAATAATGGCTGAGGACCCCTTGATAAACTTCCTGTAAAAGTTTGCGAACCCGATAAACCGTTGAACTCCCTTATTGTCCAGGGGTACCGGCCAGTCCAGAACAGCGGAAACCTTCTGCGGGTCCATTTTGATGCCAGTTGAAGAGATTATCAGCCCCAGGAATTGAATGCTCTGTTGTTCAAATTCGCATTTCTCTGCTTTTGCATAAAGTCTGTGTAAGCGGAGACGACCCAGCACCCGGCGAACATGTTCTCGATGTAGGTCCAGAGATTCTGAAAAGATCAAGATATCGTCCAGGTAGGCGATCACGAACACATCTAGGAAGTCTCTGAGAACATCATTAATCAGGTGTTGGAAGGTCGCAGGGGCGTTGCAGAGTCCGAAGGGCATAACAAGATATTCATAATGCCCAAATCGGGTCCGGAAGGCTGTTTTCCACTCGTGCCCAGCCCGGATGCTGATCAGATTATAGGCCCCTCTTAGATCAAGTTTCGTAAAAATAACGGCAGGCCTTAATTTCTGAAATAGTTCAGGTATCAAAGGTAGGGGATACCGATTCTTGACCGTGATCTTGTTCAGTTCTCGATAGTCTATACATGGCCGGAGGGACTTGTCCTTCTTAGCGACAAAGAATATTCTGGCACCAGCTGGGGAGGTGGAGTGGCGAATGAATCCCTTGGCCAGGTTTTCATCTATATATGCCTTTAGTACTTCTTTTTCCTTTTCAGATAAGGGAAAAATGCATCCGAAAGGAATTTCGGATCCTGGTAGCAGCTTGATGGGGCAGTCGTAGGGACGATGAGGTGGAAGAGAGTCTGCCCCCTTTTTGCTGAAAACATCAATGTATTCATGATAATGATTAGGTATGACCTGGTAATTTTTCTGGTTGGTGTCCAGACAAAGCAGAGTGGCTGAAGAGTCCGGATCTTTTACCAAACAATGCTCTTGACAGTAGGATAACAGGAATCTTACTTCTCCGGACGCCCAATGGATGTGTGGGTTGTGGGCCTGCAGCCAAGGAATGCCCAGGATGATGGGAAACATAGGAGAGGTGATGGCATCAAGGATCAGCAGTTCCTTATGTTGGGAAAGAGTAGTAGCAGGTAAGGGCAGAGTCTCTTGCGTTACTTGTCCGGACCTGATGCGGGAGCCATCAGCAAGAAATACAGAGAGTCCATGGGTTTTAGTCCGTAAAGGGATGTTGTGTTGGTTGGCAAAAGTTAAATTAATAAAGCAACTGCATGCCCCGGAGTCAATAATGGCGTTGACTGGGATTATCTCTTCTTGGAGCTGTAACGAGAGAGGAATGGCAAGGTGGGTAGAATTCGCAGACAAGGAAGAGAGACTGGTATGCACAGGAGATGGACACTTACTTATTTTAACTGGACAATTCTGAACATAGTGCCCAGTTCCTCCGCAATAAAGACACAGATTGAGTTGCCGACATCGGGCCCGTTCTTCGGAAGACAGAGCAGGTCGCATCAGTCCTAGCTGCATCGGTTCAGAGGTGTCAGGCGTGACATGAGCAGGATTCACACTGGGTGAGGGTAACCGTAGCCCGTGCTGTCATCCAGGTAGGACGGGTCTGTTGAGCAGAGCGTTCAGATCGACGTTCTCGGAGGCGGCGATCGATCTGGATGGTTAAGGAGATCAAGGCCTCAAGAGTATTTGGGACACCCACTCAAACAAGCTCATCTTTTAGTCCTTCGGATAGACCCATGCGGAACTGGTGGCGCAGGGCCGCATCATTCCACTGTGTGTCCGCGCTCCAACGCCTGAAGTCAGTAACATAGTCCTCAGCGGGTCTGCGGCCTTGTTGGAGCGCGAACAGAGCTGATTGCTGGAAACAGCAGGACTTTGCTGTAATGCTCGTACAGGGGCGCGCCGGCGCATAGGCGCATGCAAATGCCCAGGTCTGGCGCTGGCGGTTCCCTGACAGTGGTATTTCAGGCTCATGGTCAGTCACACAGTATTACAGTATTACACTATTTTCAAATGACGTAATTTTATCCCTCTAAAATCTGGCTCCTTTGCCACAAAATGCTCATGTAGATTTTTTTTTTTTTAATACAGTAGTGTATTATAAGATCAAATTACACATTATACAAAGTCAAGCATTATGGGTATAGAAATAGACCCAGGTACTTTATCTCGGATACAAAACATGCTACCTTATCAATGAGTGGAAGAAACTATTCCCTATCTGGGCATAACTCTCATTAGTCCCTGTGCTAATGTATATTAAACACTTCAATACTGGGCACTTATACGCCTTCCTGCCCAAACCAATTTTCAGCTTTCAGCGCTGTCGCAGTTTGAATTATTGCGCGGTCATCCAACACTGTACCCAAACTAAATTTTTATCATTTTGTTCCCACAAATAGAGCTTTCTTTTGGTGGTATTTGATCACCTCCGCGGTTTTTATTTTTTGCTAAACAAATAAAAAAAGACCGAAAATTTTGAAAAAAATAAGTTTTGCTTTTGTTTCTGTTAAAATGTTTTGTAAATAAGTAAGTTTTCTCTTTCACCGATGGACACTGATAAGGCAAGACTGACAGGCATTGATAAGGCGGCACCAATGAGCGGGCACTGACGATGGGCACTGGTAGGCGGCACTGATGGGTGGCACTGATATGCAGCACTGATGGGCACTGATAGGCGACACTGATGGGCATTGAAAGGCTGCAAAGATGGGTTCTTATGGGTGGCACTGATAGGCGGCACTGCTGGGCACTGATACGTGGCACTGATTGACACTGATACGCAGGACTGATACACGGCACTGATGGGCATCCCTGGTGGCACTGGCAGTGGTAGGCAGTGAGTGGGCACTGATTGGCAGCTGCCTGGGAATTGATTGGCAGCTGCCTGGGTGCAGATTAGTGTTTCCCTGGGGGTCTAGGGGGCATACCTGGTGGTCCCGGGCGGCTTCCCTGGTGGTCCTGGGTGGGATCCGAGGGGGGGCTGTGCTGATAAACAATCAGCACAGACCCCCCGTCAGGAGAGCAGCCGATCGGCTCTCCTCTACTCACGTCTGTCAGACACGAGTGAGGAAAAGCCAATCACCGGCTCTTCCTAATTACATCGTGAATAGTCGTGATTGGACACGGCTGATCACGTGGTAAAGAGTCTCCGTCAGAGACTCTGTACTTAGATCTGTCTTGCGGTGTATCAGACTGAAACACTGCAACAACGATCGCCGCAATGCGAGCCCCAGGGGGTGCGCAGCGGCTCAATATCCTGCGGACATCATATGACGCCCAGTCAGGTTATTGAAACCACTTTGCCGTCGTCATTCTGCTATATGGCGGGCGGCAAGTGGTTAAGGTAATTACATTTTTTTAATAATACAGCGAGAAATTGATGGTATGTGCAAATTCTATCTATCCTGTCCAAAATACTTCACTATTTTAATGCCTTACCATTCTCCTTCCTAAACATTTTTACAAATGACTCCTACTTACAAATGGAGGGAGACAACAGAAAGTGAGAGAAAATCTACCCCTAAGAAGGGAAATTTACTCCTGTAAGAGCTATTATGGGGAAAAGGTACCTCCACGGATGCTTTATCACCAGGGCTTGTTTCCACAACAACCCATAATTTTCAAAATCCAATTGTCATTGGGACAGAAAGTGAGGTGAAATCTTCTGAACAGGGGCACAGACAGCAAAACAAATGTTACAGGGGTCTTAACACTTCCTTAACACTTCCCCAACTTAAGAACAAACCAACAGTCCCTAACTTGTTTGTAACCCGGGGACCCCCTGTACCCCATATCGAAAATCAAAATAGACGACCCAACTATCTAAGCAACTCTTAATGCCTGCAGCCATTTTTTTTAAAGCAAATTACCCTTATGAAAAACAGATAAAGACCTTGCTATTATTGGACGTCTTTAAATTTCTTATCCTGTTCGATGGCCTGGGTCGGACAAATACCATGTTGCTGACCTACTCAAGTAGGGGGAAAGAATACTTTTTGTACATATAGTTTTGGACTTTTCCCTCTCACCACAAGAATACTTTACTTATGCTAAACTATCATTTTACTTAAAGCATTTCAGTCATTTTTTCAACTTTCCATCCATTAAATCTTCTGCCCTTGTTGTTTTAACTTTGGATAGTAAAACATTTTTTTCTGCCAGTAAATACCTCATACAGCCCACTTCCTGTTTCTTGTCTGGTAAAAAGCCTAGGCTTATGACATGCACAGTTCTCTCTCTCTTTCTCTCGTGAGAGTTTGCCAGGAAGGGAGAATGGAAGAGTCATAAGAGGGCCAATGAGAGCTGCAGAGCTGGAGGTGTGCGTATGTGTCTCTGTGTAAATCCAGGAAGTGAACAGGCAGCAGCGTCAGCTGCCCACAGTTAAAATGGTTGCAGCCAGACTCGGTGGAGGGAGATTTCTGCAGCATATTTGGCAAGTACAGAATCACAGTATATATAAAATAATAAGCAAAATGGTTGCAGGGAAGCTTCCGAATGGCAAAGATGTTTTTATTACAAATTATGTGAGCAGACTGCAGTTCCTCTTTAAGCCATGACCCTATTCCCCAGCTTGTAATTCCAGATAAACGTTTGAACATCACTGAATAGTACAGTTAAAGGCATTACTCTTTTTAAATTGAATGTAGTCAAAACTTGCGTTTACTAAAGTGGCACTGCTACTAAAATTTGAATAGGAACTCCAACTTTCTTTAAAGTGGTAGTAAACGTGAAATTATTTCCTACAGGTAAGCTTATCATAAAGCTTACCTGTAGGTTAAATGAATGTCTCCTAATCGTGCACCGTTCAGGAGATATTCCAGTGAGCAGCAGCCTCTGAAAAAACTGCATGCCATTCTTTCAGAGCTCTGTGCCGTGGCTGTGACTCCCGTGCGCATGTGCAGGAGTGATGCTATCAGGTCTCAGCCTTTCAAGATGCAGCCCGCGAACTCGGAAGGAATACTGGGTGAAGATGGAAGCTTCTGCAGTGGTGATAGCACGCCGCTGGAGGACTTTGTTTCAAGGTAATTCCTTTATAATGTGCTAGTATGCAATGGATACATTATGCCTGTACCTTGCAGGGAGAGTTTTTTGGTTCCATGTCTCCTACCGCTTTAACAGACAAACAATGGCAAAGAGCTATTATTAGTAACTATATTCATTCTAAATGGAACAGGGCCCAAAAGATACAGCTAAGGTGGTATATGACCCCCTTCATAGTAGCTACATTTTTGGATACTGGTAATAAATTGTGCTGGAGTGGATGAGGCCACCTTTCCGACTTAACAGCTTGTATTACCAAACCCACTTCTGCTATGGCCATTCTTAGCATGGGAAAGTGAAACCTGTCCCTTGCCGCTCAGAGCAAAGGTTATAGAGTACATATCTTGTTTGGAACTAGCAACCAAGGTGAACAAGTGGGAAATAAAATCATTTTTATTTTTACGATCAATTTAAATAAAGAATCCTTCCTCCATTCAACCTGTAGTCTGCATATATATTTTTCTCTTGCTCTAATTTGGTCTGACGCTTTTGTGCAGATAAAGTATAAACTCTAAACACATGACTTTGAAATAGAAAAAAATGTGTCAGGTGTGTTTACTTATGTTTTAAACTGGTTTATGCAACATTTATCCAAACATTGTGTTTCTTATTTTACTAGTCATGAGACACTTTTGCTGTTAAAGTTAAAGTGCAAGGCTATGTTTCCACTAGTGCGAAAGTCGCATGACAAGTCGTACCCCATGATTTCCAATGAGTACCGTTCATATCTGTGCAACTTCAAGTTAGTCCCTGCACTACTTTAGTCCCACTTTGATGCGACTTGAGGTCCATAGACCTCAAGAATACATAGGCATTGCTTCAACTTGCATCAAAATCGTGGCAAAATTGCGCGACTTTCAGGTCACAATATTGGAAACCTATGCTAAGTTCACCTTTACAGAAAATCTGTAAGGTGAACTTACACTGGACCCCCTCCCCATCCCCCATGGTCCCGCTGTACCTGAGTCTTGCGATTACCTGCTGTGAGACATCAGGTCACCGCATTACCGATCCAGGGACTTGATATCCCTGTGGGTTTCTCTCTTCTCCAGCACTGACAGGATAGGCTAGGCGGGTTCTGATTAAAATTAGAATGCCTCTTTATACATACTTTTAGGAGGTACGTTTAGGAATTCAAGCCATGGGGATTTTAAATCCCCGAACCAGTGAAGCAGCGACCGAATGTGTCAAAGCCGGTGATCGCGGAGGCTGTCCAGTGTAGGCTCACCTTACAAATTTTCTGTAAAGGTGAACTTACCCTTTAAACACAGTTTGTTTGTTTTTTGTGGTTGTAAATCTGAATAAGCCTTAAACATCCCTACTTTTTTATTTTTTAACTGCTAGAAATAATAAGAAAGCATTTAAAAAAAAAAAAAATAAGGAGGGAACATTATCATCATATAAAATTTGCAGCGAATATGAAAATGTACGCTATATTGTCAAAAGTATTGGGGCGTCTGCCTTTACACGCACATGCCTTTTGATGGCATCCCAGTCTTATGCCCCGTACACACGATCGGACATTCCGACAACAAAATCCATAGATTTTTTCCGATAGATGTTGGCTCAAACTTGTCTTGTATACACACGGTCGAACAAAGTTGTCGGAATTTCCAATCGCCAAGAACGCGGTGACGTACACCACGTACGATGAGACTAGAAAAGGCCGGTTCAGAACCAAGCGCGGCACCTTTTGGGCTCCTTTTGCTAATCTCGTGTTAGTAAAAGTTTGGTGAGAGACGATTCGCGCTTTTTCAGACTTGTGGTTTTCAGATCGTTTTCTGCTGTTCAGTTTGTGCTAGTGGGTTTGTATCTGCTCTTCAGTGCGTGCAGTCAGTTCGTATTAGATTATTCTGTGCGATCTTGTCCGCTCGTTGCTGTTTTTCAGGTCGCTCTTCACAGGCCTTGCTGTTCTTCAGTGCGTTCTGTTACTTCGTTCTGAGCAGCCGACCGTTTTCTAGGCATATTGCGTATACATACTCCTCATAGAGTTCGTGCTGTGCGGAGACTTGGTGTTGGGGTCCTTACCTTGACAAAGTCCAGTTCTTGAACAGGGTGGGGAGGAGTTCATGGACCAAGAATTGTTTGCTTCAGCGTGACCAGTTCTGTCATATGCCTTTGCTCCGTGAGATCTGTGAGAATAATCCTGACGATTACGAACTTTCTCAGGATGACGGACCCTGTATTTCACCGTTTGTTGGCTTTGCTGACCCCCTATATCAGCAGGCAGGATACCTGCATGAGGCAAGCCATCACTCCGAAGCAGAGGCTAGTCGCCACCCTGCGGTACTTGGCGACGGGGAGAAGCCTGCGGGACTTGAAGTTCTCAACAGGCATCTCCCCCCAGGCTCTGGGGATCATTATCCCAGAGACCTGTTCTGCCATCATTCAGGTCCTGCAGAAGGACTATATTAAGGTAAGATTTTTATCGTTTAACATCACATTTTATTGTATATAATGTTTGCTAATGTATTGTATTTCTTTCCTCATTCCCTAATTACCATGATTGTAATATGCTGTGAATGTCCCCTTTGTCCTCATGCATGCTGGATTTTTATGTAATTTTTTTGTTGTCCTTCATACATATTTGCCTTCACTTACCTCCCAAGCATGCTCTCCTGGCCCTATATTCACCTCATGTAGTCACTTAACAATGTATTTTATCAGCTCCATAGCAGTGCTTTACCCTAAATACCCCCTAAAATGTGTCAAAATGTGATTTGTGCTTTAAATTCAGGCAGAGTGCCAGAGGCTTTTTTTTTTTGGGTCCCCAAATCATTTGAAACCCTCCCTCCCCCCAACTGCTAAGTCAGCTGATACCAATTCTCTATCTATCCCTCAATCATCTATCTGCTGACTTTGCTAAACCCATACACACTATAGCCATCTCTTTTGTGATCAGATTTATGGATGAATTCACCAAGCATGTAGTGCAAGGGCCTGCCTGTATACTTTCAAATGGTACTGTTTAAATTTTTGGTATACTATTATTATCTTGATAGGTAATAGCAGAATGTCCAAATGTGCTAAAATGTGTACAGTGTGTATTTATATCTTTGTACTATGACACTTCTTACCTGTCCAGTGGGCTGTCAATAGTGTAAGTAAGGAGGGGCTGGCCAAAGTAATACAAATTATTTAGGCATTCATCTCTCAATTAAGTGGAGAGGGTTACCTGTCCAAAATATCTCCCCCCCCTAAAATGTTTGAAATGGCCCATGAGAGGGGGGGGGGATCTGATAGGTGAACCTTATACCTTGGTCTTTCAAAACTCCCTAAAATAAATATACTGATGTTGGGCAAGAATGTTTGTGTCTAATTTGCTTTCCCTGTTTAGGTGCAAAATGATTAATTTTTTTTCTTGTTTGACTCCACTGTTTCCTTCCACACCACAGGAATGGCAGACTGTGGCCTCCCACTTTGCCCAGCGGTGGGACTTTCCTAACTGCGGAGGGGCAATTGATGGGAAACACGTCCACATCGTCCCACCACCCAACTCGGGGTCATACTATTACAACTACAAGGGGTTCAATAGTATTGTGATGTTGGCGGTGGTGTCAGCTACTTATGAGTTCCTGTATGTGGACGTGGGGAAGAATGGCTGGATGTCCGATGGTGGAGTCATCGCCCAGATGGAGTTCTACAGGCGTCTCCAGAATGGCAGCTTGGACTTACCACCTCCAGAAGACAATGTGGAAGAACTCCCATTTGTCTTCGTTTCAGATGAAGCGTTTGTGCTGGGGGGCCATCTTATGCGGCCATTCCCTATGAGGACCCTCACCCCAGACCAGAGAGGTTTTAATTACCGGCTGGCCAGAGCCAGAAGAGTGGTGGAGAACACATTTGAAATCATGGCCAGCCGGTTCTGCCTATTTCTTACACCTGGCGGAGTAAAAACTGAATCATATCATCCTGGCGTGCTGTGTTCTACACAATTTTTAAGGCAAAATTCTGCCAGCTATGCTGCCTCAGTTGGGCCTGAGGCCGGAATTCATAATGAACCAACCCTGACGGCACTTGAAAGTGGCCGCCCTGGCTTGCCCCCCCTGAGTGCCCGTGAGGTCCGTCTTAGTTACCTTGATTACTTTGCGGGTAGGGAGGCCATCAGTATGCCAGACAATGTCTGAAATGTTTTTAAAATAAACAAATCATTTTAACTTCTAAAATCTTTGGTAACATTTACTGCTTGTGTTTCTTTTAACCCAAAGTATTGTTGGGTGTTATTAACTAAAGGCAAAGACACTTTGCACTACAAGTGCACTTGAAACTGCACTGAAACTGCACTTGTAGTGCAAAGTGGATTTTCCCTTAGAAAATAACCCCGATTGTCACAGAAACCACCAGTTTGAGCACAACAAAAGTTTGGGAGCGTTGAAACAATAATCCACACATTCTTGATTTTCAATCTTTTTAATACCAGCACAATCACATGTGCATTTAGAAAAGGTTTTTATACAAACCAACATGTTTGTTGTATAACAATTTTTTGGGTCACATTACTCAAAGTAGAAATGTCCATTTAGGTAAAACAGGCATGTTTAAAACCAACAAGAAAGACACAAATCTGGAACTTACAAAGTTCAACTTTTAAAGAAATTGAAGGCAATATCAGACATGAGTATTTGTAAACTGTGTTTGATATTGCGTTCAGATGGGGTGAAGTCACCCCTGGAAAAGCCACATTTTGAAGATGCACACAAATTGCCGAATGTCAACATGTGCTAGCTGCCATCACGGGGGATCAAGGGACGTGTTTTGGGGGGGGCAACCCCTTCTTCCCAGCTACTTTAATTTTGAGGAAGGGGTTGCACCCCCAAAATGCATACATTGATCTCCCGTGATGGCAGATAGCACATGTTGACACCCTGTGTGCATCTTCAAAATTTGGCTTTTCTCGAATATGTCAAAAAATGTTAGAAATTTTTCCATCCCAAAAAACACAAAAAAGGGAAGGGATTTGGAGGGGTTTTAAACTCTCCCTAAAACATCAATGATGTTCTCCATTTTTTGTTGAACATCATTGATGTTTTTCTGGATGTTTTCCAAGTCCCTATTACACCCCATAATCTCCCCGATCAGGATCTGTGCACTTTCAGAGGTGAAATGCCCTGGATCCACAACATCACGATCACCTAAAAAGATAGAAACAAAAACACACCATGTATTATAAATATGCCGGCATCCATCTCTTACCTGAGCCTGTGGTCACAGACACTCACCTGTTGTGGTGACAATTTCCACCACATCTCCTTCCTCCTCCTCCTCCTGTTGTCTTTGGTGGGTCTTCACTTCTTCCTGAGGTGGGGGGTCTGTGGTCTCCTTGGATGAGGGGTGTCCTCCGAGTCTTTTCTTCCCTATGTAAAGAAAAAAAATCGGTATACTTGGCACACCGATATTTTATGGCAGTAATCGAAATATGAAACATTGCTTGGAATTGGGTACAATTATCTCTTTTGTCGGAGTTCCAAGATGAAGAAAATTTTTTGTCCTTTGTCAAGCTTGAATACTTACCTGTTTTGTACAAGCAGATGGAGACACCCCTATAGTATACACTGGAGCACCTGTGTGGGACCCCCTAATAAAAAGGGTGTTCTGGTGTCCCACACTAGTGCTCCAGCGTCCAGATGTGTAAACAGCTGCTGAGTGTCCTCTCTTTACACAGAATCTAGTTTGCATTACATTCTAGTTACAAACCCATCTACACAACAAAATTATTTTAAGAAAAGTAGGCCCTAAAAAATGTATTCAAATGCATATGGCCAAAACAATGGTGTTTTCTAGCCCGAACGAACAATGTTTCATACGAACGAATAATGTGCCCATGAACATGAAAGTTGCCCTTTTAAACTGTACAACCGTTAAGAAAAGCACACGGAGCAGCGCGAACGTAATAAAAACAAAGAATAGGAACACAGCACAACTATTTACTTTTTTGCAGCACTCTCCTGATCCTTCTGTACTGCTCATGCTCCCTGATTTTGAGGTCCGAAAACCGCTTCCTGAGCTGATCCTTGGATCATCGTACCCCGAAATTCCGGTGCAGACTCTTGACCACTTTCGCCATGATCTTGGCCTTTCTGACATTGGGGTTGGGGTAAGGTCCATACTTCCCGTCATAGTCGGCCTTCTTCAGGATGTCCACCATTTCCACAAAGGACATATTTGATGCCTTAATTTGTCTCCTTCTGGATCAGGACGTTTCAGGCTCTGGGCTTTCCTCCTCCTCGTTGGTGTAATTATCAGACACCTGCTTTGTCTCCGCCATGTGCTCTTCTCCACTGCGACGAACGAGAAGGGGCGGGGAATAGACTAGGTAGAACGTCGGGGCGGGCGGAGTTTCATGCATGCGCAGTGTCTATAAAGCGTAACACGCGTGCGTAGTACGTACGATCTGTGACCGGAGGAAGGAGTAATGGAGGTGCCGATCGTGATAACAAAGGTAAGATTTACAATTGGGCCTATACTGCTTCTAGATTGAGGCCTGTGTTTTGACAAGTTTAGAAGACTTTAGGCTGACATTAGGGTTTGTCTTGTGTTGTGTCTTGCAGTTAAAATGGATATCTTGAAGGATCATGACTTTATGCCAATCTTCATAGATATGTTCAGGGAGCTGACCTGTCTGTGGCAGATAAACCACCCTGACTATTGGAACCAAACAAAGAGGAAGGCAGCGCTGCATAATTTGCTGCAATTTGTGAAGTCGGTGATCCCCACGGCAGACATCACCTATTTGAAGATCCTAATTGGTGGCCTGAGGAGCACTTATCTAAGGGAGCACAAGAAGGTCCAGGATTCCCAGAGATTAGGAGCAACAGATGACATTTATGTCCCGAGGCTGTGGTACTATGACAGACTGCATTTTCTGGCAGGTCAGACTGAACCCAGGCCAGCACTCTCCACTCTTCCTTCCACGCTTCCTTCCCCCCCAGCTGAGGCTTCTGATGTCCAACCTGGGCCTTCCAGGCAGCAACATGTGGAGGAGCCCAGCTTGAGCCAGGTATAGCATTCTTCTAAATATTGCTGGTTGTCCAATCAATGATGTTAAATATATGTTAGTTTGGAGTACTAATTTCTGATTGTGATTGATGAAGCAAAAACTAAAACCATGTCCCTTTTTCATACACAGGGAAGTCTCAGCCAGGAGGTGGCCAGGCCAAGCAGGCTGCCTGATACCCAGGTCCCTACCCTCCGCCTTCAAAGACAAAGTGGCAGGAAGAGGAGTAACCTGGAGGAGGCTGCCATAGGCCTATTTTGGAAGGCTACTGAGGCCCTCAGAGCACTTAAACCCCCTTCCTAACCAGACCAATTTTCAGCTTTCGGTGCTCTCACATTTTGAATGACAATTACTCGGTCATGCAACACTGTACCTATATGAAATTTTTGTTTTTTTCTCAAAAATAGAGCTTTCTTTTGGTGGTATTTAATCACCGCTGGGTTTTTTTTTTTTTTTTTTTTGCGCTATAAAAGAAAGAAGATCGAAAATTGTGTTAAAAAAATGCATTTTTCTTTGTTTCTGTTATAAAATTTTGCAAATTAGTAATTTTTCTTCATAAATTTTGGCCAAAATTTATACTGCTACATTTCTTTGGTAAAAATAACCCAAATCGGTGTATATTATTTGGTCTTTCTAAAAGTTATAGAGTCCACAAGCTATGGTGCCAATCTCTGAAAATTGATCACACCTGATGCACTGGCGGCCTATCTCATTTCTTGAGACCCTAACAAGTCAGGAAAGTACAAATACCTCCCAAATCACACCTTTTTGGAAAGTAGACATTCCAAGGTATTTAGTAAGAGGCATGGTGAGTTTTTTACTAAGTATAAAATTGATGCGCTTTAAATAAATAGTGCACAATATGTTGCTGCAACTAAGCTTAAATCCAGGAATAAAAAATGCATACATGTGAATAAAATAAATAAATAATTATGGTGCTAATACATGTGTTAAAATTGCCAAAATAAATCTTCAAATTGGTGATGTGACGGTGAATATAAATAAAATAATAATGACACTCTGAGTACAATGTCCAGGCAGAGATAAATAATGGGGGAAAGTAAAAATAATTAAACAGTTCCTTCCCTTAATCCAGATTGATTGACTCACTGGGTTAGATCTTTTGTATCAGGATATTTAGTTTTTCTTGCATCCCACTTTAGCCTTAATACTGCTGGTGATTCGGCTCTCAGGATAAAGGTTTTATGCAAAGCAAGCAAAGAAAAAATAGATCATTGTGCAGTGAACTTACTAGATAGTACATAAGCAAAACAGGGACAAGAGATACACTCACAAACTCCCGGTCTATTAGAAGCATTCAAATATGCAGATTGCAGTCAGCCGCTGTGGACGAGGTTTCCCATAGAGAAACAGCTGCTGTTAACCTTCAGGTGTATTGCAGCACTGAACGTCCTAAGCTCCTCCCACGTGTTACATCACTGACACGTGACTTTTTCAAGGATGAGTGAGTTGGTGAGTTTTTTGAAGTTGTAATTTTTCCCACAATTCTTTACAAAATCAAGATTTTTTTATCTTTTTTTTCCCACAAAATTGTTATATTAGCAGGTTATTTCTCACACACAGCATATCGCCATACTACATGTGTGAGACTTTTACACAACATGGCCACATACAGAGGCCCAACATGCAGGGAGCGCCATTAGGCGTTCTTGGAGCATAAATTACACATATAATTTCTTGACTACCTCTTAAACTACCTCTTAGACTTTTAAAGGCCCTGGAGCACCAGGACAATGGAAATGCCCCAAAAATGACCCCGTTTTGGAAAGAAAACAGCCCAACTGTCAGACGGTCACGTACCTGACTGAGGAGCCCGATACAGCAGGGGAAGGTCTCCCTTACGTATCTGGTTCCTGGCCCCTGATAGTATAAACAGAAGGCACGGGAGCACAGAGTGGTATGAGAGCCTGGCGGGTGACTTGTAGTAGTAATGCTCAGGATCCTGGTGCAAGCAGACTGGAAGTCCTTGGTAAGCTGGAGCACAGGCAGCAGATGCAGAGCAGGATAGGCAGGTCCAGTCACAGGCAGAGTGGCCGTTCAGAAACGAACTGACAAGCACGACCTGAAAATCAGAAACGAACTGACAAGCACGAACTGAAAAGCACGAATCGACACTCGCCAAACTTCTACTAACACAAGATTAGCAGAAGGAGCCCTAAGGGTGGCGCATGACAATTGAACTTCCTTTTTATCGGCTCGTAGTATGCCACTATGTTAGGAATTGTTGGCCGACAATTGTGTGCCGTTTGTATGCAAGACAAGTTTGGGCCAACGCGCTTCGGACAAAAGTCCACGGTTTTGTTGGCCAACAATCCGATCCTGTGTACGAGGCTTTACACTTGCACAGAGTCAGGGATTTTGTAGCATTAGAGTCAGGTGTATGATTAACTAGTCATACCAAGCAGGTGCCAATGATCATCAATTTCATATGTAGGTTGAAACAGTCATTAACAGCTGTGTTAGGTGGCTTAAAACCGGGTGAGAAACAGCCAAACTCTGCTACTAAAGTGAGGTTGTGGAAGACTGTTTCATGTCACAGGTCATACACCATGGCAAGACTGAACACAGCAAGACACAACGTAGTTATACTGCATCAGCAATGTCTCTCCCAGGCAAACATTTCCAATCCGGATGGGGTTTCAAGCTTATGTTGGATAAGGCAATGGAGGGTTATAACCTCTGTCAATTTTTTTTTGCACTGTGTCCCGTTGTGGAGATTTCCCTTCACTTCTTGTCCTATAGCCAAACAGGAAGTGAGAGGAAATACCTGGAAGTGAAGGGAATTCCTTGGGGACCACCAGGTCACCAGAACTAGTGTCCTCATTGGAAGACTACTTTTCTGGAGACCAGAACAAATTTGTGATTTTCTTTGCATTCAATTTTTAATGAAAATGGTAAACAGGACGAATAGAGAAGGGTGACTCTCTATAAAAAAAACTGACAGGGGTCCATCTCCACTTTATACAAAACTAAAAAAAAGTTTTCCCTTTAGTTATACTTTAATGCAGCAGATGAAAGACACAGCATGCTTACTTCCCTTTGACATCAAGGGAGATGTTCAGCAATGCTATCAACACAGAACCAGAACCAGAAACCAGTGGGACCCAGGTACACCTATCTTCTGTCCAGAGAAGTCTGGCCAGAAGTGCTCTTCATGAAAGAATTGCATGGTGGAGGTTCCTTGGAAGGTTGGGGCTGCATTTCTGCAAATAGAGTTGGAGATTTGGTCAGGAATCAGGATCAATGGTGTCCTGAGAAATACAGGCAGATACTTATCCATCATGCTGTACCATCAGGGAGGCGTGGGATTTGGCCCAACTTTATTTTACAGCAGGACAACTACCCTAAACATGCAGCCAATGTCATTAAGAACTATCTTCAGCATAAAGAACAACAAGGTGTCCTTAAGGTGATGGTTTGACCCCCACAAAGCCTTGCTCTCAACATCAAGTCTGAAAGCATTCTTTACAGCTTTATGTTCACACCTGTCTAAAACGTTTGCACAGTAGTGTATATACAGTATCTCACAAAAATGAGTACACCCCCTTTTATTATATCTTTTCGTGTGACAACACTGAAGAAATGACACTTTGCTACAATGTAAAGTAGTGAGTGTACAGTAAAAAATGTCCAAATTGGGCCCAATTAGCCATTTTCCCTCCCCGGTGTCATGTGACTCGTTAGTGTTACTAGGTCTCAGGTGTGAATCTGGAGCAGGTGTGTTAAATTTGGTGTAATCACTCTCATTCTCTTACTGGTCACTGGAAGTTCAACGTGCCACCTCATGGCAAAGAACTCTCTGAGTATCTGAAAAAAAAAATTGTTGCTCTACATGAAGATGGACTAGGCTATAAAAAGTTTGCCAAGACCCTGAAACTGAGCTGCAGCACGGTGGCCAAGACCATACAGCGGTTTACCAGGAAAGGTTCCACTCAGAACAGGCCTCGCCATGGTCAGCCAACAGTTGAGTGTACATGCTCAACGTCCTATCCAGAGGTTGTCTTTGGCACATAGACGTATGAGTGTTGCCAGCATTGCTGCAAAGGTTGAAGGGGTGGGGGATCAGCCTGTAAGTGCTCAGACCATACGCCGCACACTGCATCAAATTGGTCTGCGTGGCTGTCATCCCAGAAGGAAGCCTCTTTTAAAGATGATGCACAAGAAAGCCCACAAACCGTTTGCTGAAGACAAGCAGACTAAGGACATGGATTACTGGAACCATGTCCTGTGGTCTAATGAGGCAAAGATAAACCTATTTGGTTCAGATAGTGTCAAGCATGTGTGGCGACAACCAGGTGAGGAGTACAAAGACAAGTGTGTCTTGCCTGCAGTCAAGCATGGTGGTGGGAATGTCATGGTCTGGGCCTGTATGAGTGCTGCAGCATCTGTGGGGCATCCTCAAATGGAAGGTGGAGGAGCGCAAGGTCTCTAACATGCACCAGCTTTGTGATGTCGTCATGGAGGAGTGGAAGAGGACTCAAGTTGCAACCTGTGAAGCTCTGGTGAGCTTCCATGCCCAAGAGGGTTAAGGCAGTGCTGGAAAATAATGGTGGCCACACAAAATATTGACACTTTGGGTCCAATTTGGACATTTTCACTCACTTATTTTTTTAAATATATCCCCCGATGTCCGGTTTTGTCTAAAAAAGTAAGTTATATTATTTCTTCCTGGCCGTTTTCATCTTGCAAGCAGACAGTTCCAAGCAGACAGTTCCGGGATATGGTGATGCTGAGCTACCAGCATGCACCGCCCATTACCGCACATGCGCATTATGTGCTGTGCGCAGCGCCGTAAACTTCAGACGTTGGCATCACAATGGACGACGTCGAAAGTGCCCGCCCCGTTGTGATGGCAACGAAGATATGCCTCCAAGACGTGACTGGTGTCATCATGTCACTTCCGGTTTCGGAAGATCACGAGAATTAGCGGCTAGACACACTGACTCCTGGGAATAATGATTCATAGCTCCCAGACAGTGCGCCGCCAGATATGATGGCGATACCCGCGGGTGGCTGAGACAGGAAACCCTTAGGAAATAAATAAAAATAAATTCCATTTGACAATGTCTGTAATGATAGGAAGCGATTAAGGTGAACTTCTAAAATTGTGTGGAACTCCGCTTTAAGGGTGTACTCACTTTTGTTGCCAGCGGTTTAGACCTCAACCTTTTTGACACCGGGGACTGGCTGTGTGGAAGAAAATTATGCTAAGGCCTGGGGGGGGGGGATGCAGTTTTTCGCCGGCAATTTGTTGGGGAAATGGCTGGTGTTGACGCTCCAATTATCACAACACCATGGTTGATATGGTATCAGGATGATTGAAGCACATAATTTCCATTATTACATTGTAATAAAAAATAAATATTTCAACTCACCATAATGCAGAATCAGTGGAAACCCTGAGTGTGTCACTTGCCACGATCGCCTACCACCAGATGCAGCTTGTTACGTGCCAGATGTGGACTGTCACTTGCCAGGTGGGGATTCTCACTTGCCAGATGTGATCGGTCACTTGCCAGGTGGGGATTGTCACTTGCCAGGTGGGGATTGTCACTTGCCAGGTGGGGATTGTCACTTGCCAGGTGGGGGCTGTCACTTGCCAGGTGGGGGCTGTCACTTGCCAGGTGGGGACTGTCACTTGCCAGATGGAGACTGTCACTTGCCAGATGGAGACTGTCACTTGCCAGATGGAGACTGTCACTTGCGAGATGCGGACTGTCACTTGCCAGATGCGGACTGTCACTTGCCAAGTGGAACATGTGGCAATGCGTGTCGAGCAGTGAGAGATTTAATCTCTCGTCCAATGCACCTCAGTGTAGTATTCGCGCTGGCTGTGAGGATTAGATGGTGGTGGAGCAGGGCGGGCGGTGAGAGATGACATCATCTCTCTGCTCTCACACAACACCTCAGACAGTGTTGTGTTTGCGGCCGGTTGTGTGGGCAGAACAGCGGTGATGCGGGGCGGACCGCAAGAGGTGATGTCATCTCTCTGCTCGCCCACTCCTGCCAAACCTCTGAAAGTGCAGCCTTCGTGGCCCGGCTGCAAACAGACTATGGCCCGGCAGTGGGCCGCGGCCCGGGGGTTGGAGACCCCTGGTTTAGACAAAAATGGCTGTGTGTTGAGTTATTTTGAGGGGACATCAAATTTACACTGTTATACAAGCTGTACACTCACTACTTTACATTGTTGCAAAGTGTCATTTGTTCAGTGTTGTCACATGAAAATGTATAATAAAATATTTACAAAAATGTGAGGGGTGTACTCACTTTTGTAAGATAATGTATATAAAATATATTTACTATGTATGACTTTTCTTATACAGTACATACAAGTGAGTGTGTGGACAATAGCCTTGTTTAGTGCCAACATTTTATAAGGTTCTGTTCTATTCTCTCAGACATAATTTGTTAAATATTTCTTTTAGGAGTCAAGAGGTGCAGTATAGTCTGACATCATCCTAATGCAGTCAATATTTACACATCAACACTTAAACTAAGGCTGTGCCAAAGGTTTGTGACTGTTTAGCACATTAACAAGAAATGAAATGTTAATAAAATTCTTTGGACAAAGTCTTATGCTTGAGTCACAAAGAAGAAAGGGAGATAAATTCCGATAAGGTTTTTGATCTGATTCACCTTTAACTACCAATGCTCTTTGACCCAGTAAGAGTAGAATGTGTCTGAAATCACTGAGACCCTTAAAAGGCAGTATCTGCCCTTACAAATTCATACAAAATAGAATCTCTTGTTATAAAGAGAAAACATAGCCCCCTACAATATATAAGTGTCTTATACAAATGTTAGTTGTAATTTAAGACAGAACCCCAGATTTCATAATAGTGTCATCCACAACCAGAAAAAAACTTTGAATTACTGTTTAGTGAATTGTAGAAAATATTCAAAGCTTTATATGCTACTGTAGTACCTTCCCAGTTCAGGTCCTATAAGTGAGGCAAATGTCATTTTGGGCTCTGTTGTTAGAAGTGAAGACATGATTGCGTTTTGCCTGCTCTGAGATCTACAGCTGCAGGCTTGCCTGTCTCCCCCTCTTTCCAGAACTTTCTGGAAACCTAGTAAGCTTGCAAGGGCAGAGTCTGAGCTGGCCCTGAATACACCTTCAGCCAATCCCTGGTGGAGAAGAATGGCCAGTAGGGGCTGAGGTGTATGTCAGGCTGAGAACAGCAGGGTCCTTTGCCAGCAGAATGACCCAGCCTGGATATGCTGTCAAACCTTCCAAGGCTCAAGAGGAGCCTTAAGAAGCCCTGGATGATTCTCACTCAATGAAGAGCCATAGGATCACCCCCAAAGTCGCAGAAACATTCAAGGCAACATCCAGAGGGGATCTTCCTGGGAGAATTCATGTCAGAGTCAAGCTGAAGCTAGGAGGAGGACTTAATATTACATACATAGTTACATAGTATGGTTGAAAAAAACACAAGTCCACCTAGTTCAACCAATACAAAGGGGAAAACAAAACAAAATACATTTTTTTACAATCCTATATACACAATCCTATACCCACAGTTGATCCAGAGGGAGGCAAAAAACCCAGCAAAGCATGCTCCAATTTGCTCCAACAGGGGGAAAAATACTTCCTGATCCCCCAAGAGGCAATTGGATGTTCCCTGGATCAACTTTACCTACAAATGGTAGTATCCAGTTATTTTATGTACCATTTAGGAAGGAATCCAGGCCTTAATTAAAGCAATCTACTGTGCTGGACAGAACAAGCTTTTGGGGAAGCCTATTCCACACCTTTCTGTATTTGGAGAATAAATCTCCTTTCCACCAGACTTGCCCCCTTGTCCTCAATACCTGGGTCACAGTGGGTAGGCCCTAAAGAATTTTCAGGAGAGACTGTTGCCTGGATAACCCCTTCTTGATAGAAGGATTGTGCCTTCGAGAAGAGAATACCCCTGTACTTTAAACTGTGTGCTACCTTTTTGTGGAGGATAACTGCTTTATTTGGGCATCCCAAAGCTTTTCCCAGTCCCTATCCTAGTCCTACAAACTAGTAAAAACCACAACAAACAACACTATCTGCTTGATTACTGTCTGAGGACTGCGTGAAATTGGATGCATCTGGCTGAAAATACCCCGTGCCTGGCTGCTTGTTCCAGTAGCCTCCCTGACGGTTTTCCCGAGTGTGGCTCGGGGTTAAATTTCAGTCCCATTAGCGGTAACCCCGAGCCACACTCGGGATTACATTGCAGGATCCTGGTGCGGTGTTACTTGCCTTGTCCCCAGGATCCTGCGATGTCCCCCGCTGTGTCTGCGGGCTCTGTTTCCTCCGAAGCCTCTCCGTGCCAGGCTCTGTTCCCTGCGAGCGTTGCGACGCACGCGGGCGGAGCCTGGTGGCAAATTCAAAAAAATGTAAAAACCGTAACACATACAGTACTGTAATCTTACAGATTACAGTACTGTATGAAATTATTTCACATCCCTTTTGTCCCCAGTGCTTTGCCCAATGCCCTGCATGCAGTTTTATGTTATATATACTGTTCTTTCTGCCTGAAAACTGGAGATTGTCCATAGCAACCAAAAAGTGTCCCTTTACGTCAAAAGTGGCTTTAGACCAGCTAGAAAACAGCAATAGTAAATTAGAACACTTGCAGAATTGAGCGATAGTGAATCGTGGGGAAATTAATTTTATTATTATATTATTTTTTTTTTTAATTATTTATATTTATTTATTATATTATAATTTATGTTTTTATGTTTCAAACTTCATCATACCCGGGATATCTACTAGACTCTTGTTTGGACAGATTTAAGTGTGTTATTGTTAAGAATTACAGGCCTACAATATAAAACACCAAATTTCCATGCAATAATTGTACCGCTTTCAGCACCTAAAATCCGAAATAATCATACTGCCAGGGAGGTTAAGGGATCACAACCTGGGATCAAAAACTGTGGACTAACTGTGGAGCTACTGGAAAATGTTAGCTTTTATGTCCAATAAGTTAATGTGGCTGCCACTCAGCTGCAGACATAATCTGCTGAGCCAGGTTTCTGCAAAGCCAAGATAAATGTTGGCCTAGGGTGGCAGGGGTGGCACACAGCTACCTACGCATCATGTTCGTAAATGTCGGCAACACTTTTTCAGGGTATACCAAGCAAAAACACTGCGTCAACCAAAATTAAATATTTCTCAATACAACTAATACAGTATCTCACAAAAGTGAGTACACCCCTCACATTTTTGTAAATATTTTATTATATGTTTTCATGTGACAACACTGAAGAAATTACACTTTGCTACAATGTAAAGTAGTGAGTGTACAGCTTGTATAACAGTGTAAATTTGCTGTCCCCTCAAATTAACTCAACACGCAGCCATTAATATCTAAACCACTGGCAACAAAAGTGAGTACACCCCTAAATGAAAAAGGCCAAATTAGGCCCAAAGTGTCAATATTTTGTGTGGCCACCATTATTTTCCAGCACTGCCTTAACCCTCTTGGGTATGGAGTTCACTAGAGCTTCACAGGTCGCCACTGGAGTCCTCTTCTACTCCTCCATGATGACATCACAGAGCTGGTGGATGTTAGAGACCTTGCGCTCCTCCACCTTCCGTTTGAGGATGCCCCACATATGCTCAATAGGGTTTAGGTCTGGAGACATGCTTGGCCAGTCCATCACCTTTACCCTCAGCTTCTTTAGCAAGGGAGTGGTCGTCTTGAAGATGTGTTTGGAGTCGTTATCATGTTGGAATACTGCCATGCGGCCCAGTTTCTGAAGGGAGGGGATCATGCTCTGCTTCAGTATGTCACAGAACATGTTGGCTTTCATGGTTCCCTCAATGAACTGTAGCTTCCCAGTGCCGGCAGCCCTTGTGCAGCCCCAGACCATGACACTCCCACCACCATGCTTGACTGTAGGCAAGACACACTTGTCTTTGTACTCCTCACCTGGTTTCCGCCAGACACGCTTGACACCATCTAAACCAAATAAGTTTATCTTGGTCTCATCAGAACACAGGACATGGTTCCAGTAATCCATGTCCTTAGTCTGCTTGTCTTCAGCAAACTGCGGGCGTTCTTGTGCATCATCTTTAGAAGAGGCTTCCTTCTGGGACGACAACCATGTAGACCAATTTGATGCAGTGTGCCGCGTATGGTCTGAGCACTGACAGGCTGACCCCCCACCCCTTCAACCTCTGCAGCAATGCTGACAGCACTCATACGTCTATTTCCCAAAGACCGCCTCTGGATATGACGCTGAGCACGTGCACTCAACTTCTTTGGTCTACCATGGCGAGGCCTGTTCTGAATGGAACCTGTCCTGGTAAACTGCTGTATGGTCTTGGCCACTGTGCTGCAGCTTTATTTCATGGTCTTGGCAATCTTCTTATAGCCTAGGCCATCTTTTTGTAGAGCAACAATTCTTTCTCTAGTCATCTTCCAGGACGGCACACCTGAGAGATGAGAGGCTCCTCCCTACAGGAAACACAATCAATCGACAGCTGTTTTAAGTCCCCACCCTTCCCCTTGATCCTCTGTTTTTGATTGTGTTTCTCCCTACACAGCGAAACCGTTTGTTTTTTTCCAAATGACCCGAAGCCTGGGGCTGGTGGTCCCCCCCTGGGAGCCGGACCAAATGCCTGGGGAAGGCCTACGGCCACATCACCCTGAAAGTGAAAGAGGGCGCCGCCTGCCCGATCTCGTATGATCTTGGAGGCAAAGCAGGGTCGGGCCTGGTTAGTACCTGATGGGCCTCTGGGTCTGGCCAGATATATTTATCCTTCCTGGGGGGTTCCCCTATCCTTTCCTCAGGGGGGGCAGCAGGAACTGGAAGAGCCCCCCTGAGAGCTGAAGGCCCCTGGGTACAGTGGTGTCCCCAGAACTTCAGGGGCCTTTTTCCTGTCTCCCCCCCTTACCTGTCCGGGCGTCCGTTCAGACAGGGGTGCTGGCTGTCAGTTCTTTCCAGGGCCCCCGACTCCTGGGCCCCTGGTAGCTCGCGTGGGCTGCTGGGGAGGGCGCCGCCTGAACGACCCGCGTTCTTACCCAGGAGGGAAGGCTGAGAGTCAGCAGGAGCAGGCGCCCACATCCTCCTTTCGAGGAGGCACCAGTTCACTACGGTGGATGTCTGCCTAAACCACCTCAGAATGGAATGAGGAACGTACGGCATTGCCCCCCCCAGGTGTATATACTGACTGGCAGGACACAGCCTAACCTTGCAGCTCCCTACGGGGACAGCAGTTGGGGGGGCACTTTGGCGGCTATCCTCCTTGCGTGTGGACCATAAGGATGGAAAAGCAAGCCCGGTGGTTGTGGAAAAAGGGGAAGACTACAACGGTGAGTACTTTCCTTTACCTTGGGAATTTAGCTGCAAAATCCCCAATCCCAGCCAGATGGTTTCTGGGCATTTGAGATAATCTCCCCTGGGGTCTAGATTCAAATAGCCCAGAAGCTTCTGCTAAAAACACCAGCTACAGCTCCCTCTTACATCAGAGATGCTGTAGGGTGGACAAGTGGTGCAGAGGAGCGAGTGTGCCTAAACCACCTCAGATGGGAAAGAGGTAGGTAAGGCATTTCTTCCCCTTCCCCCTGTATTTACTAAGTGGTGCAGTGCAGGACCTGGGGTCTGCATAACAAAATAGCCCAGAAGCTACTGCTAAAACCACCAGCCACAGCTCCCTCTTACAGCAGAGACACTGTGGTTATCACAACAGTAGGTTTCCAGACTCTCCCTACATGTCCGGTTGTGGGACATTAGTAGGGATGAATAGAGCGAAGGGGGGAGGACCTGGTAGATACAAAGAGTTCCTTACAGGCCAGGTATACCACTGAACAATTTATGGATTGTGCAATGGTTGAAGGATTCAGGAGTAAGCTCTCCTGGTCAACAGGTGCACTAGGTTATATGGCCCTATTAGCCCAGCTGCTAGGAATCTGAAGTCATAAGCTCCAACCTCCCACTCCACCTTTACATTGTGGTTATATTGAAGTGCAGGAGGTAAGAAAAACCTTTTTGTTGGTTTGGGCTACAGTCAACTCAGTGACAGATCTAAAGGCGATTTATCATAAATCGCTTCCTATATCCTTTAATTAAGGATTTTCTGTGCAAACATATGCAAGAGCTAGATAGATACAGGATTGCTTGTTTAAGGCCTGCAGGTGGCTATTTTCCTCCAGGCTAAATTGGTGACCACCTTTTCTAGAGGCTGTCCTAAATTGGTCTCTAGGGCTGGGCTCATTGAGACTTTAGTTTCTGATCAGCCCCACCTGTGTGTGAGCTGGCCAGCGTTTGCTCAGTCTACGGAGGTAAGGTAGGACAACAGCTACTATAGTAAGGTGTCTAACCATTTTAGAATTTGTTCCTTCACTGGGGGTGAAGTGTTAGTATCTACAACCCAGGCTATGCCTAGGGATCAAATTGCTCTGTTTGGTTATTTCATAAAGGGATACACCATGACTCCTCCTTGGTTGCACACCAGTAGACCTCAGTAGTGAAGGTTTGTCCTTGCTGGGATGTTTTGTGGCACAGCAGAAATACACATTGAGATTTGTGACATCTCTGCTCGTAAGGGGTATAGTGCTGTACATCAGAAATGCACTGCACTGAAGTTGGTTGTTGTCTGTTATATCCTAAAGGTACTGCCTTATTTGGCTACAGATCAGAAAAATACAACAGGGAAGGTGGTCTGTACTTTCTGGTCTTGTGACGCATGGCGGAAATGCACATCATTGAGTCTTATGACATCTCTGCTCATATTTGTTATATTGCTGCACATCAGACATACTCAAAATTGAGTTCTGTCTGGGTTTTTTTGTGTCCTGCATTACTGCCTTATTGGTTGCTTATTAGAAAGGCAGTAGTGAAGATTGATGGTCCTGAATTGTTGGGAAATACAAATTGAACCTGTGCTATAAGAGAGAGTGAGAGCGATAACAGCACATTTAACACACCTGCTCCCCATTCACACCTGAGACCATGTAACACTAACGAGTCACATGACACTGGGGAGGGAAAATGGCTAATTGGGCCCAATTTTGATATTTTCACTTAGGGATGTACTTAGTTTTGTTGCCAGCGTTTAAATACTAATGGCTGTGTGTTAAGTTATTTTGAGGGGACAGCAAATTTACACTGTTATACAAGCTGTACACTCACTACTTTATATTGTAGCAAAGTGTAATTTCTTCAACGTTGTCACATGAAAAGATATAATAAAATATTTCCAAAAATGTGAGGGGTGTACTCACTTATGTGAGATACTGTATATACTAAAAGTGCATTACTAACGTGTACAGTTGCCGCTCTTCACTGACGTGTTCCCACATCTACGGTAGTAAATAACAATTAGTGCAGCAAAACCATGTAATGATGCCTGTGATAAATTAGAAATTAATATACAGTAATGAATATTCAAAGTTATAATTATATATATCAATCTATTGATATAGATTGCCGCGGACCATCAGATAATATTAGGATTGATTTTATACTGAAAGGTATATTTTATACAATTTTGAAACCGCTGGATTGCGGTGTATTGGTAACCTTATTGTTTCTAAACCTTTCCTTCTTGCAGCCTTCTATTCTATATTCAGCAATGTAGACTTCGGCAAAATGGCTGCCAGTTGGTTCTTTCCCCTTATTCTCTAGTGGATGAGGCTTACAGGAAAATGGCCGTGGTTCCTTAGTGAAGAGTAAACTATGGGCAGGTATAAAAGACTTGTGAGACGTCTCTTCTAGTTTCCCTATTAGAAATCCACTGTACCACATGACCAAACATGTAAAGAGGGCAGAGCCATGTGACATCATTACATCTAGAAGTTTTCTGCTGTGTGGATGTTTCAGCTTGACAGGGGAATTTCAGCTTGACGGGAATTTTCATGTGTACAGTATCTAAGAAGCATTTGTATTCAGTGCACTAGATTGGAGAGTGCACTCTTTGTGGGCACATATTGGTCTTTTAATTTAATTTAAGTAGTTTTCTGGTTTTACATACTACACCATGATATTTTTTATTTGATTTATCCCTGGCTGAGTTTGGAAACGGTGATATTGAGAAGCAGAATAATAGGTCTTCCTATAATACTTTTAGCACAGAATTAGACTAAGAAACCCCTCTGTTCTTTTAAGACCTGGGTCTCAACAGTAGGGATGAGCCCGATGTTCGAGTCGAACGTAAGTTCGACTCGAACATCGGGTGTTTGCCGAATAGCGAACAATTTGGGGTGTTTGCGGCAAATTCGAAAGCCGCGGAACACCCTTTAAAAGTATATGGGAGAAATCAAAAGTGCTAATTTTAAAGGCTTATATGCATGGTATTGTCATAAAAAGTGTTTGGGGACCTGGGTCCTGCCCCAGGGGACATGTATCAATGCAAAAAAAGTTTTAAAAATGGCCGTTTTTTTCGGGAGCAGTGATTTTAATAATGCTTAAAGTGAAACAATAAAAGTGAAATATTCCTTTAAATTCCGTACCTGGGGGGTGTCTATAGTATGCCTGTAAAGTGGCGCATGTTTCCCGCGTTTAGAACAGTCCGAGAGCAAAATTACATTTCTAAAAGAAAAAAAGTCATTTAAAAGTACTCGTGGCTATAATGAATTGTTGGTCCCGGCAATACACATCAAAGTTCATTGATAAAAATGGCATGGGATTCCCCCACAGGGGAACCCCGAACCAAAAAAAAAAAAACGTGGGAGTCCCCCCCAAATTCCATACCAGTCCCTTCAGGTCTGGTATGGATATTAAGGGGAACATCGCGCCAAAGTTTTTTAAAAAAATGCAGTGGGGGTCCCCCTCAAAATCCATACCAGACCCTTCAGGCCTGGTATGGATTTTAAGGGGAACCCGCGCCAAAATTTTTTTTAAAAATGGCGTTGTGCCCCCCCAAAAATCCATACCAGACCCTTATCCGAGCACACAACCTGGCAGGCCGCAGGAAAAGAGGAGGGATGAGAGAACGCCCACCCTCCTGAACTGTTCTAGGCCACATGCTCTCAACATGGGGAGGGTGCTTTGGGGTAGCCCCCCAAAGCACTTGTCCCCATGTTGATGGGAAGAAGGGCCTCATCCCCACAACCCTTGCCCGGTGGTTGTGAGGGTCTGCGGGCGGGGGGCTTATCGGAATCTGGAAGCCCCCTTTAACAAGGGGAATCCCAGATCCCGCCCCCCCTGTGTGAAATGGTAACTGGGTACAAATGCACCCCTACCATTTCACAAAAAAATGTGTGAAAATGGTAAAAAAAAGACAATACACGCCTTGGGACAAGTCCTTTTATTAAAAAGATAAAAGAATAAAACTGTCCCACAAAGTCTTCTCCTTCTCCTTCTCCTTCTCCTTCTCCTCCTTCTCCTTCTCCTCCTTCTCCTTCTCCTTCTCCTTTTCGTCCTCCTTTTCGTCCTCCTTCTCCTCCTCCTCCTCCTCCTCCTCGCTCCGACGGACCGAAAAAGGGGAATAAAAAGAAAAGAAAAAGCCGCACACTGCCTAGGATCTGGATCCATGGTAGGCACCCGCCTTAATGACCGGCCTCTCAGGTGACAGCTCTTTTATAACTGAGGGCAGGGCCACACGACATTGCCGGGTGGCCCTGCCCCCCTCTGATGCACGGGGACATCCCTATGGCTTTCCCGTAGCATCAGAGGGGGGCCGGTCGGAGCGAGAGAAGAAGAAAGAAAGAAGAAGACTTTGTGGGACAGTTTTATATTTTTATTTTTTTAATAAAGGACTTTTTTTTACCATTTTCACACATTTCTTGTGAAATGGTAGGGGTACATTTGTACCCCGTTACCATTTCGCACAGGGGGGTCTGGGATCTGGGGGTCCCCTTGTTAAAGGGGGCTTCCAGATTCTGATAAGCCCGCCCGCAGACCCCCACAACCACCGGGCAAGGGTTGTGGGGATGAGGCCCTTCTCCCCATCAACATGGGGACAAGGTGCTTTGGGGGGGGCTACCCAAAAGCACCCTCCCCATGTTGAGGGCATGTGGCCTGGTATGGTTCAGTAGGGGGGGTGCACTCTCGTCCCCCCCTATTTTCCTGCGGCCTGCCAGGTTACGTGCTCGAATAAGGGTCTGGTATGGATTTTTGGGGGGACCCCACGCCATTTTTTTTTTTTTTTTTAAACCCCACGCCATTTTTTTTTTTTAAATTTTAAGTGTTCCCCTTTACTGGTTCCCGACCGGCGCACGCCGATGTACATCGGCAGAATGGCACAGCTGGGCAAATGGACTTACAGGTACGTCCATTTGAATTCCCTGCCGTACCATTGCGTGCGCGCCGCCCGGGAGCTCCGTGAGTCGGGTCGCGCAGACTCAATCGCCTGGGGGATACCCACCATCGTCTCATGGAGAGGACAAATGGGGAGATGCTGATGTAAAAAGCATCTCCCTGTTCTGCCTAGTGACAAGTGTCACTGATCACAGCTCCCTGTCATCGGGAGCAGTGATCAGAGTAATGACACTGCTAGCACATCCCCCTACAGTTAGTAATCACACCCCTAGGACATACTTAAACCCTCCCCGCTCCTTAGTGGTTAACCCCTTCACTGCCAGTGTAATTTACACAGTAATCAGTGCATTTTTAATCGCACTGATCGCTCTATAAATGACAATGGTCCCAAAAATGTGTCAAAAATGTCCGACATGTCGCAGTCACAATAAAAATTGCTGATCGCCGCCATTACTAGTAAAAAAAAAATTATTAATAAAAATGCCATAAAACTATCCCCTATTCAGTAAACGCTATAACTTTTGCTCAAACCAATCAATAAACGCTTATTGCGATTTTTTTTTTTTTTACCAAAAATATGTAGAAGAATACGATCGGCCTAAACTGAGGAAAGAAAATGTTTTTTTATATATTTTTGGGGGATATTTATTATAGCAAAATGTAAAAAATAATGCGTTTTTTTTTCAAAATTGTCACTCTTATTTTGTATTTATAGTGCAAAAAATAAAAATCGCAGAGGTGATCAAATACCACCAAAAGAAAGCTCTATTTGTGGGAAAAAAAGGACGTCAATTTTGTTTGGGAGCCACAATCTTCCGGGGCTGAATCGGTTAAAATCCATACCAGACCTGAAGAGTTTTTTTTTTATTTTTAATTTTGGTTCGGGGTTCCCCTGTAGGGGAATCCCATGCCATTTTTATCAATGAACTTTGATGTGTATTGCCGGGACCGACAATTCATTATAGCCGCGAGTACTTTTAAATGACTTTTTTCCTTTAGAAATGTCATTTTGCTCTGTTCTGAACACGGGAAACATACGCCATTTTACAGGCATACTATAGACACCCCCCCAGGTACAAAATTTAAAGGAATATTTCACTTTTATTGTTAAAATCACTGCTCCCGAAAAAAAGCATTGCATTGATACATGTCCCCTGGGGCAGGACCCAGGTCCCCAAACGGTTTTTAAGACAATAACTTGCATATAAGCCTTTAAAATTAGCACTTTTGATTTTTCATGTTCGTGTCCCATAGACTTTAACGGTGTTCGCGTGTCCGAACAAATTTTGTGCCTGTTCACATGTTCTGCTGCGAACCGAACTGGGGGGTGTTCGGCTCATCCCTACTCAACAGCCATGCTGTTAACCACTTAAGGACCGGCAGACTTTACCCCCCTCATGACCAGGCCATTTTTTGCGATATGGCACTGTGTTACTTTAACTGACCCAAACTGTACTGTACCCACATCAAATTGATGTCCTTTTCCCCTCAAATAAAGCTTTCTATTTTGGTGGTATTTGATCTACGTTTTTTACATATTTCGCTATAAACAAAAGAAGAGCGACAATTTTGAAAAAAAAAAGAAATTATTTACTTTCGGCTATAAAATATATCTAATAAAAAAAATGTAAAAATCTAATTTCTTTGTAAATTTAGGCCAATATGTATTCTGCTACATATTTTTGGTAAAAACAAGTCCCAGTAAGTGTATATTGATTGGTTTACGCAAAAGATATAGCGTCTACAAACTATGGGATATTTTAATGGCATTTTTATTTATTTATTTTGTACTAGTAATGGCGGTGATCAGCAATTTCTAGCGGGACTGTGACATTGCGGCAGAAAAATCTGACACTGTGATACTTTTTGGGGACCAGGGACACCATTACAGTGATAAGTGCCAAAAATAAATGCACTGTCACTGTATAAATGACACTGGCAGGGAAGGGGTTAACAGGGGCGATCAAAGGGTTAAATGTGTGCCTAGGGGGTGCTTGCTAACTGTGTGGGGGATGGTTTGACTGGAGGAAGAGAGAGATCCGTGTTCCTGCTTGGCAGGAACACAAGCAGGGGGGATACAGGGGGGCAACAGGGCAATTGCCCCCCACCCACAGCCCCAACCCCCCCCCCCCCCCCCCCGAAAATATCACACTGACATGTCACTTGCTCTGCCCAAGTCTTTCTCTCTGTCTCACATCAGCCGATCAGCGATACTGAGAGAGAGACTCGTCTAGTATAATTACGCCACGGGGTGGGTGGAGCTGTGCCGCTGGCTTGGCCTCTTCCCTGCACTAGTTGCTAGCGCCTGCACCACCTGGCGTCTAGTAACAAGTGACGTCAGTGAGTCACATCGGTGTCTCAAAGCACGGGGGGACGGGGCAATTGCTCCCCCGAGAAAATAGTGAGCCGGTGGCTGAGCAGGCCAGCAGCTGAGCGGATGGGCAGGCTGGTGAGCATGCCGACGGGCAGTCAGGCTGGTGAGTGGGCTGGCGTGTGACTGAGTGAGCAGGCAGGTGTTCTGTCAAGCCGCTCCCCATCTGAATAGGCAACTGAAGTGACGTTGTGTCGCAGCCATCTTGGTACACCTGCACTCGTCCACAGTAAGCCTAGAGTTATAAGTCGGCAAGTGGACATCTTTATACACCCACCAAAGTCTTGCTTTTCACAGTTATTTTTAACAGTAAACTCAACTTATATTTCACTATATAAGCTGAGTTTACTGTTAAAAATAACTGTGAAAAGCAAGACTCTGATGGTTGTATAAAGATGTCCGCTTGCCGACTTCTAACTCTAGGCTTACTGCGGACAATTGTGGGTGTACCAAGATGGCCGCAATGCAACGTCACTTTGGTTGCATTTTCTGATGGGCATCACCGCAGCTCATGACAGAATACTGCCATCACTGTGCAGGCGCGGGCAGCAGAGAGATTACATCATTTCTCACTGCCCGCCCTCACTCTGGGACACAGCCACTGGCAAGTGACAATTCGCATCTTGTGGCAGGCGACATTGGCAATCCACATTTGGTGGCAGGGGATGTGGCAAGTGACATGGCAAGTGACCATCTGCATCTGGTGGCAGGCAACGGTGGCAAGTGACACGCTGCATCTGGTGGCAGGCAACGATGGCAAGTGACACACTCAGAGCTCCCACTGATTCTGCATTATGGTGAGTTGAAATATTTAATTTTATATTGCATACATAGTTAGTAAGGTTGAATAAAGACACCAGTTCAACCTGAGTGAGTGTGGGTGCATGTCCACAATTGTCCCTATCCCTGCACATTGCATCATATCAAGATGCTCCTCCATTATATATATTACACATTGGTCCCCACCCCCAAGGAGCCCACAATCCAAGGTCCCAAACTCACATTCATATACTAGGGCCAATTTTTGTACAGAAGCCAATGAACCTAACAGCATGTCTTTGAAGTGTGGGAGGAAACCGGAGTACCCGGAGGAAACCCACGCAAGCACAGGGAGAACATGCAAACTCCAGGCAGATAGTGTCATGGTTGGGATACGAACCAGCGACCCTTTTTACTGCTAGGTGAGAGTGCTACCCACTACACCACTGTGCCGCCAAATATTATGATGTAATAATAGAAATAATGCGCTTCAATCATCCTGACACCATATCAACCATGGCGCCGTAATGATTGAAGCACCAACACCAGCCATTGCCTGCAAAATTTTCTGGCAGTGCCCCTCCTGAGACAAGACTTTGGATTGGCCCCTGAACACAAGATCTCCCTCTTCCAGCTTAACAGGAAAACAAGATCTCCCTCTTCCAGCTTAACAGGAACACAAGATCTCTCTCTTCCACACTGACACAATGGCGATCTGCCTTGTTTACGTAGGCAGACTGATGTTCTGCCTCTCTACAAACGATCGCCGGACCCGCTGTGTATAATCAGACCTGCGCATGCCCCAGACCTGGAAGAAGTGAGCAACATACAGGTACATTGTTTTGCGCAGCTGGGCCGCCCTGCCGCAGTATATGGGTGGGTGGTCCGGAAGTAGATAAGTAAATAAACTAAACTTACTTTTTAAAATTGGATAAAGTTGCAAAAAATGACAAATTGGGTGAAATGTGCAGCGCTTATGTGATCATATAAACCATAACAAATAATATGAGTACAGAAAACGTGAATAATAAATGATGTGCTCAAAAATACTCCAAGCAGTCCTCTATTATGACATGTGATGTCTATAAACAGAGGAACTTGTACGTGTGATGTCCAAGAAACAAAAACAAAAAAGTCAGTGACAAGCTTCAATCGTGTGTGATGGTAGTCCTCAGCCACATGTGGATATAGTGACAGTCTTTAACTTCAAATATGTATGATGTAATAACAGTTGATAGTAGATCCACCACCAAAGACACCAGAAGCTGCTTACCAGAGGGATTGAACTCAAGTAGATTTACAGCTAGTGAGTCAATCAAGCTTTGCGGTATAATATACCAAGGGAATCAGATGCTCTATCCAGATATGACCTCCAGATGGACCTCCAAACAGGTGTAAGGTATGGATGGACTCAGTAGATATAGGCAGTCAGCCCAACCATTAAAAGAAAGAGGAAGGCATATAGCGTAACTCCGAATGGAAATTTTAATACATGAAAAGCAAAGCAAACTCACGTGTTTAGCAGTAAAATTAAGCGCTTGTATAAAAGAAGACAGTGGTCTCAGCATAATCCTCCCGACGCCTTTTGACTTAGAAGTCATCATCTGGTTCCATAAATGTACACTGAGCTTTGCATGCTTGGCTTAGTGCACATTAACACTAAAAGGCACGGAGAAGCAGTTAAAGTGGATGTAAACCCGATTCATGAAATTTGAGCTGGGCACATATGTCTGCAGTGTTTTGTTCTCTCTCTTCAAAACACTAAGTCCCGTAGCTTTGTCCTCCTCAGTTCCTCTGTTATTAGCCTGATAACTTTTGACAAGCCTTCCGAGACAGGAGATAAAAGTGTGTTTCGTGGGAGGTTGCTATAAATAGATTAGCACACTGCTTAACTATACACAGACAACCTCTGCATGTGTTTGGAGGAAAGGCACACACCCCCTCCAATCAGCTGTCTCAGTGTCTGTGTACAGCAATACTCCCCTCCTACAGGGGAACCAGGAAGAGAAAATTCCAACAGGACGTTCACTTTCTAAACCATATATAAAAGGTGAAGACAGAAGATATACAGTACATGTAAAACTTTATGTAGGGAGCTTTTGTTTCATCTCTGTGTATCATCTGAGGCTGTTCACTTCACTGGGTATATGGAGTGTTTACATCCACTTTAAGGCTGTCCTGAGCACATGACAGCGTGGGCTGGAAAGCAGGTGAAGGGTTAAGAATTGGCCCACCTGCCCGCCCTTTTGGTAAAAGTGTGGCTATGGCTATGATTAGAAGTGCAAAAGTTCTGGGACTTGAGGTATGGGAAGAGGAAGGGAGACTTGTGGGGCATGTTGTACTTTTGGCACAGCATCAACAGGTCCTCGATGGTGCCAAAAAAGTAGGATCATTAGTAATGTTTGGTTGGGTCTGCGGGGTTATGTTGCAGGGGTGATCAAGAAGTTAAGAGATGACAGAGCCTGGAAGATTACCTCTCATGATCAGACAGTTTCAGCTGCGAAGCTGGAGTATGTTAAAATTATCGTTTGCGGAGGGATAGTTCCAGGCAACTGGATTTGGTTGTGTTAGAAAAAAACCAGAAGAAATTATTGTACCGGAAACAATGACTTTTTGAATATGGGGGTAAGAATAGTAAAATCCTGGCATATCTCTGCTGCACTGAATACCCTCCTACCTCTATCTCAGGGATCAACGATAGCTCTTCTGTATACTGTACATGGAGGGAGGAGATTGCCAGTGTTTTTACTAGCTTCTATACCAACCTATATAATGAGGATGAATTTGTTTCATATTTGCATGATGTTTCATTAACAAGCGTGTCTGAAGAGGATGCGACTACTCCAGATTGGCCCATTACTAAAGAAGAAATAAACAAAGCTATATCAACGTTTGCTGCAAATAAGACCCCTGGTTTGGATGGGTTATTTATTGAATGGTATCGCTCATATTTAGAGTATTTTATCCTCAAATTACTAGATCTGTATTCTGAAGCCTTTGAACAAAATGTATTACCTGCTTCCTTACACGAGGCATTGATAGCCTTAATTCCAAAGCCGAACAAGAACCCTAAATATTGTGAATCTTATCATCCAATATCCTTGATTAATGTCGATATAAAAATTTTAGCGAAAGTGTTGGCTCGTAGACCGAACGTGGTAATTGCCAAGATTATCCATCCTGATCAAACCGGTTTCATACCGGGCCGTTCCACGGCTATAAATTTACGTTGCCTGTTTACAAATTTACAGATCCCCTCAGACCCCCCGGATACGAGAATTGTGGTTTCGTTGGACACACATAAGGCATTCAATTCCATTGAATGGTATCACATACCTTATCCGAGGCCAAGATACTCTGAGAGGCTCCCCTTGTGGCTAAGCGCAGTATACCCCTGAAGGTGGCACAGGTGGTATAATGCTTAAAGAAGCACGGGTTGCCAGCAGGGTATGGAAGACTTGAGCAGATGATCACTAGACAGGTACTTGAGGTTGTAGCAGGTGTGCTGGAGGAAGTCCTTTGTAAGTGGAGGCTGAGCACAGCGGCTTAGGGCATCCAGGAAGCTCAGTAAAGGCCTGCAGAGGGTCCAACACTGGTGATAAAGTTGATAACTGCTGCAAGGATGATTAGTGAGGCAAGCCAGGGTCATTCACAGAGAATCTGGCAGGGTGAGGCAGAAGCAAAGTCCTTGAGGCAAGCCGGGGTCAATCACAGGTAATCAAGCAGGGTCAGGCAGAAGCAAAGTCCTAAGGTAAGCCGGGGTCAGAGCCAGGAGAAGATCAGAGCAGGTCAAAGTACAATCCGGGTCACAACAGGAAACACAGGAAGCAGATGCAGGTTCAGGAATACAGGGGAAACTGAAGACAATCCAGCAATGGGAGGGGATCCTGTGCAGCATTTTATAGGCCAGTGGAGAATTGGCTTTTTTCACGCTATGTGCATGCCACCACGCAGATGCCTGTGCCAACCCAATCCTTCGTGCACCAGCATGCGCCAAACCGTCATTCTTCTGCACATGCATGCGCAAATGTGGCGGAGGCATTTGTTAACACTGCCATTGGTGCCATTGTTGTTTCCCTGACAAATGGCCTTATTTGTTTGCAGTCCTTGAACGGCTTGGTTTTGGTCCTAAATTTATTAGATGGGTCAAGTTATTGTATGCTTACCCACTGGCGTGAATTCAGGTCAACAATCTCATTACGGACCCTTTTCCAATTTACCGTGGCACTTGGCAGGGGTGTCCATTGTCACCCCTGTTGTTTGCTTTGGCAACAGAGCCCCTGGTGACACTATTGAGGCAACATACACATATCTGAGGTTGTAAAATAGGTACTTTGGAGGAAAAAAAATTATACGCAGACGACATTCCTCTGTACTTGGCAGACGCTGATACCTCCCTATCCATTGCCTTGCAGACAATTGCGCAGTTTGGGCATTTTTCAGGTTTTAAATTCAATTGGAATAAGTAAGTTATAATCCCCTTTGACCCCCAATACTGCCCAGGGCTGCCCCCAGCAAACACTTTACAGGTGGTTGCTAAATTTAGATACCTGAGGGTGGAGGTGCAACAGCCTTTACAATCCCATTTAAATAATAATAATATCTCACCACTGGTACAGAGACTTAAATATACCATAGCTACTTGGTCTAAATTGCCCCTGAATTTATTGGGGAGAATTAACATAATTAAGATGATCTCACTAAGAAACTTTTTAAGTCTAGATGCCCTTTACTCCTATTTTTTATGGGGTTCCAGTCCTGCTAGAATTTCCTTGGCTACTTTGAAGTTGCTCACTCAGGGGGAAGATAATGATTATTTACAATAATACTGTTTGGCAGCCCAATTAACACATATACACGCTTAGTTCTTTCCGGATCTCTCGAATGCTGCGGTTACAAACCCAGGCAGCATTATTGGGATCTTATGAGGCCTTAATCAATTTTCTTGTATAGAAACGTCCGTATCCATCTGAGGGGGCGGCAATCCTGAAATACTTGTACAAAACAGTGCATATGTGCAATAAAAGACTACAAGGAACATCTTATAATATTCTCTCCTTATGTCTAGCTCAACACAGATGGATAAAATTAAGCTCCAATGGCGGTCTGACATGCAGAATTTAGATGTCTGGGAAGAGGTGGTGGGGTCCCAACTTACTGGGGTTATAGCGGCAGGAGATAAATGAATCCAGTTAAAATATTTACACAGAGTCTAATACACGCCTTGTAGACTATATAAGATGGGAAAATCGCAATCTCCAGACAGTCAGAGATGTCAAGCTGCTGTCGGGGATTTCTTCCATATGGTCTGGAAGTGCACTCGGATACGTCATTTCTGGAGTGAATTGTGTGCATTTATTGAGAAGCTGGCTCTCCCCAACATATGTACTCCTGATTGATGTTTACCGGGCAACCTAGATGAGGAGGAGCTTTTTTTTAATGCTAAAAAATTGATTGGCTAAAAAGTCTATGGGGCTTGGATTAGGCTGGTTAATGAGGCTTTACCGATGTACAAATTGACATATCTTGCAAGAGGTTGCCCTAAGAAATTTGATAAATTATGGTCAGGCTGGGTAAATACTGCGTCTGGTGATATTGACATCTGAGTGGCAATATCCTCATAAGGGCCTTGGGTCTTATTGAGGTATTCTATTTGGTGTTCATTCTAAAGAGTTTGGTTTATCTTGTAGATACAGTCTACGCCTTCTGGAGGCGTAGACTGTATCATCTATACTCTGTTGTGGTAAGTGAAGCAAAGCACCAGCTGGTTATTGGTTGACTTCTTGTTGTGTTTATTAATGTGCAAAAAAAAAAAAAAAATATGTATGTCCCTGTTTTGAATGATATGCTGCACCGATATGTCTTATACATTGAATATGGAAAGTCTACATAACCCTGTCAAAATTTCAGGTTTCTGTGATGTAAAAATATGAGACAAAGATAAATAATTTCAGAACTTTTTCCACCTTTAATGTGAACTATAAACTGTACAACTCAGTTGAACAACAAACTGAAATCTTTTAGGTGGAGGGAAGTTAAAAAAAAAAAAATCTGGTTGCATAAGTGTGCACACCCTTTAACTAATACTTTGTTGAAGCACCTTTTTGATTTTATTACAGCACTCAGTCTTTTTGGGTATGAGTCTATCAGCATGGCACATCTTGACTTGCCAATATTTGCCCACTCTTCTTTGCAAAAACATCTCCTGTGCACAGCCTTCTTCAGATCACCCCACAGATTTTCAATCGGATTAAGGTCTGGGCTCTGGCAGGGCCATTCCAAAACTTTAATCTTCTTCTGGTAAAGCCATTCCTTTGTTGATTTGAATGTATGCTTTGGGTTGCTGTCATGCTGAAAGATGAAGTTTCTCTTCGTGTTCACTGCTGCCACCACCATGCTTTACTGTGGGTATGGTGTTCTTTTGGGGATGTGCAGTATTGTTTTTGCGTCAAACATATCTTTTGGAATTATGGCCAAAAAGTTCAACCTTGGTTTCATTAGACCATAACACATTTTCCCACATGCTTTTGGGAGACTTCAGATGTGTTTTTGGAAAATGTAGCCAGGCTTGGATGTTTTTCTTCGTAAAGAAAAGGCTTCCGTCTTGCCACTCTCCCCCATAGCCCAGACATATGAAGAATATGGGAGATCATTGTCACATGTACCACACAGCCAGTACTTGCCAGATATTCCTGCAGCTCCCTTAATGTTGCTGTATGCCTCTTGGCAGCCTCCTTGACCAGTTTTCTTCTTGTCTTTTCATCAATTTTGCAGGGACGTCCAGTTCTTGGTAATGTCACTGTTGTGCCATATTTTCTCCACTTGATGATGACTGTCTTCATTATCTTCCATGGTATATCTAATGCCTTGAAAATTTCTTTTGTACCCTTCTCTTGACTGATGCCTTTTAACAATGAAATCCCTCTGATGCTTTGGAAGCTCTCTGCGGACCATGGCTTTTGTTGTAGGATGCGACTTAGAAAATGTCAGGAAAGTCCTATTAGAACAGCTTAACTTTACTTGAGGCTAATCAGAGGCACTTTAAATGATGGCAGGTGTGTACTGACTCCTATTTAACATGAGTTTGAATGTGATTGCTTAATTCTGAACACAGCTACATCCTCAGTTATAAGAGGGTGTGCACACTTATGCAACCGCATTATTTTAGTTTATTTTACCCCGCACCCCCCCCAAAAAAAAAATTCAGTTTGTTTTTCAATTATGTTATATAGTTTATATGTCACATTAAAGGTGAAAAAGTTCTGAAATTATTTATCTTTGTCTCATTTTTTTACATCACAGAAACCTGACATTTTAACAGGGGTGTGCTGACTTTTTATATCCACTGTACATGTATGTTACCATGGTAGGTGTCTTGCTTTCTACCTCTTTTTCAAAACACTAATAAAATCACCTTTCAAAAAAAAAAAAGTTTAGTTGGGTAGCTTAACCTTGCTGGTCACAAATATATATGAGTATGTGGCGTTCATGAAGGAGGTACTTACTAAAGTTTATTTCAGGTGAATAATGGTGTAAAATTACCAGTGTGTACCCACCGAGCTGGTAGTGAATGGCTGGTGGCTATTAGAGGTTGATACACTGATACAAGTTGACAGAGGAACATGACATTGAGTGGCACTTTCAAGGACCTGGCTTTAATGGTTGTATTATAATTTTTTTATGTTTTTTGAAGAATTGTTGAAATTATGCTATTGTTGTTATCTTGTTATTTAATAAAAACTGTGGGCATACAACTGTAAAAAAAAAAAAAAAAAGCTGTGGCCATAAGTTTTCCAATGAAAATACCGGTAATTTGTATCATATTTTATTATACATGATGTTTATTGTGTTGATCATTGTCAATGTTCAGTGTTGATGATTAATATTACTCTGCCCAGTCAGCCCTACTTGAGCTATGACAGAAGAGACCAATAGGATCTATTCTGTCATAAAAATCCTACTTGTCAGCATTTTTTTGGAGTTTAATCCCACTTTAAGACCATCTCAAACGCTTGTTATATGCAGTTTCCTGCCTTCTTACTTTCCTCCTTTTAGTTCTATACCCCTCTCTTTGCGGGCTACAATAACGTTGATGTGTTGTCTAGGCCTGACCCAAGCATTTTGGCCTCTAGGTCCCTGATTAACAGCTGAATGACTTGTCTATTGCATAAATTGTGATCTTTGAGCATAGTGCTTTATAATTGCAGATGGACCACCTGAACCATCTTCAAAATTGAATCTAAGCCACCAGAAGGCCTCCAGAATATTGCGGCCACTCACTATATTATTTACTGCTATGTCCAGTGTCTGTTATAATCTCTCAATCTCATACCTATTTATGAGGCTGTATGGCAGTTAACCCTGCATTGGAGCAATTGAATGTCAATCTACATGTGCTTCACTGTGTTGTAACTCTTGAAAAACTTTCTAATGCCCCGTACACACGGTCGGATTTTCCGATGGAAAATGTCCGATCGGAGCGTGTTGTCGGAAATTCTGACCCTGTGTGGGCTCCATCGGACATTTTCCATCAGATTTTCCGACACAAAGTTGGAGAGCAGGAGATAAAATTTTCCGACAACAAAATCCGATCGCGTCAATTCCAACCGTGTGTGGCCTGTTCCGACGCACAAAGTGCCACGCATGCTCAGAGGAAATTCCGACACGGAACAGCTCGTTCTGGTAAACTTAGCGTTCGCAATGGATACAGCACTTTCGTCACGCTGCAATGTAAAAAATGGTTTAATACAGCGCACTCTCTTCTTCTTTATAATGTGACAAGAATTAAGTAGTTTTGCTGCTCATATTTACACACACTTCTCAAACTTTTTTTTTTTTTTTTGGGATTCCCTGAATATATTGTTATTTGTCACATCTGACAGAATGTTTTTTGTTTTTTTTTTGGATTTTAAGCCATTTTTGGTTTTGATTTTATGTTTGTATTTTTTCCAAGGCTGATGTTTGTTTAATGTTGTTTTTAGTTTGACTCCAGAATATTTTTGTGTGTGTTTTGTGTGTCAAGTTACCCCAACACCATTGATATCTTTTATTATTTAATCTCATGGAGATTGTTTGTTGTTGGTGTCCCTTGTTAATTTCACATTTGTATTTTTCAAATGTACCTGAATCCTCACAAACCAACTGTCCTTTTTGAAGTTAAACACACATAGGCAAGTATAATTCAAACAAAAAATCCTTTATTAAGGGCTCAGAACCAAACAAAGAGGGAGGCAACACTGGATCAACAGGAGAAATTAGCGAACCCTGGGACCCCCACGGCAGACATCAATTCTTGAACATCAAAATTGGTGGCCTGAGGAGTCCATATGTAAGGGAGGGCAGTCTGGTCCAGAATTCGCAGAGATCCGGAAAGCAGCAGATGACATGTGTGTCCCCAGGCTGTGGTACCACAAGAGGCTGCATCTTTTGGCCGACCAGACTGGATCCAGGGTCCTCACTTTCTGGTCTTCCTTCCACGCTTCCTTCCCGGCTGTGGCTGTGCTGTTGGAGATGTGGCTGGAGGAGGACTGGGAGGACCTGGAGGAGAAGGAGGAGGAGGACCATCTGTGAGTTCGCAAAGGTGTGTCTGAGCTGTAATTTGGCCCCTCATACCTTTTGTTAAGAGCCTCCAATATGAGCGACTCACACATGAGTTGTTGTCCCTCCTTCATCCTCTGCATTTTATAGGCAATGGTGTCAGCAATGTCCTCCTCCATGGTGTGTGGTGCTCCCAGGACCTCTGTAGCCCTCCAAAAGAGTCCTCTGGCAGCCTCCTCTAGGGCACTCCTCCTCCTGCCACTTTCTCTTTCCAGGGGGAGTGGAGGGACCTGCAGATCAGGCAGCCGGCTCGGCCTGGCCACCTCCTGGCTGCGACTTCCCTGTGTATGAAAAAGGGACATGGTTTTAGTTTTTGCTTCATCAATCACAATCCTAAATTAGTACTCCCAACTAACATCTAGTTAACATCATTGATTGGACAAGCAGAAATATTTAGAGGAATGCTATACCTGACTCAATCTGGGCTCCTCCACATGTTGCCTGGAAGGCCCAGGTTAGGCGTTAGAAGCCTCAGCTGGGGTGGAAGGAAGACTGGAGAGGGATGGCCTGGGTTCAGTCTGGCCTGCCAGAAAATGCAGCCTGTCATAGTACCACATCCTGGGGACATAGATGTCATCTGCTGCTCCGGATCTCTGTGAATCCAGGACTTTCTGGCGCTCCCTCACATATGTGCTCCTCAGGCCACCAATTAAGATCTTCAAAAATGTGATGTCTGCCGTGGGGATCACCTGTTTCACAATTTCACACAATTGCTCCAGTACTGCCTTCCTCTTTGCTTGGTTCTTGTAATGTGGGTGGTTAATCTCCCACAGACATGGCAGCTCCCTTAACATATCAATGAATAGTGACATGAAGTCATTATCTTTAACTAAGATATCCATGTTCACTGCAAGACACAAGACAAAGCCTAATGTCAGACAAAACTCTCCTAATCTTGTTACAATATAGGCCTCACTCTAGAAGCAGTATAGGCACAAGTTTGTCTCTTACCTTCGTTCTTACGATCGGCGCGTCCAATGCTCCTTCCTCCGCTCACAGATCGTACGTAATACGCACGTGTGTTGCGCTTTATATACACTGCGCATGCATGTAACTCCGCCCGCCCCTGACGTTCTTTCCAGTCTATTCCCCACCCCTTTTTGTTCGGCGCAGTGGGGGAAGAGCACATGGCGGAGTCACAGCAGATGCATGCTATTTATAGCAACGAGGAGGAGGCGGAGGAAAGCCCGGAGACAGAAACGTCCCGATCCAGAAGGAGAAGATTTAAGGCCTCAAATATGTCCTTTGGGGAGATGTTGGAGATGGTGGACATCCTGAAGAAGGCCGACTATGACGGAAAGTATGGGCCTTACCCCAACCCCAATATCAGAAAGGCCAAGATCATGGCGAAAGTGGTCAAAAGTCTGCACAGGAATTTCGGGGTACGACGATCGAAAGATCAGCTCAGGAAGCGGTGGTCGGACCTCAAATTACGAGAGCCAGAGCAGTACAGAAAGATCCGGAGAGTGCTGCAAAAAAGTAAGTAGTTGTGCTGTGTTCATATTCTTTTGTCTTTATTACGTTCGTGCTGCTCCATATGCTTTTCTTAATTGTACAGTTTCAAATGTCAATTTTAATGTTCATGGGCCCATTATTCGTTCGTATCCAACATTTTGTTTCCCTTCTAAAACACCATTGTTTAGGCCATATGCATTTTCCTACATTTTTTAAGGCCTACTTGGATGCAAAATATTTGGTTGTGTAGATGGCTTTGTTACTAGAATGAAATGCAAACTAGATTCTGTGTAAGGAGAGGACACTGAGCAGCTGTTTTCACATCTGGACACTGGAGCACTAGTGTGGGACACCATTTTTATTAGGGGGGCACACAGGTGCTCCAGTGTATACTATAGGGGGGTCTCCATCTGTGAAGCTTGTACTAAACAGGTAAAGTATTGCAGCTTGACAAAGGCCAATAAAAAAACGACATTTTGAAACTCTGCTAAAATTGACAATTGTACCCCACTTCCAAGCAATGTTTCCTATTTCTAGTTCTGCCATCAAATATCTGTGTGCTAATTATAGCATTTTTGTTTTACATAGGGGAGAAAAGACTCGGAGGACACCCCTCATCCGAGGAGACCAGAGACCCCCCACCTATGGAAGAAGGTGAAATACCCCAAACACAAGCGGAGCAGGAGGAGAAAGAAGATGTGGTGGAACTAGTCACCACAACAGGTGAGTGTCTGCGACCACAGGCTCAGGTAAGAGATGGATGTCAGCAGATTTTTGATACCTGTTTTTGTTTGGTTTCTCTCTTTTTAGGTGATCGTGATGTTAGGGATCGAGATCCTTTCACATCTGAAAGTGCCCAGATCCTGATCGGGGAGATCATGGGGTGTAATTTAGAATTGGAAAACATCCAGAAAAAAATAAATGATGTGATAAAAAAAAAATAACATCATTGATGTTTTGGGGCGAATTTAAAACCCCACAAAATCCCTTTTTTTTTGTGTGGTACAATGTTTATAATCTTTTAGCAATGTTTGGAAAAGCCTAATTTGGAGGATGCACACAGTGTGTCAACATGTGCTATCTGCTATCATGGGAGATCAATGGACGCGTTTTGGGGGTGCCACACCTTCCTCAATAATAAAGTAGCAGTGAGGAAGGGGTTGCTCCCACAAAACACGTCCCTTGATCCCCCGTGATGGCAGCTAGCACATGTTGACATTCGTAAATTGGTGTGCATCTTCCAAATTTGGCTTTTCAAAGGGTGATTTGACCCCATGTGAACACAATATCAAACACAGTTCCTAAATACTCATGTCTGATATTGCCTTCAAGTTTTACCATATGTGAATTTTGTAAGTTCAAATTTGTTCTCTTTCTTGTTGGTTTTACACAGGCCTGTTTTATCGTCAATGGACATTTCTATTTTTGATAATGCCACCCCAAAAATGGGTAGCCAACAAACATGTTGGTTTGTTTGAAAAACCTTTTGCAAATGCACATGTGATTGTGCAGGTATTAAAGAGATTGTTAATCAAGAATGTGTGGATTATTGTCTCAACCCTACAACACTTTTGGGGTGATGTCATTGCTGTTTTGAGAGAAAATGGGGGTTATTTCCTAAGGGCAAATCCTCTTTGCACTACAAGAGCATTTTCATTGCAGTTTCAAGAGCACTTGTAGTATAAAAAGTGTATACGCCTTTAGTAAATAACAGCCAACAGTGCTTTGTATAAGGTTACACAATCACGTCATTTTCACGACTCCACACATTGCTGTCAGGGTCAGCTAAAACAAACACAAGCAGTAAATGTCCACAAAGAATTTGTTTTTTTTTTTGTTTTATTGGAAAAAGGCTTCACAAATTTGAAGGCATATTGATGGCCCCCCTACCCGCAAAGAACTCCAGGTATCGTAACCGGACATCACAGGCACTCAGGGAGGGCAAGCCAGGATGGCCGCTTTCAAGCGCCGTCAGTGTTTCAGGTATCACTCCGGCCTCAGGCCCAACTGAGCCAGCATAGTTGGCTGAATGTTTCCTTAAAAAGTTATGGAGAATACAGCATGCCAGTATAATATGGTTCAGTTTATACTCCGCCATATGGATAGGTGTCAGAAATAGCCGGTAATTAAAAACCCTCTGTTCTGGGGTGAGGGTCCTCATCGGGAATGGCCGCATCAGGTGGTCCCCCAGCGCAAACGCTTCATCAGCAACGAACATGAATGAGAGTCCTTCGACATTGTCCTCTGGAGCTGGCAAGTCCAAGCTGCCATTCTGGAGATGCCTGTAGAACTCCGTCTGGGCGATGACTCCACCATCGGACATCCGGCCATTCTTCCCCACGTCCACATACAAGAAGTCGTAATTAGCCGACACCACCGCCAACATCACTATACTATTGAACCCCTTATCGTTGAAATAGTACGACCCCGAGTTGGGTGGTGGGACGATGTGGACGTGTTTCCCATCACTTGCCCCTCCGCAGTTAGGAAAGTCCCACCGCTGGGCAAAGTGGGAGGCCACAGTCTGCCATTCCTGTGGCGTGGAAGGAAACTGTAGAGGAAAAAAAAAACAATTACTATTTTTGCACATAAACATGGCAAGCAGATTAGACACAAACATTCTTGGCCAACCTCCAGATAGCATTTAGTAAGGGGAATTTAACACCGCCAAAGTATAAGGTACACCTATCACATTCGACCCCCCCCCCCCTCTCATGGGCCATTTCTAACATTATGAGGTGTGTGGAAATCTTGGACAGATAACCCTCTTCACTTCATTGAGAGCTGAATGCCTAAATACAGGGTATTACTTGGAACAGCCCCTCCTTAGTTACACTATTGGCAGCCCACTGGACAGGTAAGAAGTGTCATAATACAAAGATATAAATACACATTGTACACATTTGAGGACATTTGGACATTCTGCTATTACCTGTCAAGATAATAATAGGATACAAAAACTTTGAACAGTACCATTAGAAAGTATTCAGGCAGGCCCTTGCACTACATGCTTTGGGGAATTCATCCATAAATCTGACCACAAATAAGATGGGTATAGTGTGTATGGGTTTGGCAAAGTCAGCAGATAGATGATTGAGGATAGATAGAGAATTGGGATCAGCTGACTTAGCAGTTGGGGGAGGGAGGGTTCCTAAAAATGATTTGGGGACACCACAAAAAATAAGCCTCTGCCACTCTGCCAGAATTTAAAGCTAAAATAACATTTCTAAACATATAGGGGGTGTTTGGGGTAAAGCACTACTATGGAGCTGATAAAATACATTGTTAAGTGACTACATGCGATGAATATAGGGCCCGTAGAACATGCTGGGGAGGTTAGTGAAGGACAATCTGTATGAAGAACCTAAAAAATTAATTACATAAAAATCCAGCATGCATGAGGACAAAGGGGACATTCACAGCATATTCCAATCATGGTAATTAGGGAACGAGGAAAGAAATACAATATATTAGCAAACATTAAATACAATAAAATGTGATATTAAAGGATAAAAATCTTACCTTCATATACTCCTTCTGCAGGACCTGTATGATGGCAGAACAGGTCTCTGGGATGATAATACCCAGAGCCTGGGGGGAGATGCCTGTCGAGAACTTCAAGTCCTGCAGACTTCTCCCTGTCGCCAAATACCGCAGGGTAGCGACCAACCTCTGCTCCGGAGTGATGGCTTGCCTCATGCAGGTATCCTGCCTGCTAATATAAGGGGTCAGCGAAGCCAACAGACGGTGAAACACGGGGTCCGTCATCCTGAGAAAGTTCCTGAAATCATCAGGATTATTCTCACGGCATATGAGAGAACTGGTCACGCTGAAGCAGCCAATTCTTGGTCCATGAACTCCTCCCCACCCTGTTCATGGACTGGACTTTTGTTAAGGTCAGGACCCCAACACCAAGCCCCCGCACAGCACGAACTCTACGAGGAGTATGCATACGCAACATGGCTAGAAAACGGTCGGCTGCTCAGAACGAAGTAACAGAACGCACTGAAGAACAGCAAGGCCTGTGAAGAGCGACCTGAAAAACAGTAACGAACGAACAAGAATACAATGACTAAGTCACGCGGAACTTGCTTGCACGCACTGAAGAGCAGATACAAACCCACAAGCACAAACTGAACGGCAGAAAACGATCTAAAAACCATGAGTCTGAAAAAGCGCGAATCGTCTCTCTCACCAAACTTTTACTAACACGAGATTAGCAAAGGGTGCCGCGCTTGGTTCTGAACTGGCCTTTTCTAGTCTCGTCGTACGTGCTTGACATCACCGCGTTCTTGGCGATCGGAAATTCCGACAACTTTGTGCGACCGTGTGTACGCAAAACAAGTTTGAGCCAACATCCGTCGGCAAAAAACCTAGGATTTTGTTGTCGGAATGTCCGAACAAAGTCCGACCGTGTGTACGGGGCATAAGAAAAAATGCGTTCTATTTAGTTAGTGAGACAACAGTATTTTGCGAGTGGGTAGAGTAGGAACAGATACGCTGTCTGGTAGGGAGAGAGCTAGCCGCAGGGAAAGCTTCCTGATGTGGAGGAAAAGTGTAGGAACCATAAATTCTCTGGACATCCTCCTGTTGGGCACTAGACGGCCAGGCCGCATTCTTTCCCTCCTAACAGGCGCTGTCAGTTTGGCTGAAACCTTTCTTGCCTAATTTCAATACAAGTTCTTTCATCGCACTTGGACTGTGTGTGTTATTGCCACAGAGCTGCAGCCCACCTACATGTTTTAAAAAACAAAAAGCTAGACTGCATCACACACCAGCCACTGCGTTGCAATGCAGCGGCGGTGTGAACGAGCCCTTTAGACAAGGTGATAATTTAATAGGAAAGCTGCCTTCTGTTGACAGTGGTGAACAGTTATTAACTGCTTGCTGCCCGCCCATTGTCAAATGACGGAGGGGCGGTGCAACTCTTGTTCTGGGATGCCGTCATATGGCGGCGTCCCAGAATGGCCGCTCTCGTGCGGCCGAGCCATGTTGCCAGGACATGGCACAACCCCGATCTCTGTAAAGAGCTGCATCCGCGGCTCTTTAACCATGTGATCGGGTGTGTCCAATCACAGCCGGTCACATGTAAACAAGGAGATGCCGGTAATAGGCTCTCCTCGCCTCACACTGACAGAGTTTGAGGAGAGGAGAACCGATCAGCGGCATCCCCTCACAGGGGGACATCTAGGGATGTAATCAGGGCACTGATCATCAGTGCCCTGATTACAATAAATAAATACAGTGTCAGAAAACATTGCCCACCAATGCCAGCATATAGTGCCCATCAGTAGCAGCAATCAGTGCCCACCACTGCCCACAAATGCCACCAATCAGTGCCCATTAGCGATGCTAGTCAGTGCTTGCAATCAGTGCTGGCAATCAGTGCCGCCTATCAATGCCCATCACTGCTGTCGATCAATGCCCATCAGTGCTACCTATCAGTGCCCATCTGTACCCCCTATCCATGCCGCCTATCCCTGCCGCCTATTAGTGCCCATCAGTGCCACCCAACAGTGCTCATCAGTGCCCATAAGTGCGGCATATTAGTGCCTCCTCATCAGTGCTCTCCAGTTCAGCCTATCAGTGCCGCCTCATCAGTGCACAGCAGTGAAGGCGAAAAATTACTTAGTTACAAAATTTACTGACAGAAAAAAAGTGTAGCATGCCCGCACAATTGTCATTCAAAGTGCGACAGCGCTGAAAGCAGAAACATGGCCTGGGCAAGAAGGGGGAGTAAGTGCCTAGTAGGCAAGTGATTAATATTAGTACGGAGTAATTTAAATCCCCCCCCCTCTTTTTTTTTTTTTTCCTATTCCTTTTTACATGCAATGCAGCATTGTCCCCAGCTTACAAGCTGTCCAGCTAATCCATCACTGTCCTGCTGCAGTCCACTGACATGCAAATTTCCACTCCGCCATCTTCTCTGATATCACTGTTCTGAGTTCAGGCAGCAGGCCTCTGCTGATTAACACATTTCTGCCCTCATACTGCTCTGTATCTCTGCTCCTGTGGTCTCCTCTGGGATATGTGACAGGGATATTCCAGGAGATTGCAGGAGCAGGGGCACAGGGGCATGTCATTCTTACCTAGGAAAGAATGGTGATAGGTCAGCGCAGTGGTGTAGTGGTTAGCACTCTCCCCTAGCAGTAAAAAGGGTTGCTGGTTCAAATCCCAACCACGACGCTACCTGCCTGGAGTTTGCATGTTCTCCCTGTGCCTGCGTGGGTTTCCTCCGGGTACACCGGTTTCCTCCCACACTTCAAAGAACAAATATCTCGACTTTTTCATTGTACAGGATACAACTTGTTTAGGGTGTCATACATTGAATAATATAACATACTTGAAGATTCCTCCTCTTATAGCTTACTTGGGCCCTTATCGTCTTCTGATGTTAACCGTAACATTTTTACTTAGATAAGTGTGGTATACATGCCTTTCTCACTTAAGGATCTTCACCTGTGCACAGTACCACAGTATCTATGGCCTAATGTAAATTTCCAATTCTAGACCCGAACGTACGTTCTACCCACTGGAAAGAACCAGCTCCCCATCTGACTATGGGGGGAGTCTGGCTCTTCCAGTCATGCGGGTTTCTCCCTCAGTAGCCCAAGTTGGTAATGGTTCGTCGAGGATGAATGAGAGAAACAACAGGTAGGTTAATTGGCTTCTGTTCAAAATTGGCCCTAGTATATGAATGTGAGTTGGGGACCTTGGATTGTGGGCTCTTTGAGGGTAGGGACCGATGTGGGTGTACGATGTATGTGTGAAGTGCTGCGTGAATTGGTGCCACTATATGGGTACGTTAAATAAAAATAGGGATAATTGTAGACACGCACCCACACTCACTCAGGTTGAACTGGATGGACTGGTGTCTTTATTCAACCTTACTATCTATGTAACTAGGTCAGAATACTTTTTTTTTTTTTAAAGGGGGTTTGTCAGTAACCATAATGGCACTCTCACCAGCATGCCCTGTGATTGTTGTGTGCTTTGGACACAACAGATCACAGAGCAGGATACAAGGCCAATAAAATTGTTGTACCATGTGAATTGCTGTATGTTTCAGCCAGCACTCTGTTTCCTCTCTCAGCAGTTGGCTGTACGATTTGGAGGAGGATTATTTTCTTGATTTTTTTTACGTATTACTGTGTCACCAGAGCAGTGCGCCAGAGTCCCTGATTGCTAGCCACGCCTGTATCACCATACCAGTGCAGCCAGCCACAGTGTCCCACCACACCAGTCACTGTGCAGCCAGCAACAGTATTCCTGATCACCACCACACTAGTCCCAGTATCACTAGACCGTGTAAGCAAGCAACAGTATTCCAGATGACCGCCAAACCAATTTCTGTGTCACCAGACCAGTGTAAGCCAGCAACAATGTTCCTGATCACTGCTACACCAGTTCCAATGTTGCTAGATCGGTGTACAGTAAGCCAGCACCAGTATTCCTGATCACTGCCACACCAGTACAGTGTTGCATAATAAGTAAAAGCTGGCAACAGTGTTCCTGATCGCTGCCACATGAGACCTAGTGACACCAGACCAGTGCAGCCATCAACAATGTTCCTGATAATGGCCACAACAGTACTAGTGTCACCAGGCCAGTGTAAGCCAGCAACAGTGTTCTGATTGCCATCACACTAGCAGCCAGCAACAGTGTTCCTGATCACCACCACACCAGTGCTAATGACCCAAACTAGCAAAGCCAGCAACAGTGATCCTGATTGCCACCCCACCCATGCCAGTGACCTAAACTAGTGCAGTCTGCAACAGTGTTTCTGATCACCACCACACTAGTTCCAGTGTCACCAGCACAGTGTAACTCAGCACTGATGTGCCTGATTTCTGCCAAACAAGTGTCAGTGTCGCTACATACTTTGCAGTCAGTAACCGTGTTCTTGATCACAGCCACACCAGTGTCACCAGACCAGTGTAAGCAAGCAACAGTGTTCTGATCACTGTCAAATGTTCCTGATTGCCAACACACCAGTGCTGGTGTCATCAGACCAGTGCAGTCAGTAAAAGTGTTCCTAATCACCACCACACCAATTGCAGTATCAACAGACCAGTGTAAGCCAGCAACAGTGTCCCGGATCACAGCCACACCAGATCAAGTGTTACTAGACCAGTGCAAGCCAGCAACAGTGGTTGTGTTTTCTGCCACACCAGTCCTCGTGTCACTAGACCAGGTCAGCCAGCAACAATGCTCCTGAACACTATCCACACCAGTGCCAGTGTCACCAAAGCCTCTGTAGCCATCAACATTATCCCTGATTGCCACCCCACATTCACACAGTGTTGTTTTGGACCGAACCAGAACCGTTCGGTACTTTTGTTTCTGTCCCCCTGGCCAAATTAACCTTCAATGTAAAAGTGTGCACACTTGAAGTAAATTACTGAGACACACACAAGTTCAGTAGTTTGATGCTTCTGCTTTTATTACTTCCTGGACTCTGGCTAATATACCATGAGCCGGATATTTTGTTATCAAATCAAATATCAAAATAAGACAAGCGTATGCGGACCACAAGATATACATATTCATTATTGTGACAAAGTTTAAGCTCTTAGCTGGGTTATATCTATATAAGGGAATAGCAAACTATCATAGCTAAATAGGGTGTCTTGTTTCCATTTCTTAAAAAACAGGCGCAATTTTCTTTAACTTGTTCTTAACTCTTGCAGTTCTGTTCCACATGAAGGGGGAGGGTAAGCTGGCAGACATCTAATTGAATATGGTTAAGGCTGATAGCAGAGGCTGAAGTAAGCACTTATATCTATATGGTTATATTGGAAATAGGCATTTCACCATAACACTCATAGTCACATCCATTACAGTGTCACCAGACCAGTGCAGTCAGCAACCATGTTGCCTCTGCCTGCCCTGTACTAACACTGGCCTATTTATTGATCATGTTTCTGTTTGCTGCCTGGACCGATCCTTTACCTGTTTGCTGACCACAGCTCTGCCCGCCACCCTAACTGACCTATCTGCAGGTCCTACTGACTGTGGGACACCAGTCTCAGCCACCCCCTGCGGGCAAGTGTACTCCTGGAATCATAAGAACCTTTGTTCACCCTTTGTTTAGCTTCCTTTACTTCCCAGACAGTGAGCATAGCATTCCTGGGGGGGGGGGGGGGGCGCAGCCATGTACCAGTAAGCTAGGCTTGCTTGGCTTATAGGTATGGGGACTACTACAGGTGACGCTACACTGAGCTACATTCCCTGACCACTCATACAGAGGTGAACATTTCAGTACATGGTTTTTAATACAATGTTGGTTGACACTATGTGTAATAAATATATATATTTGCGCTTATCCGAAAAGTTATTAAAATAGGTGCTACTGCTTAAGATAGTCTGAATACTGTAGCTAATGGTGAATGTGTGAAAAATATAAGCCCGCTGCCCAGTATTCCAGTATAAGTAAAGTGATTACAAGCAAATTAATTGTGGTGAATGTCCATATAAGCACTGGAAATAAATTAAATGATCATAAGAAAGTCCAACGTGCTTTAAAACTACAAAAAAGTTGAATAGCAGTGTTCACTTGATGTTTTCTCCTTCTTATGAAATCAAAGCCGATTACCAGAGCAGTTGGATCTCAAATTATAGAGATCAGATGCGCTCATGCAAATGATAGCCAGCACGAATAATCCTCTCCTTGAAATCCTCTGCACACTGCTCTGCCTCAAGTGCCCTGTCCATAATGCCACGCAGAGTATGCTCCAGATGCGCTCATGCAAACGATAGCCAGCACGAATAATCCTCTCCTTGAAATCCTCTGCTCACTGCTCTGCCTCAAGTGCCCTGTCCATAATGCCACGCAGAGTATGCTCCAGATGTGCTCATGCAAATGATAGCCAGCACCAAATAATCCTCTCCTTGAAATCCTCTGCACACTGCTCCTCTCCTGTTTGATTAAGGATTTTTCTTGGATATGGATTGTCTGGCTCCTTATTCAAACAACCCGGTCTCATCGGAGAGGAGCAGTTTGCAGAGGATTTTTAGGAGAGGATTATTTGTGCTGGCTATCATTTGCATGAGCGCATCTGGAGCATACTCTGCATGGCATTATGGACAGGGCACTTGAGGCAGAGCAGTGTGCAGAGGATTTCAAGGAGAGGATTATTCGTGCTGGCCATCATTTGCATGAGCGCATCTGATCTCTATAATTTGAGATCCAACTGCTCTGGTAAGCGGCTTTGATTTTATTTGAAGAGAAGACATCGAGTGAACACTGCTATTCAACTTTTTTGTACTGTTTTTAAGCACATGTTGGACTTTCTTATGATCATTTATTTGTTTCCAGTTCTTATATGGACATTCACCATGTTTAATTTTCTTGTAATCACTTTATTTGCACTGGAATACTGGTTGACACTATGTACAGTACATAATAATTTCAAACATTAAAAAAGACTTACATGTTATACTCGGGAGGGGTACCAGAATGTGTGTTGGGGTGAAATTCGAAGTATGTCAATGCTGCGTGTGTGAGAAATCTCATTGACAGCTGTAAGTAAAAAAAAAAAAAAATACATTTTCATTTTCCAACAATATGTTGCAAAAAACTAGATTTTCAAAAGACACGCCATACCTCTAATTTAATACGCTGGAGGGTCTACTCTGAAAAATATGGTCATTTTGTGGGTGTTTCTCCTGTCTTGGCAATTCGAGGCTAGTGTTGGGCTAACAGTTCGGGCTGAACATTGGCTTTTCGCCCGTTCGATGAACACCCAAATTATCAGGGCGTTCGACTGTTTGGCCTGTCGAACGACCACAATGCACTGCTCTGCTGCACAGTGCATTGGAAGCCCTGATTGGCTGAAGCAAAAAAAAAAATCACTGCCCAGAGTCTAAATTCAAGCTTGCCATAGCTGCTGGCTTTACAAATCCTGCCTTTCCATCTGGTGGATTCTGCCCCCTTCTATAAATTTTCATAGAACCCCAATGACAGGTTCCCGGTTGCTCTTTCTTTGCACGTAAAGTCATTCCAGCTGTGTACCATCACGTGGAAGGCAATGTTATGGCATCGTTGGACAAGGCAGTCTGCCGCAAGGTTCACATTACTGCTGACACGTGGACCAGCATGCATGGTCAGGGATGATATGTTTTGTTCACATCACACTGAGTAACTCTACTTTTAACTCGGAAGAATGCAGGACAGGGCTCAGTGCTGCATCTTGTTGTGCCACCACGTGTCCATACAGCTAGTGGTGGTGGTGCGAGATTTGTCGGTTCCACCCCCTCCTCCATGACCTCCTCTGCTGAATTGTCCAATGAGCCACCAGTACCCCCTAAGCGTTCAAGGGGCTATTCAATGAGTCAGGCTAAAATGTGCCATGCAGTGTTTCAGCTGGTCTGTGTAGGGGACAGGAGCCACACCGGAGCAGAGAGTCTTGCAGCTCTGCAGGGGCAGGCCCAGAGGTGGTTCATGCCATATAATGGCATAAACCTTCTGTCCGCCCTCAGACAGGGAAGGTGGACACGTGCCATGCCTGGCACATGGCCTCAATTTGGTGGTGCAGCGTTTCTTAAATTGGTACCCAGCAGGCCATAAGAGTCTGTAGCTATTTCAGGAGGTCATGCACAGCCAGTGCTTGGTTGGCTGAAATTCAAAGTGAATTCCACCTGCCCGTAAACCACCTGATTTGTGACATGCCCATCAGGTGGAACTTAACTTTGGCAATGCAGCTGCCCATGCAGCAGAGGGTCGTCAACGAGTACCTGTGTCAGTATGGCACAAGACCGGCTCAGGCCAGCTGTGCTTTTTTTCCCCAACGCCAATGGCTGCTGATAAAGGATGCATGCGCTGTACTGTCATCATTTGAGGAGGCGACAAGGATGGTGAGCCATGACAATGCATGCATCAGTGACACAATACCTCTTGTATTACTGCTGGAGCATACTCTGCGTGGCATTATGGACAGGGCACTTGAGGCAGAGCAGCAGGAGGAAGAGGACTTCCTTTCCTCTCAAGGCCCACTTTATGCAGACACTATTCTTGCAATGCCACACAACACAAACGAGGAGAGGGAGGAGGAGGAGGACTCTGGCAGTTTTTGAAGCCATTGAAGCAGAGGAAGATATACGTCAACCCTTAACAGATGGTTTTCCATCCTCTGAACCCTTGGGAGTAGTACGTGGCTGGGAGGAGGCAGTTCCAGATACCGTAATCCTCAGTGACCCAAGGAGTCTGCATCACATTCTTCCACAAATTTACGGTGCATGGGCTTCCTCATTCTTCAAAGCCTGTGAAAGTACCCGAGAATATGTGGCATCAAGGAGAAGGATCACTATTGGTTGGCAACCCTCCTTGACAATGAATCTCAGGACTCATCCCGCCCCCACAGAAGGAGCAGAAGATGAAATCTATTGAGGACACTTTAAAGAGGAGTTTACGTAATGCCTTTCCAGCCTCTGGTAGGTTACAGTCTCGTGGAAAACGTAATTTTGAGGCTTCTGTTGGTTAAGAGAGGAGAGGTGGATAAGGGGGCCGCCTCAGTGATGCATTTCAAAATTTTTTTAGTCCTCGGGGGCCCAGGGCTGCCAGCTTCCACATCCCATTGGCAGCGCCGGCATCTAATGGTGGGAAATTATCTAGGGGCAAAAACAGACATGGAGAGCTTTCCAGTTGACGATCCACTGGGTTACTGGGTCATGAGAATAGACCACTGGCCAGAACTTGCTCAGTATGCAATTGAGCTGCTGGGTTGCCCCTGCATCTAGCGTGCTTTCCGAATGGGCATTCAGTGCTGTCAGAGGTTTTGTGACAGATAAGAGAGCGCGTCTGTCCACAGACTCCGTGGACCAACTAACATTTATCAAAAGGAATCAGTCCTGGATTAGTACCGGTAGCAGCTATGAAGCCCCTGGTGACTGTTACTGATTAAGTGCTTTCTGGTTCTGGAATCCCTGAAAGACTGCTTAGCTATTTTCCATTTTTGGGTGAAAATGTTTCTTCTGCCAAAGAAAACTATGAATGAACTTTGTTGAGCTTGTGGTGCAGAGAGAGATAATCTGTCTTCAGAATGTCTGTAATAAGATGGGGATAATTAGCAGAGGATGACTGGCTGTTCTTGTATTTAGCTAGGCAGTGGGCAATGTTCTAGCTAGAAAGGGGGGGGGTTGTGAGAGGCCACCTTGGGGTCACCAAGAGTTACCAGCATTCACAATAGACACACATTCATCGCCGAGCCGCCCGGACTGTCTGGAGTGGACCATGTCTGACTGCCTATTCCTGCACCTGCTGTACCCAAGCGAGCAATGGAGGAGTCTGGAGGAGGTCACTCAGGTCAGATCAGTGACAGCTCCCAGCCAGCAAGGCCACAAAGTCTAGGGGGGGGGGTTGGAGGTTACGGGGAGTGAATAATACACTAAGGTAAGGTGGTCGCTGATATAAAGGTTCCCCCTTACAGTATTTCCCTAAAGAGAGTACACCCTTACATTTTTGTAAATATTTTATTATATATTTTCAAGTGACAACACTGAAGAAATGCTACAATGTAAAGTCGTGAGTGTACAGCTTGTATAACAGTGTAAATTTGCTGTCCTCTCAAAATAACTCAACACACAGTCATTAATGTATAAACCGCTGGCAACAAAAGTGAGTACACCCCTAAGTGAAAAAAGGCCAAATTGGGCCCAAAGTCAATATTTTGTGTTGCCACCATTATTTTCCAGCACTGCCTTAACCATCTTGGGCATGGAGTTCACCAGAACTTCACAGGTTGCCACTGAAGTCCTCTTCCACAACGATATCACGAAGCTAGTGGATGTTGGAGACCTTGCGCTCCTCCACCTTCCGTTTGAGGATGTCCCACAGAAGCTCAATAGGGTTAAGGTCTGGAGACATACTTGGCCAGTCCATCACTGTTGGGAATTGTTGAGAATAGTACATCTTATCCTGGATCTGTGTTTTTAGTAGTAGAGCATGAAAGGCAGCGTGGACAAGTTTTTGGAATCTTAAGGAATATTTTTAGGAATCTTTTAAGTGAGACTCCAAGTGATTGTGTGGTGTATTTACTGTATAACTTCTACTGTATTTTGCAGCTTTTATATACACCCTTTTATACTGAAAAAAGTGAGATTAGCCATGCAGAGAGGGAAAAGGTTTATGGCAGAATATGTTTTTAATAAAGTTACAGATTGCCTGATTGGGTACACATACAATGAATGAAATGGAAAAAAAAACTCCCAGAAATTGTGGGACCACAGCAGTTTCACTCACTGCTGCTGCAGCATGTTTAAAAATGTTCCCGTCACCCAATACTTACACCCAGAGGGGGAAGAGGGAGATGCCCCAAACTGCACCTGTGCCACCACTACCCTGTCCCCACAAATGGAGGTAGGTGCACGTCAACAAAAGGATTACTGGGGGTTTTGGGCTAAGAGGAGGGTGTGTCTTGTAGTTAAGGTTTAAGAGGAAGGTGATGCTGGGGGTCATGGTGTATGAGGAGGTTGATGCTGGGGATAATGGTATAAGAAGACAGTGGCAGAAGATACTGGAGAAAGAATCTGTGGCCATTTAAGCAAAACCCGAGTAATATCTTGGTGCTATTGGGGTGGGAAGAGATGGGTCTAGCCGTTAGCCTTTAAACAATATGTATAGCCTATAAAACAGTACTATATTTTTTTTATATTGATTCGTATTTTACTTTAGATTCTGAGCATTATCCTTTAAACCCCTCCCTCTTTTAAAATCAAATTTTGTTTAGAGCGCAAAACACACTGTGATTGGCCCTGTTCCTACTCCACCCACAATCTCAGGAATTCTGATTTTCAAAGGTTCCCAGGTATGATACTAGGTGACCCCCAAAATAAAATCATTGCATACTCTAGAGCTAAAATTATGTCATTAGATAAGGGACACTTGTTTCTGGTGACTGTATTCCATTTAATTATGGTAAGAAAGATCACTCTCTGAGCCATAACTTGGATTTTAACCACTTGCTTACTGGGCACTTACAGTATTTCACAAAAGTGAGTACACCCCTCACATTTTTTGTAAATCTTTTATTCTATCTTTTCATGTGACAACATCAAAGAAATGACACTTTGCTACAATGTAAAGTAGTGAGTGTACAGCTTGTATAACATTGTAAATTTGCTATCCCCTCAAAATAACTCAACACACAGCCATTAATGTCTAAACTACTGGCAACAAAAGTGAGTACACCCCTAAGTGAAAATGTCCAAATTGGGCCCAAAGTGTCAATATTTTGTGTGGCCACCATTATTTTCCAGCACTACCTTAACCCTCCTGGGCATGGAGTTCACCAGAGCTTCACAGGTTACCACTAGAGTTCTCTTCCACTCCTCCGTGATGTCATCACGGAGCTAGTTGATGTTAGACACATTGCGCTTCTCCACCTTCGGTTTGAGGATGCCCCACAGATGAGCAATAGGGTTTAGGTCTGGAGACATGCTTGGCCAGGCCATCACCTTTACCCCCAGCTTTTTTAGCAAGGCAGTGGTCGTCTTGGAGGTGTGTTTGGGGTCGTTATCATTTTGGAATACTGCCCTGCGGCCCAGTCTCTGAAGGGGGGGGATCATGCTTGTCAGGAGAATATGGCCCCCAGCCGTCAAAACCGCGTTCCTGCGGCGGAACGGCGCTCTGGCGCATTCGCGGGCCGGCAACCTGGCGCTTGCGCATGCGCAATAGCACACGCCCTACGTGATCCTTGGGCTGGCCTATAAAAGGGACTCTGGCACACAGATCAATTGCTGGTTTGTCTTCAGCTTCCTGTGATATCTCTGCTTCCTGTTGTTGTGACCTGATTACCCGCTTTTGACCTGGATTGACCTCGGCTTTTCTGCTTGTCTCCTGAACCTGACCCTTGGCTTGTTACACGGACTTCCGCTCTTCTCCAGTGTTTGAACCTCTGCCTGTGACCCGGATTTGCCTGCTGTCTCCTTGCCCTTGAACCTCTGCCTGTGACCTGGATTTGCCTGCAGTCTCCTTGCCCTTGAACCTCTGCCTGTGACCTGGATTTGCCTGCAGTCTCCTTGCCCTTGAACCTCTGCCTGTATCCTGGACTATCCTTGTGACTTACTGCCACATACCACAGCCTGCTGTGATTATACTTATCCTGTGTGTATGACCCTCACCCTGGTTCTGGACTTTCTCTTGTACCCAGTACAGTCTTCAGTAAATCATCCACCTGCCAGTTGCTGCACAGCTGCCTCCCTCTACTAAGGACTTCACGTCAGCAACCTCCTGCTTCCTGAGGTAGCCTGTCCTCTTCGTGCATCTACTCCCTGTCTCATCTCCAGGGGGCGGACTGCGCTTAGTCGCAAGGGTGAACCGCTCTCGGCATTTCGGCCTCGGTAAGTACTTCCCTGATAGTACAAACCAGCCATGTCTGAGGCCGACAGAGCGCGTTCACCCCTTGAGATCCTTTGTCAGCAAGTGTCAGCACTTACGGATGGAGTCCAAACATTGCAAGATGGTTACACCCAAACTGATGGTCGTCTCCAACAGCTGCCGGGTCCATCCGCAGCTCCCATCTCCGCTCCTGCGACCGCCAGCGGCTCCTCCTCTCAAGTGGCATCTAACCCCACAGTGATCATGGCTACCCCAGAACCCAGGGTTCCTATACCCGAGCGATTTTCAGGCGATCGCAAAAAGTTCACAGCTTTCAAAAATGCCTGTTCCTTGTACTTGGCCTTACAGCCTAGGACTTTCTCCTCTGAGGTAGTAAAAGTGGGCTTTGTTATTTCGCTTTTAACTGATGAACCTCAAGCTTGGGCCCACAGCCTGATGGAACAACGGAGCCCGATATTAAATACAATTGATTCTTTCTTCGAAAGTATGGGACAGCTCTACGACGATCCTCAACGTATGGCTACAGCCAAGGCCACTTTACACAATTTATTTCAAGGACGCAGGCCTGTAGAGGATTATACCGTTGAATTTCGGAAATGGTCAGCTGACACCGGTTAGAATGAGCCGGCCCTTAAGTCCCAATTCCGCCAAGGATTATCTGAAGTCCTAAAGGACGAGCTGGCCAGGATGGAGACTCCTGCTACTTTAGAGGACTTGATCCAAACTGTCACCAAGCTGGACAGACGCATGCGAGAGCTGCGCTCGGAATGCTTTCAGGTCCCTCGTCCCAGCTGGATGCTGCCTAAACCCACTCCCATCCACCCACCTTGTACTGCCTTTGCAGCTTCCACCACCTCTGAATTCGAGCCCATGCAATTGAGATTGGTCTCCTCTCCTCTCACCCCGGAAGAAAGACTGCGCAGGCGTCAGGCCAACCTGTGCCTCTACTGTGGCGGGTCTGGCCATTTCCTCCGTTCCTGCCCTGTAAGACCTAGTAAGACCTAGTAAGTCCTACTCACCAGTTATTATGAACTATCAAAATTCTGTTTTTTCACAGACTTACGTAAACCTCTTTGTTTCCCTACAGCTAACGGAAAAAATTATCCTCCTGCCGGCCATAATTGACTCTGGAGCATGCAGCTGCTTCCTGGATGCTGTATTAGCTGCTAACCTGCATATCCCTCTAGTAACCAAGAAACAAGGCTTCCGGGTACACTTGGCTGATGGGTCTCTTCCCCGTTCCGGACTTATCACCCAGGAAACAAGTCCCATTCTGATCACCATGGACTCCGGTCATCAGGAGCTTCTACGCTTTGATATTATCCCATCACCTATGTTCCCTATCATATTGGGACTTCCTTGGCTACAAGCACATGAACCCCAAATCAGTTGGAAAAAGAAGGAAGTCGCCTTTTCCTCCAAATATTGCTTTCAGCACTGTTTTTCCTCAGCACCAGCCTCTTGTTCCGCTGTTGTACCAGTACCTGACAGACTCCAGCATGTGCCTGCGACTTACCTTGAGTATAAGGACGTTTTTGATAAACAGCAGGCTGACCATCTACCACCCCATTGGTCCTACGACTGCCCCATCAATCTTCTACCTGGCTCTGAGGTTCCGTTTGGACGCATCTTCCCGCTATCAGAAACCGAATTAAAGGCTCTCAAAGCTTACATCGACGAAAACCTAAAGAAAGGGTTTATTCGTCATTCCTCATCACCGGCTGGAGCCGGCATCTTCTTTGTAGAAAAAAAAAGATGGCTCTCTCAGACCCTGCATTGACTACAGAGAATTAAATAAAATTACCATTAAAAACCGGTACCCGCACCCTCTTATCCCAGAGTTGTTTCAGCGCTTCCGATCCGCCAAGGTTTTTTCTAAGTTGGATCTCCGCGGGGCCTATAATCTCATTCGGATCCGGGCTGGCGATGAGTGGAAGATCCTGGTTCAGGACATTATGAGTACTTGGTTATGCCATTTGGGCTCTGCAACGCCCCAACTACCTTCCAGCACTTAGTAAACGATATCTTCCGAGAATACCTTGATGACTTTTTAGTCGTTTACTTAGATGACATTCTCATTTTTTCTGCCACTATCGAATTACACCAAGTCCATGTTAAACTGGTCCTGGCAATCCTCAGGAAACACAAGTTGTATCTCAAGGCGGAAAAATGTGAATTTTAAAAAACAACGGTTCAGTTCGTGGGATTCATCATCTCCACCAACGGGGTTGCAATGGACCCTCAAAAGATCAAGGCTATCCAGGAGTGGCCGGCTCCCATAGATAAAAAAGGAGTCCAACGCTTTATAGGGTTTTCTAACTTCTATCGAAGATTTATCGCTGGCTTCTCGGCAATTGTGGCACCCATTACCCAGCTCACACTCCAACATAGCCGTTTTTTGTGGTCCTCGGAAGCCCAGGAAGCGTTTACCAAATTAAAGGCCCTATTCTCTTCCGCACCAATCTTACAGCACCCCGATCCTCTTCTGCCTTTTGTACTAGAAGTTGACGCCTCTGAAACAGCCACCGGAGCCATTTTCTCTCAAAGACAAGGGGCCAAAGCTCTTCTGAATCCTGCAGTGTTTGCTTCCCGGAAGTTAAGTGCACCAGAAAAAAATTATGATGTGGGTGATAGAGAGCTATTGGCCATCAAGTTTGCTTTGGAAGAATGGAGGTATCTGCTAGAGGGGGCATCTCATCCTGTCATGATTTTTACCAGACCATAAGAATCTGGAGTACCTCAGGACAGCCAAACGTTGAGACCCAGACAGGCTCGTGGGCTCTCTTCTTCTCTAGGTTTAATTTTCACATTGCTTACAGGCCCGGCTCAAAGAACGGTAAAGCAGACGCACTACCCCGAATGTTTCACGAGACCACCCAAGGAACGGAAACCAGCACCATTCTATCTCCTCAGAATTTTTTTATGATCACACAGACTGATTTGTTAACCACCATTAAAACTGCATCCAGTCACTTTTCTGATCCTGAAATGCCTTTTTTGCAGAAACAAGATGACCTTCTGTTGGCTCGGGGGAAGATCTTTGTCCCACCAGAAACTAGACCTCTTGTTCTACAGACATGTCACGACCATAAACTGGCGGGCCATTTTGGAATGCTAAAGACTATTAAACTAGTATCCCGTTCTTTTTGGTGGCCGGGCTGGAGACAAAAATGTAAGGACTATGTGGCTTCCTGTATTCGATGTCAGTGCCGTAAAGGGTCAAACATGAAGTCTTGGGGCTTGCTTAAACCATTACCCATTCCTAACGTCCATGGGCAGACATTTCCATGGATTTCATTGTATATTTACCGCCCTCAGGAGGGTTCACATCTATTCTGGTTTTCATTGATCGTCTCTCCAAGATGGCACATTTCCTGTCCATGGTGGGCACTCCTTCTGCTTCGGCTACAGCTGATGTCTTTTTCAAAGAAGTTGTTAGACTTCATGGCGTTCCTCTCAGTATCACCCTGGACAGAGGGGCCCAGTTCACATCCAAGTTCTGGAAGGAACTTTGTACATTTTTGGAAATAAAGATCTGCCTCTCCTCTGCATATCACCCACAGAGCAACAGCCAGACGGAGAGGACAAACCAAACTCTGGAGCAGTATCTCCGCTGCTTTTCTGTTGACTCCCAAGATGACTGGTCCTCTCTCCTACCATATGCTGAGTTTTACATACAATAATTCTATTCATTCGGCCACTAACCAAACACCTTTCTGGTCAAATTTTGGCTTTCATCCTTCTTTTCTCCCAAATTTTCTTCCAGAAATACCCGTCCCTGCATTGCAGGACCATGTAAGCTCCATTCAACTGAATTCAGGAAGCCATGCAGAAAGCCCAAGATGACTACAGCAAGCATTACAACATAGGAAGGAAGGAGAATCCAGCTTTCAAGGAGGGTGAAGAAGTGTGGCTGTCAGCAGTTAACCTTAGATTGCCAATCCCAGCACGGAAATTAGGACCAAAATTCATAGTGCCTTTCAAGATCAAAAGGATGATCAATTCTGTGGCTTTTGAACTGGCTTTAACTGGCTTTACCCAACTCATACAAAATACACCCAGTGTTTCATGCATCTCTTCTGAAACCTAGGATCCCTAGTCCTTTTCCGGGCAGAGAAGAACCACCTCCTCCACCGGTCCTAGTGGACTGTGAGGATGAATTTGAGGTGGAAAGTATTCTGAATTGCAGAAAGAGGGGAAGACAGCTCCAGTACCTAGTTCAGTGGAAGGGGTATCCCCCAGAGAATAATTCCTGGGAACCTGCTAAAAATGTGCATGCCCCATGTTGGGTTCAAACTTTTCATCAGGAACATCCTGAATTAAAGTCCGGTTTGGGTGTCCAGAGGCCACCCCTCGGGGGGGGGGGGGGGGGGGGGGCGTGGGATCTGTCGGGAGAATATGGCCCCCAGCCGTCAAAACCGTGTTCCTGCATGCATGCGCGGCGGAACAGCGCTCCGATGCATTCGCGGGCCGGCAATCCGGTGCATGCGCAGTAGCACATGCCCTACGTGATCCTTGGGCTAGCCTATAAAAGGGACTCTGGCACACAGATCAATTGCTGGTTTGTCTTCAGCTTTCTGTAATATCTCTGCTTCCTGTTGTTGTGACCTGATTACCCGCTTTTGACCCGGATTGACCTCGGGTATTCTGCTTGCCTCCTGAACCTGACCCTTGGCTTGTTACACGGACTTACGCTCTTCTCCAGTGTTTGACCCTCTGCCTGTGACCCGGATTTGCCTGCTGTCTCCTTGCCTGCCCTTGAACCTCTGCCTGTGACCCGGATTTGCCTGCTGTCTCCTTGCCCTTGAACCTCTGCCTGTATCCCGGACTATCCTTGTGACTTACTGCCACATATCTAAGCCTGCTGTGATTATACTTATCCTGTGTGTGTTTGACCCTCAGCCTGGTTTTGGACTTTCTCTTGTACCCTCTTCAGTAAATCATCCACCTGCCAGTTGCTGCACAGCTGCCTCCCTCTACTAAGGACTTCACGTCAGCAACCTCCTGCTTCCTGAGGTAGCCTGTGCCTCTTCGTGCATCCACTCCCTGTCTCATCTCCAGGGGGCGGACTGCGCTTAGTCGCAAGGGTGAACCGCTCTCAGCATTTCGGCCTCGGTAAGTACTTCCCTGATAATGCTCTGTTTCAGTATGTCACAGTACATGTTGGCATTCATGGTTACCTCAATGGACTGTAACTCCCCAGTGCTGGAAGCACTCACGCAGGACCATGCCACTCCCACCACCATGCTTGAATGTAGGCATGACACACTTGTCTTTGTACTCCTCACCTGGTTGCCGCCACACACGCTTGACACCATCTGAACTAAATACGTTTATCTTGGTGTCATCAAACCACAGGTCATGGTTCCAGTTATCCATGTCCTTAGTCTGCTTGTCTTTAGCAAACTGTTGTTCCTGTGCATCATCTTTAGAAGAGGCTTTCTTCTGGGACGACAGCCATGCAGACCAATTTGATGCAGTGTGTGGTGTATGGTCTGAGCACTGACAGACTGACCCCCCCACCCCTTCAACCTCTGCAGCAATGCTGGCAGCACTCTATTTCCCAAAGACAACTGCTGGATATGACTCTAAGCATGTGCACTTAACTTCTTTTGTCGACCATTTCAAGGCCTGTTCTGAGTGGAACTTGTCCTGTTAAAATTGCTGTATAGTCTTGGCCACCATGCTGCAGCTTAGTTTCAGGGTCTTGGCAATCTTCTTATAGCCTAGGCCATCTTTATGTAGAGCAACAATTCTTTTTTTCAGATCATCATAGAGTTCTTTGCCATGAGGTGCCATGTTGAACGATTAACACCAAATTTAACACACCTGCTCCCCATTCATACCTGAGACCTTGTAACACGAACGAGTCACATGACACCAGGGAGGGAAAATGGCTAATTGGGCCCAATTTGGACATTTTCACTTAGTTAGGGGCGTATTCACTTTTGTTGCCAGGAGTGTAGACATTAATGGCTGTGTTGAGTTATTTTGAGGGGACAGCAGATTTACACTGTTATACAAGCTGTTCTGCTTTACATTGTAGCAAAGTGTCATTTCTTCATTGTTGTCACATGAAAAGATCTAATAAAATATTTACAAAAATGTGAGGGGTGTACTCACTTTAGTGAGATACTGTATATCACTATCCCCCTTACCTTATTGTATTCACTCTATAGAAGGTGAGCAATGGTCACCAGAGTCATCCCCCCCCCTCCAAAATCAGAGTTCCCAGCGTTCCTCCTTAAATCACAGTGCTCAGATTTCTCCTTTACATCAGAGTCTGCAGGATTCCCGCTTACAGTGCAGGGGGGAACTCTGCAGACCCTGATGAAAAGGGGAACTCTGCGGACCCTGATGTAAAGGAGATTTCTGATGTAAAGAGGGGGAGCTCTGGAGACCACCTTACATCTGAGTTCCCCTTTACACCAGAGTCCACAGCATTACCCCCTGCATCTTGGTCAGCAGCATTCCCCTTTTATGAAACAGAGAAAACTAATGCGCAAAACCAAGACGGGCCAAAGCAGCTAAAGAGCAGAAAACAATAAGGTAAATAGAGATATGTGGCGCTAACTCAAAGTGCATAAATGTGATAAAATAAATATAATCCAATTCTTCAAGTAAAGTGCATATGCGTAAAGAGCAAAATCACATAAATAAAGTGACTAAACATCCATTAACCACTTGCCAACCGCCTCACGCTGATATACGTCAGCAGAATGGCACGGGCAGGCAGAGTCATGTACCCGTACGTGATCTGCCTCCCGCGGGACCGATCGGACCCCCCCCGGTGCCCGAGGCGGTCGGCTTTTGTCTGGGTCGCAATGCGAGGTGAGGGGAAGACCATCTGTTCGTGCCCCCCCCCCCCCCGCGCGATCGCTCCCAGCCAATGAGAAGCTTCCTTTGCTGCTGTATGCTAAACAGCAGCAAAGGAAATGTCATCTCTCCTCGGCTCGGTATTTTCCGTTCCATTACTGTGAGTGTAAAACACACACACACTCAGTAGAACATGCCAGGCACACATTACACCCCCCCCCCCCCCCCCCTGTCACTCTGACACCAAATAGTTTTTTTTTTTTTTTTGTTTTTTTTCTGATTACTGCATGGTGTCAGTTTGTGACAGTGTGGTAGGGCAGTTAGTATTAGCCCCCTTTAGGTCTAGGATACCCCCCTAACCTCCCCTAATAAAGTTTTAACCCCTTGATCACCCCCCGTCGCCAGTGTCACTAAGCGATCATTTTTCTGATCGCTGTATTAGTGTCACTCGTTACGCTAGTTAGGGAGCTAATACCCCCATATACTATCTAATAAATGTTTTAACCCCTTGATTGCCCCCTAGTTAACCCTTTCACCACTGATCACCGTATAAGTGTTACGGGTGACGCTGGTTAGTTCGTTTATTTTTTATGGTGTCAGGGCACCCGCCGTTTATTACCGAATAAAGGTTTAGCCCCCTGATCGCCCGGCGGTGATATGCGTCGCCCCAGGCAGCATCAGATTAGCGCCAGTACCGCTAACACCCACGCACGCAGCATACGCCTCCCTTAGTGGTATAGTATCTGAACGGATCAATATCTGATCCGATCAGATCTATACTAGCGTCCCCAGCAGTTTAGGGTTCCCAAAAACGCAGCGTTAGTGGGATCAGCCCAGATACCTGCTAGCACCTGCGTTTTGCCCCTCCGCCCGGCCCAGCTCAGCCCACCCAAGTGCAGTATCGATCGATCACTGTCACTTACAAAACACTAAACGCATAACTGCAGTGTTCGCAGAGTCAGGCCCGATCCCTGCGATTGCCAACAGTTTTTTTTTTGGTAGCGTTTCGGTGAACTGGCAAGCACCAGCGGCCTAGTATACCCCAGGCCCGTCGTGCCCATAATGCCCTTCCTGCTGCATTCGCCAATCCTACTTGGGAACCCACCGCTTCTGCAGCGCCCGTACTTCCCCCATTCACATCCCCAACCAAATGCAGTCGGCTGCATGACAGGCATTTTTATGTCCTCCCGAGTACCCCTACCCAACGAACCCCCCCAAAAAAGATGTCGTGTCTGCAGCAAGCGCGGATATAGGCGTGACACCCGCTATTATTGTCCCTCCTGTCCTGACAATCATGGTCTTTGCATTGGTGAGTGTTTTGAACACTACCATTCACTAGTTGAGTATTAGCGTAGGGTACAGCATTGCACAGACTAGGCACACTTTCACAGGGTCTCCCAAGATGCCATCGCATTTTGAGAGACCCGAACCTGGAATCGGTTACAGTTATAAAAGTTAGTTACAAAAAAAAGTGTTAAAAAAAAAAAATATATATATATATATATATATATAAAATAAAAAATAATAGTTGTCGTTTCATTGTTCTCTCTCTCTCTCTATTCTCTCTCTATTGTTCTGATCTTTTTTACTGTATTCTATTCTGCAATGTTTTATTGTTCTTATGTTTTATCATGTTTGCTTTTCAGGTATGCAATTTTTTATACTTTACCGTTTACTGTGTTTTATTGCTAACCATTTTTTTGTCTTCAGGTACGCCATTTAGGACTTTGAGTGGTTATACCAGAATGATGCCTGCAGGTTTAGGTATCATCTTGGTATCATTCTTTTCAGCCAGCGGTCGGCTTTCATGTAAAAGCAATCCTAGCAGCTAATTAGCCTCTAGACTGCTTTTACAAGCAGTGGGAGGGAATGCCCCCCCCACCGTCTTCCGTGTTTTTCTCTGGCTCTCCTGTCTCAACAGCCAACCTGAGAATGTAGCCGGTGATTCAGCCAGCTGACCATAGAGCTGATCAGAGACCAGAGTGGCTCCAAACATCTCTATGGCCTAAGAAACCGAAAGCTACTAGCATTTCATGACTTAGATTTCGCCGGATGTAAACAGCGCAATGTGGTGTGGTCAGATGCTTTGAGGGCAGAGGAGAGATCTAGGGTCTAATAGACCCCAATTTTTTCAAAAAAGAGTACCTGTCACTACCTATTGCTATCATAGGGGATATTTACATTCCCTGAGATAAAAATGATAAAAAAAAAAAATGAAAGGAACAGTTTAAAACTAAGATAAAAAAGCAAAAAAATAATAAAGAAAAAAAAAAAAGCACCCCTGTCCCCCCCTGCTCTCGCGCTAAGGCGAACGCAAGCGTCGGTCTGGCGTCAAATGTAAACAGCAATTGCACCATGCATGTGAGGTATCACTGTGAAGGTCAGATCGAGGGCAGTAATTTTAGCAGTAGACCTCCTCTGTAAATCTAAAGTGGTAACCTGTAAAGGGTGCAATTCCACATATGCCCATGGCCTGTGTGAGCAATATATCATTTAATGACAACTTTGTGCAAAAAAAAAAAAAAATATTGTCACTTTCCCGCAACTTGTGTCAAAATATAAAATATTCCATGGACTCAACATGCCTCTCATCAAATAGCTTGGGGTGTCTACTTTCCAAAATGGGGTCATTTGGGGGGGTTTTGTGCCATCTGGGCATTTTATGGCCTTCAAAACTGTGATAGGTAGTGAGGAATGAAATCACACTGTGGTATCCCCGTACTCAGAAGAAGCAGCTGAATGTATTTTGGGGTACAATTCCACATATGCCCATGGCCTGTGTGAGCAATATATCATTTAGTGACAACTTTTTGTAATTTTTTTTCTTTTTTGTCATTATTCAATCACTTGGGACAAAAAAAATTAATATTCAATGGGCTCAACATGCCTCTCAGCAATTTCCTTGGGGTGTCTACTTTCCAAAATGGGGTCATTTGGGGGGGTTTTGTACTGCTCTGCCATTTTTAGCACCTCAAGAAATGACATAGGCAGTCATAAACTAAAAGCTGTATAAATTCCAGAAAATGTACCCTAGCTTGTAGACGCTATAACTTTTGCGCAAACCAATAAATATACGCTTCTTGACATTTTTTTTACCAAAGACATGTGGCCGAATACATGTTGGCCTAAATGTATGACTAAAATTGAGTTTATTGGATTTTTTTTATAACAAAAATTTGAAAATATCATTTTTTTTCAAAATTTTCGGTCTTTTTCCATTTATAGCGCAAAAAATAAAAACAGCAGAGATGATCAAAAAGCATCAAAATAAAGCTTTATTTGTGGGAAGAAAAGGATGCAAATTTCGTTTGGGTATAGCATTGCATGACCACGCAATTAGCAGTTAAAGCGACGCAGTGCCAAATTGTAAAAAGTGCTCTGGTCAGGAAGGGGGTAAATCCTTCCGGGGCTGAAGTGGTTAAATTCATAAAAAGTGACATCGGATAAATAACAGTGAAATTCATGAAATATGACATCAAATAAATAGACAATTCAAATTGAGGTGAATAAATCACTGAGACCGGAAGTACTGGGATCTGTGCTGTTCATTTTATGCTGTACATGTAAGTTACTATGTTGTTTTGAATAAACCTGTTTTTGAAAACTACACAATGGGGATACTCCTTTCTATTGCATGCCTCCACCCAACTTGCCGAACTTGAGGCCTTCCATTGGAGATTTGCCAGACCTGTGACGATTGGAGGAGACAGATCGATTGATGGTGTTTCATCCACTTCCTGATTGCAGGCTCAACTTGACCCTAGGGGTCTTTGCTAGAGGTGAGAGGCTGGGGGAAACGTGTGGCGCACCACGGAGTACGGTTATTAAAAGGAATCTGTCACCTATCATCGTTTGCACTTGCACTTTTTTCATCTATTTTTTGCACAAACTGTTTTATGAAGACTCACTTTGTTCACGTTGGAACTGTATTACATTAATTCGATTGACTTGTGGCTATTTTTATAGCGTTTCTGCACTTTTTTGCACTTTATGCGATTTTTGTTATTGCATGCAACTTTTTTTATCTCATGTGATTTTTCTAAATTTTTTCTAAATTTGTGATTTTTTTCATCTTGATGCACTTTTAGACTATTTTTGAATTTATTCACCTTCATTTGAATTGTCTATTTATTTATTAGATGTCATATTTCCTTGAATTTCACTGTTATTTATCCGATGTCACTTTTTATTAATTTAATGGATGTTTAGTCACTTTATTTATGTGATTTTGCTCTTTACGCATATGCACTTTACTTGAAGAATTGGATTATATTAATTTTATCACATTTATGGATTATTTTGGACTTTGAGTTAGCGCCACATATCTCTATTTACCTTATTCCCCTTTTATGTCATGGTCTGCAAAGTTCCCCCTTGCACTGTAAGGGGGAATCATGCGGAATCTGATGTAAGGAAGAACTCTGTAGAATTTTGTGTAAGGAAGGGGTGCTCTGGTGACTAGAGACCCCCTTACATCAGATTTTCCCTTTACACCAGAGTCCGCAGCATTCCCTTTTACATCAGGGTCCGCAGAGTTCCCACTTGCACTATAAAGGGAGAACCTGCAGACTCTGATGTAAGGGAGGGAACGCTGTGTTGGGTTATATTAACCTGACCTTTATGTAAAAGGAGAAATATGTTTTTTTGCCTTTTTGTTATACTTTAACCACTTGCCGCCCGCCATATAGCAATATGTCATCGGCAAAGTGGTTGTGATATCCTGATTGGACGTCATATGACGTCGCCAGTATATCAAGCCGCTGCGCGCCCCCGGGGGCGCGCATTGTGACGATCATTGTTGCGGTGTGTCAGTCTGACACACTGCAACTCTGATCTAGGTAAAAAGTCTCTGATAGAGACTCTTTACCACGTGATCAGCTGTGTCCAGTCACGGCTGATCATGATGTAAATCTGTCAGACACGAGTAGAGGAGAGCCGATCGGCTGCTCTTCTGAGAGGAGGAGGGGTCTGTGCTGATTGATTATCAGCGCAGCCCCCCCCCCCCCCGAGGATGTCCACACTGGACCACCAGGGATGCCCACCGCTAGTCACCACCAGGTATGCCACACATGTCCACCAGGGATGCCAATCAGTGCCCACAATGGATGCCAATCAGTGCCCACAATGGGCATCACTGTTTGGCAGGCATTATTGTTTGGCACTGATTGGCATCCATGAGTACCATCCATTAATGTACATCAATGCCACCTATCAGTGCCCATCCGTGTCGCCTATCAGTGCCCATCAGTGCCACCTTTCAGTGCCCATCAGTGCCACCTATGTGTAGCCATCAGTGCTGCATATCAGTGCCCATCACCAGTGCTCATCAGTGCAGCCCCATCATTGAAAAAGAAAACTTATTTACAAAGTTTTGTAACAGAAACCAAAAAAAAGTTTTTTTTTTCAAAATTTTCAGTCTTTTTTTTATTTGTTTAGCAGAAAATAAAAATCTCAGAGGTGAGCAAATACCACCAAAAGAAAGCTCTATTTGGGGGAACAAAATGATAAAAATTTAGCTTGGGTACAGTGTAGCATGACCGCGCAGAGGTTGGCAACACTGGTACCATAGCCAGTCTCAAGTGCATAAACGTGCATGGTATATATCATTTTGGCATGTGTGACAAAGTTTCTAGACCTCTGTAACCAGCAGTATTTTTTTTTTTTTAAAACAGATGATAAGGAGTTGCAGGAAACTGTAAAAGGATTCTAAAGCTCCATCTGCTGGTTAAAATTGAGAATGTATATTAACTTGCAATATTTCATGTTTACATGACAAATACTATTTTTAGTCAAATTTTTTAGTCCTGACCATCATACATACTGTACATGCATAAATAAATACATACAGAAAATGTATACAAACCATGAAAGTCAGAATGTATTCTAACCATTAATAATGCACCTTACAGAAAGCTGAAGCAAGTGGAAAATCTTACTGTTTTACTATATAAACCATTTTATCACTGTGGGTGTTTATGGGATTGCAACTTTTCTTTCAGGAAAAACATTTCTGAGCTTAATATAATAGTCCAAAAGCTAAAATTATTTTATAGTCTTCTTATAAACTACTTTTCTAAAGAACTGATAGTGGATAAAAAAAACCTGTTACTTTTTAACATATATTTACTGGGGTTTTATAATGGTGTGTTTATTATAATTGGTTTATAGATTTATTGTCTCTCTTGAGCCAAGTATAGATAGCACTTTTTATCTTTGCTTAACTCTGTACAAATCTATGTAAAGTCATTTAGAAATAAAATAGAATATGTTTGGTTAAAAACCGTTATTAGTGTGTTTCTTCCATTCCAAAGAATGAAACTGCTGTATGTAATTGTGTTTATTTTAATGCTTTAATGTTTGTGCTAGGTGTTAAAACTAAATAGTTTGTATTTGTCAGTCAGCTACAAGAGCTAAAATAATAATGCAGATTGAGACAGGACACTTTTTTTACAAAAAAAAAAAAAAGATGATTTTTTATTGTTAAGGATTATAGTGCCACACACAGGACAAGAAGGAATCTAGCCATGAAACTCTAACCACTTGCCGACTGCCTAACTGGGAAAATACATAATTACTTTGATGTTTAATACCAGAGTTATGGCTGCAGCTAGATGCCATAACTCCAGTATTCGTTTTTTCCATCAGCATTTCTGCTAAAAGTGATCCAAGGGGCGGATTTGCAGCTGGATCACTTTTAGAAGTGGCGGGAGGGAACCACTCCGGCGGCGGCTGGTCACAAAGATGAGCGAAGAAAAGATGGCCTCCACTCATCTCTATGGCCTAGGAGGACTGAAACGACGTCATGATGTCACTTCTGGTTCCGGCCCCATGTAAACCATGCCTTTTTTTTTTTTGTTCAAATGATCTAAAAAACATTTTTTTTTTGGATCATTTGCTTTAAAGGTAGGGGAGAGATTTGGAGTCTTTTAGATCTCTCCATAAAGAGGACCTGTCAAGCTGTATTGTTATCTCAGGGGATGCTTATACTTCTTGCGATAGCAATAAAAGTCATTAAAATTATTTTTTTCTAAAAAGGTACAGTGTAAGAATAAAAAAAAGTATTAAAATAATAAAAAAATATGTTAAAGCGCTCCCGTCCCCCCCTGTGCTCACGCGCAGTGTTGAATGCAAACGTAGGTCAGGCCCACATATGTAAATGGTGTTCGCAATACATGTGAAGTATCGCTGTGAATGTCAGAGAGAGAGCAATAATTCTAGCACTAAACCTCCTCTGCAACTCTTAACTGGTAACCTGTAGAAATGTTTAAAGCCTCGCCTATGGAGATTTTTAAGTACCATAGTTTGGTTTTGTTCCACGAGTGCACGCAATTCTAAAGCATGACATGTTGGGTATCTATTTACTTTGTGTAACATCATCTTTAATATTTTACAAACAATTGGGGGTATATATATATATATATATATATATATATATATATATATATATATATATATATATATATATATATATATATATATGTATATATATATAATATTTTTTTTTTTTTTTTCATTAAAGTGTATTTAAGAAAAAATGCGTTTGAAAAAACACATGACATAAAACAAATTGCAATGGCCTTTATTTAATCCCTAGGGTCTCTGCTAAAAGTGTATATAACATTTGGGGGTTCTAAGTAATTTTCTTGCAAAAAATACAGATTTTTACTTGTAAACAAAGAGTGTCAGAATAAGGCCTGGTCAACAAGTAGAATTAAAGGCAAAGCATTTTTTTTTCCATTTTGGATAGAGTAAAGGAGAGTTCTAACCCCTGCCAGGTTTTTTGTCATCCATGTCTTATTGGGAAGATTTACCTTTACGCCTTGTTCTGTAGCCAAAACAGGAAATCCCTGCAAATTAAGGGAACTCCTTGGGGCTCCCCACAATCACCAGAATTAGTGTTGATAGTTTTACCCTCTGACTGTTCTGGGGAAAAGCCAGAATTTGAGATTTTTTTTTACTTTACTTTTACTGCGCAGTGGTGCGCGCATAGCGTGAATTAAGGAACCCCTCTGCTGGCCTATAAAAGGCTGCTCATGTTCATGCCAAATTACTGGATTGGCTTTCAGCTCCTGTGTTCCTGTATCTGCATCCTGTTTCCAGTGTTCCCTGTTGTGACCCAGATTGACCTTGACCTGCTCTGATCTCCTCGGACCCCCGGCTTGTATTAAGGACCTTCCTATTGCTTCATCTGCCTGATTACCTGTGCATCACCCCGGCTAGCCTCAGGGACTTGTTACTACTATACCTGCCTGATTACTTGTGCATGACTCTGGCTTGTCCCACGGACTCTCCTGCAGCAGTTACCAGCTTGATCATCCCGGTTGGATTATTGGCCAGGCTTCTTGCTGAGCATTTCATAAGCACTAACCTCTGTACAGAGCTACAACTCACTCAGGACTTACTGCCTTCTTCCTGCTACTCCTTCAAGAAGTCTCCAAGTGATCATCACTCAAGACCTGCATACCCTGCTGGTAACTCGTGCTTCTTTGTGCCCTATACCCTCTGTACCACCTTCAGGGGTATATTGAGCTTAGTCGCAAGGGGAGCCTCTGTCAGCATCTTGGCCTCGGAAAGGTACGTGACAGTACAATCCAGCCATGTCAGAGGCCGACAGAGCGGATTCCCCACTCAACACAGGCAGTACAGAGACTACAAGAGGGTTACTTTCAATTAGAAGGTCGTCTGCAGCACCTGACAGTGCCTCCTGTTCCTGCAGATCCGGGTCCATCATCTACCAGTGGGGCATCAGCCCTCTCTTCATGGGAACGGGCCAATTCAACTCCTTCAGTAATAATGGCACCCCCTGAACTGAGAGTTTCTACACCTGAACGATTTTAGGGTGATCAAAATAAATTTAGGACATTCAAGAATTCTAGCCTACTAAATTTAGCCCTCCAGCCCAGGACCTTCTCTGCAGAGACTGTAAAGGTGGGGTTCATTTTTTCCTTGCTATCTGAGGAACCCTAAGCATGGGCCCATAACCTTCTGGCACAAGAGTCCTATACTGAACTCTGTGGATACCTTTTTTGAAGCAATGGCGCAAATCTATGATGATCCACAATGTACAGCTACCACTGAAACCATTCTGCACAACCTGTTTCAATGAAAACTCCCGGTAGAAGATTATACTGTCGAGTTTCGAAAATGGTCTGCAGATACCGGGTGGAACGAGATTGCCCTTAAATACCAATACTGTCAGATTCTTAACGTGACTCTTAAAGACGAGCTGGCACGAGTTGAGACTCCTGCTTCTTTAAAAGGCCTAATCCAGCTCACCATAAACTAGGCAGACGCCTGTGGGAACGGCGGTCTGAATGTTTTCAAACCTCCCGGCCTCCCTGGATGTTGCCCAAGATTCCACCAGTCCATTCTTCCTTACCTGCTCCCTCCTCTACCGCTGCCTCTGAGGGTAAACCTATGCAACTGGGTCTGGTCCGGTCCCCACTTACTCTTGACAAAAAGCAACGCCGGAGACGGGCCAATCTGTGTCTATACTGTGGTGGAGCTGGCCACTTCTTGCACAATTGCCCTGTGAGACCCAGTAAGTCACGCCAACAGCATCCCATGAACTTTCAAGTTGCTGGTCCTTCTCTGTCTCACCTTGTCCTCCCTGTCTCCCTACAGATGGTGGAAGTCCTGCTCCTGGCCATCATTGAATCAGGGGCATGCAGTTGCTTCTTGAACTTGTCCCTGGCCCAAAGACTCTGTATTCCTCTTCAGGACAAAAAGCAAATCTTCAGATACATTTGGCTGATGGTTCCTTACCTTGATCAGGACCCGTTGCTCAAGAAACCAGACCCATCCTCACCATTACAGACTCCAGCCACCAGGAGTTCATCTGTTTTGACATCATATGCTCACTGCTTTAGAGACAGCCACGGGAGCAATCTTGTACAAAACACAAGGACCTAAGGCCCTATTCCACCCTGTAGCCTTTGCCTCTCAGAAGTTGAGTCCACCAGAGAGGAATTATGATGTGGGTGATCGAGAGTCACTGGCCATCAAATTCACCCTAGAAGAGTGGAGGTACTTATTGGAGGGGGATGCCCATCCCATTATGATCTTCACGGATCATAAGAACCTGGAGTACCTCAGGACAGCGTAATGTCTAAGACCCCAAAAAGTTCGATGGGCATTATTTTTTTCAAGGTTCAACTTTCATATCTCATATCGACCAGGTTCTAAAAATGGAAAAGCGGATGCGCTCTCTTGAATGTTTCCAGATTCCCCCAAGACAACTGAACATGGTACCATCCTGTCTGCACAAAATGTTTTACTTATTCAACCTGACCTAAAGACCGCTATTAGACAAGCGTCCAACCAGTGTACAGAACCAGAGGTGTCTTCCTTGAAGAATCAGGATGGGTTACTATGGTTTCAGAATAACATTTTCATTCCTCAGCAAGTAAGTCTTCAAGTCCTAAGGACCTTTTATGATCACAAGATTGCTGGACATTTTGGAGTGCAAAAGACCTCTGAACTTATACAATGCTCTTTTTGATGGCCAGGTTGGAAACAAGACTCTAAGAACTATGTCAATTCATGTACCACTTGCCAAAGTAACGTGGGGTCCAACACCAAATCCTGGGGTTTATAAAGACCCTTACCCATTCCAGAACAGCCCTGGAGAAAGATCTCAATGGATTTCATCGTAGACTTGCCTCCTTCTGAGGAGTTCACTACCATTCTGGTGTTAGTAGCACGGCTTTCAAAAATGGCACATTTTCTACCTATGGTTGGCACACCCTCTGCTGTGGACACAGCAAATGTATTCATCAAAGAAATTGTCAGGCTTCACGGGGTACCAGATAATATTGTATTCGACAGAGAAGTACAATTTACTTCCAGGTTCTGGAGAGACCTCTGCAAATCCTTGGAAATTGAAGTATGCCTTTTCTCAGCATATCATCCACAAAGCTATCGCCAGACGGAAAGGACAAATCAAACCCTGGAGCAATACCTACGGTGTTTTTGTACCTGCTCTCAAGACGACTGGGCTTCTCTTCTAACATGTGCAGAGTTTGCCTACAATAATTCCATACATTCTGCCACTAATCTCCTTTTTGGGCCAATTACGGTTTCCACCCTTCCTTCCTTCCCGATTCTATACCAGAAGCATCGGTCCCTGCGGTGCAGGATCGGATAAACTTCATCCGGACCAACTACCAACAACTCTGGGAAGCCATGCAGAAGGCCCAGGATAACTACAAAAAATACCATGACAGAGAAAGAAGGGACAACCCGGCTTTCAAAGTTGGAGCAAGGTTTGGTTGTCTGCTATAAATCTTAAGCTTTCATGTCCATCACGGAAATTAGGCCCGAAATTAATCAGTCTTTTCAAGGTCAAGAGAATGGTAAATCCCGTGGCTTTTGAATTGGCACTGCCTAGCTCCTACAAAGTTCACACTGTTTTCCATGTTTTATTACTAAAACCAGCGGCTCCAATCCTTTTCCCGGGAGAGAGGAGTTGCCGCCTCCTCCAGACTTGATTGAGGACAAAGCTGAGTTTGAAGTGGAGGCCATTATGGACTGCAGAAAGAGAGGGAGACAAGTTCAGTATCTTATCAAATGGAAGGGGTACCCTCCAGAAGATTGTCTGACTTGGCGGGGGGTGACTTCTAGTGTAAGTCACATCGTTGGATTACTGCCTTGCCGTGGCAGTGGAGGTGCTTTGGGACCCCTTGGGGAAAGAGAAAAAGTAGCTTTTAAAGGGATCTCCATGTAGGGGGCCTTTTTTTTCTTGCTGGACATACATTGTTGGATAACTATATCACATGTATGCACTGTATAATAATTTTATTGTGCGTAAGCAATTTTTTTTTACATGTGTACCTATTTCATATATCTTTTAACAGACTGACCCTCTGAAATAGACCCTTGGTATATGGGTTGAACCGCGTCAGATCCACTTTCCTGTTGTCGACATTTTTTGTTTAATGTTGCTATGGAAATATGTCTGTATAATGTATGTTTGTCCCAATTAGTTTGAAAGTACTTCCTACTGGAGCTCATTTTTTAACTTTCATGTCATGCTATTTTTGTAAAAATAAATATATCTACTTTTTTTTTACACATCATTGACTCAATCCTTTTCCTTTGCTGCCTAAAATCCCCACCTTGGGGGAATTCCTCTCTTTTCTTCTTACCCTCCAGAAGATAATCCCTGGGAGCTCTCGAGCAATGTGCATGCCCCACGGCTGATACAAGCCTTCCACGATAGATACCCAGAAAGCCTGGCTAGGTTGGGCATCCGGGGGCTGCCCCTTGGGGGGGGCACTGTCAGGGGACTGGCAGATCTCAACAGCTGTTATCAGCATTTTCCCACACGCATGCGTGGTAGAATGGCGCTTCTGCGCAGGAAGGTGCGTGGGTGCACGCATAGCGTGAATTAAGGAATCCCTTTGCTGGCCTATAAAAGGCTGCTCATGTTCATGCCAAATTGCTGGATTGTCTTTCAGCTCCCCTGTGTTCCTGTATCTGCATCCTGTTTCCAGTGCTCCCTGTTGTGACCCGTATTGTCCTTGACATGCTCTGATCTCCTTTCCTGTACTTGACTTGCTTAAAGGACTCTGCTACTATCTAACTTTGCCTGCTCAACAGTGTGTGACCCCCGGCTTGTATTAAGGACCTACCTATTGCTTCATCTGCCTGATTACCTGTGCATGACCCCAGCTAGCCTCAAGGACTTGTTATTACTATACCTGCCTGATTACCTGTGCATGACTCTGGCTTGTCCCCCCGGACTCTCCTGCAGCAATTACCAGCATGATCATCCGGGTTGGATCCTTGGCCAGGCTTCTTGCTGAGCATTTCATAAGCACTAACCGCTGTACAGTGCTACAACTAACTCAGGACTTACCTCCTTTTTCCTGCTACTCCTTCAAGTGATCTCTAAGTAATCATCACTCAAGACCTGCATACCCTGCTGGTAACTTGTGCTTCTTTGTGCCCTATGCCCTCTGTACCACCTTCAGGGGTATATTGCGCTTAGCTACCAGGGGAGCCTCTGTCAGCATCTTGGCCTTGGAAAGGTACGTGACACAGGGGCAAAGGTAGCAATAAAAACTTTACAGGGGTTCAAATCCAGCTCCACTCAGTTAAAAAAAAAAAAAAAAAGTTTTGCCCTTCGTTTTAAAGCCTTTAATATCTTATGACTTTATTTCTAGTTTTGGTTCATAATTCCCACCATCAGTCAATAGACACTCACACTGATCCTACCTAATGCCTAAATGTCATAAAAAATAAACAAATACAATTAAACGTGAATTATGTTTATGAGGAAAGGTTGCGAGCACTGAACTTATTCTCTCTGGAGAAGAGACGCTTGAGAGGGGATATGATTTCAATTTACAAATACTGTACTGGTGACCCCACAATAGGGATAAAACTTTTTCGCAGAAGAGAGTTTAATAAGACTCGTGGCCACTCATTACAATTAGAAGAAAAGAGGTTTAACCTTAAACTACGTAGAGGGTTCTTTACTGTAAGAGCGGCAAGGATGTGGAATTCCCTTCCACAGGCGGTGGTCTCAGCGGGGAGCATTGTTAGTTTCAAGAAACTATTAGATAATCGCCTGAATGACCGCAATATACAGGGATATGTAATGTAATACTGACACATAATCACACACATAGGTTGGACTTGATGGACTTGTGTCTTTTTTCAATCTCACCTACTATGTAACTATATGTAACTATGTAACTACGTGATACACAGTACACTAATACAATAGTGATGTGCGTTTGCACATGCAAAAACGCCCACAAAAGGAATGTTTCAATAACTAATGCAATACAGCATACCACCTATCATGTGCCAAAGCTCCACCCCATGCATTTTGTCCACGTTCAACGTCCTCAGGGGAAATGGACATCTCCATTTTCCCAAGGATAACTATGTGGACAAAGTGCATAGGATGGAGCTTTGGCACTGACATAATCATGCATGCATGCCAGGACAGGCAAACATTTTTTATGTTGTCTATCCGGGCATTTAGGTGTGCAGTGTCTTTTGTCGGGAGAAACTGGTTTTGAGAAGTGGATTTTGCACAATTTACATAGATGTTCAATTACACACCAAGTGTGAAGGTGATATTTGTTTATTTACATAAAATGGGAGTGCCTGAGATTGGAGAGCTCCTGAAATTGAAAAGACACAAATTTGGTATGAATTACTGAATGTTTGATATACCAACCAACTGAATAATTGGAATCCAGGTCAAAACCTAGTTAGTAGAATTAGTTTCTGCCTTTCTAACCAGGCATTTACCCCCTCTGTCACACTCGCCTGTGCCATCTTCCAGAACCAGGTCTTCTCCCCTATATGAGTCTGTTGGCATGTAGCAGGTGGCAGCTGCTACTTCAGCCAATCCATGGTCAGACTCTATCTTGAAGAGCTGGGGCATATTTTGCTTGAGCCCCCTGTGTCTCCTAGTGACTTCCTGAGCATGTGTCCACTGAGCCTCAGTGAACCCTGTGTGTTTCCAGTACAATGTCCAGCGATCATCTGTGAATTCCTGCTAGAAACTTGCATCTCAGCAAATGCACGTCAGTCTATAAACCACATACTCCTGCCTCTGACTTTGTAGTACACCCCATGCAGAATTCAGTCTGCCTTCACCTCTGTGACTCCTTTTGTATATCTGCCAGCAACCTGCATCTCAGCACCTGTTAGGGTGCATACAAGCGACCTGTTATCTCTACCTGTGTGATTGAGCACTTCAGCCTGCATCCAGTCTCCCTACACTTGCATTTTCCCTTCACTTTCCCTCCGAGTCCAGTATCCCAGTGGTGCTACAATAAACTTGTAGCACCTAGTGAGCTTGCTCCTAGTGAGTTCAGCACAGCAGTGCTGCAAGAGACTCATTCCTGTACATTTGTACACATTTCTCCCAGTCAGAGGCCTGCTCACACATTCCCTGGCATGAGGCCTATGACTTGAAATAAGTTAATGTCCACACTGCATTTTCAGCACTTTACTGCAACTTCACATTTCATCCAATGACATACTGACAAAAGTTTGGCACAGAATGCCACTAGCATGAATAAAAATCCTGCAGCCATCTTTTCAGTGTAGAGCATAACTCCCATATTGTCACTATCTTAGCTTTTAGTTTTCTCCTCTGGAACACCACAGAGTTGAGACCACCTCCCCATGTATTCTAAATTCTTTAGGCTATCCTTCACTGAGCCACATGACCTGCAAATGCGGGTCAGTGGTGACAAGGTCCTTCTATTAGTATACTGCCACTCTCTTAAAGTGGTTAAGCCACTGTCATAACTTTATATAATCCTGTTGGTTCCCTAATGCTATGTGCCCCTGTGTCTTACAAAAAAAATGCTGTATGTACCTGATTTCATAGCGGCGCTCTAGTGACCGGCCGGCACTCCCCTCTCTGGATCTAACAGAGTGGGAGGGGCTGAAAATATCCCGCTGACGTCAGTCAGGAGGGGAGGAGGAGACAGCCGGCCGGTCACGTAAGCGCCAAGTGGCGCTCTAAAATCAGGTATACACAGCATTTTTTTTATAAAAACAGACAGGGGCACACAGCATTAGGGAACAAACAAGATTATATAAAGTCATGACCGCTATTTCAGCAACAGATTGGGGGGGGGGGTTCTCACACAGAGCTGGCAGGCAGGGAGGGGGGAGGACGGAAGCACGTAAACTGACCACAGTGTCAGGGCTTAGCAGCCATGATAAACCGTCGTCAGTTTACAGGGGAAGGCAAAGCCAGGTAGGATCAGACAGTTATTTCAGGTGATAAAGGGGGCCAAATTACACAGCACAAGCACTGTGCTGTATAACATGCTTTAACCACTTAAGGATCGCCACCGCAAATATACTGCAGCAGGGAGGCCCTATTGCGCAAAACAACGTACCCGTTTAATTGCACAAGACACTGCGAGCACCACCAGAGGAGCGTGCCTAATGCACAGGGGGGGAGCCGATGCACGGGTCCGGCAGCCGCGATGTCCGCCGGCCACCCGCGATTGCTCCTCAGAGGCTGAATGGGGATCTGCCTATGTAAAAAATGCAGATCCCTGTTCTGATAGGGTAGTACAGAGAGATCATCTGTTCCTAGTGATCAGGAATAGCGATCTCTCTGTACTCTGTCAGTCCACTCCCCCCCAGTTAGAAAGCACCTCCCTAGGACACACTTAACCCCTTGATCGCCCCCTAGTGTTAACCCTTTCCCTGCAAAAAAGTAAACAAATTTTTTTTTTCAAAATTGTTTTGTTTATAGCGCATAAAATAAAAAACGCAGAGGTGATCAAATACCACCAAAAAAAAGCTCTATTTGTGGGGAAAAAAGGACATCAATTTTGTTTGGGTACAACGTCGCACGACCGCGCAATTATCAGCTGAAGCGGCGTAGTGCAGAATCGCAAAAAAATGCTATAGTCAGGAAGGGGGCAAAATCTTCCGGGGGTGAAGTGATTAAGAGGGTAAATCCTTCTGGGGCTGAAGTGGTTAAAGGAACAGCATCCGTTTTTTTTTCTTTGTTTAAGGAATGGAGAAAACCTCACAGACTGCTGGTGTAGTAAAAAAAAATAAATGAAAGAGCTTTATTAAAAACCTATTAGATACTCTCAAAATAAAATGTGAAATAGCCCTTTTTTTGAAAGCTCAGACCAGCTTTAAAAATTCTAGACTTTGAATGGATGTAGCGAAGAGAAGACTGACAACAAAAACTTCCAAAATTGAAAAAACCTAGTTTAGACTCTACCAACTCTCATATATAAAAAAACTCAAATCTAGCAAAACCAAACCAAATAAAGAAAAAAATCATAAGCAACTTCCTAGACTAAAAACTGTAAAATGTGTGGACAATTTAAACCGCCTCTGCCTCACATTAATCCGCGCCTTGAAATTACTCTGTGATCTGCTGCAGCAGACTAAAGCAGCTACTTTAAATAATGAACATGTAATCAACCAATAAGTCTGAAATCATAAACAACGCGCCAAGTCTCTGATTTGTTATGCTTATTGAAGCAGCGCTCAGTGTCTGATGTTGTAAAACACTTTATATAGAACAGATGTTGGAGAGACAGGAAAGTTAAAAATAAAAATAAAACTGTGGTCTGTGGATATGAAGATGTATGTAGAAATCCTTCCACCAATAATGATCACCGTGTGAGGGGGTCACCCCCCGTGAGATTGCACTCACCACAATTTCAATAACCACAAGCCATTGGGTAATGATCTTTGAAAACTCTCCGTCTCCTTAGTTCAACCACCAGGTGGTGCAAAACCCTCTCGGTAAATGTAACATGGGGAGAAAATGAAATGCCATATAGCGTAATATTGCTTGAGAACGTTTATTGAATAATTCAAAACAACACACTGCCCCCGTTTAAAATATGCGTACCCGATAAAAAAAGTATAATAGAGCATTGAAAAGTGCACTGTGCCTGTATTATTCGTCCTCCGGGAGGAATTCCGGGATGCGCGCTGTATGCAGCTAGTCTTTTCGCTTCCTGGTTCCCTTCCGTGGAGCGCACACGTCACTTCCGGTAGATTACGACTCTGACGCGTTTCGTCACTTCCGGACGTCGTCTGAGGGCGCCCCTATTATACTTTTTTATTGGGTACGCATATTTTAAACGGGGGGAGTGTGTTGTTTTGAATTATTCAATAAACGTTCTCAAGCAATATTACGCTATATGGCATTTCATTTTCTCCCCATGTTACATTTACCGAGAGGGTTTTGCACCACCTGGTGGTTGAACTAAGGAGACGGAGAGTTTTCAAAGATAATTACCCAATGGCTTGTGGTTATTGAAATTGTGGTGAGTGTAATCTCACGGGGGGTGACCCCCTCACGCGGTGATCATTATTGGTGGAAGGATTTCTACATACATCTTCATATCCACAGACCACAGTTTTATTTTTATTTTTAACTTTCCTGTCTCTCCAACATCTGTTCTATATAAAGTGTTTTACAACATCGGACACTGAGCGCTGCTTCAATAAGCATAACAAATCAGAGACTTGGCGCGTTGTTTATGATTTCAGACTTATTGGTTGATTACAACTTCCTAGACTAGGTACAAAAGTACTATACTTTATTGCATATATCAAATTTAAAACAATTTTTCACTACACACATACATATTAAAACCATATGCTCCACCTCTCTCAAGCATACATCACTCATATAAACAATATGTATCTTCTATACTGATAACTTAACATAACAATTGTATGGAATTGATATGAGTGAGTCTAAGGCTGCGTTCACACCGCAACATGCTCCGGCTCATAGCAGGACTCTGGTGCGTCTCCATTCACAGTGTTATTTTCGATCTCAGCCCAAACTTTTGGTTGAATTCGGACCTGAAACGGACCAAAAGACGCACAGGGCTCCTGTGGAATTCTCGGAGCTGCTGCGGGGATGTGTGAACCGGCTCCATAGAGACCCGGTCACAATCGCCTGCTATGCGAATTGCATACGGAGAAACCAGCATTTAATTTGCATAGGTGTGAAGCCAGCCTTTAACACTTGATGGATTCTAAGTCCTAAAAATGGAAGATGGTAATGCATTTGATTCCCCAGGACTGAGCCATATACTGTACTTACAGTAGTGCCAGAGATTGGACCAGTGAATAGATTGGTTGATTATTCCACGGTATATAAAGCAAGGAGTCTTAAAATCTAAGTTCCAGAAGATGTATTGATGGTATGCACTATGGAGCCTCAGATGGTGCATTGGCTGTGCTCTTGGCCATATTTATAGGGCACTGTGGTCCAGAGGAGGATATCTAAGAGAGCCTGTATATTTCCCACAGATAGCTAGACTCATATTCCCCTGCAAACCTTTCCCTCGCACGCCACTAGGGGTTCATTCCAGAAAGCCATGGGCTTATAAAGCTTGGATCTTAACCAGTTCCGGAATGCCCACCACACATGTACTGCGGCAGGGCAGCCCGGCTGTGCGAACCAACATATCTGTACGTGGTCCCATAGTGATCGGATTCGCTACAGAACTGATTGATCTACAGGTCCAGGCCCATGATTTCTAGCCTGGACCTGCTGATCGGTTCTGGTGAATGAAAAGTCTCCCCTGCCTGTGTAATGTAAACACAGGCATAGAAAGTGATGTCATCTACCCTCATGGAGCCCTTTTCGGTTCCAGCAAGCAAGGGGAAGACATCTACAGTGAGTATACGAAACACTACACTGACACCAGGACATGTAGGCACACTTTTAACCCCCTGATTGCCCCCCACTGAACCCTTTCACTCCCTGTCGCAGTGTCACCAAGTGAAATTTTCAGATTTTTCTCTGCTCACTGTATTGCTGTCACTTGTGACACTAAACAGGGTTAGAGAAGTTAGTGTTAGTTTTTCTGATCACTGTATTGGTGTCACAGGTGACGCTAGTTAGCGGCAGCGTTAGTCTTGTATAGCATCAGGGTAATTGCCATATATTTCCCAATAACGGTTTAACCACTTGCCGACCGCCGCACGCTGATGTACGTCCAAACTTTGGCGGCGGATATCGTTGTTATGGCAGCAGCTAGCTACCATAACCCTGGTATCCCCGTTTCCATGCGGCAGTCGGCTTTAAGATAAAAGTGGTCCCTGCGGCAGATTTGCCGCAAGATCACTTTTATCGGTGGCGGGAGAGGGCCCCCGCAGCGATCCGGTGCCCTCCGTCGCTTACCGGACACATGTGAGTAGCTCCCGCATATGAAAACGGTGGTCAAACCACACATGTGAGGTATCGCCGCGACCGGTAGAGCAAGAGCAATAATTTCAGTCCTAGACCTCCTCTGTAACGCAAAACATGCAACCTGTAGAATTTTTTAAACGTCGCCTATGGAGATTTTTGAGGGTAAAAGTTTGACGCCATTCCACGAGCGGGCGCAATTTTGAAGCGTAACATGTTGGGTATCAATTTACTTGGCGTAACATTATATTTCACAATATTAAAAAAAAAATGCGCTAACTTTACTGTTGTCTTATTTTTTTATTCAAAAAAGTGATTTTTTTTTTAAAAAAAGTGTGCTTAAAAGACCACTGAGCAAATGCGGTGCAAAAAAAAGTATTGCATTGACTGCCATTTTATTCTCTAGGCTGTTAGAAAAAAACAATATATAAATGTTTGGGGGTTCTAAGTAATTTTCTAGCAAAAAAAAACTGTTTTAAACATGTAAACACCTAAAATCCAAAACGAGGCTGGTCCTTAAGTGGTTAACCCCCTGATTGCCCCCCAGTTAACCCTTTCACTCCCTGTCACTGTGTCATAAGTATAGTGTACAGATCTCTATTCTGATCACTGTATTGGTGTCACGGGTGACATCAGGTGTTAGTGTCAGCATCAATCCCAGACAGTGTCAGATTTTAACCCTTTGATTGCCAGTAGCACCAACACACACCATACACCTCCATTACTAGTATAGTGTCTAAACGGATCAATATCTTTGATCTGATCAGATCTATACTAGCGTCCCCAGTAGTATAGTGTATCCAAAAAGTGCGGCGTTAGCAGGATCAGCCCAGACACCTGCCAGCATCTGCATTTAGCCCCTCCGCCCAGCCCTCCCAAAGTGCAGGATCAATAGATCACTGCCACTTTACAAAACACAGAACTGCAGCCTGTCACGCCTGATCTCTGCTAGCACTAACTATTAGTTTTTTTTGCAGCGATTCAAGCAGTCTCTGACAACCTTGTGCTTTTTTTTACCTGTGATTCAAACTAGCTGCACCTGTAAATTTAGTGACCAAAATGTCAAACAAAAGGTACACTAGTGAAGAGGCCCACAGGATACTGAGCATGACAGATGAGAGCGCAGGGGAAGCCTCACTGACAGAATCACAATTTGATTCAGGCTCACTATACGAACCTGTAGAGAGCAGTGGCACCCTGACAGATATCTCTGACGATGGAGTAGAGCTCCCTGCTAAGGTCAGGCATACCCGACCCCATTCTTCTGTTGCTGAGGTGCAACAACCGCATGGTTCTCGTATGCAGCAGATGGCCTAGTACATCCTGGTCGTAGATAAACCAGCACTGCGTTTACACTTGGTGACGTGGCGAGTCCCATAAGTGCAGTTCAAGCTGGTGCGGTGGCTAGCACAAGTAGTGCCCCGCAGCCACCAAGAATTCAAAGACAGGCCTGTAGAGCCCATAGTGCCCTTCCTTTTGCGCTTGCAAATCCTGATTGGCAGCCCACCACTTCTGCAGCGCCCGTACTAACCCATTTACTAGCCAACCTGGAATTCAGGTGGAAACAGCAGATTTTACTTCACTCGACTTTTATGCACTGTTTTTCAGGGAAGACCTGGATCTAGTGTGGACCAAAGCAATTTATACGCTAGTCAATTTATCGCAAATCCAAATTTGACCCTTGCCAGAGAATTTGGCTGGAAACCTATTAAGTTTCCCGAATTTAAGACCTTTCTGGGCCTATCCCTAGCCTAGTTTATTCCCGATCAACATGTCTGCGTTGAAGAGTCCCTGATTAAATTTTCTGGCCGCCTTGTATTCAAACAATTTCAACCTAGCAAGCTTGCCAGATATGGGGTCAAGATGTATAAGCTCTGTAACAGGGCAACAGGCTATACATATAGTTTCCTGGTTTATGATGGAAAAGATAGGAGCATGGAGCCCCCAAACTGCCCAGACTACAAAGGGAGCAGCGAAAAGATTGTTTGGGACTTGGTGTTACCCTTTTTCGCAAAGGGGTACCATTTATACAATAAATAATGATATTTGAAACGCTTCACAATGTGCATGAAAATGAATATATAAGAATAAATATAAATAGTCAAATTAATCCAGCGGTGAGTAAAAATTCCTAAAAAATCCAGCAATCAAAATAGTGTAAAATTATAAAAAATTAGTGACACCAAATGTGTAAAAAAATTCCCATAAAAAATCCACATAAAAATAAATATATAGGGATGTATTCAGAAGGTTCAATTATACAGGTGTAGAGTCCTGATTGGTATAGAGCTTTTGATCACTAGCAAAGCTGTTTAAAAACACTTGCTTAATTAAGGTGCTCATTGATCTTTATAGTAACAATGTGTTTTTTGCTTCTATTCACAACCAATGTGAGAATCATAAACAGGCAGATAAGAGAAAAAACAATCATTGTGCAATAGTTAGGATACCAAGGTACACAGGCAAACTTCAATCCACTCACGTGTGCCTTATAATGATAAAGCATATGCAGGTTTTACTATAGCAGTCAGCCGCCTTAGACAGGAGCAGATTCAGTGCAGTACACTGTGTGAAACTGCTGATCTGCACAGAGTGTCCTTGGCTCCTCCCACGCGTTACATCACAGTCACGTGACTTTTTCAAGGATAATACAAGCTCTGACGGACTCAGCTTTATAGCACAACAGCAGAGTGGTTGCCATGGCTACAGCATGAGTTTATCATCATCCTGCTTCCTGCATAAACTTCAATCCTGTTAAAACCTACTTTTATTAGACATGTAATTCATATGAATATCGTTGGTTTATCAAAACCACGATTCCATGTGTAAAAAACGCAGTGTGTAAAAAGTAAAAAATATATATATTGATATCTCTAATCACGTTTACTTCTTCAACTCCCTCCAGTGGTCACAATTGGTATAACATCTCACAGAGGGAATATATGGCAAAGCATTGTCTCTAATGGTTTTGATAATTGACCAGTGCCCCATGATATCACAAAAATGGGGTATCCACATGCTCTGCTCATAAATGTATGGAAAACGGAGTAAACAAGATGACATGATATATATATATATATATATATATATATATATATAAAATATACATATATAAAATTAAAATAAGATATGATATAAGAAATGGGGAAATAATATTAAAATGTAAAATTAAAATCTAAAAATTCACATTGGGTAACCCAATTCTTCTAGCCAAGGGTTCCATAGTCTTTTAAATTCTTTCAGGTTCTTTCTCTTCGTGTATACTACTTTTTCCTTCCACATTGTTTCTATTACCATTTTAATCCATTCATCCTTCGTGGGTGGGGTTCTTGCCTGCCATCTTGAGGCTATTAACTTCCTTGCTTGGAATAGGCATCTTCTTACTATTTTAATTTTAAAGTTTCCTCTTTTAATATTTCCCTCTACTCCCAAGATGCATAGTTTTGGCTCTATTTTAAGTTCTAAAGAGAGGATCCTATTCAGTGTTTCCACCACTTCATACCAATAGCGAAATAACTTCGGGCATTTCCATATCATGTGCATTAGATCCCCCGATTCCTGGCATCTAGGGCATTTGTCATCTTTCCTCCCCCCAAACCTAAATAATCTTTTAGGAGTGTAGTATGTCCTATGTAATAGGATTAATTGTGAGACTTTCTGAGCTGGTGAAATTGAAACCTGGTGACCTCCCACCAGTATCTCTTTCCATTGTTCATCCGAGATTGCTCCCAGATCTTCTACCCATTTAGTTCTACATTTCAGTTTTCCTGGAGTCTCTATAATACTTTTACATATATCCGGGTACATTTCGGCTATGGGCCCCCCGTGTCCACCCGGCATGTCTAATTTTTGAAATATAATAGACCTATTCCAGACTGGCCCTTGTCCTCCAAACTGTCTGCTCAAAGCATGTTTAATTTGTTGGTAGCTAAAATATGAATGGTCTGGGATACCAAATTCCTCCTTAAGTGATCCAAATGTTTTTAAGTTATTTTGATTATACAGCTGGGCTAATTTATTTATCCCTCTCATTTCCCATGATTTTATTTTCCCTATTTCTTTTAATTCCTCTAAGTTCTTATTGTTCCACAGTGGAGTGCATTTCATCAGACCTCCCATTCCATTCATGGCCTTAATGGTGTTCCAAACTTTTTTCATCAATTTAATCGTTGGGGATTTGTGCAAAAAGGAGTTCGCCTCAAGTACTTCCGTCACTGTCCCATGGGGTGCTCCCATAATCATCAGTTCTCTCCTGTTATGGCTGTTAGAACTAGGGCCTCTCCCCAGATGCTGCATCTGTGCTGCCAAAAAATAGCCCCTTGGGTGAGGTACCGCTAATCCCCCTTCTTGCGATGACAGCTGTAGGGTTTGTAGTCCTATCCTAGAGGGTCTCCCTTTCCAGATGAGATCTCTCAATAGTGTATCTATTTTTTTAAACCAGTTCCGGCTTATCCATATTGGCGAGTTGTGCATAACGTACAATAGCTGGGGAAGCCACAACATTTTAATCAGGTTGCACCTCCCCGCCACCGACAAAGGCAAGCCTCTCCAAATTTAAATCTTGCTTTTAAATTTCCTCAGCAGGGGGGTCAAGTTATTATCTAAATATTCCCCTGGATCTTTTGTTAACTTTATTCTTAAGTATTTTGTTGACTCTACTATTTCCATATGTATATTACTTACTGGGACGTTCTCTCCCACAGGGTCTATTGGTAGCAACACCGATTTTTCCTGGTTTATGGATAAGCCCGACACTCTTCCAAATCCTGAGAGTATTTCCAACACCTGGTTAAGGGATCCCTCCAGGTCACCTAAGAATATGAGAACGTCGTCTGCATACAATGCGATCCGCTCTTCCCCCTCTGCTCTCTGGAATCCTTTTATTATCCTATTCTGCCTTATTGATATGGCTAGTGGCTCCATTGCCAGAGCAAATATTAGGGGGGACAAAGGGCAGCCTTGCCTTGAACCTCTTTCTAGTTGGAACTCGGATGAGTAGTCACCGTTAATTCTTACTTTTGCTTTGGGATCATTATAGAGTATTTTTACCCAGTTAATAAAGGAGGGGCCAAACCCAAACTCCCTTAGTACCCGCCAGATGTACTCCCATTCTACGCTGTCAAACGCTTTTACCACGTCAAGCAGCATAACTGCTCTCAAGCCCGTATTATCTGTGGGTATCTGAAGATTCAGAAAAACCCTCCTGATGTTCATACTTGTTGCTCTATTTGGGATAAACCCTGTTTGGTCTTGATGGACTACTTTGTGAATGATCTTTCTTAATCTCCCAGCCAGGACCTTTGCTAGGATCTTAACATCAGAGCAGATTAGGGATATGGGTCTATAAGATCCTGGTTCCAGTGGGTCCTTCCCCTCTTTATGCAATACAATAATTATAGCTTCAGTCATTGATGATGGCAATTTCTCCCTCTCCTTCGCCCAGTTATATACTTTAAGGAGTTCCGGAAGCAGTATATCCCCGTAACTTTTATATATTTCTGTTGGTAGTCCATCTGGCCCCGGGGACTTATTGTTGGCCATTTCTGCTACTGCCATTTTAATTTCTTCCAGCGTGATCGGTCGCTCTAGTTCCTCTTTATCTGCCTCCTCAATTACTGGTATACTTATCTTACTAAAAAAGGAGTCCATTTCCTCTCCCTCCCTGGCCCCTCGGGATTTATATAAATCCGTATAGTATTCTTTAAAGGTATCTATAATTATCTCTCTCTGGGATGATATTTCACCTCTCTTAGTTCTAATTACTGAGACCGTGGAGGGGGGGAACTGTTTTTAACAATACTGGCCAGCATCTTCCCTACTTTTTCTCCTTCCCCATATATAATTTGTCTCTGGAACAGTCTTTTATTTTCTACCTTCCTGAGTATTGCGTCTTTATAACATTGTTGTTTTTTCTCCCACTCTTTTTGTTTATCAGGTAATGTGAGGGAATGATAAGAGAAGCAGCCTTATGGTAGCTAAATTAAGTAAGAAATAGTGAGGTATGGTTGGGGGAGGGGGGAGGGAAGGGGGGATAGGGTGGGAGGAGGGTGGGGGAAACACATGAGGGGAAAATAATTAGAGTATACCTTATCTGCTATAGTAATATGTGTTTACAAATGTATATATAGTAGATATATTTAAAATTGGTATGCTTGTTTTTAAAAACTTTGTATAATGTGGAAAAAAATAATAAAGATTATTTAAATTTAAAAAAAAAAATCTAAAAATTCCATGATAGAATATTGCAAAAATGGATGATGACCATTATTTATATGCTAGAACTGAACCAAATATTGCCACTCAGAAAAAACTGGTATTGGACAAATAATGAGAATATTGGACCAAAAAATAAATAAAAATAAAATATAAAATATAAAAAATAAAAATAAAATATATACCATAAAAATATATATATATATATATATATATATATATATATATATATATATATAAATCTGAAAAAACACTAAAAATCAGAAATAAAACAATTCAGGTCGAATTCAATGTTCAAACCATGGGGTTCTAATGTACCCATCTGAAATATCCATTTGGATTCATTCTTGCTGAATTCCCTCACTTTATGGGAACCCCTCCAATGAGCCTTATACTTTTGAATAGGCCAGAATTGGAGACCCCTAGGGTCTCTGTTATGATACCTATCAAAATGTTTTGAAACACTGTGTTTTGGATAGCCTTTTCTAATGTTCTGGATATGCTCTCTTATTCTCTTCCACATTGGTTGCTTCGTTCTGCCAATGTATTGGAGGGAGCAGGAGCACTGTAAAGCATATACCACCCCCTCAGTCCTGCAAGATATAAAATCCTTTATTTCAAATTCTTGTCCAGTATTTGTTGAAGGAAATTTCTGACATTTGTATCTATTTTGATTAGTATTTATGCAGGCATAACACCTTTTACAGGGATAGAATCCTTTACCCTGAAAAAAGGTTAAATCAGTTATTCTCTTGGGTGGGTTGGGTACATTTTTAGCTATGATGTCCCTTAGAGTTGGAGCTCGTTTATAAATGAATCTCAGTTTTTCTGGGAGTATATTTGCCAAAGTAGTATCAGTTTTTAAAATAGACCAATGTCTTTTTATAATCCTCTCCATCCTCCTGTGTTGTACACTGAAGTCCATTATCAGAGGTATGTCATCTGTTTTGTCATTTACCTTGATTTTATCTTGGATCAGCGCTTCTCTTGAGGTTTGATTGACTTCTGTTATTTTTTCTTCTATAAAACATTTATTGTACCCTTTTTCTTCAAACCTCTTACCTATCCACTGAGCTTGTTTAAGATAGTCATTATTTTCTGAACAATTTCTCTGTAAGCGAATAAACTGGCCCTTCGGAATGTTGATTAACCATGGCTCATAGTGGCAACTCATTACTGGTATATAGCTGTTCCTTTCCACCGGTTTGAAGAAAGTTTTTGTGCTGATGATATTGGCTGTTAGTTCTATTTCAAGATCAAGGAACTGGATTTTAGTCTCACTAATTTGATGTTCAAGTTTAATATTCTTTTGGTTCATATTCAAACGTTGGAAAAAAGGATCTTAAACTCAGTTCATCACCCTTCCAAATAATAATACAATCGTCTATGAATCTTTTATATAGAACCAGTTCCTTTGGAGTATTTAAAAAGATGGCATCCTCCTCCCATTTTGACATGAATATGTTGGCTACACTTGGGGCGTATTTAGCTCCCATCCCAATACCCGTTAGTTGTCGAAAATAATTGTCATTATACCAGAAGTAGTTATGTTGAATACCAAAGGCCAGGCTTCTCTTTCTTTTTTTTTTTTTTTTTTCTTTTTCACATCAGTCGACCATGACGAGAGGTGTAAATCAACTTTGCAGTTCATTTCCATAACTGTCCCTCTCTCGTTTGTCTCATCATTCGTGACTCTTTGCCATAACGAAAGGTGTATAAAAACAATGAGGGCCACAAAGAGCCCATGCCTAGTGGATTTACTCCATCTCTAAATGTCTAGTAATGAGGTCTTACAGACTAATAGAGAATACCCCAACCCACCCCCCTACCCCCCCCCCCCCCCCATCCCGCCCATCCCCCCTCTCCAGGGTCTAATTCCGGGTTAACCACTCTTTTTTTTTTTTTTTTTTTTTTCTAAGAAGAAATCTTTTCTGTTTAGAAATGAGATGGCTGAATGAATCCATAGCCCATTTAGATGCTTCTATTGCATCGCTATGTTCAATTATTGTGTACAGTGAAGCAACATCAGCAGTTGCTAACAGATATCTTCCATTAGGGTCCAGGGTCAGAGATTTTAATATTTGTAATAAATGTGTGGTATCACGTAGATGAGCTTTAGTGTTAGGTACTAGGGGTTGCAAGAATTTGTCCACATATTCCCCTAGTCTTGCATTGATCGATTGAATCCCATTAATGATGGGTCTTCCTGGTGGTGCCTCAGCATTCTTATGGATCTTCGGGATGGTGTAAATGATTGGAACTCTACATGTATCCGGTACTAAATATCTAGATTCTTTTTTGGATAGAATATTTTTGTTGATTCCTTTTTGAATCAAAGAGGACAGATCTCGTTTGTATTCTCTAGTAGGATTGCTACTGAGTTTCAGATATGTGTTATTATCGTTAAGTTGTCCCATCAGTTCCTGGTGGTAGTATTCCTTAGTTAGTACTACAATGGCGCCCATTTGTCGGCCGCTCTAATTATAATATCTTTATTTGCTTCCAATTGTTTTATACCTTGTTGTATATGCTGGGATTCCGAGATTCTACTGAACTTGAGTTGTTCCAGGTCTTTGATCACCATTTTTTTAAACACCTCAATATGTTCATTATTTGTAGAGGGTGGATTGAATAGTGACTTATTTCTTAAATCACTATGCTGTACTCCTCTGCCAAGTTCCACTCCTTTTTTCAATGTAGATGGTGGTCTGGATAATAAGTATTTCTTGATATTCAATTTCCTGGTGTATTTTTGTATGTCAATATACATCTGGAATTTTTCCAGATTCTTTTTTGGTGCATATTTAAGGCCTTTGTCCAGTGCGATTAATTCCACTCGTGTGAGCTCTTTGCCGCTGAGGTTGTAGATGCCTTCCCCTAGTACTCTCTTTTTCTTTTGGGTTTGCCATCCTGCTCTGCATCCCCTTTTATGGTGTTTGGACTTCTTTCTCTGTTTGTATATTCCTGTAGGGGTGGGGGATCTTCGTTTCTGCGGAAATCTAAAAAAGATCTTGACTGTTCTTCCTCTATGTAATTTCTAAGAGGCTCGTATCTATTGGTGGTAGGCAATGGGCTCCTCCTATCAGGATATCTGTATTGGTCGTATTCTCTGGTACCATTTCTATTACCATTGGACTGGTGGTCTCGAGATTCACCATTGCTCTGTTGATAGTCCCTATGATCTCTCCTATCCTGATCATACCGATAATCCCTTGGCTGATCCCTATGAGGTTGTTGGTAGGAGTTTCTGGGGTCATTTCTGGAATTATATTGATTTTCTCTTGGTTCAGTTCTAGTTGAATGTTGATAGTATCCTTTTTCCCCATACCCGGGGTACCTGCCATTTTCCACCTGATCATATTGCGATTCATTACCTGATTGGTGCGATCTTGATTGATTGTAGGGTGGATAGTGGGGTTTGTTTGGTCTTTTATTGGCATTATTTTTCCAGTAAGGTCTTCTTGGTGATTTATTTTTTGTTTTGTTCCTCCACCAAGGTTTTGGTGTTCTTGATCCATTGTCATGTGTGTTACTTTGTTCCCATTGTTTCTGTTGGTTATATCTTTGGGTTTCTGGTGTCCTGGATCTCCTTTCTGGAGTCCTATAATATGTATTTCTCCTGGGGCTAACTATCCTCACCTCTCTATCTGGTGATGAGGCTATAGACCCAGTTTTACCTTGTTTGGCATTGATTTGCCAATTGAAAACCTGTTCTAACTGATAATCATTGGTATCTCTGAGGTATTTTCTCTTTTTCCTTTGTTTCAATTCAACATCTTTCTGTTCTAACACTTTATTCAGTTGTTGAGTTAGTAATGAAAAAGGTGCTGTCTCTTTAAAAGGGTCCAGTGTGGTTTTGCATTCAGCAATTTGCTGGTTAATCATGTTTAATTTCCTTTGTTTCCTTTTTAAGGCAAAATGTACTAGATCCAGACCTTTATCGTTAAAAAATTTATACCACTCATTAGTTGCGTCTTGATCTGTCAAACCATCACAGATAGGTACATACCATCTCAATCTTCTCGGGACAATTTTATCTTTAATGTATTGTTCATGAGCAGCTATGTCCCACCATAGGATCACCTTTTTTTCCATTAGGTGGCCGAATTTCCTAAAATTGGTGTCTAGATCACCCTTATCGGTGCTAGGTGCAGTGGAAAAACATTTTCCAAATTAATTGTGCGTTTTTCAATAAAATCAAAAATATTCATCACTGCAGCTATATGTGAAAAAACTGAAAAATAAGTGGAAAAAATATATATAAAACACAAAGCGCTGTGATGCTAAATAGCTGATAATTACACATAAAACCAAGGGAGGCTGCTATCAAAAGAGAGTGTTTTCAGAGTCACTTAAAAAGAATAAATAATGATATTTGAAGCGCTTTACAATGTGCATGAAAATGAATATATAAGAATAAATATAAATGGTCAAATAAATCCAGCGGTAAGTAAAAATTCCTAAAAAATCCAGCAATCAAAATAGTGTAAAATTATAAAAAATTAGTGACACCAAATGTGTAAAAAAATTCCCATAAAAAAATCCACATAAAAATAAATATATAGGGATGTATTCAGAAGGTTCAATTATACAGGTGTAGAATCCTGATTGGTATAGAGCTTTTGATCACTAGCAAAGCTGTTTAAAAATACTTGCTTAATTAAGGTGCTCATTGATCTTTATAGTAACAATGTGTTTTTTGCTTCTATTCACAACCAATGTGAGAATCATAAACAGGCAGATAAGAGAAAAAAACAATCATTGTGCAATAGTTAGGATACCAAGGTACACAGGCAAACTTCAATCCACTCACGTGTGCCTTATAATAAGGCATATGCAGGTTTTACTATAGCAGACCCTAGCTGGACCCTAATGGAAGATATCTGTTAGCAACTGCTGATGTTGCTTCACTGTACACAATAATTGAACATAGCGATGCAATAGAAGCATCTAAATGGGCTATGGATTCATTCAGCCATCTCATTTCTAAACAGAAAAGATTTCTTCTTAGAAGCCTGGCCTTTGGTATTCAACATAACTACTTCTGGTATAATGACAATTATTTTTGACAACTAACGGGTATTGGGATGGGAGCTAAATATGCCCCAAGTGTAGCCAACATATTCATGGCAAAATGGGAGGAGGATGCCATCTTTTTAAATACTCCAAAGGAACTGGTTCTCTATAAAAGATTCATAGACGATTGTATTATTATTTGGAAGGGTGATGAACTGAGTTTAAGATCCTTTTTCCAACGTTTGAATATGAACCAAAAAAATATTAAACTTGAACATCAAATTAGTGAGACTAAAATCCAGTTCCTTGATCTTGAAATAGAACTAACAGCCAATATCATCAGCACAAAAACTTTCTTCAAACCGGTGGAAAGGAACAGCTATATACCAGTAATGAGTTGCCACTATGAGCCATGGTTAATCAACATTCCGAAGGGCCAGTTTATTCGCTTACGGAGAAATTGTTTAGAAAATAATGACTATCTTAAACAAGCTCAGTGGATAGGTAAGAGGTTTGAAGAAAAAGGGTACAATAAATGTTTTATAGAAGAAAAAATAACAGAAGTCAATTAAACCTCAAGAGAAGCGCTGATCCAAGATAAAATCAAGGTAAATGACAAAACAGATGACATACCTCTGATAATGGACTTCAGTGTACAACACAGGAGGATTGAGAGGATTATAAAAAGACATTGGTCTATTTTAAAAACTGATACTACTTTGGCAAATATACTCCCAGAAAAACTGAGATTCATTTATAGACGAGCTCCAACTCTAAGGGACATCATAGCTAAAAATGTACCCAACCCACCCAAGAGAATAACTGATTTAACCTTTTTTTTCAGGGTAAAGGATTCTATCCCTGTAAAAGGTGTTATGCCTGCATGAATACTAATCAAAATGGATACAAATGTCAGAAATTTTCTTCAACAAATACTGGACAAGAATTTGAAATAAAGGATTTTATATCTTGCAGGACTGAGGGGGTGGTATATGCTTTACAGTGCTCCTGCTCCCTCCAATACATTGGCAGAACGAAGCGACCAATGTGGAAGAGAATAGGAGAGCATATCCAGAACATTAGAAAATGCTATCCAAAACACAGTGTTTCAAAACATTTTGATAGGTATCATAACAAAGACCCTAGGGGTCTCCAATTCTGGGCTATTCAAAAGTATAAGGCTCATTGGAGGGGTTCCCATAAAGTGAGGGAACTCAGCAAGAATGAATCCAAATGGATATTCCAGATGGGTACATTAGAACCCCATGGTTTGAACATTGAATTCGACCTGAATTGTTTTATTTCTGATTTTTAGAGGTTTTTCAGATTTATATATATATATTTTTATGGTATATGATATTTTATATATTTTTTATATTTTATTTTTTATTTTAATTTATTTTTGTGGTCCAATATTCTCATTATTTGTCCAGTTTTTTCTGAGTGGCAATATTTTGTTCAGCTCTAGCATATAAATAATGGTCATCATCCATTTTTGCAATATTCTATCATGGAATTTTTAGATTTTAATTTTACATTTTAATATTATTTCCCTATTTCTTATATCATATCTTATTTTAATTTTATATATGTATATTATATATATATATATATATATATATATATATATATATATATATATATATATATATATATATATATATATATCATGTCATCTTGTTTACTCCGTTTTCCATACATTTATGAGCAGAGCATGTGGATACCCCATTTTTGTGATATCATGGGGCACTGGTCAATTATCAAAACCATTAGAGACAATGCTTTGCCATATATTCCCTCTGTGAGATGTTATACCAATTGTGACCACTGGAGGGAGTTGAAGAAGTACACGTGATTAGAGATATCAATATACCGTATTTATCGGCGTATAACACGCAGCGGCGTATAACACGCACCCCAATTTAGGAGGGAATTTTAAGGAAAGAAAAACTTTTAGGAGGGAAGTTGAAGGGAAAAAAAACTTACATTTAAATGCCCATCATTGCAGCCTTCTCAGTGCAGCCATGTCAGTGCAGCCTTGTCAGTGCAGCCATGTCAGTGCAGCCTTCCCCAGTGCAGCCTTGTCAGTGCAGACTTCCCCAGTGCAGCCTTGTCAGTGCAGACTTCCCCAGTGCAGCCTTGTCAGTGCAGACTTCCCCAGTGCAGCCTTGTCAGTGCAGACTTCCCCAGTGCAGCCTTGTCAGTGCAGACTTCCCCAGTGCAGCCTTGTCAGTGCAGACTTCCCCAGTGCAGCCTTCCCTAGTGCAGCCTTCCCCAGTGATCCCAGCCATTCTGGGCTTCAAAATCGCCGACCGCGATTTGAAAATGGCGCCACCGGCGCCGAAATACACAGTGCCGGTCCTCGGCTCTTTCCGGCGGCTCTCGTTCACTTTCGGCTCCACTCGTAGTCCCGAGCGGAGCTATCCGAACCTAGCCGAGTAGGTTTGGATAGCTCCGCTCGGGACTACGAGTGGAGCCGAAAATGAACGAGAGCCGCCGGAAAGAGCCGAGGACCGGCTCTGTGTATTTCGGCGCCGGCGGCGCCATTTTCAAATCGCGGTCGGCGATTTTGCAAATGTGACAGGTCGGGATCGCAGGGGATCGGCGTATAACACGCACCTGCAATTTTCCCCTGGTTTTAAGGGGAAAAAAGTGCGTGTTATACGCCGATAAATACGGTATATTTTTTACTTTTTACACACTGCGTTTTTTACACATGAAATCGTGGTTTTGATAAACCAACGATATTCATATGAATTACATGTCTAATAAAAGTAGGTTTTAACAGGATTGAAGTTTATGCAGGAAGCAGGATGATGATAAACTCATGCTGTAGCCATGGCAACCACTCTGCTGTTGTGCTATAAAGCTGAGTCCGTCAGAGCTTGTATTATCCTTGAAAAAGTCACGTGACTGTGATGTAACGCGTGGGAGGAGCCAAGGACGCTCTGTGCAGATCAGCAGTTTCACACAGTGTACTGCACTGAATCTGCTCCTGTCTAAGGCGGCTGACTGCTATAGTAAAACCTGCATATGCCTTATCATTATAAGGCACACGTGAGTGGATTGAAGTTTGCCTGTGTACCTTGGTATCCTAACTATTGCACAATGATTGTTTTTTCCTCTTATCTGCCTGTTTATGATTCTCACATTGGTTGTGAATAGAAGCAAAAAACACATTGTTACTATAAAGATCAATGAGCACCTTAATTAAGCAAGTGTTTTTAAACAGCTTTGCTAGTGATCAAAAGCTCTATACCAATCAGGATTCTAAACCTGTATAATTGAACCTTCTGAATACATCCCTATATATTTATTTTTATGTGGATTTTTTATGTGAATTTTTTTACACATTTGGTGTCACTAATTTTTTATAATTTTACACTATTTTGATTGCTGGATTTTTTAGGAATTTTTACTCACCGCTGGATTTATTTGACTATTTATATTTATTCTTATATATTCATTTTCATGCACATTGTGAAGCGCTTCAAATATCATTATTTATTCTTTTTAAGTGACTCTGAAAACACTCTCTTTTGATAGCAGCCTCACTTGGTTTTATGTGTAATTATCAGCTATTTAGCATCACAGTGCTTTGTGTTTTATATATATTTTTACCATTTATACAAGCATGCCACTTTTTAGACACCTCTTTCAATTAGAAATTCGCATTATGTGCGATCCAATCGCCGGGGGTTCCCCCCGCAGCTTGTAGATACCTGACTTAGACGGGGGGAGAGAGCCTGCTTGAGGTGCAACGAATTGCTTGCCGTGAGATGGAAGGACAATCTGAGCGTTTTCGTTCTGTCTTCCATTCACGCAGACACGGCAGTCCAAATTATTACAGTGACTGGTGTTGTTGAGAAGCCCCTCTGTCAACGACCAGATGATGGCTCCGTACTTAATTGCCCGTAAGGCCAGACGCTGGTACAAAATAAAGTGTCTGTATACATATTCCAATTGGCTCTGTTCAAAGCTTATGTGCTATACAAAGCTTCTTGATGAACTGGATCCTTTCTAATATTCCAGGAAGAGATCATTACAGCCCTTCTGTATCCAACAGGTGCTGCGGCCCAAATTCCCAATCCAAATGCAGTGAGCTGGCTTCATGAGAGGTATTTTCCGGATGTCCTCCCTGGTACCCCTACCCAAAGAGCACCCCAAAGAAGATGTCATGTCTGTAGAAAACGCAGACATAGGTGTGACACCCACTATTGTCCCTTGTGTCCTGACCAACTTGGTACTGCGCTGTAGGAGGTGATTTCGCCACCACAGGTAAAAAAAAAAGCATTTGCCGAAGCATAGGGGCAGCGGTGGACATAGGGGTGGATCGCCCCTATGCTTTGGCATATATTTTATATTTATTGTATGCTTCTCATTAGAAGTGGGTGGATGCAGGGCGGTATTCTAATAGTGGACATACCACCGATCAATCGTTGTGAATAGAGAAATCTGTTCCCACAGGCTGCATGAAAAAAAAGAACATTACAATATATGCCCAACAAGGAACAGTGATGTACTGGTATGTTGCTGGACTTTGAGTGGTTATACCAGAATGATGCCTGTAGGTTTAGGTATCATCTTAGCATAGTTTTTTTTTCAGCCGGCGGTCGGCTTTCATGTAAAAGCAATCCTAGTGGGTAATTAGCTGCTAGACTGCTTTTACAAGCAGTGCATCATTTTTAGAAGAGGCTTCCTTCTGGGATGACAGCCATGCAGACCAATTTGATGCAGTGTGCGGCGTATGGTCTGAGCACTGACAGGCTGACCCCCCCCCCACCCCTTCAACCTCTGCAGCAATGCTGGCAGCACTCATACTGTACGTCTGTTTCCCAAAGACAACCTCTGGATATGAGGCTGCGCATGTGCACTCAACTTCTTTGGTCGACCATGGCAAGGCCTGTTCTGAGTGGAACCTGTTCTGTTAAACCGCTGTATGGTCTTGGCCACCGTGCTGCAGCTCAGTTTCAGGGTCTTGGAAATTTTCTTATAGCCTAGGTCACCTTTATGTAGAACAACAATTCTTTTTTTCAAATCCTCAGAGAGTTCTTTGCCAAAAGCTACCATGTAGAACTTCCAGTGACCAGTATTAGAGAGTGAGAGTGATAACACCAAATTTAACACACCTGCTTCAAAATTCACACCTGAGACCTTGTAACACTAATGAGTCGCATGACATCGGGGAGGGAAAATGGCTAATTGGGCCCAGTTTGGACATTTTCACTTAGGGGTGTACTCTCTTTTGTTGCCAGCAGTTTAGACATTAATGGCTGTGTGGTGTTATTTTTAGGGGGCAGCAAATTTACATTGTTGTACAAGCTGTACACTCACTACTTTACATTGTAGCAAAGTGTAACTTCTTCAGTGTTTTACAAAAATGTGAGGGGTGAGATACTGTATATATGTATACTTATTAATCCACATTGGATCACCGATGAGAAGGTGGGCTGGAAGAAGCAAAGCCTGATAAGTTTCCCTGGGTATCGACATTATTCCACTGCATAGTTTGGTGTCAACTGAAAACACTAAAACTATACTTTTAACAGGTTCTGTGGCTAATTAAGGTGGTAATTAAACTTGGTGCCTTATGTACATTAAATTAGCCTCAGAACCTGTGTAATTCATATGTGTTTGGGTTTAAAGGGATGAGGTGGCAACCCTAGTCCCAATACTGAATCTTGGGGTACACCACTAATAACCTTATATCATTCAGAGAATGGTAAGGAAGATACGATCCCTAAAAATAGAGAAAAAAAAAGCGAGGTGTACATAGTTAGCAGTAATATAGCAACATACAATATCAACACTTTCTCAGGGAAAACTGTTGTGAAAATGAATGTCATCCAAGGGAAATTTGCAACAACATCTCAGGTTCTAGTCCAATGACCAAAATGTTTTTAGAAGCATAATAAAGGGGATCAATAGAGCGGTGTGTAGCCAGACACAGGTGAAAAGAGATAATAACACAGAAAAGGAAGATCTAGGGCACTATATAGAATGGTGGATGCCAAAGCACCACATCAGAGGAAAGCCATAGGAAAGGAGGCACAGACTTTCAAAACAGGGAGAGCCAGTAGGAAAGGAGGCATGGACTTCAAAAACAGGAGAGAGAATGTAGTAGCCTCCATGTATAGCATCCAACAGATGGCATACATAGGGGCAATGCAATCTGTGGGACGCTGTACGTAAAGGTTGCATCCTGCTCTCTCTGTTTAAGTTTGTTTTGGAAATCTGTGCCTTCATTCCTATGGGTTTCTCCATAGGTGGCTTTTTGGCATATACTTTTTTATATAGTGCCCTAGATCTTCGTTTGAGATGGTATGATGGAGGATTTTCTATTTTTCATTCAGAGTATGAATCATTAATCACTACTCTATGAATATGGTATGATCCATTTACAAACTGAGTTACAAAGTGTGAGGGGGTTAGCTCATCAGCGGGTGTGTGTGACCCCCTGGATGAGTTCACTACACAAAAGTAGGCACAGCAAACAGCATTGCAGATGAAAAAAACAAAGCTGCGGATTAATTTACACTATACACAATGGAAAAATAACAGCAAAACTAAAAGAAATATGAAAATAAATCCTTGCTAACTTGGTCCCTTACTACACACGCAGGTTCCCTATCTGTCAACTAGGTGCAGCCTTGTGCTGCCCCCAGCACCTATCTCCCTTTTTTTGAGGTTTGCCACACAGGCTTTGTCTCACTGGACAGGTATCGCGCTCCCCAGTCTACACAGAACTGGTTCCAGGATGGAGCAACTCCCTAAGCAGGCTGAGAACTTTTGTAGAGGCCCTAATGAGCCAACTTGCTTCAGCTGGGCTCATTACCTCACCACTGAAGAACTCTGAGTACTTCCCCCAAGTGGAATAAATCTGCATAGAGCCTGAATCTAGGACACACGTCTGCCATCCTGGATGCAACCAGGTGATTTTACCTCCCTGCTGTCACATACCTACCCCCTCTTGTTTCAACCTTGGGATTGGAACACCAGTAGTCAGGTATGCATGAACCGGGGATAAAGCATCCACATTCCCCATCTGAACCCCAGGGCGATGCTTTACAGTAAAGTGGAATTCTTGTAGGGCCAGGAACCAGCTATTTACCCTAATGGAGCGTGGTCAGTAACCAGGACAAAAGGTCTACCTAGCAGATAGTATCGAAGGGAATCTAAAGCCCACTTCACAGCTAAACACGCCTTCACAATATTGGCGTAATTCACCTTGTGGGATTTCAATTTCCTGCTGAGATAAATGACTGGGTGCTTTTCCCCCATTCCAAACATGGGAGAACACTGCTCCTAACCCAACATCTGATGCATCAGTCTGTACAACGAATTCATAGAGAAGTCAGGTACATACAGCACTGGCTGGCTACATAGGGCTTTTTTTTAAAAGACTGGAATGCTGCTTCAGCCTCCGGGGGGTCCATTTAACCATGACAGACTCTTTCCCTTTTGTCAGGTTGGTTAGGGGCACAGCCTGAGAAGCAAAATGGGGAATGAATTGCCGATAATAGCCAGCAATTCCTAGAATTGCTCATACCTGCTTCTTGATGTTGGGACGCAGCCAACTCTGTATGGCCTCAACTTTGTTGACTTGGGGTTTTATCACTCCCCTCCCTATAGTGTAGCCAAAATATCTGGCCACTTCCTGTCCAATGGTACACTTCTTTGGATTGGCTGTAAACCCAGCTTCCCGTATAGAGTTTGGATAGCAGTCTTAGCTTGCAATTTTGGCAGATGTGAGGCCCAATCTCTGCTATGGATAATCAAATCATCCAGGTAAGCTGTGACAAACTTCTGATGGGGCCGCAGAATCATATCTATTTTCCGCTGGAAGGTTCCCGGCACATTCTGTAGCCCAAACGGCATTCTTCTATACTGGAATGCCCCATCTGGGGTTACAGATCAAGTGTTGTCATGTACAGGGCTGCTCCCAGCCGGTTGATCAATTCATCTATACGGACCATGGAGTAAGTGTCAAATTTTGTAACTTTATTCAACTGTCGAAAATCGTTAATAAATCGCCAGCTCCCATCTGATTTGGGCACTAACACTATTGGACTGGATCAGTCACTGTGGGACTCCTCTATCACCCAATTCAAGCATTCTTTGTACTTCCCCATGTATTGCCTCCCGTCAGGCCTCTGGTATTTGATAGGGCTTTAGTTTTACCCTTTCACCTGGCGGGGTGATAATGTCATGTTCTACCCCAGATGTTTGGCCCGGCAGCTCAGAAAAAGCCTCTTTGTTGCAGAGCACAAACCCTTTAACCTCCTGTTGTTGGGCTTTCGATGAGGTGACTGCTATTCCAACCTCAGGAACCAAGCAATCAGACTGAGCCAGTGGCCTGGAATTTGCTTTCAACCATAGGGATTAATATCAGTACCCTGGGCCCCCGATTGTACACCCTCTACTGTGCTAACTGCGATTGGGCCAAATGTTCTTTTACAATTGGCATTACTCGAGCATTCTTGCATCTGGGCGACATGCTCAATCACACTCTTGTGGGGAGAACTCTTACTTTCCCAAGTTTCCTTGGCGATGTCCCAACAGCTCTCTTGAATATCTCCCATAGAGTAACTTGAAGGGTGAACAACCAGTAGAGGATTGTGGCACCTCCCTGATAGCAAACATCAAATAGGGTATTAAACAGTCCCAATCCGTTCGATATCTGTCCACCACCTTCTTTAACATTTGCTTTAGGGTTTTGTTGAACCTTTCAACCAACCCGTCTGTTTGGGGGTGATACACGGATGTCTGCAATTGTCACTTTGAACAACTTGCATAGCTCTTTCATAACCCGGGACATAAAGGGTGTACCTTGGTCTGTAAGAATTCCTTACAAATTCCCACGCGGCTAAAAACAAGAAATGGCTCTTTGGCTATCGTCTTGGCTGAGATATTACGGAGAGGGATCACTTCTGGATAACGTGTTACATAGTCCAGAATAACCAAAATGTACTGATGCCCCCAAGCGAACTTTATTATCGGACCTACCAAATCCATTGCGATCCTCTCATAGGTGCCGACTTCTGACACACAGGGCAGAAGGAACAATAATTTTCTATTTCCTTCAGGCCAAAAGAATCTCTGCAATACACTCTCTGGTTTTTTCTGTACTCAAATGACCTCCAAAAAAAAAACTCCAACACCAACTTCCTGTATATTTTGGGCCCCACAAGTTGCTCAATGGTTTCTTCCGCCCTTTGAGCAACTCGATACATCAGATCCCTTTCCACAATGAAGTACGGGTAAACGCAAGTCTTATCTTGGTTCACTACTCTGTGGTAAAATTTTCCCTGTGAATCTCTAGATCAGAAAACTCAACAGGCGGCATATTTTCGGCAGAGAATATTGGCTCCTCCCCAGTTTCTCGAGTCTCCCCTGCCAATACCGACAAGGAAAATTCTGGAGATAACTCACCACTCTCAGAGGACTTCTGGGATTTGGCTTCCTGTTTTAAAGGGGTGACAGTGGGGGGGGGGGGGGGGGGGGTCAGGACAATCCCAGAGTTGCCAGAATTTTGAAAAATCCTTCCCCACAATGGTATCATGTGGCAAATGAGACACTAACCCCACCTAAAGAGGCTACCTTTGGGTGTCTTAAAAAAAACTGTAGCCAAAGGATACTCTCTGGTGTCCCAATGCACACAAATAACCACCTTGTTATTCCCAGAGACCTCTGTAGTAGGGATGGGCTGAACACCCCCTCGGTTTGGTTTGCACCAGAACACCTCAGACAGGCAAAAAGTTCTGGGGAACATGTGAACCCTATTAGTCTGAGACACGAACATGAAAAATCAAAAGTCCTCATTTTAAAGGCTTGTATGCAAGTTATTGCATAAAAAGTGTATGGGCACCTGGGTACTGCCCTGGGGATGTATCAATGCAAAAAAAGTTTTTAAAACAATCGTTTTGAAAGGAGCAGTGATTTTAGTGATGCTTAAAGTGAAACAAAAATGAAATATTCCTTTGACCACTTGCCTCCCGCCCACCGTCAAATAACGGTGGGGTGGTGCGTCTCTCGTTCTGGGACGCCGTCATATGACGGTGTCCCAGAACAGCCGCTCTCGTGTGCACCTGCGCCATGTAGCAAGGACACGGCGTGACCCCGATCTCTATAAAGAGCTGCAGCCGCGGCTCTTTAACTATGTGATGGGCTGTGTCCAATCACAGCCGGTCCAATGTTAACACGGAGATGCCGGTAATTGGCGCTGCTCGCCTCACATTGACAGAGTGAGGAGAGGAGAGCCGATCAGCAGCATCGCCTCACAGAGGACATCTAGGTATGTAATCAGGGCACTGATCACCAGTGCCCCGATTAAGATAAAGCCCCCACAGTGCCAGCAATAAGTGCCCTTTATTGATGCCAGTCAGTGCTGGCTATCACTACTGCCCATCAATGTCCATCACTGCTGCCCATCAATGCCAATTAGTGCCCATCAGTACCCATAAGTGCGGCATATTCATGCCTCCTCATCAGTGCCACCTCATCAGTGCCCATAAGTGCCACCTCATCAGTGCCTCTCAGTGAAGGAGAAAAATTACTTATTTACAAAATTTACTGCCAGAAACTAAGAAAAACTTGCTCAGTCTTTTTTTTTTTTTTTTAGGAAAAAAAAAACCCAGAAGTGATTAATTAAATACCACCAAAGAAAGCTCCATTTGTGTGAAGAAAATGCTAAAAATTTCACATGGTTACAGTGTAGCATGACCGCGCAATTGTCATTCAAAGTGTGAAAACGCCGAAAAGTGGCCTGGGCAGGAAGGGGGTAAGAGTGACCTGTATTGAGGTGGTTTAATATCGTGCCTGGTGTGGGGGGGTCCTTTTAGTATGCCTGTAAAGTTGTGCATCTGTGCGATGTGTAGAGCATGCCACAACAATAATGACATTTCTAAAGAAAAAAATGTCATTCAAACTTGCTTGCGGCTGTAATGTATTGCTAGCTCCCGGTAATATAGATGAAAAAAACAGCCATAACAGCCTTGTGCTGCCCCCAGCATCTGTCTCCCTTGCCACACAGGCAGCTCCCCAGTTTACACAGAACTGGTTTCAGGATGGAGCAACTCCCTAAGCAGGCTGGGAACTTTTGTAGAGGCCCTAATGAGCCAACTTGCTTCAGCTGGGCTCATTGCCACACCACTGAAGGGCTCTCAGTACTTCCCCCTAGTGGAATAAATCCGCATAGAGCCTGAATCTAGGACACACATACCTGCCATCCTGGATGCAACAATGGATTTTACCTGCCTGCTGTCACAAAATGCTTTTGCAAAATCCAAGTATACTATAGCCACAGCCACTCCTTTGTCTAAGCTTTTTCTTACTTAACCACTTGCCGACCGCCTCACGCCTATATACGTGAGCAGAGCGGCACGGGCAGGCAAAATCACGTACCTGGTACGTGATTGCCTTCCCGCGAGCGGGGGGTCCGATCGGACCCCCCCGGTGCCATCGGCGGTCGGCGTTTGGTTGGGAGCGATGAGAGACGAGGGGGAGACCATCCGATCGTGGCCCCCCCTCGCAATCGCTCCCAGCCAATGAGAAACATCCCCTGCCTCTATATAGTACACAGAGGCAGAGGATGTGATGTCATCTCTCCTCGGCTGGCCAATTTCCGTTTCAGCGCCGAGGAGAGAAGACAAGTAAGTGCACCAAACACACACACAAGACAGTAGAACATGCCAGGCACACTAAACACCCCCGATCCCCCCCCCCGATCACCCCCCGATCCCCCCCCCAATCACCCCCCCCCTGTCACAAACTGACACCAAGCAGGTTTTTTTTTTTTTTTTTTTTCCTGATTACTGCATAGTGTCAGTTTGTGACAGTTACAGTGGTAGGGCAGTGAGTGTTAGCCCCCTGTAGGTCTAGGGTACCCCCCTAACCCCCCCTAATAAAGTTTTAACCCCTTGATCACCCCCTGTCGCCAGTGTCGCTAAGCGATAATTTTTCTGATCGCTGTATTAGTGTCGCTGGTGACGCTAGTTAGGAACGTAAATATTGAGGTTCGCTGTCAGCGTTTTATAGCGACAGGGACCCCCCATATACTATCTAATAAATGTTTTAACCCCTTGATGGCCCCCTAGTTAACCCTTTCACCACTGATCACCGTATAACCGTTACGGGTGGGTGACGCTGGTTAGTTTGTTTATTTTTTATAGTGTCAGGGCACCCGCCGTTTATTACCGAATAAAGGTTTAGCCCCCTGATCGCCCGGCGGTGATATGCGTCGCTCCAGGCAGCGTCAGATTAGCGCCAGTACCGCGAACACCCACGCACGCACCGTACACCTCCCTTAGTGGTATAGTATCTGAACGCATCAATATCTGATCCAATCAGATCTATACTAGTGTCCCCAGCAGTTTAGGATTCCCAAAAACGCAGTGTTATCGGGATCAGCCCAGATACCTGCTAGCACCTGCGTTTTTCCCCTCCGCCCGGCCCAGCCCACCCAAGTGCAGTATCGATCGATCACTGTCACTTACAAAACACTAAACGCATATCTGCAGCGTTCGCAGAGTCAGGCCTGATCCCTGCGATCGCTAACAGTATTTTTGGTAGCATTTTGGTGAACTGGCAAGCACCAGCCCCAGGCAGCGTCAGATTAGCGCCAGTACCGCTAACACCCACACAAGCAGCATACGCCTCCCTTAGTGGTATAGTATCTGATCGGATCAATATCTGATCCGATCAGATCTATACTAGCGTCCCCAGTAGTTTAGGGTTCCCAAAAACGCAGTGTTAGTGGGATCAGCCCAGATACCTGCTAGCACCTGCGTTTGCCCCTCCGCCCGGCCCAGCCCAGCCCACCCAAGTGCAGTATCGATCGATCACTGTCACTTTTTTTTGTAGCGTTTTGGTGAACTGGCAAGCGCCAGCGGCCTAGTACACCCCGATCGTAGTCAAACCAGCACTGCAGTAACACGTGGTAACGTGGCGAGTCCCATAAGTGCAGTTCAAGCTGGTGAGGTGGCAAGCACAAGTAGTGTCCCGCTGCCACCAAGAAGACAAACACAGGCCCAACGTGCCCATAATGCCCTTCCTGCTGCATTCGCCAATCCTAATTGGGAACCCACCACTTCTACAGCGCCCGTACTTCCCCCATTCACATCCCCAACCAAATGCAGTCGGCTGCATGAGAGGCATTTATATGTCCTCCCGAGTACCCCTACCCAACGAACCCCCCCAAAAAAGATGTTGTGTCTGCAGCAAGCGCGGATATAGGCGTGACACCCGCTATTATTGTCCCTCCTGTCCTGACAATCCTGGTCTTTGCATTGGTGAATGTTTTGAACGCTACCATTCACTAGTTGAGTATTAGCGTAGGGTACAGCATTGCACAGACTAGGACACACTTTCACAGGGTCTCCCAAGATGCCATCGCATTTTGAGAGACCCGAACCTGGAACCGGTTACAGCTATAAAAGTTACAGTTACAAAAAAAAAGTGTAAAAAAAAAAAAACACAAACAAAAATAAAAAAAAATAGTTGTCGTATTATTGTTCTCTCTCTCTCTATTCTCTCTCTAATGTTCTGCTCTTTTTTACTGTATTATATTCTGCAATGTTTTATTGTTTTTATGTTTTATCATGTTTGCTTTTCAGGTATGCAATTTTTTATACTTTACCGTTTACTGTGCTTTATTGTTAACCATTTTTTTGTCTTCAGGTACGCCATTCACGAATTTGAGTGGTTATACCAGAATGATGCCTGCAGGTTTAGGTATCATCTTGGTATCATTCTTTTTAGCCAGCGGTCGGCTTTCATGTAAAAGCAATCCTAGTGGCTAATTAGCCTCTAGACTGCTTTTACAAGCAGTGGAAGGGAATGCCCCCCCCCACCGTCTTCCGTGTTTTTCTCTGGCTCTCCTGTCTCAACAGGGAACCTGAGAATGCAGCCGGTGATTCAGCCAGCTGACCATAGAGCTGATCAGAGACCAGAGTGGCTCCAAACATCTCTATGGCCTAAGAAACCGGAAGCTACGAGCATTTTATGACTTAGATTTCGCCGGATGTAAACAGCGCCATTGGGAAATTGGGGAAGCATTTTATCACACCGTTCTTGGTGTGGTCAGATGCTTTGAGGGCAGAGGAGAGATCTAGGGTCTAATAGACCCCAATTTTTTCAAAAAAGAGTACCTGTCACTACCTATTGCTATCATTGGGGATATTTACATTCCCTGAGATAACAATAAAAATGATTTAAAAAAAAAATGAAAGGAACAGTTTAAAAATAAGATAAAAAAGCAAAAAAATAATAAAGAAAAAAAAAAAAAGCACCCCTGTCCCCCCTGCTCTCGCGCTAAGGCGAACGCAGGCGTCGGTCTGGCGTCAAATGTAAACAGCAATTGCACCATGCATGTGAGGTATCACCGCGAAGGTCAGATCGAGGGCAGTAATTTTAGCAGTAGACCTCCTCTGTAAATCTAAAGTGGTAACCTGTAAAGGCTTTTAAAGGCTTTTAAAAATGTATTAAATTTGTTGCCACTGCACGTTTGTGCGCAATTTTAAAGCATGTCATGTTTGGTATCCATGTACTCGGCCTAAGATCATCTTTTTTATTTCATCAAACATTTGGGCAATATAGTGTGTTTTAGTGCATTCAAATTTAAAAAAGTGTGTTTTTTCCACAAAAAATGCGTTTGAAAAATCGCTGTGCAATTACTGTGTGAAAAAAAAAAATGAAACACCCACCATTTTAATCTGTAGGGCATTTGCTTTAAAATAATATATAATGTTTGGGGGTTCAAAGTAATTTTCTTGCAAAAAAAAATAATTTTTTCATGTAATCAAAAAGTGTCAGAAAGGGCTTTGTCTTCAAGTGGTTAGAAGAGTGGGTGATGTGTGACATAAGCTTCTAAATGTTGTGCATAAAATGCCAGGACAGTTCAAACCCCCCCAAATGACCCCATTTTGGAAAGTAGACACCCCAAGCTATTTGCTGAGAGGCATGTTGAGTCCATGGAATATTTTATATTGTGACACAAGTTGCGGGAAAGAGACAAATTATTTATTTATTTTTTTTGCACAAAGTTGTCACTAAATGTTATATTGCTCAAACATGCCATGGGGATTTGTGAAATTACACCCCAAAATAAATTCTGTTGCTTCTCCTGAGTACGGGGACATGTGTGGGACTTTTTGGGAGCCTAGCCGCGTACGGGACCCCGAAAACCAAGCACCGCCTTCAGGCTTTCTAAGGCCGTAAATTTTTGATTTCACTCTTCACTGCCTATCACAGTTTCGGAGGCCATGGAATGCCCAGGTGGCACAAAACCCCCCCAAATGACCCAATTTTGGAAAGTAGACACCCCAAGCTATTTGCTGAGAGGTATAGTGAGTATTTTGCAGACCTCACTTTTTGTCACAAGGTTTTGAAAATTGAAAAAAGAAAAAAAAAATTTTTTTTCTGGTCTTTCTTCATTTTCAAAAACTAATGAGAGCTGCAAAATACTCACCATGCCTCTCAGCAAATAACTTGGGGTGTCTACTTTCCAAAATGGGGTCATTTGGGGGGGGTTTGTGCCATCTTGGCATTTTATGGCCTTCAAAACTGTGATAGGTAGTGAGGAGTGAAATCAAAAATGTATGCCCTTAGAAATCCTGAAGGTGGTGCTGGGTTTTCGGGGCCCCGTACGCGGCTAGGCTCCCAAAAAGTGCCACACATGTGGTATCCCCGTACTCAGGAGAAGCAGCTGAATGTATTTTGGGGTGCAATTCCACATACGCCCATGGCCTATGTGAGCAATATATCATTTAGTGACAACTTTTTGTAAATTTTTTTTTTTTTGTCATTATTCAATCACTTGGGACAAAAAAAACAAATATTCAAAGGGCTCAACATGCCTCTCAGAAATTTCCTTGGGGTGTCTACTTTCCAAAATGGGGTCATTTGTGGGAGTTTTGTACTGCCCTGCCATTTTAGCACCTCAAGAAATGACATAGGCAGTCATAAACTAAAAGCTGTGTAAATTCCAGAAAATGTACCCTAGTTTGTAGACGCTATAACTTTTGCGCAAACCAATAAATATACGCTTATTGACGTTTTTTTTACCAAAGACATGTGGCTGAATACATTTTGGCCAAAATGTATGACTAAAATTTAGTTTATTGGATTTTTTTTATAACAAAAAGTAGAAAATATCATTTTTTTTCAAAATTTTCAGTCTTTTTCCGTTTATAGCGCAAAAAATAAAAACGGCAGAGGTGATCAAATCATCAAAAGAAAGCTCTATTTGTGGAAAGAAAAGGACGCAAATTTCGTTTGGGTAGAGCATTGCATGACCGCGCAATTAGCAGTTAAAGCGACGCAGTGCCGAATTGTAAAAAGTGCTCTGGTCAGGAAGGGGGTAAATCCTTCCGGGGCTGAAGTGGTTAACCATAAAAAGAAATCAGATTTGTTTGACAATCTTGTTCTTTCATGGATCCATGCTGTCTATTGCTTAAAATTATTGTTTTCTATAAAAAAAAATTAAAAAACCTCACCTATGTCATCAAAAAAATCTCTCCAATATCTTCATGAATATACAAATTACATTAACCAGTCAGAAGTAACTTGATAAAGACTTTGATCCCTTTTTAAATATAGGCACCACATTGGCCTTGCGTCAATCCAGTGATACTATGCCAGTTATTAACGACTTGCCGACTGGCTTACGCCGATATACGTCGGCAAAGTGGCATGTGTGTGCAAAACTACGTACCCGTACATCCCTCTATCAGCGCCTAGCGACGCACGCATGCCGCCAGCGACTTAGATGTCCGCTGGTGGCCCGCGATCGTGGCACGGAGAGGCAGAACTGGGAGATTCCTATGTAAATACAAATATTCCTATGCCTATGTAAATATTCCCAGTGATCAGGAGCAGTGATCTGTCATGTTCTAGTGAGCCCATCCCCCCACAGTTAGAACACACTGAGGGAACACACTTAACCCCTTGATTGCCCCCTAGTGTTTGACATTTACACAGTGATCAGTGCATTTTTATAGCACTGATCGCTGTATGAATGCCAATGGTGCCAAAATAGTGTCAAAAGTGTCCGATCTGTCCGCCGTCCCAGTCACGATAAAAATCGCAGATCGCCATTACTAATTAAAAAAAATTATAAAAAAAATGCCAGAAATCTATTCCTTATTTTGAGGATGTGATGACTTTTGCGCAAACCAATCAATATACGCTTATTGTGATTTTTTTTTTTTTTGGCCAAAAATATGTAGAAGAATACATATTGACCTTAACCAAAGAAGAAATTTGTTTTTTTTTATATATTTTTTGGGGATATTTATTATAGCAAAAAGTAAAAAATATTGCTTTTTTTTCAAAATTGTCACACTTTTTTGGTTTATAGCGCAAAAAATAAAAACCGCAGAGGTGATCAAATACCACCAAAAGAAAGCTCCATTTGTAGGAAAAAAAGGACGTCAACTTTGTTTGGGTACAATGTCGCACGGCCACGCAATTGTCAGTTAAAGCGACGCAGTGCCGTATCGCAAAAAAGGGCTTGGTCAGGAAAGGGGTAAATCCTTCTAGGGCTGAGGTGGTTAAAGATTCTCTAAAAATCAGAAATAATGGTTTTGAAATAACAGAGCTCAACTCTTTGAGTATGCTATCTGGTTCAGGTGCTGTCAGAGGAATAACAGAAACTTTGTTTGCCAGTACCGGCATTTCCCTGTACGCCTGCGTGGCAGAATGGCTATTAGGCGTATGCGGGTACGCGATTCACCAGACCGCGTAACGGCACACATAGACGTGCAAGTCAGCGGACGGCGTAACGGTGTAAGCACATACGCACGTACACATCTTAGCCGCACATGTGGGTTCCCCTATTAGCCCTATAAAAGGCAGCCCAGCTCTCTGGCTTATTGCTGATTTGTCATTTCAGCTTCTGTGTTCCTTGTTCTGCTATTGACTCCTGCCTGTTGTGACCCGGATTGCCTTGACCATCCTTGAACTTCTCCTGCACCTTGACCTCGGCTTGCTTAACGGATTCCTCTTCAGTCTGCTCCAGTGTTTGACCCCCGGCTTCTCTTTAAAGACTTCACTACTGCCTGCTCCAGTGTTTGACCCCCGGCTTCTCTTTAAAGACTTCGCTACTGCCTGCTCCAGTGTTTGACCCCCGGCCTGTCTTGGACTCTCCTCTTGATTGATTCCTGTGTATGACCTTGGCTTGTTTAAACGGACTTCCTTCCTACCGGCTTGCTGTGTTTGACCCCCTGGCTTCTCTACATACTTTGTTCCAGTTATCTACTTCAGGACCAAGGTGTTGGAGCCCCAGTCTGATTCCTCTGCTGATCACTGTCCGGGTGTACCCTGCACGGACTACTACCAGACAGAAGTTCAACACACAGGCTTCTACTAGTGCCTGGCGACCCGTGCCTCTCTGTGCCCGATACCCTCTGTGCCACCTCCAGGGGTATAGCGCACTCAGCTGCAAGGGGAGCCGCTCTCAGCATCTCGGCCCTGGTGAGTACCCTGACAGGTGCTGCTTTATTTACCTTTATTTTGTCTGTTTCTGAACCATATCAACAAGAGCGTCTAGATTATTGACAAAATATAGCTGTAGAGGTTGTTGAATAATGATACCCAAATATCTTAATTTAAATACTTTTTTTAGTTGGCAAGAAAGTGAAATTTGGAATAATGTGTCATAATCCATAGTAAAGGTTATAGATTTCCTCCACTTCACTTGAAAGCCCGAGAAATGATCAAACTCTCATACAAGGGTTAGTAATCTGTCCAAAGATATGTGAGGATCTTAATCTGTCTAAATATATGTGAGGATCTGCTGAGTAAATTAGCATGTCATCCATGTACAGGGAGACCTTCTCTCCCAGTGTGTTAATAATGAAGCCTTGAACCCCTGAATCAGACCTTAAAGTGCTAGTAAACTCTTTTCTACCACATGTACCTACAGGCTAGCCTATAGTAAGGCTTACCTGTAGGTACTGTGAATATCTCTTAAACTTGCACAGTTTAGGACAGTGGTCATCAACCCTGTCCTCGGGGCCCAGTAACAGGCAAGTTTTATGTAGTACCTTGGGGAGATGCAGGCTAGAATACTGCAATCACTGAGCAGCAAATTATATCACCTGTGATGTATTTCAGTTATCTTGCAAACCTGGCCTGTTGGTGGGCCCTGAGGACAGGGTTGATGACCACTGGTTTAGGAGATATTCAGAGTGCATGCAGCCGGTGACGTTACCAATGCATGTGCTCGGAAGGTCCAGCATACAGTGCCGGACCTTCAGAGCCCATGCCGTAAACAGTGGCTCCCACGCGCATGTGACATCATTGCGTCCCCAGCCACTCATGTAGCCAGAGGACGCGACCCCAGAAGACTGGGGGAAGATGTCAGCCCTCTCAGTGGTGACAGCGCATCATTGGAGGGCTTTGTTCTAAGGTAAGTCTCTCATAATGTGCTAGTAGCACATTATGACATTGCCTTGCATTTTTTGTTTTTTTTTTCCATCCACTGCGGTTTACTACCGCTTTAAGAGTTCTGCAAGTGGTTCTATTGCAAGGGCAAGCAACACAGGTGACAAAAGACACCCCTGCCTAGTGCCTGAGATAGAAAGGTTAGGCTTAAAATGTAGGATAGTACAGTATATGCCATTGGCTATCTCATTGGATAAAAGACCCTCCAAAACCAAATTCAGACAGTACTCTACACATACATGGCCATTCAACCAAGTCAAAGGCATTGTGAGAGTTCAGGGCTGCTACTATCCTGAAGATCACAGATTTGTGTTTTTCTTGTATGTTAGCAAACAACCTGCGTAAATATATTGATGTTGATTATCCAGGAATAAAGCCAGTTTGATCTGAGTGAACAATAGATGGGACAACTGTGAGAAATCATCTGGTACTGGTGTCTTATTATTATACACAATTTATATAGCGCCAACAGTTTACACAGTGCTTTACAATGTAGAGGTGGGGCAGCAAAATTACAGTATAGTTAAATACAGAAGGTACAGGAGGGCCCTGCTCGTAGAGCTTACATTCTAAAGGGAGGGGGTGGTGGTACAAAAGGTAATAGATGCGGGGAATAATTTGATGGGGGTGGCCCAGGGACAGTTGTTAGGTGGGTGTGGGATAGGCTTTGGCAAAACTTTTTTTTTTTCATTTTGAATAGCGTAAAGGGGGGGGGGTTATAACCCCCAAATCAAGTTGGAAAAATTCTGTGAGCCACAATGATCTTATGCCTTGCTTGTGCTATCTCCAGCTGCATGCGCTAATCACGCTTCATATAACGTGCATAGGATAAATTTACAAGTTATGCGCTGCGCTTGGGTGACCCCAAAAACAAAATTAATAATAACCAACTCTGTGCTTACTAGTGCGATAATATTAAATACAAATAATATGAATGTTGAATAAATAAGGTGTGAAAAAACAAGTGCTTGTTGCACCATAAATTAGTGCTTATTAGTGCTTGTTACACCATACATAGTGTCTTAATCAACATAAAAAGTGCTTTGTGCTCAATATACAGTAACCTGCTTTTCTTAAATTAAAAATTTAAAAAATAATAAATAATGAAAAAAAGTTCTCTTTGGCACTCTAAATAGTGCGTGCAAATAATGTCCAGCAGTGATAATAAAACAATGCGTGCAGGTGGTGTTCAGCTGTGACAACAATCCAACCTCATGCCGAAGATATCCTGAGTGCTGCAAAACATGCTCCTGTGCTCCTTCGTGACCCCCTTAAGCTAATGTGCTCACCTCAGAGTGTGTGACTCAGCTTCTACCCTGAGTCCAAATATGCTTTGGAGCCACCCCTGGGCTCAGTCTCAGTGTCTGCTGCACTCCTCCAGCTGGAAACAATGTGGCTCCATACATAGAATGAAAAGGAAACTATATAGTGTAATATAGCCAAAATACTTTTATTTTAAAAAAACGCTCCCCACACCGGGGTACTCACATGGCACTGGTGCGTCAGTGCACCATACTATAACGGCTTTCTATGCAAAATCAGTGGAAGTATGGTGCGGTATGCTGTGCTGGGACAGCGCTGGTGTAAAGTCCGTGTCAGTCTCTCCGTCCTGGCCCCTCCCCTACGCGTCTTCGACACAGGGATCACGTGTCATCATCAGGGGGATATGATTAGACGGATGCTCTACAGGATTATATAAGGCGATCGCGGCCATTTTGCCATAGATCGCAGACACTCTAATGCTAGGCTACAACTTCTGTTACGACTAATGAGCCTATCCCATCACATTAACCCTAACTGCTGCTGAAAATAGTAAGTGGGGAAAATTTGCCTAGTGTTATTTTACGACCTGTCAATAACAGCCGAATGAGACTCATTTGTAAGTGTAATTCCAGGACAGAGCTCCGGTACCCCACACAGCGCATACCACAGCATACCTCCAAAATTACAGATAAATGCATATCTACATATAAAATATAATAAATAACAGTAATCTAGGATTAAAATCAAAACTAAAACTATTGTACTACAAATTCCCTGTTCAGAGTGATCTGAATAAACGTGTGGGGTAAATAGATATCCCCATTATGAGTCAATATTTTAATACAGTATGATGTACAATGAATAAAATATGAAAATATTATTAAATAAAAAATAGATAAAATAGATAAAATTAGGAAATAAAAAGATAACCATAGAAGACCATTAAAAGGCTATCGCTCAATCCTCATGTACGTACCAACCATCGCTCAAATCCTATATATTAATATAATCCTTAACCCTAGAAATACGTGATTGATACGCATCAATCAAACATTCAAGCTGGGAAATGAATAGGCCTGAAAAACCACCAGGAATGCTCAATCTTAGGGTTAAAAATTGCTAAGGAAGCACCTAAGGTCAAATTCTTTATTCAACCCCCCCCGGGAAGAGGGAGCCTAACTGGTGTATCCACCATGACTCACGCTTGCTAATCTCCCTAGTATAATTTGAACCTCTCCAATGTTTCTTAGGTGCCTCTATTCCCCAAAATCGCATCCCGACTGTACTTTTGTTATGCACCTCTTTAAAATGTATCGAAAGGTAGTGCTTATCGAAACCTTTCCGTATGTTCCTCACATGTTCCTCCATACGATCTTTTAAAGCTCTTGTGGTGCGCCCAATATAAAGAGAATCGCATGGGCATTTGACCGCATATACCACTCCCACTGTATTGCAGGATATAAAATCCCTTATCGCGTATATGTGGTTAGTGTGGGGATGCTGAAATTCCTTAACCCTTTTAGTCTTAGTAGGAACCCTGATGCAACTGTAACATTTTCCACAACCATAAAATCCTTTTAGATCCCAGAACATCTTGGGTCTGGAAAGGGGCGGTTCTACAACATTATGTACCAATTTGTCACGTAGACTTGGCGCTCTTTTATACACAATTTTAGGTTTATTGGGGAGTGTATCCCTAAGATGTACATCTTGTTTTAATACATCCCAATATTTATTTATGATTTTTTTCCACTTCCTTACTTTGTAGATTGTAGTCCAAAATGACAGATGTGCTCCCATTATCGTCATCATCCCTTGTTCCAATTCTATCCCTCAAAAGATCTTCCCTATTCAGATGCCTGACTTTATCTCTCTCTTTTTTCAGAAATTCATTACCATAACCTTTATCAGAGAACATTGCGCTCAACCTATCTGATTGGGTCTCAAAATCCACATCCCGCGTACAATTTCTCCCCATCCTCATATATTGGCCTCTGGGAATGTTGTCAAGCCATGGCCTATGGTGACAACTTGATGTGGGAATATATGAGTTACGATCCGTAACCTTAAAAAAGACTTGGTTTCAATACCACTAACAGTTTTAAATATCTCTGGATCAAGGAAGTGTATCCGATCCCTACTAATATCCCAGGTTAACGTGATACTCCAGTCATTATTGTTCATTGATTCCAATAACCTCATCAGTGATTCCATATTTCCACTCCAGATAATCAGGAGATCATCAATAAATCTTTTGTACAACCAGATATCTCCAAATCCATCACCCAGACCTCGTTCAGCCTCCCACTTGGCCATATAGAGGTTCGCTACGCGCGGGGCGAACTTGGCGCCCATAGCTACTCCTCGTACTTGCAGATAAAATTTATTATCATACCAGAAGAAGTTGTGATGTAGACAAAAGTCCAAACACTTCAAAATAATTTTGTGTAGGTCCTCTCGCGTTAAATCATCCTCTTTTTCCAGAGCCCACTTGACTGCATCCAGGGCCCCTTCATAATCGATATTAGTGTACAGCGAGGCTACATCTCTTGTGGCCATGATAAGATCTCCATTGGTGTTAAATCTCTTTAATAATTGTAAAGTGTGCTTGGTATCTTTGAGGTAGGCATCCGTTTTCCTTACTAGTGGTTGTAAGTGGAGATCGATATATTCTCCCAATCTCGAGGTTAAAGACTCGATCCCACTTACTATAGGTCTTCCGGGAGGTTCAACGCTATTTTTGTGAATTTTAGGAAGGTAATATATTACCGGGATTTTACTGACCATGGGAACCAGATATTTTGCTTCCTGTTTACTGAGAAGTTTGTTCTCCATACCCTGTTGCACGATAAGTTCTAATCTTTCTTTGTATAATTTAGAGGGATCAGCATTTAGAGGCTGGTAAGTGTCCTCATCATTTAATATTCTGTTCATCTCTGCTTTATATTGTTCAAGGGATAGGACAACAATCCCCCCCCCCTTAATCAGCAGGCCTGATCACTATATCAGTCCTACCTTCCAATGATTCCAACCCCTTCCTGAGCTCAATGGATTCATACACCTTCTTGATAGGTAGTCTTTCTAATTCACTCGTGACTAGTTTTTTGAATAGGTCAACATATTTATTGTTGGTTATGTGGGAGTTGAATACAGAGCTGTTCCTCAAATTAGTGAAACTGTTGTTCGTAATCGTCCTTTCTATCGGATTAATGGCATAGTATTTTTTAATGTTGAGCTTCCTAATAAATTTTTGTAATCCAACATAAGTTTTAAATTTATTAAGCCCCTTTTTTGGCGCAAACTTAAAACCCTTGTCCGGGGTCAAGATTTCCTCCTTGGATAGTGTGGCTCCACTCAAGTTGTAAATTCCTTCTCCTAATCTTCCAGCTTTCTTTTTTTGTTGTACCCTTCGTCCAGCTCTTCCCCCCCTCTTTCTAGGTTTCTTATATCGCGGACGCCCCCCCCTGGTGCACTGACGCACCAGTGCCATGTGAGTACCCCGGTGTGGGGAGCGTTTTCTTTTAATAAAAGTATTTTGGCTATATTACACTATATAGTTTCCTTTTCATTCTATGTATGGAGCCACATTGTTTCCAGCTGGAGGAGTGCAGCAGACACTGAGACTGAGCCCAGGGGTGGCTCCAAAGCATATTTGGACTCAGGGTAGAATCTGAGTCACACGCTCTGAGGTGAGCACATTAGCTTACGGGGGTCACGAAGGAGCACAGGAGCATGTTTTGCAGCACTCAGGATTTCTTCGGCATGAGGTTGGATTGTTGTCACAGCTGAACACCACCTGCACGCATTGTTTTATTATCACTGCTGGACATTATTTGCACGCACTATTTAGAGTGCCAAAGAGAACTTTTTTTCATTATTTATTATTTATTAATTTTTTCATTTAAGAAAAGCAGGTTACTGTATATTGAGCACTAAGCACTTTTTATGTTGATTAAGACACTATGTATGGTGTAACAAGCACTAATAAGCACTAATTTATGGTGTAACAAGCACTTGTTTTTTCACACCTTATTTATTCAACATTCATATTATTTGTATTTAATATTATCGCACTAGTAAGCACAGAGTTGGTTATTATTAATTTTGTTTTTGGGGTCACCCAAGCGCAGCGCATAACTTGTAAATTTATCCTATGCACGTTATATGAAGCGTGATTAGCGCATGCAGCTGGAGGTAGCACAAGCAAGGCATAAGATCATTGTGGCTCACAGAATTTTTCCAATTTGATTTGTGTTTGTTTCCATATACCTGTTAGCAGCCTATGTATCCATTTGCCTTCTTCGATAATAGAGAGTTAGATCTGGAGGATCTGTTCTCAGATAACAAAACAAAGGATGATGACTAGAAAACTAGGACATTGTATGGATAAAAAATGTAATGTTTGGTGGGATCAATCCACCTTGGAAAAATACTTGAAAGACAATATGATACCCAGAAAATTAAGATGGGATATACCCATTAGTGATGGTTTACTGGGAGATGATGATGTGGATGAATGGTATGCTTTCTTTGCTGGTAAAGGGAAAGAGGTTATGGATTTCCTGATCAAAAGGAAACAACGGAAACTTAAAGCACTAGAGGTGCAGATAAAAGAGATTAGGGATAAGATTAATCCATTTAAGGAAACACCTGAATATAACAAATTGATGGGTGAGTTGCAGAAAAGTATGCAAAAAAAGGATTCTGCATCCTTCTTTTGCATACTTTTCTGCAACTCACCCATCAATGGAATAGGAATGTGAAGAAAAAGAAATATTGGAGAGATCTTGAAGATTACCAAAAGAAACAAGTTTTTCGCTGGCAGTCAACATTAGCCAATAGGAGTACTGTTAACCCTCAAGAGCAGACCACCACTGATAGAAATGGGGGAAATAAAACACCAATACCGCAGAACCAGCAGCATCGCCCACAGTATGATACTAAACAGCCCGTTAAGTGGTATCCTCCATATTATCAGGAGGTCAGACAGTCTAACACCCCATATGGGCAACCACCGAGAAGACCTTATTATGAGCAGCAGGAGTACCGAGGATATAATGGGAATGATGACCGATATCAACAATATGGTCCACCACCTGAATATTACAACAGGGGTTTTGGGGGATCACAGTATCACAGAAATAACAACAGAGCTCAACCACGTAGAAATCAATATGGAAAGGGCTTTCCACAAAATCGCACACCCTATCGGAAAGGGGGGCAGCAACATAATTATTACAACAATGGTCATCAAAATTATGGCTACCAACAAGGAATTCCATATGGTGGAGGCCAACGTCAGCCCCTTAGGGGCCCCCCACAGGGTGATTTTCAGCGCCCTAGGCAGTTGCCCCGCCCCTATGATGGTACACAAAGGGGGGAACTTACTATTCGCCCAAACCTCAGCGTGTAAGATATGAGAAATCACCGGATCAATATGAGATACCTGTGTATAATAATTATCAACCATTGGAGGGGATTGTGGACCATCATAATGATGAGTCTTTTTTAGGGGCAGAAGGGGGGGCGTCCGCGATATAAGAAACCTAGAAAGAGGGGGGAAGAGCTGGACGAAGGGTACAACAAAAAAAGAAAGCTGGGAGATTAGGAGAAGGAATTTACAACTTGAGTGGAGCCACACTATCCAAGGAGGAAATCTTGACCCTGGACAAGGGTATTAAGTTTGCACCAAAAAAAGGGCTTAATAAATTCGAAACTTATGTTGGATTACAAAAATTTATTAGGAAGCTCAACATTAAAAAATACTATGCCATTAATCCGATAGAAAGGGCGATTACGAACAACAGTTTCACAAATTTGAGGAACAACTCTGTATTCAACCCCCACATAACCAACAATAAATATGTTGACCTATTCAAAAAACTAGTCACGAGTGAATTAGAAAGACTACCTATCAAGAAGGTGTATGAATCCATTGATCTCAGGAAGGGATTGGAATCATTGGAAGGTAGGACTGATATAGTGATCAGGCCTGCTGATTAAGGGGGGGGGGATTGTTGTCCTATCTATTGAACAATATAAAGCAGAGATGAACAGAATATTAAATGATGAGGACACTTACCAGCCTCTAAATGCTGATCCCTCTAAATTATACAAAGAAAGATTAGAACTTATCGTGCAACAGGGTATGGAGAACAAACTTCTCAGTAAACAGGAAGCAAAATATCTGGTTCCCATGGTCAGTAAAATCCCGGTAATATATTACCTTCCTAAAATTCACAAAAATAGCGTTGAACCTCCCGGAAGACCTATAGTAAGTGGGATCGAGTCTTTAACCTCGAGATTGGGAGAATATATCGATCTCCACTTACAACCACTAGTAAGGAAAACGGATGCTTACCTCAAAGATACCAAGCACACTTTACAATTATTAAAGAGATTTAACACCAATGAAGATCTTATCATGGCCACAGGAGATGTAGCCTCGCTGTACACTAATATTGATCATGAAGGGGCCCTGAATGCAGTCAAGTGGGCTCTGGAAAAAGAGGATGATTTAACGCGAGAGGACCTACACAAATTTATTTTGAAGTGTTTGGACTTTTGTCTACATCACAACTTCTTCTGGTATGATGATAAATTTTATATGCAAGTACGAGGAGTAGCTATGGGCGCCAAGTTCGTCCCGAGCATAGCAAACCTCTATATGGCCAAGTGGGAGGCTGAACGAGTTCTGGGTGATGGATTTGGAGATATCCGGCTGTACAAAAGATTTATTGATGATCTCCTGATTATCTGGAGTGGAAATATGGAATCACTGATGAGGTTTCTGGAATCAATGAACAATAATGACCGGAGTATCACGTTAACCTGGGATATTAGTGGGGATCGGATACACTTCCTTGATCTAGAGATATTTAAAACTGTTAGTGGTATTGAAACCAAGTCCTTTTTTAAGGTTATGGATCGTAAGGCTGGATTCACACCTATGCATTTTTAGTGCTTTTTGCATTTTGCAGATTTGCTCTACAGAACATATTCCATAGGAAACAATGTTACATGGACTGTACTGCAAATCTGCAAAATGCAAAAAGCACTAAAAATGCATAGGTGTGAATCCAGCCTAACTCATATATTCCCACATCAAGTTGTCACCATAGGCCATGGCTTGACAACATTCCCAGAGGCCAATATATGAGGATGCGGAGAAATTGTACGCGGGATGTGGATTTTGAGACCCAATCAGACAGGTTGAGCGCAATGTTCTCTGATAAAGGTTATGGTAATGAATTTCTGAAAAAAGAGAGAGATAAAGTCAGGCATCTAAATAGGGAAGATCTTTTGAGGGATAGAATAGGAACAAGGGATGATGACGATAATGGGAGCACATCTGTCATTTTGGACTACAATCTATAAAGTAAGGAAGTGGAAAAAATCATAAATATTGGGATGTATTAAAACAAGATGTACATCTTAGGGATACACTCCCCAATAAACCTAAAATTGTGTATAAAAGAGCGCCAAGTCTACGTGACAAATTGGTACATAATGTTGTAGAACCGCCCCTTTCCACACCCAAGATGTTCTGGGATCTAAAAGGATTTTATGGTTGTGGAAGATGTTACAGTTGCATCAGGGTTCCTACTAATACTAAAAGGGTTAAGGAATTTCAGCATCCCCACACTAACCACATATACGCGATAAGGGATTTTATATCCTGCAATACAGTGGGAGTGGTATATGCGGTCAGATGCCCATGCGATTTTCTTTATATTGGGCGCACCACAAGAGCTTTAAAAGATCGTATGGAGGAACATGTGAGGAACATACGGAAAGGTTTCGATAAGCACTACCTTTCGATACATTTTAAAGAGGTGCATAACAAAAGTACAGTCGGGATGCAATTTTGGGGAATAGAGGCACCTAAGAAACATTGGAGAGGTTCAAATTTTACTAGGGAGATTACGAAGCGTGAGTCATGGTGGATACACCAGTTAGGCTCCCTCTTCCCGGGGGGGGGTTAAATAAAGAATTTGACCTTAGGTGCTTCCTTAGCAATTTTTAACCCTAAGATTGAGCATTCCTGGTGGTTTTTCAGGCCTATTCATTTCCCAGCTTGAATGTTTGATGCGTATCAATCACGTATTTCTAGGGTTAAGGATTATATTAATATATAGGATTTGAGCGATGGTTGGTACGTACATGAGGATTGAGCGATAGCCTTTTAATGGTCTTCTATGGTTATCTTTTTATTTCCTAATTTTATCTATTTTATATATTTTTTATTTAATAATATTTTCATATTTTATTCATTGTACATCATACTGTATTAAAATATTGACTCATGATGGGAATATCTATTTACCCCACACGTTTATTCAGATCACTCTGATGAGATGCATTTTAAAATCGCATGGACAGGGGATTCATGGTATAATAATTTTAATGTATAAAAATATTGACTCATAATGGGGATATCTATTTACCCCACACGTTTATTCAGATCACTCTGATGAGATGCATTTTAAAATCGCATGGACAGGGAATTTGCGGTACAATAGTTTTAGTTTTGATTTTAATCCTAGATTACTGTTATTTATTATATTTTATATGTAGATATGCATTTATCTGTAATTTTGGGGGTATGCTGTGGTATGCGCTGTGTGGGGTACCGGAGCTCTGTCCTGGAATTACACCTACAAATGAGTCTCATTCGGCTGTTATTGACAGGTCGTAAAATAACACTAGGCAAATTTTCCCCACTTACTATTTTCAGCAGCAGTTAGGGTTAATGTGATGGGATAGGCTCATTAGTCGTAACAGAAGTTGTAGCCTAGCATTAGTGTCTGCGATCTATGGCAAAATGGCCGCGATCGCCTTATATAATCCTGTAGAGCATCTGCCTAATCATATCCCCCTGATGATGACATGTGATCCCTGTGTCGAAGACGCGTAGGGGAGGGGCCAGGATGGAGAGACTGACACGGACTTTACACCAGCGCTGTCTAAGCACAGCATACCGCACCAAACTTCCACTGATTTTGCATAGAAAGCCGTTATAGTATGGTGCACTGACGCACCAGTGCCATGTGAGTACCCCGGTGTGGGGAGCGTTTTCTTTTAATAAAAGTATTTTAATAAAAGTATTTTGGCTATATTACACTATATAGTTTCCTTTTCATTCTATGTATGGAGCCACATTGTTTCCAGCTGGAGGAGTGCAGCAGACACAGACTGAGCCCAGGGGTGGCTCCAAAGCATATTTGGACTTAGGGTAGAAGCTGAGTCACACGCTCCTTCTCTTTCTTCGTTTTCAAAAACAAATGAGAGCTGCAAAATACCATGCTTCTTAGCAAATACCTTGGGGTGTCTACTTTCAAAAATGGGGTAATTTAGGGAGGTTTGTGCTATCTGGACATTTCAGGACCTCCGTAACTGTGATAGGTAGTGAGAAGTGAAATCACCATTTTACACCCTTAGAAATCCTGAAGGCGGTGATTGGTTTTTGGGGTTCTGTACGCGGCTAGGCTCCAATAAGTCTCACACATGTTGTATCCCCATACTCAGGAGAAGCAGCAGAATGTATTTTGGGGTGTAATTCCACATATGCCTATGCCATGTTTAAGCAATATATCATTTAGTGACAACTTTGTTAAAAACAAACAATGTATTGTAATTTTCCCGAAACCTGTGGCAAAATATAAAATATTCCATGGACTCAACATGCCTGTCAGCAAATAGCTTGAGGTGTCTAATTTCCAAAAAGGGGTCATTTTGGGGGGAGTTTGACCTGTCCTGGTATTTTATGCACAACATTAGAAGCTTATGCCACACATCACCCATTCTTCTAACCACTTGAAGACAAGTGCCCTTTCTGACACTTTTTGTTTACATGAACAGAGAAAATTGTTTATATGAAAAAATACTTTTCTTTTGCGAGAAAATTACTTTTATAGCAAAGGCCCTACAGATTAAAATGGTTGGTGATGTAATTTTTTTTCACACGGTATTTGCGCAGCGATTTTTCAAACGCAATGTTTTTTGAAAAAAACACATTTTTTAATTTTAATGCACTAAAACACACCATATTGTCCAAATGTTTGGTAAAATATAAAACAATCATCTTATGCCGAGTAGATAGATCCCAAACACGACATACTTTAAAAATTGCGCACAACCGTGCAGCGGTGACAAACTACATACATTTTTAAAAGCCTTTACAGGTTACTACTTTAGATTTACAGAGAGGGTCTACTGCTAAAATTACTGCCTTCGATCTGACGTTTGCAGTGATGCCTCACATGCATGGTGTAATTGCTGTCTACATATGACATGAGACCGACACGTTCGCCATTGGGCGCAAGCACGGGGGGTGCAGGGGTGCTTTTTTTTTATTCTATTCATTTATTTTGCTTTTTTAGTTTATTTTTTTACGATGTCCTTTCATTTTTTTTTTTATCATCACAGGGAATGTAAATATCCCCTATGATAGAAATAGGTAGTGACAGGTACCGTATATACTCGAGTATAAGTCGAATTTTTCAGCACATTTTTTTGTGCTAAAAGTGCCCACCTCGACTTATACTCGAGTCAAGCACTTTTCTGCAGGAAAAAATTTCATTTTCCGAACCGACTTTGCGGCCCTGTATCTCAGGGCCACTTGGTGCTAGGAACCCCAAATTTGGTGTGCAAACTGGTACGACAACATATCCAAAGATGAAGTTCCTAACACCAAGTAGCCCTGAGGTACGGGGCCCCAAAATCGGTTCAGAAAATGTCATTCTCTGCTGAAGAAAAGTGCTTGACATTTTCTGAACCGACTTTGGGGCCCCGTATCTCGGGGCCACTTGGTGCTATAAATCCCAGCTTTGGAAATTTTATGGTGCTAGTTCCACTGGGTTTGCACACCAAATTTGGGGTTCCTAGCACTAAGTGGCCCCGAGATACGGGGCCCCAAATTCGGTCAACTGTGTCCATCTGCAGCAATGTCATTTCAGGACCCTTTGGGTTCAGAGACCCCAAATTTTGGCTGCAGCTAGGGGGCATCTAGGAACCCTTAACTACCGAGTTTGAAGTTCATGGGACCTATGGCTGCAAATGGGCACAGTGAGGCATGCAAATGGGCACAGTGATGCTGCAAATGGGCATTGTTGACCCTCTTTTCCACTTACAGAAGCTGTGCATTTCTCACCCTCGTCTTATACTCGGGTCAGTAAGTTTTTCCCATTTTTTTTGTAGTAAATTAGGGCCTCGACTTATACTCGGAACGACTTATACTCGAGTATATACGGTAGTAATAAGTACCATATAACTGTTTTTTTACACAATTGTAAAATGGGGAAGATGAGATAACATAATAGGACTGCTTACCCGAGCATTGGAGGGTGTACAACAGTAAGGCAACTCGTCTGGGTCTCCCCCGGCGATTGGGAAGGGGATATATGAGACACCAGCCAGTATCTAAATGAGACAGTATAAAGATGAATAACCGGTAATTACTGTCAGGTAAGTACCAGTCATGAAGTGGTGTGATTTGCAGAAAACACATCATGTGTGAGGAACAAGCAGCATGTGAAAGAGACACACCGTGGATGGTAAAAGAGAGAAAGTGGGAGTGAGGGGGGTGAGAGAGGGGTAGGAAGAAGCAAAGAGGAGGAAAAGAATAGAGGTGGGGTATGGAAGGGAGATGAGAGACACGGTGAATAAAAGATAGTGCCAAGGAACCGGCAGGGAGTGAGGGCACCAGGGGAGAAAGGGCGGGGGAGTGGGAAGCGTGATATGGTGGACAACCGGAAACCAAAAAGCTCCTTGTGACATCAAAGTGAAAGTGAAAGTGGGGAACCCACCGTGAGAGCATGAAACCAAATGTGAAGACATCAAGTGAGGTAATAAGATAAACAACCAGGGGGTGCAAACAAGTGGGTGATAGTGGCAAAAGATAAAAGACTGATAGTTACCTATATAAAAAAAGTATTGGTGTATGGAGCCCAGAGATATGTAACAATTAAGATCCATACAAGTATGTATGGAACCCGAAGTTGAATGAATCTAAGTTGGCTGTATCAAGCGTATATCACAAAAGGCATGGAAACATTAGAGGCCATATCCAGGATCTGGAAGGAGGAGATATATAATAGGAGATCATTGGTATAGGCATAGTGGTAAAGTGTGGTGCAGCCGTCCATCACCAAGGAGGTACGGCCCGTCACAAAATAGAGGCAACTTACTGGGTATGGGGGGTTCCAGGGCTTCTCTGGGTCTCCAACCACCTGGGTCTGTAGCGGGATAAACCCGCAATATATATCTACTTCAACCCCGCGTCGTGAAGCAGCGCCGGCATCGGCGTCCGACGTCACTGGGTCAAGGGTCCCGCAGTGCGTGCGCACAGGTACCGTGCGCGCCTGCGCACCAGCCTCAAGGCCACTGAGCGAGGAGTGATGCTCACAACTGTGCAGCGAATGACAGCCTTTAGCACTAGCAATAACAATTTTGTCCAGACTCTATGTAAATCGTCTCATTCAAGAAACTGGAATACGAACTCTGTGTATCCCTTTTATAAAATTCCAGGGTGGCGCTGTCGGAACGGCTTCATCAATAAAAGGAACCGACAGCCTTAGCCCCACCTAGTCCAGATGAAGCTACGCTAATCATCTAGCGAAGCACGTTGATGTTAGTCACAGTGACGCCAGCTTACGATATGCCCCATTCAAACCAAACCGCGGGGTAGGAGATACCTACTTTACATCCACCCGGAGCGTACATTGTGCACAACAAACATCACAAGTTGTGTGGACCCAGCGGCCCTGTTTTGAAGGACAGACCAGTTCCACTGCACGAGAGGCATCATGGAGGTACCGACATGGTAGGATTCCAGCCCGTGCAAGGACCGAACGGGACACACTAACTATGATACTGAAAAGGGTGGTAATGTATTGCAGCACTCCCTTTTTCCCTTGAATCATACCACAGTACTTGCTGGAAAAGAGCGTATGGTTAAAAAGCTGTTTGATTGCTCAATTAGAAGGCTGCCGGAACTATTTACTATATTGCTGGGTAAAATCGCTTGATCAGCTTACCGCTGCACATTTGATGTGTTACGGTCTACATTTTTGGAATGGAACATTGCCTCATTCACCCTTTGTAAGACATCTGTCAACCAGTTGGGGTACCCTTACTGTTATAACCACTCTGACCAACACTTTGAATGGTATACCGTCAATGATTAATCACATACCAGCTGGGATTACACTATATCTATGGCAAGAACGTGAAAGCCACTATTGAAGAATGTAATGACCCATAAGGACACATTACTCGACTAACTCTGCGTTAGCGACTTCTCATTAGTCAGCCAGTGTTATTTGATCTGTATTTTTCATATTGACTAACAATCTTCACTTTTTTTTTACTCAAGGGTACCACCATATTAGGGATCCCCGGGGGCCATTCACAGTGAAACTGTAATATATTCCTCCCTCAATAGAATTTGGGATTATTTTCTCCCATGTTTTCCTCTTTTATATGCCATTGATGCGACTTTATCGCTTGTCAGTTTCACTGCGAATGGTAGGCTGGTGTCCGGACTTTTTGTGTTTTGTTTTTTTGTGTATTGTCTTCACTTGATCATCCTTTTTCGGGGGATCTTTCCTCTCGGAAAGAATCTTGAGAAATTTGCTGTATGAAGCTGTTTTAACATTCAAAGCCGCATTTTTTATTCATGATTGCACCCGCACTGGGACCAATACATTTTGTAATTTTATAGAACTAAATTCAGACCTGCAGAGGTAGCCGCTGTTTGATCCTGGTAGGAATACCAGGATTTTTTCTTGTATGCTCAGTTCTTTTGGCTATAGCAACAATACCATATTTAGGTAAGCAGTATCAAGGTGTATTTATTTAATTTTTCACCGTCTGTGTTTGGTTCAGCAGGACTGTTTTTTTTCCCTTTTTTCTTTTTTTGAGGATGCACTGGTAACAGACAAAATGCAGCCTCAATATCTGTCTTAGCCAATGCCCCCTGACCATACCGGCGCACCCACGATACCGCCGTATCGAAAGAAGTATACGACACCGTACAAAGGTCCAGGTCAATGGAATTGTTAACGGACCCCCCCCCCCCAGATGAGACAAATGATGAATGAGCCGAAACTTGCTCGGCTCCTTTTTGGGAACAACACCCAACGGAGAACAAAACTGGGCACTGGCGGCGACTCAGAGGGGCCAGCCATGCGACCCAAAGAAACTTCCCTAAACAATTTGTCCGTAACAACCCCTGGATGTAATCTAGAAGACCGCAAGTTGTCGGCCAAAGAAGAAACCACCTGCAAATGACTGTTTAATTTGTGACCCTACGAAAAACCCAATTCTAACAACGAGGCCTCCTCCCGATTAGGATAACGCTTTAGAAAAGGCACCATTCTTCTTACCTTCACCAGCGTCCTCCCTTTTTCCAGGGTCACCCCCTCTTCCTTTTCCTTGCTTAAAGCACCAAGACTGCGGATGAGTCCCCCCGCAACTGGAACATTCGTGACGGAAACGGCACTTAGCTCCGAACTTGCAAGTACCAACATTATTTTGCCAACAGCATCCCATGACTGACGGCCGGTTGTGAAGAGGAGGCTGCACCCCCGGCCCCACCCTGAAAGGGGGGCAACCAAACTCCATGGACATGACATCAGCTTCATCCAAAGACTGATGTCCTTATGGTCCCACCGCCTTCAGTTGGCGGAAATGTTCATCGTAACACAGCCAAGCAACCCCACCGTAAACCCACTGTCTAGATAACAGAAAAAGGGGGGAGCAATTTTCAGGGGCCTTTTCACCTATGACGCTCGCCAAAATCGCAAACGCCTGCAACCAGTTTGCAAACATGCGGGGAATCAGCCGATGCTGCCATTTTTCTTCTTCCTCTTTCTTACTTCTCTTTCTTACTTTCATCTGGTTTAACTTTGTCCAAGTTGTACTTACGCTTCCAGATACGCTTCTTCACTTCTGGCTTCAAATGAGCGCCCAAAGGACCCTCAAAACACACGTAAACCTAGCATTTGGCGGCATCCTCCAAACACACCCCATCCCCCCCAGCAGTACCTTTTGCAGCCACAGCGGCTTTGGAAACTGTAGCCACTGCACTGGCCCCTGTTGCCAGTTGCAGACCCAGCAAATCGCCTGTTCTTGCTCCAGCACCAATCGTGCCAGCCCCCGCTGCACCCGAATCCAAGGGAGGCGTAACCGGAACATTCACCACTTGACCCCCGCCCCATGCGGCAGAAGCGTGGGCCTTGGACCATGCCACCACCGGTGAAGAGCTAGCCACAGACCGTGCACCAGCCTTGCAGGCATCACCTCCCGAAGGACTGCCAGCAAAGTGTGCGCCACCCCATCTGCCTGCCCTGTCGCCACTTAAGGGAGAGAGGAACCTGCACCATCACCCACTCTAGCAGCCACCCCCCTTGCACTTTGAGACCCCCAGAGCCCCCCATTCTGCCCTTGGAGCTCCCCAAGCAGGAGACAGCAGTAGAAAGAGACAGGAAAGAAGTATGAGTCTTACCTGGCTGTCGCTGCCCCTCAGAACATCCAGCCGCAATTCCCGCTCCCTGCGCTGCCTCTGGAATCTCTCCCTCTTCTGATTCAGTGAGCTCCCCTTCCTACATTCAGTCCTGTGTCCTCATCGCAGTCGCCCCCGCACTTCACTCGAGCAGGCAGGACTGATCCGGCCCCAGATGTCGGCGGGCGCTCTCCGCTGATGTCATCACCCTGCGCAGGACCGGAGTTCTGGGCCTGTTCCTCGCGCCATCCACGCTGAGCTCTGCGCAGAGCAGGGGAAGCCCACCAAGCCACCGACCAGGTCCCGTCATCCATGGCGCTTCCACAATGCTGCCGGGATGCCGCCGGAGATCCTTGCTGTCCATGCCTTCTGGAACTGGGGGCCCTGGCCGCACCAGGCACCTGGGCAGCACACGCCAAGTAGTCTCTTCCCTCACCGAACTGCCCTCTCAACAGGCGGAGAGCCTGCAGAGGTGAGTAGAGGTGGGGATGGGATGTAGCGCCCCCCCCCCCAGGTCTACCGTGGAAGGGGATTTCTCCTGATTCTCACACTGAGCGAAGCAGGGTTCCGCTTGGCCGGTGAAGTCAGAGGGTCCTTGGCAGGGCTCCCAGAACGGCTACAGATGCCAGATGTCGCCTCAGAGCTAAAACGCTCAGGAGGCCTGGACCTCCTAGCACGCGGTCGACCATGTGGGGGGCCAGCGGATGAGTAAGAAGAGGCCTGGCTGGGCTCCTGGAGTAAGTCAGAAACAGTAGCCTGGAGCCAGCCAACGCCTCTGGCCACAGCCTCAGCTCGGAGCTGGGACAACAGGGCATCCAGATCATTCATGCTACCTTTTTGTCCTTTTTCTTTTCTTTCAACTAGAGAAACCTTCCTGATTCTGTGAAAAGCTCCGATTGAGCTCCGACTAGAAACCTACGCCCCTCTACATCCACAGGACACCCCCCCAAACCTCGGGACCCACCATTCTTGATAAGTGGCTTAATACCTCCCCTTATCAACCAGAATTCTCTCCGCCTCACTGTCCACCCCAGTCATGCTGGCCCTCCTCCAAGTTGCACTTTTTGCTTCAAGCCATTGACTTTTCACACATTGCAGTGGTCTGCATGGTGGTCCTAGTGTTGAGAAGCTTTGAGGCGCTTTTGGGTTTCACAATCTACCATTTCTTCTATTATACACAGTGAAGATTTGTCAATCACTTTCTAGTTCTTCATTGGAACTCTTTTTTTTTATTTATTTATATCCATGCACTTATATGCATATTATCAATTCATTTCTTTATGGTCTTAATTTTTGTATTATATATTGAATATTTGAAAGTAGTTTATGTGGTTTTCATATACGCTGCACTGTATTTTTTCCAATTTATGCATACCATGTATTCGAGTATTGTGACCACCGTTTTTAAACATCACATTTTTGGTCTTTTACCACGGCTTTTCCTTTGGTTTACAATAGCATAATGTGCTCTTGATTTTTATACATTTGTATAAAATTCTACAGAGCTACATAAAATCTCATCAGTTTGTTCAACAATGCTCCTGTTCAAATTCAGAATATGCTGAAAATCCTATCGCGCTGGTTCTCGGCGACAGGGTACTATACATCTCGCTGCAATAGTAAAAATACATTTTCCTATTGCAGTGAGCGTGAGAAAGAGGCGACAATGTCCCTTAGGTCTGGTATGGATTTTAAGGGGAACCCCCTACGCCAAAAAAACGGCGCGGGGGTCCCCCCAAAATCCATACCAGACCCTTATCCGAGGGCGCAGCCCGGCCGGTCAGGAAAGGGGGTGGGGACGAGCGAGCGCCCCTCCTGAACCGTACCAGGTCGCATGCCCTCAACATGGCGGGGTGGATGCTTTGGGGAAGGGGGGCGCCCTACGACCCCCCCACCCTAAAGCACCTTGTCCCCATGTTGATGAGGACAAGGACCTCTTCTCGACAACCCTGGCCGTTGGTTGTCGGGGTCTGCGGGCGGGGGGCTTACCGGAATCCGGGAGCCCCCTTTAATAAGGGGGCCCCAGATCCCGGCCCCCTGCCCTATGTGAATGAGTATGGGGTACATCGTACTCCTACCCGTTTACCTGGGGAAAAAAGTGTCATTAAAAAAAAACACCGGCCTCTTCTCCCGCTCTCCGGTTCTTCTTCCGGGCTCCTCCGCTATCTTCTGCTCTTTTGCCGCTCTTTTGCTAGCAGTGGCCTAGTCTTCTCCATCGTCTTCTTCCCTCTTCTCTTCTTCCGATGTTGACACGACGCTCTCTCCCGCTGTAATGCTGTGTTCACGGTGCGCAGCGACTTAAATAGGCATGGGGCATGGTCACCTGGTGATGTCACCCAGTGACCCCGCCCCTTATGACGTCACAGTCCCGGGGCATGCTGGGACTGTTGTCATAAGGGGTGGGGTCACCACCCGGTGACCACGCCCCATGCCTATATATAAGTCGTTGCGCCTAGTGAACACAGCATTACAGCAGGAGAGAGCGTCGTGTCAACATCGGAAGAAGAAATGAGGGAAGAAGACGATGTAGAAGACCGGGCCACCTCTAGCAAAAGAGCAGAAGATAGCGGAGTAGCCCGGGAGAAGAACCGGAGAGCGTAAAAGAGGCCAGAGAGAGCGGAGAAGTCGGAAGAGATCCCCGAAGTCGGAAGACCACCCCCGGAAGAGGCCCTTGTCCTCATAAACATGGAGACAAGGTACTTTGGGGTGGGGGTGCCGCAGGGCACCCCCTTCCCCAAAGCACCCACCTCCCTATTTTGAGGGCATGCGGCCTGGTACGGTTCAGGAGGTGGGGGCGCTCCCTCGTCCCCACCCCCTTTCCTGACCGGCCGGCTGCGTGCTCGGATAAGGGTCTGGTATGGATTTTGGGGGACCCCCACGCCGTTTTTTCGGCATAGGGGTTCCCCTTAAAATCCATACCAGACCTGAGGGCCTGGTATGCTCCACGACGGGCCTCGCAAGGTGTTAATCTCGCCGATAAAAGCGGCGAGATTGACTTCCTTTTCTAATCCCACCGTACCTCATCACGTTCAAAATGAACGGACTTTAGTCCCTGTGTGCGCGCGAGTCCGTTCGTTTGGAAAGTCAGAAGTCTGCCAAAAGTCCGTCGGGAAGACCGTCGGACCTAGTCTGCTGGAAAGTCCGGTCGTGTGTACAGGGCATTAGGCAAAAGTGCTTTGTATAATAGCTTTAGACATATCCTATCTAAGTAGGACCGTTGAATTAAGCATTTTCTAGCCAGTACAATTGAGTTTCAATAGGACTTTGATCAGTTACCTGAGTATTAGTGAACCACAGAGGGCTTAAATGCCAAAACCCGAAATTACAGATAACAGCCAGGTTAAGAGGCAATAGGAAAGGAGAATGTCCTGAAATTTCCTTTGGGATATATTCAACCTCAGAAACATATGGGATAATTTTGTGCGACACTAGACACAGGTTATAGTATGTACAGTGGGGACGGAAAGTATTCAGACCCCGTTAAATTTTTCACTCTTTGTTATATTGCAGTGCTCAGGACCTCAGACTGGGCCGAAGGTTTACCTTCCAACAAGACAACGACCCTAAGCACACAGCTAAAAAAGTGGCTTCACAACAACTCCGTGACTGTTCTTGAATGGCCCAGCCAGAGCCCTGACTTAAACCCAATTGAGCATCTCTGGAGACCCCTAAAAATGGCTGTCCACCAGCATTTACCATCCAACCTGACAGAACTGGAGAGGATCTGCAAGGAGGAATGGCAGAGTATCCCCAAATCCAGGTATGAAAAACTTGTTGCATCTTTCCCAAAAAGACTCATGGCTGTATTAAAAGGTGCTTCTACTAAATACTGTGCAAAGGGTCTGAATACTTAGGACCATGTGATATTTCAGTTTTTCTTTTTTAATAAATCTGCAAAAATGTCAACAATTCTGTGTTTTTATGTCAATATGGAGTGCTGTGTGTACATTAATGAGGAAAAAAATGAACTTAAATGATTTTAGCAAATGGCTGCAATATAACAAAGAGTGAAAAATTTAAGGGGGTCTGAATACTTTCTGTCCCCACTGTATACCAGAACATTATTACCTGCATAAATGGGAACTTGACTAGGCAGTGTATAAGCATATTGAGTAATTACACCATCTAGTGGATATATGGGTGAATAGCATGAAAACCCATGTAGACAAAAAAAGCAAACATATTATTATAATACAGGATTTCTATACTGTAGATATATCAAACATTGGCCAATGAATAAAGAAAACCCCTCCCACCTGGTTCCCAATTCCAGCTATGAAGATCTTTATTTAAAAAATATAGACCAATATTAAGTGAACATGTACCACTATGAAAGTCTCAGGCCTGACAACAAGTCTTTAATTCATTAAAATCAGTGAACACTTTTGAAGCATACATTGGGGGGGGGGGGGGGGGGGGGGCGCACACCCCAAAAGTGTGTTTACATTTAAGATGGTGCTGCTATATGACCAACAAACAGTACAAAATGGATTATAGTGCACACATACAAATATGACATTTAAATCCTGCAAAGGCCATTTAAAAACACCTGAACATATTAAAAAAATATGGGGATTTGGTCACACTATATGGTCATATAGTGCTAAGCCCACTTACTGCATCAAAGTACCCCATTATCAGTGGGTTCTACACTAGTAATAGAATGAAAGATCCTGCGTCTCAACCATGGGAGACAAACGCCTCTTTGTGGGAGAACTGAAAGGACAACTCCTATAACACTGGTGGATACTAATAGGAGGTACTGAAGGGTGGACAGGGTGCTCTGGCCCAAGGAACCTGGTCAGTAGGGATGAGCCGAACACCCCCCTGTTCGGTTCGCACCAGAACATGCGAACAGGAAAAAAGTTTGTGCGAACACCGTTAAAGTCTATGGGACACGAACATGAATAATCAAAAGTGCTAATTTTAAAGGCTTATATGCAAGTTATTGTCATAAAAAGTGTTTGGGGACCTGGGTCCTGCCCCAGGGGACATGGATCAATGCAAAAAAAAAGTTTTAAAAACGGCCGTTTTTTCAGGAGCAGTGATTTTAATAATGCTTAAAGTCAAACAATAAAAGTGTAATATCCCTTTAAATTTCGTAGCTTGGGGGGTGTCTATAGTATGGCTGTAAAGGGGCGCATGTTTCCCGTGTTTAGAACAGTCTGACAGCAAAATGACATTTGAAAGGAAAAAAGCCATTTAAAACTACTCGCGGCTATTGCATTGCCAGTCCGACAATACACATAGAAGTTCATTGATAAAAACGGCATGGGAATTCCCCACAGGGGAACCCCGAACCACAATTAAAAAAAAAAATGACGTGGGGGTCCCCCTAAATTCCATACCAGGCCCTTCAGGTCTGGTATGGATTTTAAGGGGAACCCCGCGCCAAAAAAAAAACGGCGTGGGGTCCCCCCAAAAATCCATACCAGACCCTTATCCGAGCACGCAACCTGGCAGGCCGCAGGAAAAGGACAAGACGAGAGAGCGCCCCCCCCCCTGAACCGTACCAGGCCACATGCCCTCAACATTGGGAGGGTGCTTTGGGGTAGCCCCCCAAAACACCTTGTCCCCATGTTGATGAGGACAAGGGCCTCATCCCCACAACCATGGCCGGTGGTTGTGGGGGTCTGTGGCGGGGGGCTTATCGGAATCTGGAAGCCCCCTGTGTGAAATTGTAAGGGGGTACTTTACCCCTACCATTTCACTAAAAAACTGTCAAAAATGTTAAAAATAACAAGAGACAGTTTTTGACAATTCCTTTTTTTTAAATGCTTCTTCTTTCTTCTATCTTCCTTCATCTTCTTCTTCTTCTTCTGGTTCTTCTGGTTCTTCCTCCGGCGTTCTCATCCAGCATCTCCTCCGCGGCGTCTTCTATCTTCTTCTCCTCTGGCCGCTCCGCACCCATGGCATGGGGGGAGGCTCCCGCTCTTCTCTTCATCTTCTTCTCTTCTTCATCTTCCTTTCTTCATCTCTTCTTCTCTATTTCTCTTCTTCATCTTCTTCTCCGGGCCGCTCCGCACCCATGATGGCATGGAGAGAGGCTCCCGCTGTGTGACGGCGTCTCCTCATCTGACGGTTCTTAAATAATGGGGGCGGGACCACCCAGTGACTTGACGGGACTTCCCTGTGACATCACGGGGAATGCCACAGGGAAGTCCCGTCATGTCCCGTGCGTCAGAGAGGGGTGGAGTCACCGGGTGGCCCCGCCCCCTGTTATTTAAGAACCGTCAGACGAGGAGACGCCGTCACACAGCGGGAGCCTCCCTCCATGCCAGCATGGATGCGGAGCGGCCCGGAGAAGAAGATGAAGAAAAGAAGAAGATGAAGAGAAGAGCGGGAGCCTCCACCCATGCCATGGGTGCGGAGCGGCCAGAGGAGAAGAAGATAGAAGATGCCGCGGAGGAGATGCTGGACGAGAACGCCGAGGAAGAACCAGAAGAGCCAGAAGAACCAGAAGAAGATGAAGGAAGATAGAAGAAAGAAGAAGCATTTAAATAAAAGAATTGTCAAAAACTGTCTCTTGTCATTTTTAACATTTTTGACAGTTTTTTAGTGAAATGGTAGGGGTACTTGCACCCCCTTACCATTTCACACAGGGGGGCTGGGATCTGGGGGTCCCCTTGTTAAAGGGGGCTTCCAGATTCCGATAAGCCCCACGCCCACAGACCCCCACAACCACCGGCCAGGGGGTTGTGGGGATGAGGCCCTTGTCCTCATCAACATGGGGACAAGGTGTTTTGGGGGCTACCCCAAAGCACCCTCCCAATGTTGAGGGCATGTGGCCTGGTACGGTTCAGGAGGGGGGAGGGCCGCTCTCTCGTCCCCCCCCCTCTTTTCCTGCGGCCTGCCAGCTTGCGTGCTCGGATAAGGGTCTGGTATGGATTTTTGGGGGGACCCCCACGTCATTTTTTTTAAAATTATGGTTCGGGGTTCCCCTGTGGGGAATTCCCATGCCGTTTTTATCAATGAACTTCTATGTGTATTGTCGGACCGGCAATGCAATAGCCGCGAGTAGTTTTAAATGGCTTTTTTCCTTTCAAATGTCATTTTGCTGTCAGACTGTTCTAAACACGGGAAACATGCGCCCCTTTACAGGCATACTATAGACACCCCCCAGCTACGAATTAAAGGGATATTACACTTTTATTGTTTGACTTTAAGCATTATTAAAATCACTGCTCCTGAAAAAACAGCCGTTTTTAAAACTTTTTTTTGCATTGATCCATGTCCCCTGCAGCAGGACCCAGGTCCCCAAACACTTTTTATGACAATAACTTATTATTATTATACGAGAAACTTGCATATAAGCCTTTAAAATTAGCACTTTTGATTTCTCCCATAGACTTTTAAAGGGTGTTCCGCGGCATTCGAATTTGCCACGAACACAGCAAATTGTTCGCTGTTCGGCGAACTTGTGAACAGCCAATGTACGAGTCGAACATGTGTTCGACTCGAACTCGAAGCTCATCCCTACTGGTCAAAGTCCATACAATATACATATAAAATCATACTTGGGGTGCACACCCTTAAAATGCATTTAAATTCAAGATGGTGCTGTTATAATCCATGTCCTTAGTCTGCTTATCTTCAGCAAACTGTTTGCAGGCTTTCTTGTGCATCATCTTTAGAAGAGACTTCCTTCTGGGACGACAGCCATGAAGACCAATTTGATGCAGTGTGCAGTGTTTGTATGGTCTGAGCACTGAAAGGCTGATCCCCCACCCCTACAACCTCTGCAGCAATGCTGGCAGCACTCATAAGCAGAACCTGTCTTGTTAAATCACTGTATGGTCTTGGCCACCGTGCTGCAGCTCAATTTCAGGGTCTTGGCAATCTTCTTATAGCCTAGGCCATCTTTATGTAGAGCAACCATTCTTTTTTTCAGATCCTCGGAGAGTTCTTTGCCATGGGGTACCATGTTGAACTTCCAGTGACCGGTATGAGAAAGTGAGAGCGATAACACCAAATTTAACACACATGCTCCCCATTCACACCTGAGACCTTGTAATACTAAGGAATCACATGACACCGGGGAGGAAAAATGGGTAATTGGGCCCAATTTGGACATTTTCACTTAGGGGTGTATTCACTTTTGTTGCCAACGGTTTAGACATTAATGGCTGTGTGTTGCGTTATTTGGAGGGGACAGCAAATTTACACTGTTTTACAAGCTGTACACTCACTACTTTACATTGTAGCAAAGTGTAGTTTCTTCAGTTTTCTTACATGAAAAGATATTCAGTGATACCTCGGTTCATGAACGCTTCTGTTCACGAACAACTCGGTTAGCGAACTGAAGAGTTCAAAATTTGCTTTGGTACGCAAACTCCTCTTCGGTTCATGAACACGAGCCACAGCCATCTTCCCTGCTCTGACACGTGGTCGAGACTTCCTGTAGGTGAGATTGCAGTCAAAGAGAGACACAAAGTGTACTGTGAAGACGCTTACAGTATTGAGAAGCTTTTTGGTGTGCTTTTTAGCACATGCTGTACTGTACATCCCTGTGCACACTTGTGCTTTTTATCACATACTGTACTGTACCAGACACCCAGTATGGCTCCAAAGAAAATTCAGAGTAAGCATTATGGTAAGAAGAAAGTGCGGAACAGTAATGAAGGTGACAAGAATGTGCAGAGCAGTAATGCAGGTGATAACTGCCTCCCACCCGCCTTTCTCCACACCAAAAGTCGTCTTAAGCAAGGTTAGTGTTCTCTCTCTTCATACTGTACTGTATAGTACTTTGTTTCATATTTTTTGTGGTTCAAAAAAAAAAAAAAATTCAGAACGGACTAACCTGATTTACATTGAACCTTATGGGAAAATTTGCCTCGGTTTGCGACCAATTCGGTTTGCGACCATTAAGTTTGTGAACCGAGGTAACACTGTAATAAAATATTTACAAAAACGTGAGGGGTGTACTCACTTTTGTGAGATACTTTATAAGCGATTGTTCCTGCAGCTGCTATGGTTAGGTTTTTTTTAAAAATTGGCCAATTATGGTTTTACAAACTATACAGTGCATTTTTGTATGTTCTAGGTTTTTCAATAAAGCATTACTGTTAGGGTCAGTTCACACCACATGCAGTCCAGTGCGTTGTTCTGCATCAAAAACGCATGGGAAGTAGGTTATATGGTTTTCAATGGCATAGTTCACACCAGTGCAGTCAGTTCCAGGGCTTTTCATTTCCAGAAAAAGAAAAGTAGAACATGCTACATTTTACCTGCGCTGGACTGTACTGGAATGCAGTAAAATACATAAAAAACGCACTGAAGTGCACTGAAACGCATCAGAAAAACACTAGACCCCAGTATAGTGGGGATAAAAAAAACAGGAAAAAGAAGAAAAACAGCACCTGGAATGCATCCGGAAACACACCAAAATCTCACCGGAATGCATCAAAAACATGTTAAAACACGCATGCAGAAATGCATCTATAACAAATCTGGGGTGTGTTTTTGTGGTGTGAACCAGCCCTCATAAACCTTATATGTGCCAAGCGATTTTCTGAGTCTCTCACTTATTTAGGGATACATTATAGATTTTGACATATTGAGGTTGAGCGCTGGTCTGGTTTTTACCATTTTTTTTCTTAGTATAGATGATATAGCATAGATGTTCTGGGCCCCTGGGTCCAATCTGTTTTTTCCAGGAGCTACAAAATAGAATTTCTGTCCCTGGCCCCCCCTCAATGCCTAACCTCTAATATATCAGCTTCACCTTAAAGACAGGCAGATTTGTGGACACCCCTGAGGAAACTTGGAGTGCCTAAAGTTCTTGCAGAGCAAAGATTCAAAGGATTTTCACTAAAATCTGTTCACAGTTCCAAAACTGAATGGAGGCATTCGACCTATTTTGTGCCTATATACCCTAAACTAATGTCTGCATGTCCCCAAATTCTGCATGGAACTTTTCTAAGATCAGGGGAATTTCTGGAAATTCAAAGATGCCTATCTTCACATTCTCATATTTCCTACACACCAACATTTTCCGCGCTTTGCTGTGGGAGACCAACATTTTTGATTTGTCGTCCTGCCTTTTGGGCTTTCCTTTGCACTAATAATGCGTACACACGGTCGGACCTTACAGCAGACTTTGCCAGGCGGACTTTTCGACAGACTTTGACGGACTTTCTGAATGAACGGACTTGCCTACACACAATCCACCAAAGTCCGTCGAATTCGTACATGATGACGTACGACCGGACTAAAACAAGGAAGTTCATAGCCAGTAGCCAATAGCTGCCCTAGCGTGGCTTTTTGTCCGTCGAACTAGCATACAGACGAGCGGACTTTTCGACCGGACTCGATTTCGACGGATTGATTTAAAACATGTTTCAAATCTAAGTCCGTCCAACTTTTGAAAAAAACAAAGTCCGCTGAAGCCCACACACATCGAATTGTCCGAAATCCCGTCCGCCGGGGAAAAGTCTGCCGTAAAGTCTTTCGTGTGTACGCGGCATAAGAGTCTTCACAAAAGTACCGGTTCCACTCCTGACTCTGTATGCCTTAGGGCATCCATGTGACCGGGTACCTGGACGATCTGCTGCTGAAAGGTTCTTCAGCCACGGTCCTGTTTTCCAACATTCAAATGACAATCCACTTCCCTCAAACTTTGGAAGGGATTTTTTAACATCAAGAAGTCTGCCCTCACCTAGTTGCAGCATCCTGCTTCCCTCTTCCTCCCCCCCTGAAGGTTCCAAGAAGGGACATTCTGCTTTCTCTTCCACCATTTTTAATTGGCTCTGACAACCCATTTCCAGAGCTTATTTCCTATCAGACCCCATTCCACCAGATCTGTCAGTGTTTCTTTGCCAGTGCCATCTGGTTCTCTGTTCATACAATCTCAAAGTTGTACCCTGTGGATCTCCAGGCCTCTGCTAATGCAAGCTTCAGCTGCAAGGTACTTTAAAGGGGTTGTAAAGGCAGAAGGTTTTTTTATGTTACTACATTCTATGCATTAAAATAAAAAGCCAAAAGCGCATGCACGGCAGCTCCTGAGATGGCAGCTTGATCCGGGAGCTCCGCATCGGGCTTCTCCTATACCCCTGGGTCATTACCCAGACATAACTCAGATCCTGGCTAAATTTTCAGAAATGCTAGCAAACGGATTGGCACAAACAGCAGCACAAATCACTAACTCAATCAAAACAGATCTTCAGAGACTGGGATCATGCATAGAAGCCATTGAACAGACTGTAGACCAAACAGTCCAGAGGGCTAATCAAAATACTGTATGCATTTAAACACTTCAGGATCAACTGGACACAGCCCTGTCCAAAATTGATGATCTCAAGAACAGAAGCAGGCGTTATAACATCCACATTAGGGGCCTTCCTGAATGGATACTGGATGTCCAAGGGTCAGTTAAGTCCCTCATTAAGGACCTCATCCCGGAAATCCCTGACCACAGACTAGAACTGGATGGAGCTCATAGAGCCCTTTTACCCCCTCGCCAAGATGGCCTCTCCAGGAACATCGTGGTTAAACCACACTATTATGTGGTAAAGGAGGAAGTCATGAGGAAGGGCAGGGACTCTGAAAATCTTTCTGTCCAGGGGAACCCGGTTCAAATATTTACAGACTTATCTCCCACAACCATCCAACGCAGAAAGTCACTGAAACCCCTCTTGGGGGAGTTAACCCAGAAATCAGTAAAATATTGGTGGTCTTTCCCTTTCCGCCTGCAGTTTCAATTTCGGAATAAAACACACTGCTTTGCTTCTTTCCAAGACTGTGAACGACTACTGCTACAACTGGGCATCATCTCCCAAGATTCATCATAATCAACATCATCAGCTAATCAGCAAAGCTTCTCCAAACGACCATCCCCGGTTTGCCCCCTAACCTCTGCCTGGCATAAGCAGAAACAAAGAAGACATTAGAATTCTATCCCCTCCTGAAGGTGCAACCTGCCTCCCAGTTCTTCACCTGACTCTCTCTAGTCTCCTCTTGGTTGGAAGAACATCTTCCCTGGCTTCGGTTCACTAGAAGTCTTTAATGATCATTTTTGGGGGATGCCACATTCAGGCTCATGACATGTTTTCTGTGGTCAGGCTCCTCCCTTAAGTGCCTTTTAAAGAATTGCTATATGAACCAATACCTTTCTTTTCATTTGTTAGTGTTTTTTTTACAATGGGCGGGTTTCTTTTACTGGTTTTCACATTTTTGAGGGAAGGCCTTGGGCCTTAAGATTCATTACATATTTTGGTGATATATTTGTGTGTGTTCTTTCCTTATTTAGTAACATTGAGGCTTTAAGGCTGGAGCGGTATTAGTGCTCCTCCCCCTGGCATGACACAACGGTTACTGAGCCCTGGGGTGATGGCAGGACAGCGCCCTGAGATTATCAGGTCGCACTGGTTTTTTGTTATTTGGCAGGAATAGGTAATTCATGTCCCATGGTTGGAGAGCACAGAACAATACCAGTTCTACCTGTTTTACTATTATTTCTGTTCTCTCATCTTTTCTCTTGCTCTTCAGATGCCTGTACGGAGACTTCGGCACCTTTTAAACAGACCTGGACTCGAATCTCTCTGGACTAACTTCTCCATGGTCCCCGGGCGGGCCTGCTAGGTATGTTTATATATACTGATATGTACCTCTCTCGTCTCGATGCCTAATCGCGATCAGCAAGGCGGATCTCTGAGTGGCATCTCATAACACACAAGGCCTTAATTCTCCACTAAAGAGATGCAAAGCATTTCAGCAGCAACTCACTTCCCTGGGAATTTTTATCCAAGGTTTGTCCATCATAAATTTCCTACATTCCTCTTAGCTAATGCTGAGGGTAAAAAAAGGGGAGTAGCTATCTTTTTCTCCAAAAAGGTCTCTTTCTCTCACCTCCATACGATTATGGACCAGGAAGGTCGATACATTTTAGTTAAAGGACATATTGACGGCTGTCTTTACAATTTTACCTCCTCCTACGCCCCCAACCAGGGTCCGGCCACGCTCTTTTAAGAGATGCTAAAGATTCTCTCTCCCCACTTTGAGGGTCGGTTGGTAATGCGTGGGGACTCCAATATTGCATTTGATTAGCTCTCAGACAAAAAGAGGGCAGGGGCCAGGAGGCCTCCTAAACAAAGCTTACGTATAGCTCGTCTTCTCCATTCACAGGGTCTTGTAGATATCTGGAGGGAACTGAACCCCTCCTCCAGGGACTTCATGCACTATTCGGCACCTCATAAAACATTTGCTAGCATGGGCCATATCTTTTTTCCCACTCTAGACATCAGCACTGCAGTGCAGGCTTCCATCCGTGATATTGCTTGGTCTGACCACTGCCTGATTTTGCTGACACCTACTAAGGCACCCACATCATTGCCCCCCCCCACCACTGCTATATTAACAAATCCCTCCTAAGTAACCCGGTTCACTGCACTATGTTAGAGAAGGCATTGCAGGAGTTTTTCCTTTTGAATGACGTGGAAGACATCTTACCAGGCTCTTTATGGAGGGCACACAAAGCAGTGATCCGTGGAAAACGTATTCAACTAGGTTCCAAATTAAAACAGGAAGGACAGGTTGATATTGACAAGCTTGAAAGGGAGTTCAAATCGATCAGCAAAGCTCACAAACGTAACTCTACTATTGACACGTTAACTAGACTTGACACAGCTAGATTGGCTTTGAACCTAGCTCTCACCTCTGCAGCAGGAAAAAAGCCTAATATGGCAAGGATCCAGGTTTTATCTTCAGAAAAACAAAATGGGATCGAAACTCGCAACCAAACTGACCCCTAAATATCGTGCAATCTCCATTCCCAAAATTAGGTCCCAGACGGGCGGTATTACTCAAAATCCCCAGTGTATTATGGAATCCTTCCTCTCTTTCTATTCTAAACTGTATAGTAATGACTCTGATGAAGACCCTAGAACTCTTGATGCCTTCCTGTGGGAGATTCTCCTCCCCACCCTTAAGGATAGGGATCGCTCCTGTGACGGACCCCCGTACTCAACAGGACTATGTCTGCCGTTAATGCTTCCTTTGTCCAGAACCAGCACTATCCAAGACCCTTTAGCTCACCCAGTCATTAGCCTTAACTTCGATGTAGGGTGAAAAACATCAGACTGTTTATTCAAACACAGGTATGCATTCAGGGAACAACTCCCCCTTCCTTTGATTCAGGGTGGGTTTAAACTGTCCAATCAGCAGGAAGAGTTGTTGGAGGAATTCGCCCCTCCCCTTTCCACCCTGCCCTCAGTCCACATGGCAGGAACACAAATACAAAACATTCATCTCATAATACTTTTCTCCTAAGGCAGACAAATACAACAGAACAATGGGACACAGCCACACCCCGAACAATCCCAGCAAACAGTCCACAATAGCATGAGACAACACACAATATATACATATATACAATATTCCAGTGTGGCTGTACAGTGAATCTGACTAGCACAAATCAGACTAGATTTTTTGGTCACTCTGTGCCCCTATTAGAGACACAGGGTGACTTAGACATTGGAGGTGCATGGGGAGCTGAAACAAGGGTTTGCCAACCTCCCCAAAGGATTCTGGGTTCCACGGGCCCCCCGCCCAAAGTGACTCCTGTCACATCTCTCCCAATTTGGCAGCAGACTAACAAAGGAAGAGATCCCAGATGGGTTAATTACGACGTTAGTAGTTCCAGTCCCCTAATGCCGGTATCCACACAGTATCCAAAATAAACTGTCCCAAATAGAGCATTACTTACCCAGCCAACCTCTGCCTCTCTCAGAGAACATACCCACCACTCAGGAGACGTGTGGACTGGCCCTTCTCCCTGGAGTCCTGGCTGACATCCTCCTGTCTCAGTGCTGCACTATTTTATAGGGGTTGTGTCAATAGAGACCGAAATCCCATCCACTTTCACAGGAACTCCCTCTTCTGTTAGTTCAGGGCAGATGCCAGCAGCACTCTTCTCTGTTGCCAGCTCTTCTGCTGGGTTGGTGTCAGTGGAGACCGCAGTCCCATCCACCAATGTTAGCTTAAGCTGCAGTTGTACCCTGTTAGCACTTCAGATGAGGACCCCACATCATCTAACTGTTTGGGAGTGACCGTCAGCTTCTCACCATGAGCCCCTGGAACTGCTGCAGGTGTTGGACCCTCTGTCCAGTGGCCAGCGCTTCCTTGTAACTCCGCAGATGCTGCTGTTGGTTCTGGGCAGAGCTCAGTGAAGTATGGCCCTGATACCAGCTCCTCAGCAGAACAGTCTATCAAATCCCCAATCTCTATAACTGGTATTTGGGGATAGAGGTTCACCACCTACTGTCCGTAGAACGAAGAAGAGATTACTAGTGCTGGGCAGAGCTCAGTGATGTCTGGCCCTGATGCCAGCTCTTCTGCTTGAGGCTCATCAGGTTGTTCTTCCTCAGCAGAAAAGTCTATCAAATCCCCGGTCTCTGCAACTAGAGTTTCTGGGGATAGAGGTTCACCATCTCCTGTCCGTGGAACCCAAAAGATGCTATCAGTGCTGGGCAGAGGTTATCAGAGCTCTGCTTTGGGGATGGCAATCTACACTGCCGATTCTCTGGCATGCTGCTGGACAGGCACATTCCTCCATCCAACCTCATCTTGTGCAGAAACAGGTTCGTCAAGGTCAGTCAGCACTTGCTGCATCCACCATAAGACCTTCATGTCCATAGCTGAAGGGGCAGGTGGACAAAGCACACTGTTACTATGCCGCATTGCAGACTCTTCAGTTAGGATTTCAGAGCTGCCGGCTGGTATTTCTGGATAGTCCCAGGCAAAGGGGGCCCCACCCTGTTGCTGAGCAGAGTCTAGCGGCTGTCTGTAGGTGATCTCCAGCTCCCATTCCTCAATAGCCAGAAACTCCAAATCTTCTTGTGCCCAGAGCACTTCCAAGACATTCAGTCTTTGCTCTCTGTAATCCATTATTTCCTCCACTCCCAAAGTCAGGGTCCTTGGACAGCCTCCTGAACAACAGTCCCAGGCCACCGTAGTGAAAGCCTTCTGTTGGGCTGTCATTCGCTGTCCACGAGCACACTTGGGCTACATACCACTGGAGGGCTCTATAGCTCTCGTTCAACCGCATCTCTGCCCGGATCAGCCTGCTTAACTCAGCTGTCCACTCCTGTTTCAGTGGTTTCTCTGATAACAGCATTCACACTTAGCACTTTCTTCTAGAGTTGTAGGCGGACAGAATCATACCATCCCAGCAGGACCTTCACTGATATTGGTCCCCTTTGCTGTATCCGCATCTCGCAACCTCCTTTGGAATTCCTCTTCCATGACGGCTGGTATCTGTACCTCTGCTCTCCTGCTATCCAGACCTTGGATCCAGGTGGTGGTTTGGATGTGTTCACAACAAGGAAGCACGATTCCACCACTGCCAACCAATTGTGACGGACCCCCGTACTTAACAGGACTATGTCCGCCGTAAATGCTTCCTTTGTCCAGAACCAGCACTATCCAAGACCCCTTAGCTCACCCAGTCCCTAGCCGTAACTTAATGTAGGGTGAAAAACATCAAACTGTTTATTCAAACACAGGTATACACTGAGGGAACAACTCCCCCCTCCCTTTGATTCAGGGCGGGGTAAACTGTCCAATCAGCAGGAAGTTCTCCCCTCTCCTCTCCACCCTGCCCCCAGTCCACATGTCAGGAACACAAATACAAATATGCATCCCATAATATTTTTCTCCTAAGGCAGACAGACACAACAGAACAATGGGACACAGCCACACCCCAAACGATCCCAGCAAACAGTCCACAAAATATATACATATATACAATAATCCAATGTGGCTGTACAGAGAGTCCAACTAGCACAGATCAGACTGGATTTTTTCGGTCACCCTGTGCCCCTATTAGAGACGCAGGGTGACTTAGACATAGGAGGTGCATGGGGAGCTGAAACAGCTCCCTCCTCGATTCCCCTATTTTGGAAACTGTGGTTATGAATGTTATTAAGGGACTTCAACCCCGGTCTGCTCCTGGACCCAACGGTTTCTCTGCTTGTTGTTATTATAACACTTTTGGCAACACTCTCTCTCCTTATCTTGTCCGATTCTTCAACTCTCTGAGGAAAGGTAAACCCCTGGACCCTGCCTCCAACCCTGCAACTATCTCAGTAATTCCAAAATCGGGAAAGTATCATAGCAAAGTAGGAAACTATAGACCCATCTCTCTGATCAACAATGACTTAAAAATTCTTTCAAAACTTTTATCCAATCACTTAGCCTCCTTCATAGGCGCTTACATTCATAAAGACCAGGTGGGATTTATCCTGGGTAGACAGGGCCCGGACCAGATAAGAAGAGTGATAGACGTTATATCCCTAATGAAGTCGGAATGGGACGGTGTTAGAAGCCTTCTTTTCACACCCTTCCACTCGAGTCAGGAAGTTTACACTGAGCCTTTTACTATAACTAGAGGAACCAGACAAGGGTGGCCATTATCCCCCTTAATCTTTGCTATAGCAATAGAGACTCTGGCTATTGCCATCAGATATCACCCTGATATCCATGGTGCCCGATGAGGACCCTACTCCCATAAATGCGCCCTTTTTGTGGATGATATTCTCTTATTCATCACCTCTCCCCTTATCTCTACTCCTAATACAGTGGTACCTTGGATTACGAGCATAATTTGTTCCAGAAGAATGCTTGTAATCCAAAGCACTTGTATATCAAAGCGAGTTTCCCCATAGGAGTCGATAGAAACTCAGATAATTTGTTCCACAGTGACTTCTATTGTATGCAGTACCGCATGTGGCCAGAGGTGGGGGGCACCATAGAAACTCGGAGACCGCTCAGATGCACTCAGAGACACTTGGAGAGGCTCAGGAACAGAGTGTTTCCGAGTGTCACTGCCGCCCCCGCACCTCTGGCCAAATGCAGTACTGCAAACTCCAGAGGCTAGAATCCTGCTCATTTTGTCAGGATTTTTAAAAATCGTTACTCCGCAATCCGAGGAAAATTGGAAAATCCTACATTTCAGAAATTCTAAATTTCGGAAATTCAAAAATTTGGATATTCGAAATTCGGAAATTGTAAATTTCTGAAATTCGAAAATTTCGGAAATTTAAATTTCGGAAAGTCAAAATTTCAGAAAGTTGAAAATTCGGAAATATGGAAATTTGAAAATTCGAAATTTCATAAATTTGAAGATTCAAAAATTTGGAAATTTGAAAATCCAAAAATAAGAATGAAAATCTGAAAATTAAAAAACCTGAAAATCTGAAATAACTACCGTATATACTCGAGTATAAGTCGTTCCGAGTATAAGTCGAGGCCCTAATTTACCACAAAAAAATGGGAAAAACTTATTGACCCGAGTATAAGACGAGGGTGAGAAATGCACAGCTACTGTAAGTGGAAAAGAGGGTCAACAATGCCCATTTGCAGCATCACTGTGCCCATTTGCATGCCTCACTGTGCCCATTTGCAGCCATAGGTCCCCTGAACTTCAAACTCGGTAGTTAAGGGTTCCTAGTTAACCCCTAGCTGCAGCCAAAATTTGGGGTCTCTGAACCCAAAGGGTCCCGAAATTACATTGCTGCAGATAGACTCAGTTTACCGAATTTGGGGCCCCGTATCTCGGGGCCACTTAGTACTAAGAACCCCAAATTTGGTGTGCAAACCCAGTGGAACTAGCATCATAAAATTTCCAAAGCTGGGGTTTCTAGCACTAAGTGGCCCCGAGATACAGGGCCCCAAATATCAGTTCAGAAAATGTCAAGCACTTTTCTGCAGCAGAAAATGACATTTTCTGAACCAGTTTTGGGGCCCCGTATCTCAGGGCCACTTGGTGCTAGGGACCCCAGCTTTGGATATGTTATGGCACCAGTTCCACTGGGTTTGCACACCAAATATGGGGTTCCTATAACCAAGTGGCCCTGAGATATGGGGCCCCAAAATCGGTTCAGAAAATGTCAAGCACTTTTCTGCAGCAGAGAATGACATTTTCCGAACCGATTTTGGAGCCCCGTATCTCGGGGCCACTTAGTGCTAGGAACTTCTGCTTTGGATATGTTGTAGTGCTAGGTCCACTGGGTTTGCATACTAAATTTAGGGTTTCTAGCACCAAGTGGCCCTGAGATATGGGGCCCCAAAATCGGTTCAGAAAATGTCAAGCACTTTTCTGCAGCAGAGAATGACATTTTCCGAACCGATTTTGGAGCCCCGTATCTCGGGGCCACTTAGTGCTAGGAACTTCTGCTTTGGATATGTTGTAGTGCTAGGTCCACTGGGTTTGCATACTAAATTTAGGGTTTCTAGCACCAAGTGGCCCTGAGATATGGGGCCCCAAAATCGGTTCAGAAAATGTCAAGCACTTTTCTGCAGCAGAGAATGACATTTTCCGAACCGATTTTGGAGCCCCGTATCTCGGGGCCACTTAGTGCTAGGAACTTCTGCTTTGGATATGTTGTAGTGCTAGGTCCACTGGGTTTGCATACTAAATTTAGGGTTTCTAGCACCAAGTGGCCCTGAGATATGGGGCCCCAAAATCGGTTCAGAAAATGTCAAGCACTTTTCTGCAGCAGAGAATGACATTTTCCGAACCGATTTTGGAGCCCCGTATCTCGGGGCCACTTAGTGCTAGGAACTTCTGCTTTGGATATGTTGTAGTGCTAGGTCCACTGGGTTTGCATACTAAATTTAGGGTTTCTAGCACCAAGTGGCCCTGAGATATGGGGCCCCAAAATCGGTTCAGAAAATGTCAAGCACTTTTCTGCAGCAGAGAATGACATTTTCCAAACCGATTTTGGAGCCCCGTATCTCGGGGCCACTTAGTGCTAGGAACTTCTGCTTTGGATATGTTGTAGTGCTAGGTCCACTGGGTTTGCATACCAAATTTAGGGTTTCTAGCACCAAGTGGCCCTGAGATATGGGGCCCCAAAATCGGTTCAGAAAATGTCAAGCACTTTTCTGCAGCAGAGAATGACATTTTCCGAACCGATTTTGGGGCCCCGTATCTCGGGGCCACTTAGTGCTAGGAACTTCTGCTTTGGATATGTTGTAGTACTAGGTCCACTGGGTTTGCATACCAAATTTAGGGTTTCTAGCACCAAGTGGCCCTGAGATACGGGGCCCCAAAGTCGGTTCGGAAAATGAAGTTTTTGGTGCAGAAAAGTGCTTGACTCGAGTATAAGTCGAGGGGGGTACTTTCAGCACAAAAAAATGTGCTGAAAAATTCGACTTATACTCGAGTATATACGGTAACTAATAATAAAAAATAAATGATAGGTATTGGAATTTCCTTTCAAATTTTGCTGTTAGTGAACGTAACGAGTACGAATTTATCCGAAGTTCCGAATTATCTGAAATATTGAATGCCGTATCTAAACGAACTAAACAGAACGATCTAATAATAATAAATAACAATAATAAAACCTTTTTTATTATTATTATTATTTATTATTAATTTGTTCCATTCCATTTGTTTAGATGTGGCATTCGTTGTTTCGGATAATTCGTAACTTCAGATAAATTTGTATTCGTTACGTTCACAGCAAAATTTGAAAGGAAATTCCAATACCTATAATTTAGTTATAGTTATTAATAGTTATTATTAGTTATTATTTCAAATTTTGCTGATTTTCTTTCTTTTTTTCAGATTTTCAAATTTTCGAATTCCGAAAATTCGGAAATTTGAAAATTCAAAAATTCGGAAATTTGAATCGAAATTTGAAAATTTGAAAATCCAAAAATTCAAAATTCGGAAATTTGAAAATCCAAATTTTTCGGATTCCCGAAATTCCGAATTTCCAAATTTTTGAATTTTCGAATTTCCGAAAAAAGCAAAAAAACACATGAAACGGAAACGAACACATTTTTTGTCAGTGCACATGTCTACTAGACACATGGCATCTATTATTCAAATAAGGATAGGGTTTGGGAAGGCACCGTAATGGTACTTTACAGATAATAATGTGAACCAGACAGATATTGTATAAAAAAATACAAAATGTTTTTATTACAGACAAATGCTAAAACCAATAACAGGACATGGTAAGTCGTTGGGTTTTATAGAATATCTCCATTATGGTGGTTAAGCATAGTGGTCTTTCAGTAGAACAAAGGTTTGTTTAACTAAAAAACCTCTATGCTTAACCACCATAATATGGCGGATTCTATAAAGCTCAACGACTTGCCATGTCCTGTTATTGGTTTTAGCATTTGTCGGTAATAACATCTTTTTTTATATATATTTCTTCTGTTTGGTTTCCATTATTATCTGTAAAGCACCGTTATATTGACTTCCCAAACCTTTTCCTTTTTTGAATAAACAATTTCTTGGGATGAGGTATGTAATTTTAGGTGTCTACTCTCAGTCGGACAAAAACTTCATACATGGCATCTATGTTTTGAGCGCTCCTTTAAGGGGCTGCATAATATCTCACTGATTGAAGCAAACCTGAAAGTTATCTCTCGTTGACACATGTTCCCGCTCATCTTGTAAAACTCTAAACCCAAAGTTTACCCTTCATGTTTTAGAAACTGTGGACATACTGGTTCACTGCTTCATATCTTTTGGCAGGGGTTTTGGAATTGGGTGTTTCACTTGATTCGGACAATCACAGGGGTATCTGTGGCCCGGACCCCAGAATAGCCCTTTATAACCAACAAATAGATAAAACTTCTAAATCCACACAGGCTCTGATTAGGTATATCCTACTTGGGGATAAAATTACTATTGCTCAGGCATGGAAGGGTGCTTCCGTCTCATTTACTCAGGCAAAATGGAAAATTTCTTGGATTATGTCCCAAAAGAAGATGACAAGCATTCTCCAGAATACTGTTAGGAAGTTTGAGCTGACCTGGGAACCCTGGGCCATTTATATGAAAGTCTCCCTTTAATCCTGTCTGTTTTATAACTCCATCTCATACAGGTTTTGAATGCTGACTTCCCGCACGGGTGTCAGGTGTCTGATTCTTGGGCCTAACTACTTGGCGTCCACCAGCGGGTGTCTCCCGGCAATGTGGAGCCGACAATTATCTCCTGCAATCAGGAGTCACCTAAAGCTGATTGCAGGAGATGTGTATTAATACCCGGCAAGCACTCACACACTTGCATTGGTATTGTCCTTGCGCCCTGACCTGTACCTGTGATCTCTGAACCTGACCCTGGAACCTGAACCTGTACCTGTCCCTCCTGTGACCCTGTTACCTTGTACCCTTGCCCTACAGCCTGATCCCGTCCACCTTCTCCCTGTCCTGTTTGCTCCTTGCCCCCATCTGCTGATCTCCCGTTGATGACCTTGGCCTGGCTACGTTTACAATTTGGGTATTTCCCATCTATTGTATATACCTGTTTACCGTTGTTATTTGTGGGTTTCTGTCTGGTAGTTGGATTGTTTGTGCACTGTGTTGTATTGGAGGTGTTTGTATTTATATTTCACTTACCTTAGTAAATTACACTATTTCACTTTACATGCGTTTGGTTTCCTCTGTTGCTGTCCACGCAGTTCTGGTCATACCTGTTCATGACAGAATACCAAGGCCATCCCTGACCAGAAGTGGCTGCACAGAGAAACCATCTTGGTTATGTTTGTTTTGCTGAAATGAATTTTGATGAGATTGTTATTCTCTGCTGGCGTCAGAGGATGGTGAATATTGCCGAAAGTCATTGAAAGAGTGGACCAGTGACCAGCTACTAGAGAGTATCCGATTAGCTCGTTCCCTGGTTGATCAGGGCTATATGCTGTTTGGGGATGTTCAGCCTTTAATTCAGATGTGTGCAGGGCTAACCCTGTCCTGTATTCCAAAGAGCAGTGATGATTTTTCTCCCCCTTTCATAGTTAATCAGGTGGAGTCTCTAGTGTGGCTTTTGGAGAATAACTCTGCATACTTTTTTGAGCGCTATTCAGCTTGTTCTCAACAGGTGCTAATAGAATGTATTAACTCAGTACAGACCATTATCAGACAGGCAGCATGCGAACCGTATTTTGTTCAAGCATGGTCTGGTATAATGCACTCTCTGTCAGCTCACAACAATCCATTTCTGCTACCAGGCACCCGCCCTCTCCCAAAAGTCTTCCCCTCCTGCCCAAAAGTCTTCCCCTCCATCACCCATGGCAACCTCAGTCTCAGCCCAATACACTTTGCTTCCAACCAAATATCAATACCCCGTTTCTTTTTTTTTTTTTTGTCACATCAGTTAACTTTATCCAGAGACTGCCTTCAGAATGATATTCATATATGTCTCTAATCCAGTCACATCATTGTGGCCTTTCGAAGTTTTTTTTTTTTTTTATATAAGTATTGTATTGCGATATGCGTTTCAGTGTATAGGTAGTTACAGTAGTGCCACAATACAAAGTGCGTAACATACGTCTTATATCTCAAAGACCACATATCCTCATATTGCTATTGTGCATATTTGTGTATTAATACTTTTCTCTCTAATGAACCCACCCCCCCGCCCCCCTGTGACCCCCCCGCCCCCCTGTGACCCCCCCCTGTTAAACCCCCGTAATTCCAAGGCACGTCCAGTAACCAACATTGATTCAGTACATTATTCTCTCTCGGCTCTAAACTCTAAGCTGCTCCTAACTCAGCCTCACCCCATTAGTAGGGAGGCGAGTATTCTCAACACTAGAGTAGCACTGATAGCGGGCAAGGCATTGCTTGGACCCACAGGTTCCACATTCTCACAAACTTATTATAGTTGCCTGACCTAGTGTAGAATGTTCTTTCACTCCACACTGTGGAGTTGACAGTTCCAATCCAATCTTCCGGGGTGGGGGGAGTTCTTGATAGCCAAGACTGTGCAATTAGTTTTCTGGCTTGGAACAGGCATCTTGCTGCCGCTACCGCCGTGCTCCTGTCTCTCAGTCCGTTAGTAACATGTCCCAGCACACAGGTCTTAGGATCTAATTCTAGGTTAATTTTAAATGTGGTGTTTATTTTCTTTAAAATCTCGGGCCAATACCTGACTAATTTTGGGCACCTCCAGAACATATGAATCAATTCGCCTGTTCTTCTGCATCTGGGGCACTCATCGTTGGTTCTGCGACCAAACATAAAGAGCTTTTTTGGTGTGTAGTAAGATCTGTGCAGCAGCATCAGGTGGGAGGCCTTTTGTGAGGGAGAGACCGACACCTCTGGTCCAAGTTCCAGAATCCTTTTCCACTGTGTGTCCGTTATCTCCCCCACATCAGCCGCCCACCTGTCCCTGCCCCCGGGAGAGCCTACCTGCGTGTTTATTTTCTTTATTAGTTGGGTATATATCTCTGTGATTAACCCCTTAGAGGTCTCTGATTTGATTATTGTTTGTAATAGTGGGATCTTGCACCATATGGGGGGGTTGCTTTCCAAACTGCTTGCTCAAGGCGTGTCTAATCTGTAAGTAGCTATAAAATACGCGGTTTGGCAACCCGTACTCATGCCTCAGTTCCTCAAAGGGTTTCAGGGTGTCCCCCTCATATATCTGTATCAGCCGGCATATCCCGTTCCTCTCCCACAACTTATTCCTATCAACAGATAGTAGTTCCTGCAAGTTCTTGTTGTTCCAGATTGGTGAGTATTCTGAGGTTCCTTTATACCCCATTATTCGCTTGGCTGTCTGCCAGACCCTAGTAATCATTTTAAGTGTCGGAGTCTCTCCTTGTAGTGAGTCTGCCTCCAGTGCTTCAACTAATGAACTATGCGGGCTTCCCTGTAGGATTACTTGGACACTCTTACCTCCCCCTCCATCAGTGGCGCATCCACCAAGTTGTTGTAGCTGGGCTGCCAGGAAATAGGTAAACGGGTGGGGGACCCCCAGTCCCCCCTCCGTGACGGGGCACTACAGTTTTTGTAGACCTATCCTGGCCTGCCCTTTTTTCCAAATTAATTCCCTAAAAAGGGATTGGATTCTTTGAAACCACTTCTCCCCAATCCACACTGGGGAGTTGTGGAGCAGGTATAACAACTGAGGCAACCACACCATTTTGATCAGGTTGGCCCGGCCCGCCACAGATAGAGGGAGTCTACTCCAGATATCGCATTTTTTTTTACATTTTGATAGGAGAGGGACCAAGTTGTCCTCAATAAACGCACCGGGGTCCTTGGACAACACAACGCCGAGGTACTTCATTTTCCCCGTGACTCTCAGTTGGGGTAAGCTCATTGAGATAGGGTTGGCCAATGGATCGACCGGCAGGAGCGATGATTTCTCCCAGTTGATGGTCAATCCTTAGAATTTTCCAAAGTCCTCCACTAGGTGCATTACTTTCTCCAATGAGGAGGTCGTGTCCCCAAGGAAAAATAGGACATCGTCCGCAAAAAGCGCTATTCTCTCTTCCTCACCTTTTCTGTGAAAACCCTGCAGTTCGGATGATGATCTCACCGCTCCCGCCAATGGCTCCATGGCCAAAACAAACAACAAAGGAGACAAGGGACAGCCCTGTCTCGTCCCTCTTTCGAGGGGGAAGCTTTCCGAATAATCATTATTTATCTTGAGTCTTGCCTTTGGGTGATTATATAGGATTTTTAACCAGCTGATAAATACGGGGCCAAATCCAAACCTCTCTAGCACCCACCAAAGATATTCCCACTCCAGGCTATCAAAGGCCTTGGCGGTGTCCAAAGACAGTATGGCTCTAGACTCCGCATTCTCCGCTGGTACCTGAAGGTTCAAGTAGGCCCTTCTGATATTAGTACTGGTAGACCGACCGGGGATGAACCCCGATTGGTCTGGATGCACGAGTTTTGCAATACATTTATTTAATCTGGATGCCAGCACCCTTGCTACAATCTTGGCGTCCGAACACAGTAATGATATCGGTCTATATGAGGTGACTTCCAGTTGGCATCTTGCTGCCGCTACCGCCGTGCTCCTGTCTCTCAGTCTGTTAGTAACATGTCCCAGCACACAGGTCTTAGGATCTAATTCTAGTTTAATTTTAAACGTGGTGTTTATTTTCTTTAAAATCTCGGGCCAATACCTGACTAATTTTGGGCACCTCCAGAACATATGAATCAAATCGCCTGTTCTTCTGCATCTGGGGCACTCATCGTTGGTTCTGCGACCAAACATAAAGAGCTTTTTTGGTGTGTAGAAAGATCTGTGCAGCAGCATCAGGTGGGAGGCCTTTTTTGAGGGAGAGACCGACACCTCTGGTCCAAGTTATAGAATCCTTTTCCACTGTGTGTCCGTTATCTCCCCCACATCAGCCGCCCACCTGTCCTTGCCCCCGGGAGAGCCTACCTGCGTGTTTATTTTCTTTATTAGTTGGGTATATATCTCTGTGATTAACCCCTTAGAGGTCTCTGATTTGATTATTGTTTGTAATAGTGGGATCTTGCACCATATGGGGGGTTGCCTTCCAAACTGCTTGCTCAAGGCGTGTCTAATCTGTAAGTAGCTATAAAATACGCGGTTTGGCAACCCGTACTCATGCCTCAGTTCCTCAAAGGGTTTCAGGGTGTCCCCCTCATATATCTGTATCAGCCGGGCATATCCCATTCTTCTCCCACAACTTATTCCTATCAACAGATAGTAGTTCCTGCAAGTTCTTGTTGTTCCAGATTGGTGAGTATTCTGAGGTTCCTTTATACCCCATTATTCGCTTGGCTGTCTGCCAGACCCTAGTAATCATTTTAAGTGTCGGAGTCTCTCCTTGTAGTGAGTCTGCCTCCAGTGCTTCAACTAATGAACTATGTGGGCTTCCCTGTAGGATTACTTGGACACTCTTACCTCCCCCTCCATCAGTGGCGCATCCACCAAGTTGTTTTAGCTGGGCTGCCAGGAAATAGGTAAACGGGTGGGGGACCCCCAGTCCCCCCTCCGTGACGGGGCACTGCAGTTTTTGTAGACCTATCCTGGCCTGCCCTTTTTTCCAAATTAATTCCCTAAAAAGGGATTGGATTCTTTGAAACCACTTCTCCCCAATCCACACTGGGGAGTTGTGGAGCAGGTATAACAACTGAGGCAACCATACCATTTTGATCAGGTTGGCCCGGCCCGCCACAGATAGAGGGAGTCTACTCCAGATATCGCATTTTTTTTAAAATTTTGATAGGAGAGGGACCAAGTTGTCCTCAATAAACGCACCGGGGTCCTTGGACAACACAACGCCGAGGTACTTCATTTTCCCCGTGACTCTCAGTTGGGGTAAGCTCATTGAGATAGGGTTGGCCAATGGATCGACTGGCAGGAGCGATGATTTCTCCCAGTTGATGGTCAATCCTGAGAATTTTCCAAAGTCCTCCACTAGGTGCATTACTTTCTCCAATGAGGAGGTCGTGTCCCCAAGGAAAAATAGGACATCGTCCGCAAAAAGCGCTATTCTCTCTTCCTCACCTTTTCTGTGAAAACCCTGCAGTTCGGATGATGATCTCACCGCTCCCGCCAATGGCTCCATGGCCAAAACAAACAACAAAGGAGACAAGGGACAGCCCTGTCTCATCCCTCTTTCGAGGGGGAAGCTTTCCGAATAATCATTATTTATCTTGAGTCTTGCCTTTGGGTGATTATATAGGATTTTTAACCAGCTGATAAATATGGGGCCAAATCCAAACCTCTCTAGCACCCACCAAAGATATTCCCACTCCAGGCTATCAAAGGCCTTGGCGGTGTCCAAAGACAGTATGGCTCTAGACCCCGCATTCTCCGCTGGTACCTGAAGGTTCAAGTAGGCCCTTCTGATATTAGTACTGGTAGACCGACCGGGGATGAACCCCGATTGGTCTGGATGCACGAGTTTTGCAATACATTTATTTAATCTGGATGCCAGCACCCTTGCTACAATCTAGGCGTCCGAACACAGTAATGATATCGGTCTATATGAGGTGACTTCCAGTTGGTCTTTCCCCTCCTTTGGTATCACCACTATATCAGCCTCCAACATTGATGGGGGTAGCCTTCCGTCCTTAGTCGTCTGCTCCAGTACTTTTAAAAGCTCCGGAAGTAGAACCTCCCCGTACTTTCTTTAAATCTCCAATGGCAATCCATCCGGGCCTGGAGATTTCTGGCCTGACAGCTCTGCGACAGCCTTTTGAAACTCCTCCAGGGTCAGGGGAGACTCCATCTCGCTCCTGTCCCTTTCCGAGAGCACAGGCAGATCTACCCCTTCTAGAAACCCGTTCATATTGCGCCGGTCCGACCCCCGGCACGACCTGTACAGGTCCCTATAGAACGTAGAGAAAGTCTCTAGGACCTCGGCGGGATCGGAAGTAATCTCTCCAGCCGGTGTCTTAATTGAAAAAATGGCCGATGGGGATAGGTTAGACTTAGTTATAAGTGCCAGCATCCGACCTACTTTCTCCCCTTCCCCAAAATAATTTTGTTTCTGGAAAAGTCTTTTATTTTCTACTCTTCTATTAATTACTTCTCTGTACTCTTGTTGTCTGCTGAGCCAGACCTCCTGTTTTTCAGGGGTTGGGTCCGCCACGTATTGTGCTTCTGATTCCATGGCTTCCCTACTATCCCTCACCTCCCATTCCCTTGACGTTTTCTTTACTATGACAACCTGCTGGTGTAGTAGTCCCCTAAGGAACGCTTTTAAGGTATCCCACACTACCCCCGCAGGGGCTGTACCTGAGTTAAATGTTACAAACTCTTTTAATTTAGAGGTTACTTCTACTGGACTGCTTATTAAATCCAACCATAGTGGTTTTATTGTCCACCATTTCCGGCTAGCTCTAGCATTTAGGTTCAGAGTCAAGGTCAAGGGAGAGTGATCTGAAATACCCCTCGGCTTATACTCTATGTTCCCTATTAATTGCAGAGCTTCACTGTTGCCTACTGCCATGTCTATGCGCGAGAGAGTAGAGTATGACCCTGAATAACAGGAATACTGCCGGATGTTTGGGTTGTGAGATCTCCATAGGTCGCACCACCCAACCTCTTCCAGAAGTTGGCCTAGGCGGCCCTCTGATAACCTTTCCGCCCGGTTCATAGGCAGAAACCGATCCATTTTATTATCCAAAACTGCATTAAAATCCCCCACTAATATTATCGGTACGTCTACCTTACTTTCCACAAACTCCAGCAGATCCAAAATGGTCTCTGTTTTAAACGGAGGAGGGATGTAAATATTTGCTATCACCAGAGGCTTATTTTCCACAACGCAACTCAAGAAGACATAGCGTCCCAGCGCATCTATTCTGACTTCCCTGCAGGAAAACGAGATGCCTCTCCCCACCAATATGCTCACCCCTCTTGAGTACGAGGTGTAGACTGAGTGATACTGTTCTTGAAATTTGTGGTTCCGAACGTGTAATTTGGTATCATTAGTGAGGTGAGTTTCCTGCAGACAAGCCAGTTCAACGCCATAAGCTTCCATTGCCATGAAAACTGCTGCCCTTTTGGCGGGATCACCCATGCCCCTGATGTTCCAGGAGCCTATCTTTAGCGTTTTAGAAGGCATCTAAAAGAAAAAAGCAAAAAAATAACAAAAAGGGCCAAAAAAGGAAAAAAAAAGAGGAAAAAATGCCCAAGAAGAAGGGGCATTTCATTTGTGCGTTTGTGGATACCAAACTTATCGTGAGCTCTGTGGTTGTGTTAACCAAGAAAGAAAAAAAAGAAAAAAAGATAAAGTGGGGAAGGGCAAGGGGCCCCCGCATCCAGGGACCCCCCCCCCCCTGCGTTTCCTAGCTGCAAGTACAAACCACGTGTGCTAATATGCTTTACGTTTATTTTTATGAACCCACCCTTCGTAACTGTGTGTGCCTTACGTTCGCCCCATTGCCTAACCCTATATCTTACTGTAAACCCCCCTTCCCCCCGCCCTCAGCTTTATACGTCCCCCTTCTTACCACCCTTGTTCGTGACCCCCCCTCCTGCCTAATTAGGCTAACCCTAGGGGCTGCGCTTGTGACCTTTTTCCCCCCTCCCAACCATACAAAAAATAACTCCCCACACATATACTGAAAAAATACGTTGTGACTCACTACCACACTCTTCCCCCCCTCCCCCCCACCCACAACCCTCCTCCAAACCCCCAAAACAACACTTAGAACATGCATAACTAGTGGGGTCACATCCTTCATCCGTGCTTCCATCTCTCGTGCCCCCCCTTCCCCCCTCCCCCGTGTCATCTGCTGATTGCTGTGAGGAAAACAACAAAGGAAAAAAAAAAGGGAAAAAAAAGTTACATTTTCCTCCTTTCCTATCCAGGTTTTAATAGCCTTATTTAACCCCTAGCTCTGCAGGTCCACTTTGTTATCTTCCAGCCACTTTGTTGCCCCTGCTGTTGTGTTGAAAAAATGGGTAGACCCTAGGGCAGTGATACGTAGCCGTGCAGGATACAGCAGGGCGTATTCTATTTTATAAGTCCGTAGGTTACGCTTAATGTCCCTAAATTCAGCCCTTCGTTTCTGGAGGTCTGGGGAATAATCAGGGAAAAATAAGATCTTGACTCCGTTGTGCAGAATATCCCCCAGCTCTCTGGCCCTACGCATCAATGTTACCTTATCTCTATAGTTAAAAAGCTTCATTATTATTGGCCTGGGATACCCCCTGATGGTGGGGCCCTAGTTGGCACTCTGTGGGCTCTTTCAATAGCAAAAAGGTGAGAGAAGGTTTCCGTCCCGAATATTCCCCTAAGCCACTTCTCCAAGAACTCCTCGGGGTGGGGACCCTCACACCGCTCCGGTAGGCCTACCACCCTCACGTTGTTCCTGCGGGACCTATTTTCCATTTCCTCCATTTTAGCTTTATGTAGACCCATCTGCGTTTTTAATGACTTGAGCTCTTGCTTCAGTGGGGTTAAATCGTCCTCAACCTGGCTAACTCTCTCCTCCAGTGCAGTTGTTCTAGCAATAGTCCTTTGCAGTTCTTGGCTTACTATAATTATCTCTTCCTTTAGTCCCGTCAGCTGGTCGCACAGGTCGCTTAGGGAGGCCTTACAGGAAATGACAGCACATAGAACGTCTTTCAGCATGGGTTCAGCTTCTGCTGGTGCGTTTTGCGCAGCAGCATTGTTGATTGCTAATCCCGCGGGCTCACCCGCAGAGCTTTTACTACTCGCCGTTTTTATTGTGTGCATTGCCGCTGGTCCTTTTGCTAGGCTCTTCCTGTCCCCTGAACCCCCCGCATGCGATCTGTCCTGCTGCTGCTGAGTGTTTTTAGATGGTGATGAGGTAGAGGGGTGCGCAAATTTTTCCAGTTTGGCCGCTGCTGCGGCTGCTGCCTGGTTCACCTTTTCTTTTGAAGTACGGGTCATTTGGGAGCTAGTGTTGTCCTGTTGTTGCAATTCCTCTCCCTTTTTCCTAGTCATGGCTTATTGTATGAGCCAGGGGAGTGTGTAAAAGAGTTTAGCCACTCGTGGGGTTGGTACTTTCCCCCCCCTCTCTTCTCTTTTCCCTTACTCCTCTTCTCTTCCCTCAGTGCTATCTCAGACCCAGTAGTGTCCTTCCAATTTACAGCTGCCACTAGGATAATTGTCCAGTTTGATATAGCAGGTGTTTCAGCACTGTTAAAATTATATAATGTAGCAAAAGATTAGCATCTATCTTATTGATACAGCCCTCCACCAGCCGTCAAGAAGTATCTTCTCCCTAATAGACACAGATCGCTGTGTGGCAGTGTATCAGGCTGCCTAAGCCTGCCTGAGCCCAAAGACAGATCGTTGGGTAGCAATGTGTCAGGCTGCCTGGGCCCGCCTGTGCCTCCACCCCCTCTCGTCCGTGGCAGTAGACTGACCCTTGGGGAGAGGGGAGAGACAGTCCGCTTCTAATATAGCCACAGAAGTTGGTACCTTAATGCTGCCGGGTACCTGGGCAGCACAGGGACGCTCCTAATGATGGCTCCTTTCGCTGATGACACACACCGTCCCCGCCGCCTCTTCCCACTAGTGCTGAAGCCGTTGCCCAGGTGACCGCTCCAAGCAGATAGCCCGAGCTCCTCCTCTCCACTCCGAGGGCTCTGATCTGCGTCCTCTCCCGAGCGGCTGGGTTGAGCCAAGCAGCTAAGCAGACGCCGAGTTCTGCGGGGGGAGAAAAGCTCAACCAGCCAGGTCAGAACGCTGGATTAGTTCCGATGAACACGGAGGCATCGGGCTGGGGGAAGTTCACTCGCCCCTCCTCTCACTCCAGCATCCGGTCACGCCCCACCATTACCCCGTTTCTACTCGCTGCACCTATCCTGCCTTTAATCCACCTGCCTCTTCTGTGCTGCCTACAACAACCCCACAAAAACTTCCTCTAGCCACTGTTCCCTCTTCCTTACAATATTCCAGCCCTCCTGTCCAATCTGCTTCACCTCTTACTTACAACCCTGCAGTCACCTACAGAACTTGAGTAACTAGACCAAAGAAAAACGGAAGTTCTTTCTGACCCATACGATCCTGCCATTATCCCAACCTGCCTCCACACCAGCCAATCTGCTCCAGTCTACCTCCATGATCACCAATGGGGTCAAGTTAGTCTCTGATGGTACTGAACCTAAAGACCCAACTAACCCTGCCAACTCCCTGTCTGCTGACCAGCCTGAAGTTCCGGTGTCCGTGTCCCAGCCTGAAGTTCCGATGTCCGTGTCCCAGCCCGAAGTTCCGGTGTCCGTGTCCCAGCCCAAAGTTCCGGTGTCCCAGCCCTAAGTTCCGGTGCCCGGTGCAGCAGCTAGTTGGAGCGGCCGGAGGCCGCTCCTCCGAGGGGGGTACTGTCAGGAAAAGTTCCACCTGCTGGTGACACTGTCTGAGCCTTGGGCCACAGTACTGGCGTCCAGCAGTGGGTGTCTCCTGGGAGTGTGGAGCCGACATTATCTCCTGCGATCAGGCGTCACCTGAGGCTGATTGCAGGAGATGTGTATTAATACCCGGCAAGCACTCACACACTTGCCTTGGTATTGTCCTTGTGCCCTGACCTGTACCTGTGATCCCTGAACCTGACCCTGGAACCTGAACCTGTACCTGCCCCTCCTGTGACCCTGTTACCTTGTACCCTTGCCCTGCAGCCTGATCCCATCCACCTTCTCCCTGTCCTGTTTGCTCCTTGCCCCCATCTGCTGATCTCCCGTTGATGACCTTGGCCTGGCTATGTTTACGATTTTGGTATTTCTATTGTATATACCTGTTTACTGTTGTTATTGGGTCTAGTAGTTGGATTGTTGTGCACTGTGTTGTATTGGAGGTGTTTGTATTTATATTTCACTTACTTTAATAAATTACACTATTTCACTTTACATGCGTTCGGTTTCTTCTGTTGCTGTCCATGCAGTTCTGGTCACACATGTTCATGACAATGGGTGTCCTTCTTTCCTGTCGACCTTGCTTTACCTCCCTTTCTTTCTCTCTTCCTTCTACTTATTCTATCCTCCTCTATACCCCGTACCTTCTCCACTTATACTAGATTTACTTGAGCTATTTCTGGTTCATCTGGATGAATTGCTGGTTGTCACCTAGTTGGAGCTGTGGGGTCCGTGTGGTCCTCTTGTCCCCCCCAGGGGACAGTATGCCTACCCCATTTGGGGCGAGGGGCGACAACTACTCCACTCCATTTACTTTTTGTAAGATTATACCCTTGTTTAAACTCCGCAAGAACATTGAAGGTTAAAATATGGACCGGCCTCATGCCCCTTAATTCATGACACAGTTTGCTCCCAGTAGGGGTGTCTGGGTGGGGCGGCCAATTCCACTCTGGCAAAATAACATTTACTGTTTAAATTTAAATTTAGTTCATAAGGGTCAATGTACTCTAATAAGCAACTCTTTATTATAAGTACAACGTTTATCAGAAGGCATCAATGTTTTATTATCCGTTTTGTATTTCTTCATGAAAAATTTAACTATTGTGCAGCAGCCCACCTAACACTTACCTGAGCCTCATCTCTGTCCAGCGATGTCCACGATGGTCTCAGCCGTCTGAGATTCTCTCTCCTGATTAGCTGAGACACTGCAGCGGCACCATTGGCCAATCAAAGTCAGCTAGCCAATCAGTGGAGAGAGAGAGGGCGCGGCTGGGGCTCTGTGTCTTAATGGACACAGGGAGCTGTGACTCGGCTCGGGTGCCCCCATCGCAAGCTGCTTGCTGTGGGGGCACTGAACAGGAGGGAGGGGACAGAAGAGGGACCCAAGAAGAGGAAGTGCTCTGTGCAAATCCACTGCAACAGAGCAGGCAAGTATAATGCCCCGTACACACGGTCGGACATTGATCGGACATTCCGACAACAAAATCCTAGGATTTTTTCAGACGGATGTTGGCTCAAACTTGTCTTGCATACACACGGTCACACAAAGTTGTTGGAAAATCCGATCATTCTGAACACGGTGACGTAAAACACGTACGTTGGGACTTTAAACGGGGCAGTAGCCAATAGCTTTCATCTCTTTATTCTGAGCATGCGTGGCACTTTGTGCATCGGATATGTGTACACACGATCAGAAATTCCGACAATGGATTTTTTTGTCGGAAAATTTTATAGCCTGCTCTCAAACTTAGTGTGTTGGAAAATCTGATGGAAAATGTGTGATGGAGTCTACACACGGTCAGAATTTCCGACAACAAGGTCCTATCACACATTTTCCGTCGGAAAATCCGACCGTGTGTATGGGGCATTACATGTTTGTTATTTTTATAGGAAAAAAACGAGACTTTACAATCACTTTAAGCTGCCATCGGAATGTTTTGGGTCTGTTGTCCCTTGTTTTCTGTGAGCCTATGTGCTGATCTTTGCCATGTTGTTACCCACTCCTCTTTTTATAACTTGGGGATGTCCCATAGTCCATGACTACAAGTCTTGTACTGTACAATTAGGATAAAGGGATATTTGATTTAGCTGTAAATTTTATTTATTGGAGTATAGTAGAGGAAGTAGAGGTAACAGGTCCCTCTTCTCTGTCATCTGTTTCTCTTTATTGCTCACCACAAAACTGGAGTCCAATAGAGTAGGTGGGGTTATAGGAGAGTGCACTGAGGATGTTCCCACCAAACCTTTCGCCGGTGTCCAGTCACCTGAAGTTAGCGACATATAATCCATGGTCTATGACTACAAGTCCTGTACTGTACTTCAAAATAATACATTTAATTTTTTTTACATTTTAAATAAAGTGGAATTTGATTTGAATGTGATTACAGCACATGTCAAGGAGGTATATGGCTCCATAAGCTAAAAAAAAACAGTCCCAAACCACAAAAAATCTTCAACAATAAAAAAAATTGGAAATACCAAGAAACCATTCTGAATTTTATTAGTTGTCCACTTTTTGGTTATTTTCTCAGTTCTGCATTCAACACCTTTTGAGCTAGGCCTCGTTTACACGGGGCGATTACATCAGTGCTCTGTGCAGGGCTGTGTTTAATTGGCACGGAGATGCACAGGTGTTGTGTGCATGCCTGTTCTGGCAGTCCCATTGTTGTCTCCTGGGACACAGTGGCTGTACAGACTAAGCCGCTGCTCCCAGTGTGACATCCATGTGGGTACATGGCACCGAACGCACCCTGGGTGCACCCACATCTGGATGGATGTCATATTGTTAGCAGCGGCTGTATAAGTGCAGCCACTGCGTCCCAATAGACAACAATGGGAGTGCCGGAGTGGAGATGCGCAGCACATCCCCATCCCAATATATAATGGTCCTGCACGGAGCACAGATGTATTCACCCCACGTGAACAAGACCTTACTCAATTCTCATTACAGCTCAGTACTCAACACAGAGGGGTCTGACGAAGGAGTCGTGCATGCTCTGAAACGTGTTACCGCCCACGCCTTCACCTGATGTTACATCGGGCGCGTACGTTCCAGCTTGGTTCGAAAACACAGGCAGCCTCATCGCATCTTCACCTCCTTTGCTAATCCATGACACCAGGGACTCTGACAGCTGAAGAACAGCTCTCTCTCTCCCCCAGACAGACGAGGATTACAGCGATCCTCATGAGGACTCATCATTATATGCCTATGACCTCTTATGCCACGTACACACTGTCGGACTTTTCAGCTACAAAAGCACGACGGACTTTTGGCGGACTTTCAACAGACTTTCTAACGACCGGCCTTGCCGACACACGATCACACCAAAGTCCGACGGGCTAAAATAAGGAAGTTGATAGCCAGTAGCCAATAGCTGCCCTAGCGTGGGTTTTTGTCCGTCGGACTAGCATACAGACGAGCGGATTTCTGGGTCCGGCGGAGTTACGACGTAAAGATTTGAAGCATGTTCCAAATCTAAAGTCCGTCAGATGTGCGACTGAAAAAGTCTGCTGAAGGTCCGGTGAAGCCCACACATGATCGGATTGTCCGTCGGCTCCGTCGAAAAGTCCGACCGTGTGTACGCGGCATTACTCTCTTGTAAGTGGTTTTTAATCCCATTGTGCCTGTAATAAATCTTTTAACCACTGCACTTAGAGGTGCCTTTCTCTTTCCTTTATGACCCTCCAGAGCTGCTTCTTCTCTACAAAGTTGTGCCTTCAGTGCCATGTCTCCTCTGCTACTAAGGATCGGATACCCAGCCTCACCAGAGCACCCTCATCATTCCTTCTTTTCAGTAGTCAACACAACATATTGAGTCCATACATACAGTAGATTACAGTTTTTTGATTTAATTCCTGTTGTTTTTTTTCTTTTTAATTATTCTTGAGTGTGCAATTCTACTTATCGGTTCCTCCAAGAGAATGTGGTGAATGTTATATTATTATTATTATTATTATTATTTTTTTTTTTTTTTTTTTAACTGTAGGTTAGGGTTTTGGCAATACAGTCATGTGAATAATTAAATATTTTTTTGTAGATGACTGATTTTTGGTTTTGTATTCAAGTTTTTTGTGGGACACCTGAAGCTCATCAGTCATTTACTTATTTCTAGTCTCTTTATTGTTCTTTGTATCCCTTTTAGAGGGGAGTTACCCTCCCTAATTGTTCTGGTGACAGTTCTCACCAAAAGTGATAGTGAAAGAAAAGCCCAAATTTTGAGTAATGACCAGAACAGAAAAAGAAGGGACATTTTCCAGAGGGGACAAAAGTTCTGAGGAACCTGGTGACTACTGGAATTTTCCTCACTTTCTAGCGTGGCTATGGGACACAGGTGGCTAAAAAAATCTGACAGGGGTTATGACCCTTCCTTATACCATCCACAGTAAAAAAAAAAAAAAAAAGTTTTGCTTTAACACCTTCCTGCGTATCGGTGCGATCGGTCACCGGCTGTGTTTTGCTGCCAGTACCATGTGATCGCTGTGACCAATCACAGCAAATCACATGACAATTGTAAACAATGGATGGCTTGCTTTCATGCCATCCATTGTATACAGTTGTGTTGCCAGCTGTGATTGGTTACAGTGATCACATGGTACAGACAGGGCCAATCACAGCCCATCTGTACCATGTGATTAGCTTTGGCCAATCACAGCTAATCACAACAAAAGACACTGAATGAACTGATTTAATTCAGTAAAAATGCTGTACTACTCTAGGGAATTAATCAGGATTTTTTTTACACATTTTACACATTATAATTGCTTATACCAATAAACCTCTGGTCACAATGTGTTAAAAAAAAGCAAAGTTAAAAAAATATATATATATTTTAATAATATATATAAAAAAGAAAAAAAAATGTAAAAAAATTATTAAACCTTTTTTTTTTTTTTTTTTTTTTTTATGAGAAAAAAGAGCGTTTTAAATCAGAGAGATAAATAACCAAGTAAAAGTACCATCATCCCAAATGTCTAGTACAATAACAAGGAGGATGAGGTAGAGAGCGGCCGCAGTTAGCTGCCTCTGTCGGCCAGCATCTCAATACCCCATACAAGGGAACAACAACCCCTAAAGAGGGGGGGGGAGGGGGGACTATTGCGGTACTAGGTGTAATCAAAGTTACAATGAAAAGGGATAGAGAAAAGAAGCAATAATATAGTATAAAAATTCCATTTTAATAGAAAACATAGTTAAAAGATTGTAACAATGTCACATACAGTTGTAATTTAAAAACGGAAGCAGTCAATACAACCAATTGGATTACAACCCATAGTGATAGTAGACACAAATAGAGCTTGAATTCTCGACCGGTTTCGCGGTTTTACCGCTTCCTCAGGAGAGCAATATCTGTGGTGCAACATACAATAATTATAGTAAGTACAACACACAAAAGTTACATAGTAACATTATTAATGCAGCAAAAACATTTGAACAATACATTACACAATTATATACAATTTAGATAGGAAAAGGATGAGCTCACCCGTTCTATAGTTCCCTGTGGGTGTACATGGCCCCAAGCGATTCCCCCTGCGGCGAACACAGGGGATAACTAAACAGCCTCTGGATAAATAAATTTTGAATGATAAGGTAAGAAAGGTAAATGGACTGGGGAATCAATCAAAAAGAAAAGTAAGGTGAGGGGGTGCCATTGGTGTGCCTCTAAAATTAAAACAGTGTGCAAGGAAAAAGAACCAAGAGGGGTGTAGATGGAGATAGATAGGCAGTGGGGGAAGGAAGGAAGGGGGGGAGGGGGAAAGGGAAAGGAAGGGGTGGAGGGGGGGGGGAAAGGGGGGGAGGGGGAAAAAGGGAAGAAAAGGGGGGGGGGAGGAAAACAAGGGAAGGGGGGGGAAGGAGGGGGGGAAAGGGAGCAGTGAGGTCAGTGAAGGGAAATCCCTGCAGATTAGTATGCAGGAAAGGACAGGTTGGGAGAGATTGCACACAAAGGTATGGAACTGGCACTCACCCCTAGAGTACTAATATATTGTAAACGCATAGGTTAGAATGAATGAGGACCAGATACAAAAGATCGTATGGTAAACGAAATGAGGCCAGCTGCTGTTGGATTGGTAGTAAGGGACCCCCCAGGTCGGCTGGAGATATTCGTATGCACTGGGAGCGGTTACAATGACAGCTGTAACAAGTATGATAATACGGTTACGAACGGGGTATGCAGGATATAAGAGTCAGCGAACAGTGCCCACAGGAAGGAAAATCTGCCTGAGAGCAAGAGAGATGGGGGGCGGCAGCACTTACCCACAACAGTGGTCCAGAGCACCCCAACCCGGAAGTCAGGGACGGCACGAGAGGCGGTCCCCGACGTCACCGGGTCTGCTCGCCCGCACTGCGCAGGTGCAGTGTACCATGCTACTGCGCAAGCGCGCGCTCCAGTCCAAGGGAATCAAGTTCCCGGACATGGAGACGCAAGCAGCTCTAGGGCTGCCAGGGCGAGCATGTGTCCGCCACAAAGAGAAAACTCGAGGCGGAGCAAAACCACAGGAACCTGACGGGGAAGGTCATCCTTGTACAGCAAAAAAATGAAAAGACATAATACAAATAAAGTAAATATAAACAAGACAAACAATCTGTAATATTGTATCTAAGCAACAAACAGTCAGTGTCAGGAAAGGATCCGTCTGCTGGCAAGATATATCGTTTGGCATGCAGTACTGGGGTCCACCAGCAGGTGTCTCCTGGCAGTGTTGAACTGTCAGGAGAATATTTCCTTGCTGGTGTCATTTCATCTTTTGGCCGCAGTACTGACGTCCACCAGCGGATGGATCCTGGCAGTATGGAGCAGACAACACTCCCTGCGCTCAGGTGTGACTTGAAGTCAATCACAGTCAGTCCTATAAATACCCGGCAAGCCCTCATATGCTTGCCTTGGTATCTCTCTCCTTGAGCCCTGACCTTGTTCGCCTGTTACCCGATCCTGAGCCTGCATCTGACCTTGTGCCCGAGCTTATCCTGACCCGATCCCTTCTGTGTTCCTGTACCCTTCAGCCCGATCCATCCCCTCTCTGTCCTGTTGGTTCCCTGTCCCTCATTTACTGATCTTCCTGTGTATGACCTTGGCTTGACTAAACGTTTATGTCTCTGGTATATCCCTTGCTCTTGCTGACCTGCTGTGTATGACCCTGGCCTGGCTGACATCTGTGATTCTGGTATTGCCCCTTGCTGTAGATATTGTTGTTTGTAGTGGGTTTGTTGTTCACTGTTTGTATTTTCTAATTATCACCTATTTTAATAAATATCACTATTCACTTACATGTGTTTTGGGTTATCTCTGTGCAGTTCACATAGTCTGGTCTACTTGGATCCTGACAGTATACCAAGGCCATCCCTGACCAGAAGTGGCTGCACTGAGGAGCCTTTTTGAAAATGCAGGCAGAAATAGTGATTTATCTTTCCTCATTGGTAACTGAGAATCATAGTTATTGCCGTCTGGTATTGAAGGAGTGGACCAGGGATCAACTATTAGAGTGTATCCGTCTGGCCCATTCTCTGGTGGATCAGGGCGGTATGCTATTTGCAAATGTTCAGCCTCTGATTCAGCTGTGTGCAGAGCTAGCCTTGTCCAGTACTCCAGAGGGCAAGGATGATTTTTCTCCCCCCTTCAGTTTAGATCAGGTTGAGTCTCTGGTGTGGTTATTAGAGGATGATCCAGCCTTTTTTATGGAACGTTATGCCTCTTGTTCACAGCAGGTGTTGTCTGATTGCATCCATTCAGTGCAATCGCTGGTTAGTCAGGCTGGGTGCGAATCAATGTTTGTTCAACCTGTGCTACAGACATGGTCAGATCTCCTGCATTTAGCCAAACCACAACATTCCAGCCCTGCCATTAATCACCTGCCTTCCCAAGAATCTATTCCCCCATCACTCATGGCAACCTCAGCGACAGTCCAGTATACACAGCTTCCCACCAAGTATTATTACCCAGTCTCTACTCACTGCACCTCTCCTGCTTTCAATCCACCTGCCTCTTCTCCCCCACCTGTCACAATTCCACAAAACCCTCCTCCAGCCACTGTTCCTTGGTCTTCCTTCGATCCAGCTACTTTCTTTTCTTACAGCCCTGCACCTACATACAAAACTGCACGAGCTAAACCAAAAAAGAAACAAAAATTCTTTCCTACCCACACGATCCTGCCAGTAACCCAACTTGCTTCCACACCAACTAACCCACCTGATTCTGCCAAATCTCTGCCTGCCACCCAGCCTGACGGTCCAGTGCCTGCCACCCAGCCTGACGGTCCAGTGCCTGCCACCCAGCCTGACGGTCCAGTGCCTGCTGATCGGTCTGATGACCTTGTGTCCATGTTCCAGCCTAAAGTTTTGCTACCAGTGTTCCAGTCTGATGTGCCCGCTTCCCAGTTTGATGTCCTTCTGTTTGCTGTCCAGCCTGATGCGCCAGTGTCTTCTACTCGGCCTGTTGTGCCAATGCCTGTGCCCGCTGTCCAGTTTGAGGTCCCAGTGCCTGCTGCTCAGCCTGACATCTCAGTGCCCATGTTCCAGTCTGATGCTTCAGTGACTACTGTCCAGTCCGATGCACCTATTGTTCAGCCTGGTATGCCAGCACCTGCTGTTCTGCCCGATGTGCCAGCGCCTGTGTCTGCTGCCCAGCTCAAGTTGTTCCTGTCTGCTGCCCAGCTCAAGTTGTTCCTGTCTGCTGCCCAGCTCAAGTTGTTCCTGTCTGCTGCCCAGCTCAAGTTGTTCCTGTCTGCTGCCCAGCTCAAGTTGTTCCTGTCTGCTGCCCAGCTCAAGTTGTTCCTGTCTGCTGCCCAGCTCAAGTTGTTCCTGTCTGCTGCCCAGCTCAAGTTGTTCCTGTCTGCTGCCCAGCTCAAGTTGTTCCTGTCTGCTGCCCAGCTCAAGTTGTTCCTGTCTGCTGCCCAGCTCAAGTTGTTCCTGTCTGCTGCCCAGCTCAAGTTGTTCCTGTCTGCTGCCCAGCTCAAGTTGTTCCTGTCTGCTGCCCAGCTCAAGTTGTTCCTGTCTGCTGCCCAGCTCAAGTTGTTCCTGTCTGCTGCCCAGCTCAAGTTGTTCCTGTCTGCTGCCCAGCTCAAGTTGTTCCTGTCTGCTGCCCAGCTCAATGACTCTGACATGCCAGCCATCTGCCCGGATGTGCCTGATGACCAGCCTTCTTCCACCATTCTGCCTGATGCCATAGACTTTGGACAATTAAGACTAGTTGGAGCGTCCGGAGGCCGCTCCTTTAAGGGGGGGTACTGTCAGGAAAGGATCCGTCTGCTGGCAAGATATATCGTTTGGCATGCAGTACTGGGGTCCACCAGCAGGTGTCTCCTGGCAGTGTTGAACTGTCAGGAGAATATTTCCTTGCTGGTGTCATTTCATCTTTTGGCCGCAGTACTGACGTCCACCAGCGGATGGATCCTGGCAGTATGGAGCAGACAACACTCCCTGCGCTCAGGTGTGACTTGAAGTCAATCACAGTCAGTCCTATAAATACCCGGCAAGCCCTCATATGCTTGCCTTGGTATCTCTCTCCTTGAGCCCTGACCTTGTTCGCCTGTTACCCGATCCTGAGCCTGCATCTGACCTTGTGCCCGAGCTTATCCTGACCCGATCCCTTCTGTGTTCCTGTACCCTTCAGCCCGATCCATCCCCTCTCTGTCCTGTTGGTTCCCTGTCCCTCATTTACTGATCTTCCTGTGTATGACCTTGGCTTGACTAAACGTTTATGTCTCTGGTATATCCCTTGCTCTTGCTGACCTGCTGTGTATGACCCTGGCCTGGCTGACATCTGTGATTCTGGTATTGCCCCTTGCTGTAGATATTGTTGTTTGTAGTGGGTTTGTTGTTCACTGTTTGTATTTTCTAATTATCACCTATTTTAATAAATATCACTATTCACTTACATGTGTTTTGGGTTATCTCTGTGCAGTTCACATAGTCTGGTCTACTTGGATCCTGACAGTCAGTAGCAACAATCTAGAGGAATTAGCCTAAAATGGAAAGGTATCATGGAACTCCGGGCTCTTTGCACTGAGGCCTACATCATAGGCCTCATTGACAAAGACACCTTGGAGTTCCTGGTCCCCAAATTTCCCTGCACCCCCACTTTTTATTCCCTACCCAAGACCCACAAAGCGGCGCGTACTCCACCGGGAAGACCCATAGTGTCTGGGATAGGCTCTCTAACAGATAATGCGAGCAAATTTGTTGACGCTTTTCTAATGCCTCATGTTCGCAGCCTCCCGTCCTACATTAGGGACACTACCGACCTATTGCAGAGCCTTGAGGGAATCCAGATCCCTCCGGACGCCCTGCTCGTGGCTGTTGATATTGAGGCCCTGTACTCCAGTATCCCCCACGAGCAGGGTGTACGGATGGCTGGTTCCTTCTTGGCCGAACAAGATACTACTACTTGGCCTTTGAACCAGTTTATACTGACACTATTGTACTTTATACTGACTAAAAACCATTTTACTTTCAATGACCAATTATTTTTACAAATACAAGGTGTTGCAATGGGGACGTCGTGTGCCCCAGCATATGCAAATTTATACCTAGGCGGCTGGGAGCGACATATTCATGCCCATGACCAATACACAGAATTCCTGGACAATATTCTCCTATGGTATCGTTTTATTGATGATCTGTTTATGGTATGGACGGGTCCCAGAGTTAAACTCTTACAATTTTTACACCTTCTGGATAATAACGATCTAAATCTTAAATTCACTTTTAAAATTGAGACTGAGCAAATCCCCTTCCTAGACCTACTTATCATTAAACAACCCGACGGAACGCTGGGCACCGACCTCTATAGGAAACCCACGGCTGGAAACACCTTTTTGTTTGCCACCAGTGCCCACCCAAATTCCTTGGTACGGAGCATTCCTTATGCCCAATACTTGCGGTTACGCAGGAATTGTACACATCATAGTGACTTTATACGTCAGGCCAAAGCACTACGCGAACGCCTTTTACGACGGGGCTATTCTTCCACCAACTTGCGCAAAGCATTTAACAAGTCCCTATCACGTCCACGGACCTCTTTACTATTTAAAAACAATAAACCTTCTCCCCCCTTAGAAACTGTAAAATTGATCACGACCTATTCTGCACACCACAGTATACTCCGTAACATCCTAACGAAACATTGGCACCTATTGGCTGATCACCATGTATTAACCAAATATATTAGACATACACCGGAAGTGGTTTTCCGTAGAGCACGGTCACTACGTGACCAACTAACCGCCAGCCATTATAACCCTACTAGACCTACTAGGAGTGGTTCCAACGGCACCTTCCAGTGTGGAGAATGTCCCAGGTGCCCTTGGATCCTTGAAAGCAGAACTGTGGTTTTACCCAACGGCGAGACCTTGGTCCCACGGACCTTCGCCGATTGCAGTACAAAAGGGGTAGTTTATCTCATGAACTGCGTATGCAAAGCCTTCTACGTGGGCAAAACAATTAGGGAACTTAGGCAGAGAATTGAGGACCACCTGTATGACTCAAAAAACGGCAAACTAACAACTATTGGCCGACACATCGGCCTACATCATAGATTCGACAACTCCGTGGTTAAATTCCTAGTATTGGAGGTTGTTAAACCCAACCCCAGGGGTAGCGATTGGGATCGTTTAATACTCCAGAGAGAATCTCTGTGGATTGAGCGACTCAACGCCACTATTCCCCCTGGCTTAAATGAATCAGTGTCCTATAGGGCCTTCCTATGAGGTCCCTATGTGGTCTTGGTTTTCACCCTTTCCCCCCCCTTCCCTTTTCCTCCTCCCCCCCCTTTTCCCCCCCTCCCCCCTTCCCGTCCCTGCACTACTGGGTCTCCTCGCCGCTTTGTGGGTCTTGGGTAGGGAATAAAAAGTGGGGGTGCAGGGAAATTTGGGGACCAGGAACTCCAAGGTGTCTTTGTCAATGAGGCCTATGATGTAGGCCTCAGTGCAAAGAGCCCGGAGTTCCATGATACCTTTCCATTTTAGGCTAATTCCTCTAGATTGTTGCTACTGACTATTTGTTGCTTAGATACAATATTACAGATTGTTTGTCTTGTTTATATTTACTTTATTTGCATTATGTCTTTTCATTTTTTTGCTGTACAAGGATGACCTTCCCCGTCAGGATCCTGTGGTTTTGCTCCGCCTCGAGTTTTCTCTTTGTGGCGGACACATGCTCGCCCTGGCAGCCCTAGAGCTGCTTGCGTCTCCATGTCCGGGAACTTGATTCCCTTGGACTGGAGCGCGCGCTTGCGCAGTAGCATGGTACACTGCACCTGCGCAGTGTGGGCGAGCAGACCCGGTGACGTCAGGGACCGCCTCTCGTGCCGTCCCTGACTTCCGGGTTGGGGTGCTCTTATAGCGGCCGTTCATGGCCGCTATTTGAGCTTACAGCCCCTGGACGCTGGCGAATCGAGGACCACTGTTGTGGGTAAGTGCTGCCGCCCCCCATCTCTCTTGCTCTCAAGCAGATTTTCCTTCCTGTGGGCACTGTTCGCTGACTCTTATATCCTGCATACCCCGTTCGTAACCGTATTATCATACTTGTTACAGCTGTCATTGTAACCGCTCCCAGTGCATACGAATATCTCCAGCCGACCTGGGGGGTCCCTTACTACCAATCCAACAGCAGCTGGCCTCATTTCGTTTACCATACGATCTTTTGTATCTGGTCCTCATTCATTCCAACCTATGCGTTTACAATATATTAGTACTCTAGGGGTGAGTGCCAGTTCCATACCTTTGTGTGCAATCTCTCCCAACCTGTCCTTTCCTGCATACTAATCTGCAGGGATTTCCCTTCACTGACCTCACTGCTCCCTTTCCCCCCCTCCTTCCCCCCCCCTTCCTTTGTTTTCCTCCCCCCCCTTTTCTTCCCTTTTTCCCCCTCCCCCCCTTTCCCCCCCCTCCACCCCTTCCTTTCCCTTTCACCCTCCCCCCCTCCTCCCCCCCCTTTCCCCCTCCCCCCCTCCTCCCCCCCTTTCCCCCTCCCCCCTCCCCCCCCTCCCCCCCTTCCTTCCTTCCCCCACTGCCTATCTATCTCCATCTACACCCCTCTTGGTTCTTTTTCCTTGCACACTGTTTTAATTTTAGAGGCACACCAATGGCACCCCCTCACCTTACTTTTCTTTTTGATTGATTCCCCAGTCCATTTACCTTTCTTACCTTATCATTCAAAATTTATTTATCCAGAGGCTGTTTAGTTATCCCCTGTGTTCGCCGCAGGGGGAATCGCTTGGGGCCATGTACACCCACAGGGAACTATAGAACGGGTGAGCTCATGCTTTTCCTATCTAAATTGTATATAATTGTGTAATGTATTGTTCAAATGTTTTTGCTGCATTAATAATGTTACTATGTAACTTTTGTGTGTTGTACTTACTATAATTATTGTATGTTGCACCACAGATATTGCTCTCCTGAGGAAGCGGTAAAACCGCGAAACCGGTCGAGAATTCAAGCTCTATTTGTGTCTACTATCACTATGGGTTGTAATCCAATTGGTTGTATTGACTGCTTCCGTTTTTAAATTACAACTGTATGTGACATTGTTACAATCTTTTAACTATGTTTTCTATTAAAATGGAATTTTTATACTATATTATTGCTTCTTTTCTCTATCCCTTTTCATTGTAACTTTTTTTTTTTTAAATTTGATAATTTTTATTCATAATTAAATACCATACATCACAATATACAATATACAAATTACCGGATAGTAATAAAACCTTCTAATACCCGATGTAGCGTATAGGTTCACACCATTAGTAAAAAAAAGGGAATACAATTTTATTTTTCACCCCCCCCCCCCCTTACACCCTTATACATTCCTTGTACCAAACTCGTTTCCTTATATAGAACATCCGGCATATTACTACTACTCCAATCTCTTGAGAACAATATCCTCTCCATCTTCTTCTTACTCTGCTAACCTATCGGGTTGACTACACTCATCAGCCAGGGATTCCATATTCTTTTAAATTCTTTTAAATTTCCTGCCCTTGTGAACACTGCCCTTTCTTTTCCTATTGTTTCCGAGACTTCTCTACGCCAGTCAGCAACCGAAGGGGGTTTCTCAGCTTGCCATCTCTTAGTTATTCCCTTTCTTGCCTGATATAGGCATCTCCGCACTGCTTTTATTTTGCCTCTTCCATCGCCCAAGTCCTCACCCACCCCCAAAATACATAGTTTTGGGTCTAGTTTAAGACTCAGCTTGAGAAACCTATTTATATCCTCAACCACTTCTACCCAATAGCGAGCTAGTTTAGGGCACTTCCATACCATGTGTAACAAATCTCCGTTCATTTGGCATCTCGGGCATTGGGGATCTGCTCTTCTCCCCCATTTGAACAATTTTTGGGGGGTATAATATGCCCTATGCAGTAACATTAGGTGTGAGAATTTCTGAGCTGGCGAGATTGAGACCTGTTGGCTCCCTTTCATTGTAACTTTGATTACACCTAGTACCGCAATAGTCCCCCCTCCCCCCCCTCTTTAGGGGTTGTTGTTCCCTTGTATGGGGTATTGAGATGCTGGCCGACAGAGGCAGCTAACTGCGACCGCTCTCTACCTCATCCTCCTTGTTATTGTACTAGACATTTGGGATGATGGTACTTTTACTTGGTTATTTATCTCTCTGATTTAAAACGCTCTTTTTTCTCATAGTATACATAGGGTGGATAACACACCCACATTTCTGTGCCCCTGGGTGAACAGCAACACCCATCGACACATATCTAGCAGCGTCTTTATTTAGTCATTTGATCTTGTCTAATTTTTACTTTTTTGTGATTTCTAGCTTTGACATCCGGTCATTACAACATACGCTAGGGGTCGCCGTTGGTGGTCAGGTACATTATGGATGTTTTAGGCACAGATTGGTCAGGCTTTATGTCCAACATTAAAACTGCATGTTTAAATGAACATAAAATTGATGATGATATTTCAACATTTTTTATGCGAATGTCCAAACTCCTTAAACGTAAGTCACATCTACACTGGCATATTGAATACTTTAAACTATATGTGAGTGAAAAAGTTTGCCCTCTGGGCCTAAGGGGCCAGATCTTTCCCACTCTCAAAGACCCCTCAGTGGATTTTAAAAAAACCTGGGAAGATATCTTAACTAAAAACAGTCTTGAATTAATTGGACTACTTATTACTCAATATACCCTTGATATGACCTTACTTGATAGCGACATCGAACGACTCAACATCGAATACTCCCATTTGATTGACAATACGGTTTTCAAAACCAAGTGGAAAGAACTTAGAGAACGCTTGGAAACTATGAATAAAGACATTATCATCAAAAAACAGATCAAATTTGGGAAGGACAAAGCTGCCTTCACTGAGGGCCTGGCCTACCACTGGCCGGGGAGAGGCCGGGGTAGACGAGGCCCCCCCCTGAACTAATAATAGAAACTTTACCACTGACATTGAATTAGATTCATCTTTATCCTCCACTGTATCCTCCCTTAGCACCACTCAACCCAACACTTCATCTGCACTCAATTCATCACGTAAGAGACTTCGTTTTGGGGGTAACACCCCACCAACGAATCCTAAAAAAGACAAAAAAGGCCCAAAAGGCCCAAGATCCACCCAAACACCCTCTACACAAACCCCACATGACACTAATACCCCCGCAGAAGGGGCCACTGGCCACTCCACTCTGCACGGCACAATTCCCAAAATCCTCAACTCTACTCTCCTGAAACCCTCACTGTCCCAACAAAACCCTCCTCCCCAGACCACACCGACCGTAACGTTATAAATCTTACCCCCTATATTTTCAGTAGCGAGGAAACCTCGTTGTTACAGTTAGGTCTGGGTTTTTGTCCTCTTGATGCACTCAAGGTCACTGAAACAATTAAAGACTTGTACCTTTTTGCACGCAATTTAACATTTAGATTTATCTACGATAAGGATCGTGTTAACCTAGGACTGGAGCGTGAGCTCGCGGAGCGCACCAAAGGCTTTTCCATGGATGAGTTTAGGGCGCTTCGCGACCTGATGCTCTTATACGATGAGGGTGACACCGGAGACCCCGGGTCCTCACAAGACTCAGGGGCCCCCGATACTGTCCCCTCAAGTGAATGTGTAGCAGGGACATCTCCATCTACCCCCCTGCATCTAACAGGTCTGGCCTTCCAGTTACCACTAAACCAACTCCTTTAACCAAGCCCTTCCGTTTACGATCCCGGAGATTCCCCGATCTCAATACCTGCCCTGAGATTTGGGCTTTTTTGCGAGCCACTATCAGTGACCTTAAGAAACAAAAATGGCCCGACTTTCCCTCAAACCTTGATCCCAGTCAGATTCGAGCTCTTCGGTCCTTGCAGCAACGTTCTGATGTTGTGATTAAACAATCGGATAAGGGCGGTAACATCGTTCTGATGACCAATCACCAATACGAATCTATGTGCCTTGCTATCCTTAGTAACAAACAATGGTATAGACCCATCCCTCCCACACACATATCTTCCTTTGTACAGGAACTCCGGGCTCTTTGCACTGAGGCCTACATCATAGGCCTCATTGACAAAGACACCTTGGAGTTCCTGGTCCCCAAATTTCCCTGCACCCCCACTTTTTATTCCCTACCCAAGACCCACAAAGCGGCGCGTACTCCACCGGGAAGATCCATAGTGTCTGGGATAGGCTCTCTAACAGATAATACGAGCAAATTTGTTGACGCTTTTCTAATGCCTCATGTTCGCAGCCTCCCGTCCTACATTAGGGACACTACCGACCTATTGCAGCGCCTTGAGGGAATCCAGATCCCTCCGGACGCCCTGCTCATGGCTGTTGATATTGAGGCCCTGTACTCCAGTATCCCCCACGAGCAGGGTGTACGGATGGCTGGTTCCTTCTTGGCCGAACAAGATACTACTACTTGGCCTTTGAACCAGTTTATACTGACACTATTGTACTTTATACTGACTAAAAACTATTTTACTTTCAATGACCAATTATTTTTACAAATACAAGGTGTTGCAATGGGGACGTCGTGTGCCCCAGCATATGCAAATTTATACCTAGGCGGCTGGGAGCGACATATTCATGCCCATGACCAATACACAGAATTCCTGGACAATATTCTCCTATGGTATCGTTTTATTGATGATCTGTTTATGGTATGGACGGGTCCCAGAGTTAAACTCTTACAATTTTTACACCTTCTGGATAATAACGATCTAAATCTTAAATTCACTTTTAAAATTGAGACTGAGCAAATCCCCTTCCTAGACCTACTTATCATTAAACAACCCGACGGAACGTTGGGCACCGACCTCTATAGGAAACCCACGGCTGGAAACACCTTTTTGTTTGCCACCAGTGCCCACCCAAATTCCTTGGTACGGAGCATTCCTTATGCCCAATACTTGCGGTTACGCAGGAATTGTACACATCATAGTGACTTTATACGTCAGGCCAAAGCACTACGCGAACGCCTTTTACGACGGGGCTATTCTTCCACCAACTTGCGCAAAGCATTTAACAAGTCCCTATCACGTCCACGGACCTCTTTACTATTTAAAAACAATAAACCTTCTCCCCCCTTAGAAACTGTAAAATTGATCACGACCTATTCTGCACACCACAGTATACTCCGTAACATCCTAACGAAACATTGGCACCTATTGGCTGATCACCATGTATTAACCAAATATATTAGACATACACCGGAAGTGGTTTTCCGTAGAGCACGGTGACTACGTGACCAACTAACCGCCAGCCATTATAACCCTACTAGACCTACTAGGAGTGGTTCCAACGGCACCTTCCAGTGTGGAGAATGTCCCAGGTGCCCTTGGATCCTTGAAAGCAGAACTGTGGTTTTACCCAACGGCGAGACCTTGGTCCCACGGACCTTCGCCGATTGCAGTACAAAAGGGGTAGTTTATCTCATGAACTGCGTATGCAAAGCCTTCTATGTGGGCAAAACAATTAGGGAACTTAGGCAGAGAATTGGGGACCACCTGTATGACTCAAAAAACGGCAAACTAACAACTATTGGCCGACACATCGGCCTACATCATAGATTCGACAACTCTGTGGTTAAATTCCTAGTATTGGAGGTTGTTAAACCCAACCCCAGGGGTGGCGATTGGGATCGTTTAATACTCCAGAGAGAATCTCTGTGGATTGAGCGACTCAACGCCACTATTCCCCCTGGCTTAAATGAATCAGTGTCCTATAGGGCCTTCCTATGAGGTCCCTATGTGGTCTTGGTTTTCACCCTTTCCCCCCCCCTTCCCTTTTCCCCCTCCCCCCTCTCCCCCCCCCCCTTTTCCCCCCCTCCCCCCTTCCCGTCCCTGCACTACTGGGTCTCCTCGCCGCTTTGTGGGTCTTGGGTAGGGAATAAAAAGTGGGGGTGCAGGGAAATTTGGGGACCAGGAACTCCAAGGTGTCTTTGTCAATGAGGCCTATGATGTAGGCCTCAGTGCAAAGAGCCCGGAGTTCCATGATACCTTTCCATTTTAGGCTAATTCCTCTAGATTGTTGCTACTGACTATTTGTTGCTTAGATACAATATTACAGATTGTTTGTCTTGTTTATATTTACTTTATTTGTATTATGTCTTTTCATTTTTTTGCTGTACAAGGATGACCTTCCCCGTCAGGATCCTGTGGTTTTGCTCCGCCTCGAGTTTTCTCTTTGTGGCGGACACATGCTCGCCCTGGCAGCCCTAGAGCTGCTTGCGTCTCCATGTCCGGGAACTTGATTCCCTTGGACTGGAGCGCGCGCTTGCGCAGTAGCATGGTACACTGCACCTGCGCAGTGTGGGCGAGCAGACCCGGTGACGTCAGGGACCGCCTCTCGTGCCGTCCCTGACTTCCGGGTTGGGGTGCTCTTATAGCGGCCGTTCATGGCCGCTATTTGAGCTTACAGCCCCTGGACGCTGGCGAATCGAGGACCACTGTTGTGGGTAAGTGCTGCCGCCCCCCATCTCTCTTGCTCTCAAGCAGATTTTCCTTCCTGTGGGCACTGTTCGCTGACTCTTATATCCTGCATACCCCGTTCGTAACCGTATTATCATACTTGTTACAGCTGTCATTGTAACCGCTCCCAGTGCATACGAATATCTCCAGCCGACCTGGGGGGTCCCTTACTACCAATCCAACAGCAGCTGGCCTCATTTCGTTTACCATACGATCTTTTGTATCTGGTCCTCATTCATTCCAACCTATGCGTTTACAATATATTAGTACTCTAGGGGTGAGTGCCAGTTCCATACCTTTGTGTGCAATCTCTCCCAACCTGTCCTTTCCTGCATACTAATCTGCAGGGATTTCCCTTCACTGACCTCACTGCTCCCTTTCCCCCCCTCCTTCCCCCCCCCCTTCCTTTGTTTTCCCCCCCCCCTTTTCTTCCCTTTTTCCCCCTCCCCCTCCCCCCCCTTTCCCCCCCCTCCACCCCTTCCTTTCCCTTTCCCCCTCCCCCCCTCCTCCCCCCCTTTCCCCCTCTCCCCCTTTCCCCCTCCCCCCTCCCCCCCCTCCCCCCCTTCCTTCCTTCCCCCACTGCCTATCTATCTCCATCTACACCCCTCTTGGTTCTTTTTCCTTGCACACTGTTTTAATTTTAGAGGCACACCAATGGCACCCCCTCACCTTACTTTTCTTTTTGATTGATTCCCCAGTCCATTTACCTTTCTTACCTTATCATTCAAAATTTATTTATCCAGAGGCTGTTTAGTTATCCCCTGTGTTCGCCGCAGGGGGAATCGCTTGGGGCCATGTACACCCACAGGGAACTATAGAACGGGTGAGCTCATGCTTTTCCTATCTAAATTGTATATAATTGTGTAATGTATTGTTCAAATGTTTTTGCTGCATTAATAATGTTACTATGTAACTTTTGTGTGTTGTACTTACTATAATTATTGTATGTTGCACCACAGATATTGCTCTCCTGAGGAAGCGGTAAAACCGCGAAACCGGTCGAGAATTCAAGCTCTATTTGTGTCTACTATCACTATGGGTTGTAATCCAATTGGTTGTATTGACTGCTTCCGTTTTTAAATTACAACTGTATGTGACATTGTTACAATCTTTTAACTATGTTTTCTATTAAAATGGAATTTTTATACTATATTATTGCTTCTTTTCTCTATCCCTTTTCATTGTAACTTTGATTACACCTAGTACCGCAATAGTCCCCCCTCCCCCCCCTCTTTAGGGGTTGTTGTTCCCTTGTATGGGGTATTGAGATGCTGGCCGACAGAGGCAGCTAACTGCGACCGCTCTCTACCTCATCCTCCTTGTTATTGTACTAGACATTTGGGATGATGGTACTTTTACTTGGTTATTTATCTCTCTGATTTAAAACGCTCTTTTTTCTCATAGTATACATAGGGTGGATAACACACCCACATTTCTGTGCCCCTGGGTGAACAGCAACACCCATCGACACATATCTAGCAGCGTCTTTATTTAGTCATTTGATCTTGTCTAATTTTTACTTTTTTGTGATTTCTAGCTTTGACATCCGGTCATTACAACATACGCTAGGGGTCGCCGTTGGTGGTCAGGTACATTATGGATGTTTTAGGCACAGATTGGTCAGGCTTTATGTCCAACATTAAAACTGCATGTTTAAATGAACATAAAATTGATGATGATATTTCAACATTTTTTATGCGAATGTCCAAACTCCTTAAACGTAAGTCACATCTACACTGGCATATTGAATACTTTAAACTATATGTGAGTGAAAAAGTTTGCCCTCTGGGCCTAAGGGGCCAGATCTTTCCCACTCTCAAAGACCCCTCAGTGGATTTTAAAAAAACCTGGGAAGATATCTTAACTAAAAACAGTCTTGAATTAATTGGACTACTTATTACTCAATATACCCTTGATATGACCTTACTTGATAGCGACATCGAACGACTCAACATCGAATACTCCCATTTGATTGACAATACGGTTTTCAAAACCAAGTGGAAAGAACTTAGAGAACGCTTGGAAACTATGAATAAAGACATTATCATCAAAAAACAGATCAAATTTGGGAAGGACAAAGCTGCCTTCACTGAGGGCCTGGCCTACCACTGGCCGGGGAGAGGCCGGGGTAGACGAGGCCCCCCCGAACTAATATTAGAAACTTTACCACTGACATTGAATTAGATTCATCTTTATCCTCCACTGTATCCTCCCTTAGCACCACTCAACCCAACACTTCATCTGCACTCAATTCATCACGTAAGAGACTTCGTTTTGGGGGTAACACCCCACCAACGAATCCTAAAAAAGACAAAAAAGGCCCAAGATCCACCCAAACACCCTCTACACAAACCCCACATGACACTAATACCCCCGCAGAAGGGGCCACTGGCCACTCCACTCTGCACGGCACAATTCCCAAAATCCTCAACTCTACTCTATTGACCAACAAATACACGAAAATCAATGAGGACGCAATTTTTTTAGATCTGAAAAAACAACAGAGCAATCTAGATGCTTACGTCCTGAAACCCTCACTGTCCCAACAAAACCCTCCTCCCCAGACCACACCGACCGTAACGTTATAAATCTTACCCCCTATATTTTCAGTAGCGAGGAAACCTCGTTGTTACAGTTAGGTCTGGGTTTTTGTCCTCTTGATGCACTCAAGGTCACTGAAACAATTAAAGACTTGTACCTTTTTGCACGCAATTTAACATTTAGATTTATCTACGATAAGGATCGTGTTAACCTAGGACTGGAGCGTGAGCTCGCGGAGCGCACCAAAGGCTTTTCCATGGATGAGTTTAGGGCGCTTCGCGACCTGATGCTCTTATACGATGAGGGTGACACCGGAGACCCCGGGTCCTCACAAGACTCAGGGGCCCCCGATACTGTCCCCTCAAGTGAATGTGTAGCAGGGACATCTCCATCTACCCCCCTGCATCTAACAGGTCTGGCCTTCCAGTTACCACTAAACCAACTCCTTTAACCAAGCCCTTCCGTTTACGATCCCGGAGATTCCCCGATCTCAATACCTGCCCTGAGATTTGGGCTTTTTTGCGAGCCACTATCAGTGACCTTAAGAAACAAAAATGGCCCGACTTTCCCTCAAACCTTGATCCCAGTCAGATTCGAGCTCTTCGGTCCTTGCAGCAACGTTCTGATGTTGTGATTAAACAATCGGATAAGGGCGGTAACATCGTTCTGATGACCAATCACCAATACGAATCTATGTGCCTTGCTATCCTTAGTAACAAACAATGGTATAGACCCATCCCTCCCACACACATATCTTCCTTTGTACAGGAACTCCGGGCTCTTTGCACTGAGGCCTACATCATAGGCCTCATTGACAAAGACACCTTGGAGTTCCTGGTCCCCAAATTTCCCTGCACCCCCACTTTTTATTCCCTACCCAAGACCCACAAAGCGGTGCGTACTCCACCGGGAAGACCCATAGTGTCTGGGATAGGCTCTCTAACAGATAATGCGAGCAAATTTGTTGACGCTTTTCTAATGCCTCATGTTCGCAGCCTCCCGTCCTACATTAGGGACACTACCGACCTATTGCAGCGCCTTGAGGGAATCCAGATCCCTCCGGACGCCCTGCTCGTGGCTGTTGATATTGAGGCCCTGTACTCCAGTATCCCCCACGAGCAGGGTGTACGGATGGCTGGTTCCTTCTTGGCCGAACAAGATACTACTACTTGGCCTTTGAACCAGTTTATACTGACACTATTGTACTTTATACTGACTAAAAACTATTTTACTTTCAATGACCAATTATTTTTACAAATACAAGGTGTTGCAATGGGGACGTCGTGTGCCCCAGCATATGCAAATTTATACCTAGGCGGCTGGGAGCGACATATTCATGCCCATGACCAATACACAGAATTCCTGGACAATATTCTCCTATGGTATCGTTTTATTGATGATCTGTTTATGGTATGGACGGGTCCCAGAGTTAAACTCTTACAATTTTTACACCTTCTGGATAATAACGATCTAAATCTTAAATTCACTTTTAAAATTGAGACTGAGCAAATCCCCTTCCTAGACCTTCTTATCATTAAACAACCCGACAGAACGTTGGGCACCGACCTCTATAGGAAACCCACGGCTGGAAACACCTTGTTGTTTGCCACCAGTGCCCACCCAAATTCCTTGGTACGGAGCATTCCTTATGCCCAATACTTGCGGTTACGCAGGAATTGTACACATCATAGTGACTTTATACGTCAGGCCAAAGCACTACGCGAACGCCTTTTACGACGGGGCTATTCTTCCACCAACTTGCGCAAAGCATTTAACAAGTCCCTATCACGTCCACGGACCTCTTTACTATTTAAAAACAATAAACCTTCTCCCCCCTTAGAAACTGTAAAATTGATCACGACCTATTCTGCACACCACAGTATACTCCGTAACATCCTAACGAAACATTGGCACCTATTGGCTGATCACCATGTATTAACCAAATATATTAGACATACACCGGAAGTGGTTTTCCGTAGAGCACGGTCACTACGTGACCAACTAACCGCCAGCCATTATAACCCTACTAGACCTACTAGGAGTGGTTCCAACGGCACCTTCCAGTGTGGAGAATGTCCCAGGTGCCCTTGGATCCTTGAAAGCAGAACTGTGGTTTTACCCAACGGCGAGACCTTGGTCCCACGGACCTTCGCCGATTGCAGTACAAAAGGGGTAGTTTATCTCATGAACTGCGTATGCAAAGCCTTCTACGTGGGCAAAACAATTAGGGAACTTAGGCAGAGAATTGGGGACCACCTGTATGACTCAGAAAACGGCAAACTAACAACTATTGGCCGACACATCGGCCTACATCATAGATTCGACAACTCCGTGGTTAAATTCCTAGTATTGGAGGTTGTTAAACCCAACCCCAGGGGTGGCGATTGGGATTGTTTAATACTCCAGAGAGAATCTCTGTGGATTGAGCGACTCAACGGCACTATTCCCCCTGGCTTAAATGAATCAGTGTCCTATAGGGCCTTCCTATGAGGTCCCTATGTGGTCTTGGTTTTCACCCCTTCCCCGCCCCCCCCTCCCCCTCCCTTCCCCTTTCCCCCCCCCCTACCCTCCCCCCCTTCCTTCCCTTCCCCCCCCCTGCTCCCTTCCCCCCCCCCTCCCAGTTCCTTCTCCTTCCCCCTCCCTCTCCAATACTCCCCCCCCACCCTCTCCCCCCCCATTTCCTTCCCCCCCCCTGCCCCCCTCCCCCCCCCCTCCCCTTCTTCTTTCCCCCCAGTCCCTTCTCCCCTCCCCCCCCCTCCTTTTTCCCCCCTTCTTTCCCCCCCCTTCTTCCCCCTCCCCCCCCCTCCCCCTTTCCTCCCCCATTCATCCTTCTCTTTCCCCCCCCTTAACCCCCCCTTCCCCCTCTTCCCCTCCCCCCCTTTCCTTCCCCCCCTTCCCTTTCCCCCCCCCCCTCCCCTCCCCCTCCCCCCTCTCCTCCCCCCCTCTCCTCCCCCCCCCTTCCCCCCCCCTCCCCCCTTCCCGTCCCTGCACTACTGGGTCTCAACATGTTCTATGATACCTTTCCATTTTAGGCTAATTCCTCTAGATTGTTGCTACTGACTGTTTGTTGCTTAGATACAATATTACAGATTGTTTGTCTTGTTTATATTTCATCAAACAAGGTTTTATTAGGCAAAGATGATACATATAAATACATAGTATTACCAATATGTATATATATATATACATAAAAAAGCGCATTAAACAAGGACAGTATACATTGTTAATATAATCAACATTAGAGGTAGTATATGTCAATGTAGAAATAAATGTATACCACCATGAACTACTATCATCATAATGTGTAATATTATCTCCCTCCCACCCCCCACCCCCCCGTTGAACATATTTGGTTTAATTGTATTTTATTTTAGTACACGTGATATGTATATGCATAATGTGACACTGTTTTATACCTTTAAGTCTATAGGGGATATATTGTGTTTAGTACAGACATGACCATTTTGGGAGAACAACATGGACCATGGTATCTTTTGGTTTATACTTTCTCTGTATGTATCTGGAATAAAGTTTTAGGTACAGAGATCCACGTGCTGTATTACTGAGCGAGTTTATGGTTAAGTGCAAGTTTCAGGTTCTTGCAACCATCGATCCCAGATTTTGTTGTATTTTGTCGGACATCCTCTATTAATGTAAATATGTTTTTTGTATGGCAAGGTATTGTTAACTTCTATTTTCCACTCCGTCACACTGGGAGGGGATGGTCTCATCCACTTTCTTGCAATAATTTTTCTGACGGAGAATAGAGTCTCATGTAGGAATATCTTGGTGAATTTGTCAACTGTGTCTGGAAATATCCCTAGGAGACATTGTTTTGGTTCTAACGCTATTGGGGAGCCCATGGTGTCATGTAGAAATGTTATGACCTGTTTCCATAGTTGTTGTATCTTGGGGCATGTCCATATTAAATGAAAGAACGTACCTGTTTCTAGGCCACATATCGGGCATAGAGTGGACTGATTACGCTTATATCTGGCTACTCGAATTGGGGTGAGGTATGTTCTATGTGCTATGTAAATCTGAGAGAGTCTGTCCGAGAGTTTTGGTGATACTGCTTTGCATGTCTCGAGGGCTTCCTCCCACTCCTCATTTTCCATCGGGCCCACCTCTCTCTCCCATCGAGGCTTCAAATCAAACGCTATTTTTGACGAGGTAGGAGTTAGAAGCATATTATAAAATGTGGATATTAGTCCACGTGGGTCTGTACTTTTAACAATAGCCATAACGGGATGAAGAGCAGGAGGAGCCTCAACCTGTAATAATTGTGTTTGGGTTGCATGTCTTACTTGCAGGTATCTGAAGAACATGAAGTGTGGAAGTGAGAATTCCTCTTTGAGTATGTCGTAGGTTTTGAGAGTTCCATTGAACAGCAGATGATGTATATAGTAAATTCCCCTAGACTCCCACAGCTCCGAGCCCGGCATGTTAATGAATTCTGACATATCTCTATTGTGCCAAATCGGTGTATGATCATGCAGTCTTGGTATTTCTAATTTAGTGGAGGCAAGGTCCCAAATACGTCTATAATGGTATAGCAAGGACTTCTTGTCTCCCCCCATTTCAGTATTCCTGGATCCCGCAGATATTGTGTACAGAGAGTCGCCTGTGAGTTGCACACTTTTGGAACAAAGAAGGGTCAGGAAGCGTACGTTGTCTGTCTTGTCTATGTGGAATAGTTGTGATAATTGTGATGCAATGTAATAAAGGTTCAGATCCGGTAGGGCCATTCCCCCCATGTCTGTTGGGTTTTTAAGCGCTGACCATGCGATTTTATGTCTGCTAGTCCCCCACACAAAGGGTTTGAGTAAAGCTTCAAGAGACTTAAAGTGTTTTAATGGGAGATAGAGTGGGGTATGCCACAATATGTAAAGAATTTTTGGGAGAAGGACCATTTTTATCAGATTTATGCGACCCCATACTCCTAGTGTTAGGCGGGCCCAAACACGTAGTTTGGTTTTGACTAGTGAAAAGAGGGGTTCAATGTTAAGGGGAATATAATCAGCCGGATCTCTGGATATATGGATTCCCAAGTATTTGATTGTGTCTGCTCTTTTTAGTGGGGTATCTGTCCATGATTCAGATGGTGGGAAACTGTCTATAGGTAGTATCTGAGACTTTTCCCAGTTCATCTTTAAACCGGAAAACATTCCAAAATGTTCGATCAACTGTAGTGCTTTTTGAAGGGATGGGCCTGAGTCAGCGAGGTATAATAGGGTATCGTCCGCATATAAACGAATTTTTTCAGTTAAGGTTCCCATTTGTAGACCCACAATCTCGGGGTCTGCACGGATCGACACAGCCAGAGGCTCTGCAGCCAAGGCATAGAGAAGTGGGGAAAGAGGGCAGCCCTGTCTCGTGCCTCGGCTGAGGTCAAACTCCTGAGACGGCCATCCGTTCGCCACCACTCTAGCTGTGGGGTTTTGATAAAGCAATTTGATCCACTTAAGGAATCTGGGGCCAAAGCCATATCTTCCCAAGCATTGCCACAAGTATCTCCACTCCACGGAGTGCCTTGGCCGTGTCAAGCGTCACAATCACCCGGGATCCCACATTTTCATGTGTGGCCTGTAAATTTATAAACAATTTTCGTAAGTTGAACGAGGTGTTACGACCAGGCATGAACCCCGTCTGATCCGTATGTATCGGAGAGAGAATGACCTGATTGAGTCGGAGGGAGAGTACCTTGGCTAATATCTTGATATATACTTGTAATAGGGAGATTGGGCGGTAGGATTCGGGGTATCCTGGATCTTTTATGAGGACTATTGTTGCTTCTCTCATAGAAGCGGGGAGTGTAAATGTCTCGAATAGGTGATTATATAAGGTTAGAAGTTTTGGGATCAAAAAATCGCCGAATTGGGAGTAAAATTCTATAGGTAGGCCGTCCGAGCCCGGGGATTTGGACCTGGCAAATCCAGCAATAGCCAACGCTATTTCTTCCTCAGTGAGTGGTGCCTCAAGAAGGTCAACCTGGTCTTTTGTTAACTGGGGAAACGCCGTCTCCTCCAAAAAGGAGTTCATTGGGCCCTTATCCTCAGGACTTTTTGAGGTGTAGAGGTCAATAAAAAAATCCCTGAACATAGAGGTTACTGTGAGGGGATTAGTGATGGATTCACCGCCAGGACCGTGTAAAGATATTACCACAGGGGGTCTATCTTCACTGTGTACCAGGTATGCTAGGAGCTTGCCAGCCTTCTCCCCGTGCTCAAACAGCTTTTGTTTAGCAAAGAACATTTTGTGTCTTTCTTTCCCATATTGGAGTTGGGCTACTACTCTGGCCTGAAGTTTAAGTAAGTCTGCATTTGCGGGAGAGGGATCATCTATATAGTTTTGTTCGGATTGGGATAGTACCGCTATCGCTCTATCAAGCTCTCCAGAGGAATCTGTTTTAACTCTGTTAATGCGGGTTGAGAGTATCATGCGAACATGAGATTTAAAAGACTCCCAGATTGTTGCCAGGGAAGCTGAGCGGTCGTTGTTCCTAAAGAACGACTTCCACTCATTCATAAGTTCATCATCCTCAGGGAGTAGCGAGAGCCAGAACGGGTTTAATCGCCAATTCCGCTTTGGTTTGTCAGTGGGCACGCTTAGTGTAATCCAGTATGGGCTATGGTCAGACAACAACCTGGGAGAAAAAGCCGTCTCTAGTAGTCGGGGTGTGAGACTTTGTGATAACAGTATCATGTCAATTCTAGACATAGAGCTGTGGGAGGAAGAGAAACAAGAGAATGATTGTTTGTGTGGGTATTTGTATCTCCAAGAATCCACAAGGTGAAAGGAGAAAATTAGCTTGGCAAATTTGGTTTCTCTGTTGGTTATTGGATGTGGATTTGAGGGTTGAAGTCTATCTACCGAGGGGTTTAGTGTGGTGTTAAAATCCCCCAGCCAGTCCGCCTGGACTGTGGGGTGTTTGGTCATGAATGTGAAGCCCTCTAAGATTATGGGTATGGAGAATGGGGGGGGTACATAGAAAGCCAGAATAAGAAAAGGTTCCCCATACAGCTTGACAGATAAAAAGACATACCGTCCCTGCGGGTCTGTGGAAACCTCTATAAGCTCAAATTGTACCGATTTGGCCACCAAAACTGATACTCCACGTGCGTGTGATGTGTAGGTTGAATGAAATGCCCATCCGACCCATGGTCGGTGAAGAGCCATTTGCAATCTCCCTTCCACATGAGTCTCCACTAAGACTAAGATGTCAGCGTGTTGTTTTTTAAGGAACGCGAGGGCCGCCGAGCGTTTTATCTTCTCACGCAGGCCCCGCACATTCCAGGTAAGAAACTTTAGGGTCCCCATGTGTTCCCTTCTATACAGCAACGTATTTCAGCCAGCATATATACATCTAGATTTTTGGTTAGTCTACTCAGATGTCTGTAATGTATATTTAGTGTGCATTGTACTAAGTATAGCATAACGTTTTTTGTCTGCAACAACAATGTCCAACTTTGGTTGGTGTACCATCTGGTTATGACACATATAAATCTGTTCAACGGTTGAACTATCCCCCCCACCACCCCCCACCCCGCCTTGCAACCTCCCCAACAGTTGCAGGCATCATCCCCAAACTGACTGAAAATCCCCAACAAGGAAATACAAAACTTTGCATGGTAAAGCCATAAACATGTGAGCACTTGGGGCCACCGCACAAGAGAGTGCTGACGGGTTACACTCCGTATTGGAGGAGCGGTATATAATTGTTCATTGCAGTGGTCCCCAATCCCACTAACATATTCTCTGATGTCGAGTGGGGTAAAGTCTCGCTGCACTTTGCAATAGAGGGGCAGGACTGTGTCCTCTCCGGGGCTCCGTCTTCTCAAAAAACATATTGAGCCACTTCAGATGTCAGGGGAAAACAAATTGAGGTAAAAAATGTGGGTAAGGGAAAAAAATTAGCTTGTTGACTGTTAGGCTAAACTTGACTCTCGTGGTAAGGATACAACTCACAGTTCCTTGGCGGGTCTTCCATCTGGCTCCAGCGGTATCAGTCTGCTCTCTCCGGTGCCCCCTGGCATTCCAGCCAGGTTATCACCTCCTCGGGGTCCTCAAAGAAGTGAACTCTGCCATCTTGCTCTACTCGGAGTCGGGCTGGAAATAGCATGGCATATTTAATTTGCTTTGATCTCAGCCTGCGTTTGGCTTCTGTGAACCCTTGTCTGCGGCGCTGTACTTCTGTTGAGAAGTCAGGGAATATGGCGATTTTACTGTTCCCTAGTTGAATATTGCCTTTTTCTCGCGCCATTCTCAGGGCCGCATCCCGATCCTTATAATTAAGAAGCTTGGCTATTAAGGTGCGCGGAGGGTGCTCCCTGCGGAGGCGGTCTGGCAGGCATTCGGTGGGCCCTTTCCACAGCTAGCATTGGGGAGAAAGCCTCTCTGCCATAGTGTGTGATGAGTAGCTGCTCCAGGAATGTGGTGGGGTCCTTTCCCTCAGCGCCTTCAGGGAGGCCAATTAATCGCAGGTTGCATCTCCTCAGTCTGTTCTCCATTTCGTCTTGCTTGGAGAACAGTTGCTGGATTTGGCGCTGTATACGTTCTGTCCCCTCTTGCAGGGGCAGGATGGCGTCTTCCACATTGCTGATTCGGTTTTCTGTAGTTTTAACCCGGTCCCGGAGTTTATGTAAATCTTGCCGGATCAGAGATATATCTACCTTTACCTCCTCTATCTGGGCTGTTAGTGAAGTTCAGCAGAATGTGATTGCCTCGAGAAGCCGATCCGTATCTCCCGCTGGGCGTTCCTCAGGCTTTTCCGCTGCATCATTTTCCTCCATCTCCTCTCCTCCCTGCCGGCAGTACTGGGCTAGTTTTGCAGCCGTCGCTGCTTTCTGAGCCTTTGTGGGAGACATCTTGACTGGATTCTTCAGCGGTCACAAAAGGGAAGCTACTAAGCTTGTTTAGAGGAGTCTGCGGGTGCAGGATGAGGTAAAATCAGGAGTAATGGGCAGATCTTCTCAGGAATGCGTCCTATTTCACTGTCAGGCCACGTCCTCAGGAGAAACCTCCCTTACAGGGGGACAGCAGGGCTGCAGTCTATGTGTACTGCACAGGTATAAGGGGCAGGTGTGCCAAGATGGCCGCCGGTCAGCACATGTAGGCCCAGGCCGCCAGCCAGGCCCTTTGTAAGTGTCAGTCTCTCTGGGCCTCAGATGGGTGAGCAGGCTAGGAGGAGGAGGGATGAGTACAGTGCAGCTCCTTCAGGGAGTTTTCTAGCAGCCAGGTACCTGTGTTATGTGGCTGGATCCAAGCAGGGCCGAGATCGAGGTGTACCAAGATGGCCGCGGCCTCCGGTTGTAGGCCGAAGCCGCGGTCTCGATTAGTTTTTTTACCCGCCGAGCGGGAGATCGCCGCTCCGTTCGGGCCGCCGTGCGTTTTTTTCCTCAAGGAGTCAGGGCCAGCTGTCCCAGGTGTCCCAGAGAGGTAGTCCAGCCAGTTGGTCAGTGTATAGGTCCAGGATTAATGATTTTACAGGAGTAATGGACGGAGCTCAGAGTCCACACGTCCTACTCCATGCAGTGTCAGGCCACGCCACCTTGTCTTGTTTATATTTACTTTATTTGTATTATGTCTTTTCATTTTTTTGCTGTACAAGGATGACCTTCCCCGTCAGGTTCCTGTGGTTTTGCTCCGCCTCGAGTTTTCTCTTTGTGGCGGACACATGCTCGCCCTGGCAGCCCTAGAGCTGCTTGCGTCTCCATGTCCGGGAACTTGATTCCCTTGGACTGGAGCGCGCGCTTGTGCAGTAGCATTGTACACTGCACCTGCGCAGTGCGGGCGAGCAGACCCGGTGATGTCAGGGACCGCCTCTCGTGCCGTCCCTGACTTCCGGGTTGGGGTGCTCTTATAGCGGCCGTTCATGGCCGCTATTTGAGCTTACAGCCCCTGGACGCTGGCGAATCGAGGACCACTGTTGTGGGTAAGTGCTGCCGCCCCCCATCTCTCTTGCTCTCAGGCAGATTTTCCTTCCTGTGGGCACTGTTCGCTGACTCTTATATCCTGCATACCCCGTTCGTAACCGTATTATCATACTTGTTACAGCTGTCATTGTAACCGCTCCCAGTGCATACGAATATCTCCAGCCGACCTGGGGGGTCCCTTACTACCAATCCAACAGCAGCTGGCCTCATTTCGTTTACCATACGATCTTTTGTATCAGGTCCTCATTCATTCCAACCTATGCGTTTACAATATATTAGTACTCTAGGGGTGAGTGCCAGTTCCATACCTTTGTGTGCAATCTCTCCCAACCTGTCCTTTCCTGCATACTAATTTGCAGGGATTTCCCTTCACTGACCTCACTGCTCCCTTTCCCCCCCCCCTTCCATCCCTCCTCCCCCTTTTTCCCAAACCCCCCCCTTCCCTTGTTCCCCCCCCCCTTTTCTTCCCTTTTCCCCCCTCCCCCTCCCCCCTTCCCCCCCCCTCTTCCCCCCTCCCCCTCCCTCCTTCCCCCCCCCTCTTCCCCCCTCCCCCTCCCCCCTTTCCCCCCCCTCTTCCCCCCCCTCTCCCCCTTTCCTTTCCCTTTCCCCCTCCCCCCCCCCTTTCCCCCTCCCCCCCCTCCCCCCCTTCCTTCCTTCCCCCACTGCCTATCTATCTCCATCTACACCCCTCTTGGTTCTTTTTCCTTGCACACTGTTTTAATTTTAGAGGCACACCAATGGCACCCCCTCACCTTACTTTTCTTTTTGATTGATTCCCCAGTCCATTTACCTTTCTTACCTTATCATTCAAAATTTATTTATCCAGAGGCTGTTTAGTTATCCCCTGTGTTCGCCGCAGGGGGAATCGCTTGGGGCCATGTACACCCACAGGGAACTATAGAACGGGTGAGCTCATCCTTTTCCTATCTAAATTGTATATAATTGTGTAATGTATTGTTCAAATGTTTTTGCTGCATTAATAATGTTACTATGTAACTTTTGTGTGTTGTACTTACTATAATTATTGTAAGTTGCACCACAGATATTGCTCTCCTGAGGAAGCGGTAAAACCGCGAAACCGGTCGAGAATTCAAGCTCTATTTGTGTCTACTATCACTATGGGTTGTAATCCAATTGGTTGTATTGACTGCTTCCGTTTTTAAATTACAACTGTATGTGACATTGTTACAATCTTTTAACTATGTTTTCTTTTAAAATTGAATTTTTATACTATATTATTGCTTCTTTTCTCTATCCCTTTTCATTGTAACTTTGATTACACCTAGTGCCGCAATAGTCCCCCCACCCCCCCCCCTCTTTAGGGGTTGTTGTTCCCTTGTATGGGGTATTGAGATGCTGGCCGACAGAGGCAGCTAACTGCGACCGCTCTCTACCTCATCCTTTTTTTTTTTTTACATACTGTCACCAGTCAGTGTCCCTAAACACTGCCACACCAGTTATATGAGAACGCTGTACTTCACTTGTGACAGTATATACAAAAAAAAGTGTTTTGTTTTTTTGTTTCATTTTTTTAATTTTCCAAATAATTGTGACAAGAAATTACAACTGCCACGCCTCTTAATGAGTACTTTGGACTGTCTTCTTTCCAAAAAGGGGTAATTTGGGGGTATTTGTACTGTCCTGGCATTTTCGGGCCTCAAGAAATGAGGTAGGGTGTCATAGAGCTGCACGATTCTGGATAAAATGGGAATGATGATTTTTGGACTATTCGGGTTTGGCCTATTCAGTAGGATTGTTGGCCTATTCAGGTTTTCTGATTTGCTTTGTTCAGCTTCTTGTATCCATCTTTTGGGGTGAGTATGATGATTTGTTGGCTTTGGCAGGTGACTAGAAGCTTTGTGGGGAAGCCCCAGCGGTAGATGAAATTTCGGTCTCTCAAAGTTGCTGTGATAGTCGCAAATTCTTTTCTGCGCTGAGAGGTTGCAGCCGACAGGTCTTGGAAGAAAAGTACTCCAGATATGGATGAGGAAGGTTACGAGCTGTTCTAGCCGCACTGTAAAAATGGATTCTTGTTGGGACGTCTCTGGGGACTGTGTCTGGGAGGTGGGCAGGTTTTGGGATCCTGTGTGCCCTATCCATTAGGAGATCTCTGGGGGTCAGAAACAGTTGTTGCAGATATGGTATCAGGTCATTTGACTTAACTGCTTCAGGGAATCCTCTTAAGGTTGTTTCATCGGGAACGGTCGAGGTCCGCCACTTTTGATTGAAGTTTACGGATCTGTCGACCATCTCATCATGCGCTTTGACCACTTCAGTTATCTGGTTTTCTAGGTGTAGCGATGGTGGGCTTCAGTTACAATATTGTGCAATTTCCCCATCGTTCTTTATCTATAGTTATATCCCTCTAGTGCTGAGCGCCAGTGACTGTCGTCATATCTTTGAGGCTAATCAAAAGGATTGTGGGACTAGTAGTCTTTGACTGGTGATTCCGCTGCGTGACATTACATATGTACTACACCTCTCAGGGATCCTTGCTACAACCCGAGGAGACCTCTGGGAGGAACTATAAAAGAGTCAGGAGATCTGCCCGCACTCTCTTCTTCCTGGGCCTTGCTGAGTTCACATCTCTCTGTGGCAGAGCTCTCTCTAGGCTGCAGCCTACCACACACTGATCGAGTGATTCCAAACCTGCCCTGGAGGGCCTAACTATGCTTGCTGTTTCAGACATCTACGTGGCAGCAACCCAGCAGATCGACACTACGATCATCCGCACTCAGCAGCTGAGGGTCATCGCTAGTCGCTTTACTGAAGTACTTCTCTTCCCGGGTCGCTGTTTGCAGGGCGCCTAGACCCATCCGGTCTTTGGTGAAAGGGCAATTGCCCATTTTTTGCAATCCTTCTCTGGTTACTTTATTTGAACACTGTGTACAGACACCTTTACCTTGGGAACACTTTACTGCGCTTCTATTTGAACACTGTACATAGACACCTTTACCTAAAACCACTTCAAGGAGTATCATTAGCCTGTTTAAGCCATTCAGCTTGCCATCACATCACTGTGCCTTATTGGTTATAATATGCTGAGCTCCAACTGCCGGTGAAGACTATCAGGCCTGCATCTTGGAGCTGTGGTTACTATTTAAAGGGGCCTATCCTATCCCTATTCTGTCTGATCGCTCTTTAGGATATTAAGGTTGAATAGGCCAGCCTGGGGTTCCCCTTTAGCGTGTGACTGCCTGCATTATATAGCTGACCCTTTACTGTCTTTACAGGTCATGCTCCAGGTGTTATTTCATTGTACATATATGTATATATGTATATTGTGCTCTTATGCTGCTGAACTGTTCTTAAGCTGTCTTGTTTGAGGAATTCTTCTCCCGAGTTTGGGCTGTTATCCGGAACTCGGTTGACTACCCTCCTTTGTATGTAAATATCACATTGCTTACTCCAGTAAAAGCTGAGATAATATAAACATATTTGACTTGTGTGACGTGTCATTTAACCACTTGACCACTGGGCACTTAAACCCCCTTCCTAACCAGACCAGTTTTCAGCTTTCGGTGCTCTCACATTTTGAATGACAATTACTCAGTCATGCAACACCATAGTTATATGAAATTTTTGTCCTTTTTTTCACACAAATAGAGCTTTCTTTTGGTGGTATTTAATCACTGCTGGGGTTTTTTTTTTGCGCTATAAAAGAAAAAGGCAGAAAATTCTGTAAAAAAAATGCATTTTTCTCCGTTTCTGTTATAAAATTTTGCAAATTGGTAATTCTTCATATATTTTGGCCAAAATTTATACTGCTACATATCTTTGGTAAAAATAACCCAAATCAGTGTATATTTGGTCTTTGTGAAAGTTAGAGTCCACAAGCTATGGTGCCAATCTCTGAAATTTGATCACACCTGATGTACTGACGGCCTATCAAATTTCTTGAGACCCTAACAAGTAGACATTCCAATGTATTTAGTTAGAGGCATGGTGAGTTTTTTGAAGTTGTAATTTTTTCCCACAATTCTTTTCAAAATCAAGATTTTTTTTGTCTTTTTTTTTTTTTCACAAAATTGTTATATTAGCAGGTTATTTCTCACACACAGCATATGCATAGCACAAATTACACCCCAAAACACATTCTACTATTCCTCCTGAGTATGGCAATACCACATGTGTGAGACTTTTACACAGCATGGCCACATACAGAGGCCCAACAGGCAAGGAGCGCCATCAGGCGTTCTTGGAGCATAAATTACACATATAATTTCTTGACTACCTCTTACACTTTTGAAGGCCCTGGAGCACCAGGACAATGGAAACGCCCCAAAATGACCCCATTTTGGAAAGGAAACAACCCAATGTATAATCTGAGGCATATTGAGTCTTTTGAACATGTCATTTTTTTTGGAAAATGTGTAAAGAAATAGAAAACGCATTTTTTATTTACACAATGTTTCTAACAGCATGTACATACCAAAAATTACACCCCAAAATAGATTCTCCTACTCCTCCTGAGTACGGCAATACCACATGTGTGAGACTTTTCCACAGCATGGCCACATACAGAGGACCAACATGCAGAGAGCACCGTCGGTGTTCTAGGGGCATAAGTTTAAATCTAATTTGACTACCTATTACACTTTTGTGAGGCACTGTAGTGGCATGGGTGTGGCGTGGATGATAACTGATGTGGCATGGATGAGCATAAATGGGGATGGATGAGCCGTGGATGGGGATGGCTGAGCATGAATGGGTATGGCTGAGTACGGATGGGTACGGCTGAGTATAGCTGGGTACAGCTGAGTATGGCTGGGTACGGCTGAGTATGGCTGGGTACGGCTGAGTATGGCTGGGTACGGCTGAGTATGGCTGGGTATGGCTGGGTACGGCTGAGTATGGCTGAGTATGGCTGAGTATGGCTGAGTACGGCTGGGTACGGCTGAGTATTGCTGGGTATGGCTAATTATGGATGAGGGTGGATGGGATGGCTGAGGATGGATGGATGAGTATTGCGATGGATAGATGAGTATCCTGAGGATGGATGAGTATGAATGGCTGAGTATGCTGATTATGGATGGCTGAGCATGGATGGATGAGTATATTGAGTATGGATGGCTGAGCATGAATGCATAGATGAGTATGCTGAGTATGTATGCCGAGTATGGATGGCTGAGTACGCTGAATATGGATGTCTGAACATGGATGTATGGATGAGTATGCCGAGTATGGATGGATTGATGAGTATTCTGAGGATGGATGGATGGCTGCGTATGCTGAGTATGGATGGATGAGTATGCTGAGTATGGATGGATGGATGAGTATGCTGAGTATGGATGTATAGAAAATGGGGGGAGTTTGGGACTTTATATGAAGCACCCTAAGGTGCCTCCATCCCGCGGGACTTTAGATGAAGCACCCGAAGGTGCCTCCATCCCTTATGGCATCATAGGAAAGGAAAGTTGGGAAGCAATGGAGTAGTGGAGGTAATTGAAATATAAACACATTTATTTAGTAGCATGGGTCTGCATACATTAAAAAATATTTCATATCATATATACACAAGAGGCGTGCACAAGGGCTGAGTATGTAGAGTGGAAAAATATATGCATAACATCATATGGTCAAAAAATGAACATATATATACACATAAAAATGACATATCTGTGTCAATAGCAGCAGGCCTAACACCGGCACATGCACCCACATGGTACATCTGTATCCACCAGATGGTATAAAAACATGATGTATTAATAGTAGATGAGTAAATAAATAGATCACAATCCGTGTAAATTATATGGCTGCGGCATCAAAATAAAGCTCTACGCGTTTTGTGGGTTCTCCCACTCGTCAGGAGCGGATGCGTCAGACATTTCTATGGAATAAAAAGATTTAAGGAAACATACTTATCAAAGAAATTCAAAAAATGTTGTTTCTATTAATATAGATGGTTAACCACTGGCACTCACCAACCCAGGCATGGACCGCAAAGTGGGGTGATCAGTGCAGGGCCGGCCGAGAAACATGGCCTCAACGCGGGAGCTGAGGCAGCATAATACAAGGATGCAGCATCGGATAGGGCAAGAGCTTGAGGAGTAGATGAGAGCTCCCTGTGGCCAAAAAGATAATGTATAACTTCGTGGAGCAAGGATATCTGGGAACAAAGTATTAAGGATATGTGTGGATATAATAATATTAATCGTAATAATGATGTATAGTAAGGGATAGTAACACTAATGGGTGAACCCAGTGTAGCTCCGTAAAAGAGGTGTATAGATAATGAGAGAAAAATAAGAAAAGTAAAGGTGGTGCCCAAGAAAGTGAAAGTGTCTGTGTGTGAAATAATGATGAGCGTAAACATACGGCAAATTATAGTATGAATGCTGAAGGGAATAACACGTGCAATCAAGAGCAAATAGTATGGACAGAAGACTGATCCACCAAAAGAGAGAATGGAGGAGAAGGTGAGGGTGTAAGAAAACGAAAAAGAGTGCCTACCCTAATGCTGCAACAAAAAAAACCCCAGTAGATCATGTAGCTGGTGTATGGAGACCTCAAGGGGAGACTGGTCAAATTGAACAGCTCACTTGAATGGGGGATGTAGTTGTGCCGCCAACGCCACGCTAATGGGCCAATGGAGGAGAGGGAACCGCACCGGAGGTGAGTGTGACACTCAACAACAATCGCGGAGACCTCCCCATACCGGAACAAGAGATGTTATGGCTAAACGCCGGAGCCATGACCTCATTGCTGACGTTACACGCACAGCGTGTTGTACCCTATGAATGAGGGTAGACCTCACACTGGGATGGCAGGGGAACACTGCCACTCCAATTACTCAACTGCTTCCATCCCGGTATATCTGTATAGAAAATGGGGGGAGTTTGGGACTTTATATGAAGCACCCTAAGGTGCCTCCATCCCGCGGGACTTTAGATGAAGCACCCAAAGGTGCTTTATATATGATATTCTTCATAGGCAGCAATATCTCCACTAGTTTCATGCACCCACCTGGACTGTCCCCATTCATATGTTCCATGCACACTCCCTTTGCCTGATCATGGCCTGACATGTGTGGATGGGTCAGTGTTTGGGTATGGCTGGGCTTCACCTCTATCGCGGGAGCTGCGATGCGCTTGTTGGATCCTCCCCCTTCTCCCCCTGCACACTCTGTGTTTGGGAGAGCGGGACGTTTACCGCTTTGCGCATCGGCGCCACGCTTGTCACGCTGTGTTGTGTGGCGGCTTCACTCCGTGCGTGTGACGTCAGCAATGAGGTCATGGCGCCGGCGTTTAGCCATAACATCTCTTTTTCCGGTATGGGGAGGTCTCCGCGATTGTTGTTGAGTGTCACACTCACCTCCGGTGCGGTTCCCTCTCCTCCATTGGCCCATTAGCGTGGCGTTGGCGGCACAACTACATCCCCCATTCAAGTGAGCTGGTTAATTTGACCAGTCTCCCCTTGAGGTCTCCATACACCAGCTACATGATCTACTGGGGGTTTTTTTGTTGCAGCATTAGGGTAGGCACTCTTTTTCGTTTTCTTACACCCTCACTTTCTCCTCCATTCTCTCTTTTGGTGGATCAGTCTTCTGTCCATACTATTTGCTCTTGATTGCACGTGTTATTCCCTTCAGCATTCATACTATAATTTGCCGTATGTTTACGCTCATCATTATTTCACACACAGACACTTTCACTTTCTTGGGCACCACCTTTACTTTTCTTATTTTTCTCTCATTATCTATACACTTCTATAACGGAGCTACACTGGGTTCACCCATTGGTGTTACTATCCCTTACTATACATCATTATTACGATTAATATTATTATATCCACACATATCCTTAATACTTTGTTCCCAGATATCCTTGCTCCACGAAGTTATACATTATCTTTTTGGCCACAGGGAGCTCTCATCTACTCCTCAAGCTCTTGCCCTATCCAATGCTGCATCCTTGTATTATGCTGCCTCAGCTCCCGCGTTGAGGCCATGTTTCTCGGCCGGCCCTGCACTGATCACCCCACTTTGCGGTCCATGCCTGGGTTGGTGAGTGCCAGTGGTTAACCATCTATATTAATAGAAACAACATTTTTTGAATTTCTTTGATAAGTATGTTTCCTTAAATCTTTTTGTTCCATAGAAATGTCTGACGCATCCGCTCCTGACGAGTGGGAGAACCCACGAAACGCGTAGAGCTTTATTTTGATGCCGCAGCCATATATTTTACACGGATTGTGATCTATTTATTTACTCATCTACTATTAATACATCATGTTTTTATACCATCTGGTGGATACAGATGTACCATGTGGGTGCATGTGCCGGTGTTAGGCCTGCTGCTATTGACACAGATATGTCATTTTTATGTGTATATATATGTTCATTTTTTGACCATATGATGTTATGCATATATTTTTCCACTCTACATACTCAGCCCTTGTGCACGCCTCTTGTGTATATATGATATGAAATATTTTTTAATGTATGCAGACCCATGCTACTAAATAAATGTGTTTATATTTCAATTACCTCCACTACTCCATTGCTTCATGTAAAGTCCCAACTTTCCTTTCCTATGATGCTGAGTATGGATGGGTATGCTGAGCATGCATGGCTGGGTATGGATGGATGGCTGGATGAGGCTGCAATGGTCACATAGCGCTGTGGGCACTACACATCCAGCCCACAGCACTGCTGCCACTGATCTCACCCCTCTCCCCTCGCACTGTACCAATAGGTACGGGGGGGAGAGAGGAACCGGACGTGACGCTGGTTCGTTTACTAGTGATCGCTTCGTCATTTGACGGAGCGATCACATGGTAAATAGCCGCTGATAGCGTGATCCGCGATGCGCCGGGTCCACGGATGTTCCCCCCAGGGGGTGCGCGAGAGCAGGATTCTGGGAGGACGTCAATGTATACCCTCCCAGAGTTATCTGACCGCACTGCAGCCGTCATTTGGCTATAGCACGGTCAGCAAGCGGTTAAAGGTGCTGTAAAAGATGTCTGAACCGAGTGTTAGGTAGGTTGGAATGTTCACAGGGTCATGACGATGGAGATGTACGGGTAGATCCAAGCAGTCCTCAAGGGGGCCGTGCTACATAGGTGTTAAGTTCAGTCATCAATTTCATCAAGTCTGTTAGTGAGGTGGGATATGGAGGAGCGCAGCTCATTTTGCAAGTCTATTTGGAAGGAGAGAAATGTGGCCTTCAGAGTACTCTGAGGCAGGGGCATCAGAGGTAGGGAAAGCTGCAAGAGATGCTGTGTGTTCTTCCTGCAGCTCTGCTTGTGTTCCTGAGGTATCAGCCCAGTGGTGCTTTTTTGCAGAAGGGAACTTGTGAGGGGAATCTGCAGCTCTATTACCCCAATCTACTGGAGAGGCTGAGGAGGGAGGGTCAGGAGATTCCTCTATGTCTGAAAGGTTTCCCAGTGCCTCTGCTGGCTGTGAGGGAGGCGGAGGGGGAGGACAGCTGTTCTCTTCGGCGCTATCTTGTGTATTTCAGTCTGTCCATGAGGCGAAGTGCTTTATTTTTCTTTCAGAACATAGCCCAATTGTGTCTCTGTGGGATGATCTCCCTTGTGGGGCAGTTGCCGATGGCTGGAGTGCTGTGAGCTGCTGTGGAGAGCCGAGTGTCAGCGAAGCTTCACAGCCGAGCGGCCATCTTCGGCAGCGGCCAGGACACACCCCCTGAGTAAGTTGTTTTTATGCACAGCTTTGGGCACCTACCGTTTTCACCATTTCATAAAAAGGCGCAATTTAAAATTTACAAATATTTGTTATTTATTAAATACATTTAGCTTTTATATTTAGTAGGAATTTAGCAGGCATTTTGTAAAATCTGCCATGTTTGTATCTGCTCATAATGATTTTAGTGTATTTTTTGCAAAAATATGATAAACATTTGCGCAAATATCGCAGAGGCCTTAGAAATCAGCAGCACCTTCTTTTATTCTACTGGTCATGTGCTTTCAGAAAATATATGGTTTGGGGAGGTCTTTTACAAACTCTAAAAGCTGTAAGGAAAAACAACAACAAAAAATCAATGGAAAAATTGCAAGAATGGTCCGGCCAGCAGAGGTTAAAAGTGGAGCAACAAAAGGGTTAACTGCTTCAATACAGGGCACTTTTACCTCCTTCCTGCCCAGGCCAGTTTTCAGCTTTTAGTGCTGTCATATTTTGAATGACAATTGCTTGGTCAACACTGTACCCATATGAAATTTGTATCTTTTTTTCCACACAAATAAAGCTTTCTTTTGGTGGTGTTTAATCATCAGTGCCTTTTTTATTTTGCTAAATTAAAAAAGATCAAATATTTTTTGAAAAAAAACATGTTTTTTTGGTGTCTGTTATAACATTTTGCAAATAAATAATCTTTCTTCGTAAATTTAGGCCAAAATGTGTTCTGCTACGTTTTTTGGTGAAAATAACCCAAATCCGTGTATATTATTTAGTCTGTAGGAAAGTTATAGAGTCCATAATATATCTGAAAGTTGATCATTTCTTGAGGCCTGAAAACACCAGAAAAAGTACAAATATCCCCCAAATGACCCCTTTTTTGGAAAGTAGAAAGTCCAAGGTATTTAGTGAGAGGTGTGGCAAGTTTTTTGAAGTTGTACATTTTTTTTGTCACAATTTTTTAGAAAATGAAAAAATTAAAACATAATGGGTATGGTGATCAGGGATACTGACTGGTGACAATATGAAAAAAAATAAATACATTTCTTACACACTGTATCCAGAGAAATACAGGGTTACCATAGCCACTGTACTCTGGGGAAGTGATTTTTTTTTTCAGATTATGATTGTTTATACTAGTGAACTTCACTGGTATAAGCAAGCATTTTTACTGAATGAAATAGATGTGTTTTGTCATGATTAGATCTGATCTGGTCACATCTAATCGCATGGTTAAGATGGGTTGTGATTTGCCCTGTCTGTACCATGTGATCAGTTTGACCAATCACAGCTAGCAACTCAATTGTACACCATGGATGGCATGAAAGGAAGCCATCCATTATTTACAGTTGTCATGTGATCTGCAATTGGTCACAGCGATCATATGGTACCTGATGCCCCAGTAGAAGTCCTAGTAGGACGAAATGCATAGGGCTTGGTTTTGCCGCTCCTCACATTGCTTTTTTTTATCTGTGATCACATTTTACCTGTATGCTGGTTGTTATGAAAATAAACACCCCGATTTTTTTTTTTTGATCTGCACCATTGGAAGCCTTTTCTTTTTTGCGTATCCTTTGCATTATGAGCCTGCCCAACTCTTCCATCCAGCCACCCATGGCCCAGTGGCCGGCTCCATCGTTGTGACCCTATTGGAAGAATACCGGACCCTCGAGGACATCATTGCTCATGTGACTCCGCTTGATACTTCAGGATCTTCCGAATTGTTCCTGCCATATCGAGGTTCTGGTTACCCATAAAAAAGGAAAGAAAAATAATTGCGCTTCAAAAACATACGAAATAAAGTGACCGCCTTCTGGTTACCCATGCCTGTCTGACCTGGTGTCACTGACATCCAGGTCCATTGGTTCCGGTAAGAGTACCCACTCTAATTTTTTATTGTTTTCACCTGTTACTGATACTAACCCTGGTGTTCCTGGCTCCTTATATGAAGAAATCTTTGTGTGTGGTGCCCTTGGCTCCTTATATGAACAGTCTTTTTTCGTGGTGTACCCGCCATCTCTTTGGATTGACTCACTTGGGATTTACTATTTGTTTACAAATCAGTGTATATTTGGTCTTTGTGAAAGTTAGAGTCCACAAGCTATGGTGCCAATCTCTGAAATTTGATCACACCTGATGTACTGACGGCCTATCAAATTTCTTGAGACCCTAACAAGTAGACATTCCAATGTATTTAGTTAGAGGCATGGTGAGTTTTTTGAAGTTGTAATTTTTTCCCACAATTCTTTTCAAAATCAAGATTTTTTTTGTCTTTTTTTTTTTTTTTCACAAAATTGTTATATTAGCAGGTTATTTCTCACACACAGCATATGCATAGCACAAATTACACCCCAAAACACATTCTACTATTCCTCCTGAGTATGGCAATACCACATGTGTGAGACTTTTACACAGCATGGCCACATACAGAGGCCCAACAGGCAAGGAGCGCCATCAGGCGTTCTTGGAGCATAAATTACACATATAATTTCTTGACTACCTCTTACACTTTTGAAGGCCCTGGAGCACCAGGACAATGGAAACGCCCCAAAATGACCCCATTTTGGAAAGGAAACAACCCAATGTATAATCTGAGGCATATCGAGTCTTTTGAACATGTCATTTTTTTTGGAAAATGTGTAAAGAAATAGAAAACGCATTTTTTATTTACACAATGTTTCTAACAGCATGTACATACCAAAAATTACACCCCAAAATAGATTCTCCTACTCCTCCTGAGTACGGCAATACCACATGTGTGAGACTTTTCCACAGCATGGCCACATACAGAGGACCAACATGCAGAGAGCACTGTCGGTGTTCTAGGGGCATAAGTTTAAATCTAATTTGACTACCTATTACACTTTTGTGAGGCACTGTAGTGGCATGGGTGTGGCGTGGATGATAACTGATGTGGCATGGATGAGCATAAATGGGGATGGATGAGCCGTGGATGGGGATGGCTGAGCATGAATGGGTATGGCTGAGTACGGATGGGTACGGCTGAGTATAGCTGGGTACAGCTGAGTATGGCTGGGTACGGCTGAGTATGGCTGGGTACGGCTGAGTATGGCTGAGTATGGCTGAGTATGGCTGAGTATGGCTGAGTACGGCTGGGTACGGCTGAGTATTGCTGGGTATGGCTAATTATGGATGAGGGTGGATGGGATGGCTGAGGATGGATGGATTAGTATTGCGATGGATAGATGAGTATCCTGAGGATGGATGAGTATGAATGGCTGAGTATGCTGATTATGGATGGCTGAGCATGGATGGATAAGTATATTGAGTATGGATGGCTGAGCATGAATGCATAGATGAGTATGCTGAGTATGTATGCCGAGTATGGATGGCTGAGTACGCTGAATATGGATGTCTGAACATGGATGTAAGTATGCTGAGGATGGATGGATGGCTGCGTATGCTGAGTATGGATGGATGAGTATGGATGGATGGATGAGTATGCTGAGTATGGATGGATGGATGAGTATGCTGAGTATGGATGTATAGAAAATGGGGGGGGTTTGGGACTTTATATGAAGCACCCTAAGATGCCTCCATCCCGCGGGACTTTAGATGAAGCACCCGAAGGTGCCTCCATCCCTTATGGCATCATAGGAAAGGAAAGTTGGGAAGCAATGGAGTAGTGGAGGTAATTGAAATATAAACACATTTATTTAGTAGCATGGGTCTGCATACATTAAAAAATATTTCATATCATATATACACAAGAGGCGTGCACAAGGGCTGAGTATGTAGAGTGGAAAAATATATGCATAACATCATATGGTCAAAAAATGAACATATATATACACATAAAAATGACATATCTGTGTCAATAGCAGCAGGCCTAACACCGGCACATGCACCCACATGGTACATCTGTATCCACCAGATGGTATAAAAACATGATGTATTAATAGTAGATGAGTAAATAAATAGATCACAATCCGTGTAAAATATATGGCTGCGGCATCAAAATAAAGCTCTACGCGTTTTGTGGGTTCTCCCACTCGTCAGGAGCGGATGCGTCAGACATTTCTATGGAATAAAAAGATTTAAGGAAACATACTTATCAAAGAAATTCAAAAAATGTTGTTTCTATTAATATAGATGGTTAACCACTGGCACTCACCAACCCAGGCATGGACCGCAAAGTGGGGTGATCAGTGCATGGCCTCAACGCGGGAGCTGAGGCAGCATAATACAAGGATGCAGCATCGGATAGGGCAAGAGCTTGAGGAGTAGATGAGAGCTCCCTGTGGCCAAAAAGATAATGTATAACTTCGTGGAGCAAGGATATCTGGGAACAAAGTATTAAGGATATGTGTGGATATAATAATATTAATCGTAATAATGATGTATAGTAAGGGATAGTAACACTAATGGGTGAACCCAGTGTAGCTCCGTAAAAGAGGTGTATAGATAATGAGAGAAAAATAAGAAAAGTAAAGGTGGTGCCCAAGAAAGTGAAAGTGTCTGTGTGTGAAATAATGATGAGCGTAAACATACGGCAAATTATAGTATGAATGCTGAAGGGAATAACACGTGCAATCAAGAGCAAATAGTATGGACAGAAGACTGATCCACCAAAAGAGAGAATGGAGGAGAAGGTGAGGGTGTAAGAAAACGAAAAAGAGTGCCTACCCTAATGCTGCAACAAAAAAAACCCCAGTAGATCATGTAGCTGGTGTATGGAGACCTCAAGGGGAGACTGGTCAAATTGAACAGCTCACTTGAATGGGGGATGTAGTTGTGCCGCCAACGCCACGCTAATGGGCCAATGGAGGAGAGGGAACCGCACCGGAGGTGAGTGTGACACTCAACAACAATCGCGGAGACCTCCCCATACCGGAACAAGAGATGTTATGGCTAAACGCCGGAGCCATGACCTCATTGCTGACGTCACACGCACAGCGTGTTGTACCCTATGAATGAGGGTAGACCTCACACTGGGATGGCAGGGGAACACTGCCACTCCAATTACTCAACTGCTTCCATCCCGGTATATCTGTATAGAAAATGGGGGGAGTTTGGGACTTTATATGAAGCACCCTAAGGTGCCTCCATCCCGCGGGACTTTAGATGAAGCACCCAAAGGTGCTTTATATATGATATTCTTCATAGGCAGCAATATCTCCACTAGTTTCATGCACCCACCTGGACTGTCCCCATTCATATGTTCCATGCACACTCCCTTTGCCTGATCATGGCCTGACATGTGTGGATGGGTCAGTGTTTGGGTATGGCTGGGCTTCACCTCTATCGCGGGAGCTGCGATGCGCTTGTTGGATCCTCCCTATTCTCCCCCTGCACACTCTGTGTTTGGGAGAGCGGGACGTTTACCGCTTTGCGCATCGGCGCCACGCTTGTCACGCTGTGTTGTGTGGCGGCTTCACTCCGTGCGTGTGACGTCAGCAATGAGGTCATGGCGCCGGCGTTTAGCCATAACATCTCTTGTTCCGGTATGGGGAGGTCTCCGCGATTGTTGTTGAGTGTCACACTCACCTCCGGTGCGGTTCCCTCTCCTCCATTGGCCCATTAGCGTGGAGTTGGCGGCACAACTACATCCCCCATTCAAGTGAGCTGGTTAATTTGACCAGTCTCCCCTTGAGGTCTCCATACACCAGCTACATGATCTACTGGGGGTTTTTTTGTTGCAGCATTAGGGTAGGCACTCTTTTTCGTTTTCTTACACCCTCACTTTCTCCTCCATTCTCTCTTTTGGTGGATCAGTCTTCTGTCCATACTATTTGCTCTTGATTGCACGTGTTATTCCCTTCAGCATTCATACTATAATTTGCCGTATGTTTACGCTCATCATTATTTCACACACAGACACTTTCACTTTCTTGGGCACCACCTTTACTTTTCTTATTTTTCTCTCATTATCTATACACTTCTATAACGGAGCTACACTGGGTTCACCCATTGGTGTTACTATCCCTTACTATACATCATTATTACGATTAATATTATTATATCCACACATATCCTTAATACTTTGTTCCCAGATATCCTTGCTCCACGAAGTTATACATTATCTTTTTGGCCACAGGGAGCTCTCATCTACTCCTCAAGCTCTTGCCCTATCCAATGCTGCATCCTTGTATTATGCCGCCTCAGCTCCCGCGTTGAGGCCATGTTTCTCGGCCGGCCCTGCACTGATCACCCCACTTTGCGGTCCATGCCTGGGTTGGTGAGTGCCAGTGGTTAACCATCTATATTAATAGAAACAACATTTTTTGAATTTCTTTGATAAGTATGTTTCCTTAAATCTTTTTATTCCATAGAAATGTCTGACGCATCCGCTCCTGACGAGTGGGAGAACCCACGAAACGCGTAGAGCTTTATTTTGATGCCGCAGCCATATATTTTACACGGATTGTGATCTATTTATTTACTCATCTACTATTAATACATCATGTTTTTATACCATCTGGTGGATACAGATGTACCATGTGGGTGCATGTGCCAGTGTTAGGCCTGCTGCTATTGACACAGATATGTCATTTTTATGTGTATATATATGTTCATTTTTTGACCATATGATGTTATGCATATATTTTTCCACTCTACATACTCAGCCCTTGTGCACGCCTCTTGTGTATATATGATATGAAATATTTTTTAATGTATGCAGACCCATGCTACTAAATAAATGTGTTTATATTTCAATTACCTCCACTACTCCATTGCTTCATGTAAAGTCCCAACTTTCCTTTCCTATGATGCTGAGTATGGATGGGTATGCTGAGCATGCATGGCTGGGTATGGATGGATGGCTGGATGAGGCTGCAATGGTCACATAGCGCTGTGGGCACTACACATCCAGCCCACAGCACTGCTGCCACTGATCTCACCCCTCTCCCCTCGCACTGTACCAATAGGTACGGGGGGGAGAGAGGAACCGGACGTGACGCTGGTTCGTTTACTAGTGATCGCTTCGTCATTTGACGGAGCGATCACATGGTAAATAGCCGCTGATAGCGTGATCCGCGATGCGCCGGGTCCACGGATGTTCCCCCCAGGGGGTGCGCGAGAGCAGGATTCTGGGAGGACGTCAATGTATACCCTCCCAGAGTTATCTGACCGCACTGCAGCCGTCATTTGGCTATAGCACGGTCAGCAAGCGGTTAAAGGTGCTGTAAAAGATGTCTGAACCGAGTGTTAGGTAGGTTGGAATGTTCACAGGGTCATGACGATGGAGATGTACGGGTAGATCCAAGCAGTCCTCAAGGGGGCCGTGCTACATAGGTGTTAAGTTCAGTCATCAATTTCATCAAGTCTGTTAGTGAGGTGGGATATGGAGGAGCGCAGCTCATTTTGCAAGTCTATTTGGAGGGAGAGAAATGTGGCCTTAAGAGTACTCTGAGGCAGGGGCATCAGAGGTAGGGAAAGCTGCAAGAGATGCTGTGTGTTCTTCCTGCAGCTCTGCTTGTGTTCCTGAGGTATCAGCCCAGTGGTGCTTTTTTGCAGAAGGGAACTTGTGAGGGGAATCTGCAGCTCTATTACCCCAATCTACTGGAGAGGCTGAGGAGGGAGGGTCAGGAGATTCCTCTATGTCTGAAAGGTTTCCCAGTGCCTCTGCTGGCTGTGAGGGAGGCGGAGGGGGAGGACAGCTGTTCTCTTCGGCGCTATCTTGTGTATTTCAGTCTGTCCATGAGGCGAAGTGCTTTATTTTTCTTTCAGAACATAGCCCAATTGTGTCTCTGTGGGATGATCTCCCTTGTGGGGCAGTTGCCGATGGCTGGAGTGCTGTGAGCTGCTGTGGAGAGCCGAGTGTCAGCGAAGCTTCACAGCCGAGCGGCCATCTTCGGCAGCGGCCAGGACACACCCCCTGAGTAAGTTGTTTTTATGCACAGCTTTGGGCACCTACCGTTTTCACCATTTCATAAAAAGGCGCAATTTAAAATTTACAAATATTTGTTATTTATTAATAGTTAACAGTTTAGCTTTTATATTTAGTAGGAATTTAGCAGGCATTTTGTAAAATCTGCCATGTTTGTATCTGCTCATAATGATTTTAGTGTATTTTTTGCAAAAATATGATAAACATTTGCGCAAATATCGCAGAGGCCTTAGAAATCAGCAGCTCCTTCTTTTATTCTACTGGTCATGTGCTTTCAGAAAATATATGGTTTGGGGAGGTCTTTTACAAACTCTAAAAGCTGTAAGGAAAAACAACAACAAAAAATCAATGGAAAAATTGCAAGAATGGTCCGGCCAGCAGAGGTTAAAAGTGGAGCAACAAAAGGGTTAACTGCTTCAATACAGGGCACTTTTACCTCCTTCCTGCCCAGGCCAGTTTTCAGCTTTTAGTGCTGTCATATTTTGAATGACAATTGCTTGGTCAACACTGTACCCATATGAAATTTGTATCTTTTTTTCCACACAAATAAAGCTTTCTTTTGGTGGTGTTTAATCATCAGTGCCTTTTTTATTTTGCTAAATTAAAAAAGATCAAATATTTTTTGAAAAAAAACATGTTTTTTTGGTGTCTGTTATAACATTTTGCAAATAAATAATCTTTCTTCGTAAATTTAGGCCAAAATGTGTTCTGCTACGTTTTTTGGTGAAAATAACCCAAATCCGTGTATATTATTTAGTCTGTAGGAAAGTTATAGAGTCCATAATATATCTGAAAGTTGATCATTTCTTGAGGCCTGAAAACACCAGGAAAGTACAAATATCCCCCAAATGACCCCTTTTTTGGAAAGTAGAAAGTCCAAGGTATTTAGTGAGAGGTGTGGCAAGTTTTTTGAAGTTGTACATTTTTTTTGTCACAATTTTTTGGAAAATGAAAAAATTAAAACATAATGGGTATGGTGATCAGGGATACTGACTGGTGACAATATGAAAAAAAAAAAATACATTTCTTACACACTGTATCCAGAGAAATACAGGGTTACCATAGCCACTGTACTCTGGGGAAGTGATTTTTTTTTTCAGATTATGATTGTTTATACTAGTGAACTTCACTGGTATAAGCAAGCATTTTTACTGAATGAAATAGATGTGTTTTGTTATGATTAGATCTGATCTGGTCACATCTAATCGCATGGTTAAGATGGGTTGTGATTTGCCCTGTCTGTACCATGTGATCAGTTTGACCAATCACAGCTAGCAACTCAATTGTACACCATGGATTGCATGAAAGGAAGCCATCCATTATTTACAGTTGTCATGTGATCTGCAATTGGTCACAGCGATCATATGGTACCTGATGCCCCAGTAGAAGTCCTAGTAGGACGAAATGCATAGGGCTTGGTTTTGCCGCTCCTCACATTGCTTTTTTTTATCTGTGATCACATTTTACCTGTATGCTGGTTGTTATGAAAATAAACACCCCGATTTTTTTTTTTTGATCTGCACCATTGGAAGCCTTTTCTTTTTTGCGTATCCTTTGCATTATGAGCCTGCCCAACTCTTCCATCCAGCCACCCATGGCCCAGTGGCCGGCTCCATCGTTGTGACCCTATTGGAAGAATACCGGACCCTCGAGGACATCATTGCTCATGTGACTCCGCTTGATACTTCAGGATCTTCCGAATTGTTCCTGCCATATCGAGGTTCTGGTTACCCATAAAAAAGGAAAGAAAAATAATTGCGCTTCAAAAACATACGAAATAAAGTGACCGCCTTCTGGTTACCCATGCCTGTCTGACCTGGTGTCACTGACATCCAGGTCCATTGGTTCCGGTAAGAGTACCCACTCTAATTTTTTATTGTTGTCACCTGTTACTGATACTAACCCTGGTGTTCCTGGCTCCTTATATGAAGAAATCTTTGTGTGTGGTGCCCTTGGCTCCTTATATGAACAGTCTTTTTTCGTGGTGTACCCGCCATCTCTTTGGATTGACCCACTTGGGATTTACTATTTGTTTACAATTGTTTCACAATTGGGACTTATTCATGTTTTGATTGTATCACACATGTATATGTTCATGTTTTTACTTTTACAAGTTTTTTAACACTGCCTTTTCACTAGCGCTACATTTTAACACACAATCATATGGTACTGGCAGTGAGCTTGATGGAGACAGTTGGTAATAGATTGCGCCGCAGCACATCCCTATCCAGGAGGACATCATTATATGACGCTCACACGGATCGACGAAACCAACATAAAATGTTTTTAACCACATCCTGCCCAGCCTATAGTCAATTGACGTCTGGGCGGGATGTGGTTAAAAACATTTTATGTTGTTCTGTTAAAAGTCCCCATGGCAGTGCCTTGTTAAGCATGCATTTTTGACAATAGTTTGCCTATTAACCTTGATAATGACCAGAATTTAGTATCAAGATTTTCTCCCTATAGACTTCCAATGGGATTCACTGCTAAGTTTAGGTTTCATGAATTACAAATAGGATTCGATTAACCCCTTGCAAATTGAACCTGGGTAGACTGACCCATTCCTAGGATATATCAATATATATACTGTATATATATATCTATATATCCATACACAAGTACAGGTATTTCAAATTGCTATCCTCAGTCTAGCCAGGTATGTCAGCAAGTACAGAGCTGTTTGCTGAGTCGAAGGCACAAGAACAGAGGATCCAACACATCAAGTAGCACCTTTGGGGCTAAGCGCTACGCGAACATTTCTGCAACGTGCACAGTCAAACAGTGAATGTGAATATTAGTGACCATTTACTTGTGGTTATACTGTACTCATATTAACCCATATTTTACGGTGCCTTGAAAACGTATTCACACCCCTTGAAATTTTCCACATTTTGTCATGTTACAACCAAAAATGTAAATGTATTTTATTGGGATTTTATGTGATAGACCAACACAAAGTGGCAGATAATTGTGAAGTGGAAGGAAAATGATAAATAGTTTTCACATTTTTTACAAATAAATATCTGAAAAGTATGGCGTGCATTTGTATTCAGCATCCTTTACTTTGATACCTCTAAGATCTAGTGGAACCAATTGCCTTCAGAAGTCACCTAATTAGTAAATAGAGTCCACCTGTGTGTAATTTAATCTCCGTATAAATACAGCTGTTCTGTGAAGCCCTCAAAGGTTTGTTAGAGAATCTTAGTGAACAAACAGCATCATGAAGGCCAAGGAACACACCAGACAGGTTAGGGATTAAGTTGTGGAGAACTTTAAAGCGGGGTTAGGTTATAAAAAAAAATCCTAAGCTTTGAACATCTCACAGAGCACTGTTCAATCCATCATCTGAAAATGGAAAGAGTGTGGTACAACTGCAAACCTGCCAAGACATGGTGGTTCACCTAAACTAACAGGCCTGGCAAGGAGAGCATTAATCAGAGAAACAGCCAAGAGGCCCAAAGCTCAGGTGGGAGAATCTGTCCACAGGACAACTATTAGTCGTGCACTTCACAAATCTGACCTTTATGGAAGAGTGGCAAGAAGAAAACCATTATTGAAAGAAAGCCATAAGAAGTCCCATATCCAGTTTGCAAGAAGCCATGTGGGGGGCACAGCAAATATTTGGAAGAAAGTGCTCTGGTCAGATGAGACCAAAATGTTACTTTTTGGTATAAAAGCAAAACATTGTGTGGTGGAAAACTTATGCCCCGTACACACGGTCGGAAATTCCGATGGAAAATGATCAATGTGAGCTTGTTGTCAGAAATTCTGACTGTGTGTAGGCTCCATCGGACATTTTCCATCGGAATTTCCATCACACAAAATTTGAGATCTGGATCTCAAATTTTCCGACAACAAAATCTGTTGTCGTAAATTCTGATCGTGTGTACACAATTTCCGATGCACAAAGTTTCACACATGCTCGGAATCAAGCAGAAGAGCCGCGCTGGCTATTGAACTTCATTTTTCTCGGCTCGTCGTACGTGTATGTCACTGCGTTCTTGACGTTCAGAATTTCTGACAAGCTTTGTGTGACCGTGTGTATGCAAGACAAGTTTGAGCCAACATCCGTCGGAAAAAATGCATGGATTTTGTTGTCAGAATGTCCGATCGTGTGTACTGGGCATAGCACTGCACATTACCCTGAACACACCATGAAACATGGTGATGGCAGCATCATGTTGTAGGGGGATGTTTTTCTTCAGCAGGGACAGGGAAGCTGGTCAGAGTTGATGGGAAGATGGATGGAGCCAAATACAGGGCAATCTTAGAAGAAAATCTGTGAGTCAGCAAAAGACTTGAGACTGGGGTAGAGGTTGACCTTCCAGCAGGACAACAATCCTAAACATACAGCCAGAGCTACAATGGAATGGTTTAGATCAAGAGAGAATCTTGAAAACTTGAAAATTGCTGTTCACAGACGTTCTCAATTCAGTCCGATAGAGCTTAACCACTTGACAACTGGGCACTTAAACCCCCTTCCTAACCAGACCAATTTTCAGCTTTTGGTGCTCTCACATTTTGAATGACAATTACTCAGTCATGCAACACTGTATCTATATGAAATTTTTGTCCTTTTTTTCACACAAATGGAGCTTTCTTTTGGTGGTATTTAATCACCGCTGGGTTCTTTATTTTTTGCGCCGTAAAAGAAAAAAGACCGAAAAATCTGTAAAAAAATACATTTTTCTTCATTTCTGTTATAATATTTTGCAAATTAGTAATTTTTCTTCATATATTTTGGCCAAAATTTATACCGCTACATATCTTTGGTAAAATTAACCCAAATCGGTGGATATTATTTGGTCTTTGTGAAAGTTATAGAGTCCAAAAGCTATGGTGCGAATATCTGAAAATTGATCACACCTGAAGTACTGACGGCCTATCTAATTTCTTGAGACCCTAACATTCCAGAAAAGTACAAATACCCCCCAAATGACCCCTTTTTGGAAAGAAGACATTCCAAGGTATTTAGAAAGATGCATGGTGAGTTTTTTGAAGTTGTCATTTTTTCCCACAATTCTTTGCAAAATCAAGGTTTTTTTTTTACTTTTTTTTTTTCCCACGAAATTGTCATACTAGCAGGTTATTTCTCACACACCGCATATGCATACCACAAATTACACCCCAAAACACCTTCTGCTATTACTCCCGAGTACGGCGATACCACATGTGTGAGACTTTTACACAGCGTGGCCACATACAGAGGCCCAACATGCAGGGGAGCACCTTCAGGTGTTCTGGAGCACCCAGGCCAATTCTGACATTTCTCTCCTACATGTAAAAATCATCATTTATTAGCTAGAAAATTACATAGAACCCCAAAACATTATATATGTTTTTTTAGCAAAGACCCTAGAGAATACAACGGCGGTCGTTGCAACTTTTTATCTCGCACGGTATTTGCGCAGCAATTTTTTTAACGCGTTTTTTTTGGAAAAGAAACTGTTTTGTGCTTTACAAAAACCAAAACAGTAAAGTTAGCCTAATGTTTTTGCATAATGTGAAAGATGAAGATACGCCGAGTAAATAGATACCCAACATGTCACCTTTCAAAATTGCACGCGCTTGTGGAATGGCGCCAAACTTTGCTACTCAAAAATCCCCATAGGCGACGCTTTAAAATTTTTTACTGGTTACATGTTTTGAGTTACAGAGGAGGTCTAGGGCCAAAATTATTACTCTCGCTCTACTGATCGCAGCGATACCTCACATGTTTGGTTTGAACACCGTTTTCATATGTGGGCTGGACTTACGTATGCGTTCGCTTCTGCATGCGAGCACGCAGGGACAGGGGCGCTTTAAAAAATGTTTTGTTTTTTTTTATTGCTCATTTTACTTTATTTATTTTAGTTTGATGCTTTTTTCCAAAAAAAAAAAAATTTGACCACTTTTATTCCTATTACAAGGAATATAAACATCCTTGTAATAGGAATATGGCATGACAGGTCCTCTTTACAGTGAGATATGGGGTCAATAAGACCCCACATCTCACCTCTAGGCTGGGAAGCCTGAAATTAAAAAAAAAAAAAAAACATCCTGGCTTCGATCGTAGCGGTGAGTCGGCACTACACATACAGCCCACAGCGCTGCAGACATCCATCCATCCCCCTCCCCGCTCACAGTGTACCGATCGGTACACGGGAGGGGAGGAGAGGAACCGGCGTCATCAGATGACGCCGGTCTGTTTACATGTGATCGCGCCGTCATTTGACGGCGCGATTACATGGTAAACAGCCGCGATCAGCGGCCATTTACCGGGATCTCACGGATGTGTTCGGGTGCGCGCCCCAGGGGGCGCACGAGAGGGGAATTCTGGGAGGACATCATAGTACGCCCTCCCAGAGTTATCCAACCGCCCTGCAGCCGTCATTCGGCTATGGGCCGGTTGGTAAGTGGTTAAAGGGGTTGTAAAGGTAAATTTTTTTTTTTTTTTTAAATAACAAACATGTTATACTTACCTTCACTGTGCAGCTCGTTCTGCACAGAGTGGCCCCGAACCTGGTCTTCTGGGGTTCCTCGGCGGCTGTTTCAGCTCCTCCCCGCAAGCATTAACCACCTTAATGCGAGCTCCCTCGCATGGTGGTTAGTGCTTGCGGGCGCGCTCCCGTGATACAGCCGGCGGCTATAGCCGCTCACTGTATCACTCGGCCCCGCCCCCCAGCGCGCGCGTCATTGGATGTGATTGACAGCAGCGCGAGCCAATGGCTGCGCTGCTTCCAATCCATCCACTGTAGCCAATCAGCGGCCAGGGTGAGCGGAGGAATAGCTGTCGGGAACGCGAAGCTGACTTTCGAGGCGTCAGGTAAGTAAAACGGGGGGGCTGGGGGCGGCGGTATTGTCAAAAGTTTTTTGACAATAGAATGCATTAAGGTGAAAAAATTTTTACCTTTACAACCCCTTTAAGCTATTTTGCGAAAAAGATTGGACAAAAATTTCACTCTCTAGATGTGCAAAGCTGGTAGAGACATACCCAAAAAGACTTGCAGTTGTAATTGCAGAAAAATGTGGTTCTACAAAGTATTGACTGAATACAAATGCACGCCACACTTTTCAGATATTATTTGTAAAAAAAATTGTAAAACCAGTCATTAATGCAAATAGAACATGTGCTATTAATGTGTGTGTGTGTGTATATTAAACAGAATAGGTATATATGTGAATGATCAAAAACGGGAATAACTGTAATTTGAAGTTTACTAAACAAGGGCAAAGTTAGAAGTATTATTATAAAACAGGTTCAAGATGACACAAAACATGCATGCACTACAGATTAAAAGCTGCACAGACACGCATTTGCTATATGACTCTGTCAGGGTAACATGGCTGCATAGCATAGTCTCAGAGTTCTCTTTAAGACACATGGGAGGGCTTACCACCCTCTGAAAAGTGATCTGCAGTGGATCACTTTTCAGAGGACAGTGTAAAAGTCATTGGCAGGTATTCAAGAGGCGATGCAAAAAATAATTTATAATAGTCCTCTGCGCTACTACGTGAACTAAATAGAATACAAATAATAATATAAAGTGGAAATGCAGCAAAAGCTAATAGTGTTCACAGTTATACCAATAAGAAACAATTGAAATTAGTGATCCTGCGCATAATCTAGTGATCTAATATCCAATAGTGAAAATATAACAATAATGTGAAATGACATTCAAAAAATATTCATAGACAATAGTGTGAAACAACGTAATTGAATAAGTGCAAACAAAGTCCATAGAAAAAATATTTCAGTGCTTCAAAATATTGTGTAGAAAAAATTGCAAAAAGTTGACAGTTAATCCAATGAGTTGAACCGCTGACACCACACCAATGTGCTCACAGAACTCTCACCTCATGGGCATAGATAAAATGCCTTTGTAAATCCACTGGGAGCAGCCTTGATTCCAGGATCCAAGATCAACAGTAATATGTTGCCAATTAAAAGGTTCCACCCCTCGTGACCAATGTTATGATCCACATGTAAGGTAAATAAGCCTCCAATAGTGTATTACCAAAATAACCAAATTTAGTAAAAGTAAAGTAAAAAGTAAAATACCTGCTTACATGAAAGCAGCAGCAAGAGCGCCAAATAAAGACAAACATTTGGCGTTTCACGCCACCTCGCACATCACTTCCAGTCCGCGGTACACTCTGGCCATGCCCTGCTCATTACGTCACGTTGCGTGACTTCCTCAGGGAACTGGATTGGCTGTTGTATAATTCTATTTATATCATCTGGACAGGAAGTGAATTTGACGCCATTTTAAAGAAGCCCAACGGCTTTAATAGAGACAACCAGACAGCGGCCATTTTCCTTAAGATTAAATGTCACCTAGTGACATTTTGATAAAGTTAGTTGATAAAATCAAAAATCTATATAGGAAATCGGCTATTTTAACTTCCAAAATGTAATACTTATGAATGACCACTAGGGGAAATTCTATAAAAGGGAATTTAAATGCAACTGTGCACAATGGCCATATGTTGCCTGTATTCAACAAATATACACACTAGAAATATTGTCACTACTATATTGAAGCCTGCTCTTTATTAATTAAATTGATCTTAAAAATATATATAAAAAAAATATATATGAAAGGTATATAAAAAAATCCACATAGTGAATCAAATATATTATCAAAGCTTCATTAAGCTTAACTCCCTAAAAACCTCAAAATGCTCATACGCAATAGGTACATTAGAGCCAGCCATAAGGGAATGGACGAGTAATGTTCCAAAAAATTAAATTATTAAAAATTAAAATAACTAAAAATGTGTTGCACACCGGAAATGAAATATGAGGTTTACATATAGGCAAATAATTAATCAAATGAATAATTACTGATGAAACAGTTTAGATCAAAGTCTACATTCAACCCTTCAGGTACAAGTGTTCTCATCTTATGTATCCACTTCGATTCTTTCTAAGAGATCTCACTTTATGGTCGCCTCTCCATAATTTGTTGTATCTCTATATTCCCCAGAACAATAAATGGGCTGGGTCATTATTGTGGGCTTAAGCAAAGAGCCTGGATGCATTGTGTTTTGGGCATCCTTTAATAATGTTTTGTACATGTTCTCTAACTGTAATTTTCAGTGCCCTTTTAGTTCTCCCTACATATTGTAATTTATAAGAACACTGTAAGACGTATACAACCCCTTCTGTGTGGCAACTAATGAAGTCTCTAATAGGATAGACACTTCCTGTATTAGTGGCTTCAAATTCCTTCTTTTTTCCTTAGAATGTTGGCATGCAAAACAATATTTACAAGGAAAGAAACCTTTGCCAGTAAAAACAGGAAAATTGGTTCTTGGAGGGTGGTTCAACTACGTTCTTGACAATTAAGTCTCTTAATACCTAAGATGGGTAAGATACTCTGTAGATGTCTATCGCCTTTGAGGATATGCCAGTGTTTCTTAAATATTTTCCACATCCTTATATTGGACATTATAGTCAAGAACAAGAGCTGGAGCTTCTGACAGTCGTGTTTTTTTGATTCCATGTATCATTTGTTTTGTATCCATTACTTTCACATGTTTTGTATCCATTACTTTCACCAATTCAATTGTATCCAGGCACTTTGCTTTAGCCCACAATAATGACCCAGCCCATTTATTGTTCTGGGGAGAAGAGAGATACAACAAATCATGGAGAGGCGACCATAAAGTGAGATCTCTGAGTCAGAAAGAATCAAAGTGGATACATAGGATGAGAACACTTGTACCTAATGGGTTGAATGTAAACTTTGATCCAAGCTGTTTCATCGGTAATTTTTAATTTGATTAATTGCCTATATGAAAACCTCATATTTCATTTCCGGTGTGCAATACATTTTTAGTTATTATTTTAATTTTTAATCATTTAATTTAGTTTTTTTGGAACATTACTCGTCTGTTCCCTTATGGCTGGCTCTAATATACCCCATGCGTATGAGCATTTTGAGGTTTTTGGTGAGTTAAGCTTAATGAACCTTTGTTATTATATTTGATTCACTATGTGGATTTTTTTATATACCTTTCATATATATTTTTTTAATTTATATATTTTTAAGATCAATTTAATTAATAAAGAGCAGGCTTCAAAATAGTAGTGACAATATTTCTAGTGCGTACATTTGTTGAATACAGGCAACAGATTTTCTATATAGCTTTTTTATTTTATCAGCGAACTTTATCAAAAAGTCACTAGGTGACATTTAATCGTAAGGAAAATGGCCGCCGTCTAGTTGTCTCTTTTAAAGCCATTGGGCTTCTTTAAAATGGCGTCAAATTCACTTCCTGTCCGGATGATATAAATAGAATTATACAACAGCCAATCCGGTCCCCTGATGAAGTCACGTGATGTGACGCAACGCGTAGGGCATGGCCGGAATGTACCGCGGACCGGAAGTGACGTGCGAAGTGGCGTGAAATGCAGAATGTTTGTCTCTGTTTGGCGCGCTTGCTGCTGCATTTATGTAAGCAGGTATATTACTTAATAAATTTGGTTATTTTAGTAATACACTATTGGAGGCTTATTTACCTTACATGTGGATCATAACATTGGTAACGAGGGGTGGAACCTTTTAATTGGGAACATATTATTGTTGATCTTGGATCCTGGAATCGAGGCTGCTCCCAGTGGATTTACAAAGGTATGGTGTGGTGTCAGTGGTTCAACTCATCACATTAACTGTCAACTTTTTGCAATTTTTTCTACACAATATTTTGAAGCACTGAAATATTTTTTCTATGGACTTTGTTTGCACTTATTCAATTATGTCGTTTCACACTATTGTCTATGAATATTTTTTTAATGTAATTTCACATTATTGTTATATTTTCACTATTGGATATTAGATCACTAGGTTATGCACAGGATCACTTTAATTTTAATTATTTAAGAGGCGATCCTGCACCTCCTGAATGTCTCAAGGGAGATTTTATAAACAAATAGAATATGTTAAAGGATCAGGGTATAGAAAGTCCTGTCCTAAACCAAAAGTGGTTATTGAAACGTGACAGAAGAGGCTTCACTAGGACATAGTAATCAAATACAAAGTTTATCAGTACAAAATAAAGCATAAATTACATAAAAATGAAATTAATGAAAGCAGTGTGCCGCACAAGCGTTTAAAGCACCACCCACATACAAATACAAAGAACAGCGTCCGGACGTCTTCTCTTATACCAGCTTTGGCACCACTCGGGCTAATACTATTTAGGGGTCAAAGACCCTAACCATAAATGCTGCCCAAATCAGGTACCCCAATGTGTATAAGTCCCCTATGCTTGAGCATTGCAAACAATATAATAGTGCTTAACTTTAATGACCATCATTACTAAAGCAGTTGTAAACCCATCCCAACCAGTTTCTTTAAAATTAATAAGTGCAGCCTATAGTATTGTTTGCTATGTTTTTTATTGCTACTTACCTGCTTTCTTTTGGTGTAATCCTTAGGTTTTCTTAAATGACGGCAAGCCTATGCTGATGGAAAAATGCTGTGTATATGCCGGGGGTGCATCATTTCCAAGTGCCCAGAGATCCCACGATACTCCCATTAGAAAGCTGAGCCTGGACCCCATGTGACTCGCTACATCACAGAGGTGGTAGAGAGGAGACAAGGCTTGGCTTCAGGGAATAATGGGCAAGTGCAACAGGAGCCGTTGGCTCCCGCTGATATCAATCAATTTCAGTGTCACGGGGGGCGGGGTCAAATCCCGCTGTCTGTGTCAATTGATGTAGCAGCGGGACTCTGGAGTATGCCCGCACGGTTGCCCCCCATGGAAAGCGGCTTTCCGTGGGGGCACCCGATGAAGGGGAGGAGCCAGGAGCGCCGGCTGGGCACCCCAGAAGAGGAGGAACAGGTCTGCTCTGTGGAAAACCCTTGCACGGAGCAAGTAAGTATAACATGTCAGAATAGGGAAATATACGCATCTTCCTTTTATACGGTAATTAGAATAGGATTTAGAACAGGGGTGGAAGCAATGCAGTGTTAGACTTAGTTACAGTAGATAAATCCTGGACTTTCACTTTAAGTTGTCCACACTTCAAGCACCTAGGAAAAATAAACTTACAAAGCCTGTCATTTGATGTTTTCTCTACACTAAAACATTTTATTTGGCTTTGCAGGCATTATGTTTTGAAATACTTTATTAGATGTATGTTTGCAATGCTGAGATGGGAAGATGCTCAGCAAGGTCAGACATTTCATTAAACCCTTTCTCAAAAAAACTTGCTACTCTTTTTAAGTGCCATCTTACTTCGTTCTAGGCTAACTTCCCCAACTACAAGACTTGATCTTACTCTACCCGAGTTTGGAAAACCACAAACTTGAATTATTTGCATTGTGACCTGTCATATTATTTTTTTTGAGTAGAAAATAGTTGAAACCCATCTGTTTTTATTGTTCCATTGTGACAAGGTTTCCCTTCATTTATTGTCCCAAGTATACAACAATAATTTAGGGGACATACAGTAGCTCAAAAGAAAGGGAAAATCTCTTGGACAGTTGACACCAGAACAGATGTCCCTTATATTCCTGTTCCTGCAACAAATTAAACTTTTGAATTAATCATCGCTTTCTGTAGAAGGGAGGGTGAAGCTGCTCAGCAATAAAAATCTAAAATATGTTTCAACACTTCCCTGCGCTATTTAAAATGTACAAAAGTTTATTTTTTATTTTTTTAACTTTAACGATCTTAAACGTGTTAAACATTTGCTGTCTATTTAAGGCCGAACTCTAAGCAAATCTGGATTAAAGCTGAATATTGCAGCAAGGACTGGTTTTGTTATTTTATCTTTTTATAGGCAAATTGATTTTTATCTTGTTGTTTTTGGCTGGAGTTCTGCTTTAACAATTTGCAACGTATCTGTTTTAAAACAAAAACAAAGAAAAAAAAATCTGTAGTCGCTATTTACAGGGAAGAATGTATGTACTAACTTAACATATGTTTATAACTATTTAAGCTCACTCAGGACTGCTTTGTATAAATGTATAATTCAACTGACAGTGTAATAAAAAAGTCTTTGTAGAGCGCCATACATCATCTTAGTACTATTGAATGTCAGGTTGGAGAAATGTGAGTAGATTTAACTGTAGGAATATTTAGAAGAGTGGATAAAAGACTGGGAAGGTGTATGTAGCTGGTAGAAGAGGCAGAGAACCCTGCCCCATTTGTCCAATAAAACTAGGGAACTTAATCCTACTCCTCTGCACACCAATAGATTTACAGAAGCTAACTGTCAGCTCATTTGCTAACTTATCTTCATGTCTAATGTTCACTCTTTAAAATACCCTCTCACAAATATGAAATAGGAACAAATATAAAACCACATAAGAAAACACAATAAACATGTTTAGTCTTGTAACGTCTTGGATCAAAAATAATGCAGGAACGACATGCTGACAAGATTCCTCCAAAAGCCAGGAAAATTTGATGGATAGATTACTTTTCAGTGATCAGGTAAAATATACACATCATCATCTTCTTTGTTTATACCGATGTCACCGTGATTACCATAGTTGTAATATACTCCTTGCGTGTTGCTGTAAATTGGTTGATTGCCCTCACAGACATCACTCTCTAAATAGGGGTCTTCTTCCATGGTTTGTTTACTGTGGGCAGAAAAATGATAATGGTCACACTGCTATAAACGAGCCTGGCAGTTCAAATTCAAGTGGCTCAAACATACAGTATTTCCATTTACTTGTATTAGTGTATTATATAAAAATGTTTTATGTTTTTTGGAAACCAAAGGAACACTTGAAAGAGTTGTACTATTCTGTGATTCTATAGTAGTGTACATTTCAGACCGAAACTGTAGTCTGCAACTACAACAATGTCATGAACTGAATTTTTTTCATACAGTATGTTTTTAATATCTGATCCTTTAATGCACTCAGTAAAAAAAATGAAACACACAGTTCACATTCTAATGTATTCTCTTGCCTTAGGGGTTTTAGTGGACTCAACAAAAATGTTATATATTGTACCCTTCCAGTCCTTGGATGTGGTGGCTTCATTGGTTTTCCTTTTAAGGCTTAGAACACTTTCAGCAAAGTACAGAAAAACCTGTTGTTCCTGCCAGAAATGCATGTCATTGTCACCTTCTGTCAAATAAATTGGAACAATTATATCTTCTACCTGTAAACTACTAATCTGCCCATCTCCCATGCAAAGGTGATGAACAAGGGCAGATATGTTTGAAGTCCATTCTGGGTAAAAAGACCAAAAAAAAAATGCAGCTACCTCATCTAAGCACTGATAAACTGCAATATATAAACATTTTTAATTTTGAGTTGTGTTTGATACACTTTAACCAGACTACATATACTTCAGACCACAAACCGTTTTAGAGCTCATGTACATGTTGAAAACTTTTTCTGAATGCTGGAAACTTGATAGCTGGAAACCGACGGTGAAAAACTTTCATTTTACAGCTTTTACATACCGTGACTATTATAGCAGTGGTTATAAGCGTTTGAGGTTAGAAGCGTTTTTTAAAGATAACCTCAGGAGACCCTCCCAAATGCCCACAATGCATGAAAAACAAGTAAATTATTAACTATTTCAGCCATACTGTGAGAGAAGAGTGTGCTTGTAGATAGCTTTTTTTTGTGGTTTCACTATGGATCCCATCATGAGCATGTGTGAGAAAATGCTCCTGATGTTGCTGAGGTTCTGAAGACGTAGCAAAATTGCTTGAGAGGACCAGAGTTCATTGCTACTGGACTCATCCATTGATGCAGGCAACAGCATGTGGTAAAAAAAAAATTTTTCAGCATTTTTATATGTTCAAAAATTATCAGACATTTTTTCCCCTTTAAAAATGCTTATAAACGTAAACGCTGCTTACTGTGGTTACAAGCATTTGGCGTTTGAAATGCCGATAACAACAGTCCTGTTTTTGAATTCAATAAAATGCCTGTAACCTCAACTGCCTCTAAACTACTATAAATGACTGAATGTACGCTGTGAAGTGGAGGATATTAAGAATGTTTTCATTCTGTCCTCCCTTCATGCAGACACGACGGTCCAAATTCCTATGGCGACTAGTGTTCTGGAGAAACCCCTCTGTTGGCGCCGTACCTAATTGCCCATAAGGCCAGACGCTGGTATAAAAGTGTCTGTATACTTATTCCAATTGGCTGAATGCTTATGTGCTATACAAAGCTTCAGGACAAACTGGATCCTTCCTTAAATTCCACGAAGAGATCATTACAGCCCTTCTGTTTCCAGGCGGTGTTGTGGCCCAACTTCCCAATCCAAATGCAGTGAGCCAGCTGCATGGGAGGCATTTTCCGCATTCCTCCCTGGTAGGGATGAGCTTCGAGTTCGAGTCGAACTCATGTTCGACTCGAACATTGGCTGTTCGCAAGTTCGCCGAACAGCGAACAATTTGGGGTGTTCGCGGCAAATTCGAATGCAGCGGAACACCCTTTAAAAGTCTATGGGAGAAATCAAAAGTGCTAATTTTAAAGGCTAATATGCAAGTTATTGTCATAAAAAGTGTTTGGGGACCTGGGTCCTGCCCCAGGGGACATGGATCAATGCTAAAAAAATTTTTAAAAACGGACGTTTTTTCAGGAGCAGTGATTTTAATAATGCTTAAAGTCAAACAATAAAAGTGTAATATCCCTTTAAATTTCGTACCTGGGGGGTGTCTATAGTATGCCTGTAAAGGGGCGCATGTTTCCTGTGTTTAGAACAGTCTGACAGCAAAATGACATTTTGAAGGAAAAAACTCATTTAAAACTACCGCGGCTATTGCATTGCCGACAATACACATAGAAGTTCATTGATAAAAACGGCATGGGAATTCCCCAAAGGGGAACCCCGAACCAAAATTTAAAAAAAAAAAAGACGTAGGAGTACCCCTAAATTCCATACCAGGCCCTTCAGGTCTGATATGGATATTAAGGGGAACCCCGGCCAAAATTTAGAAAAAAAATGACGTGGGGTTCCCCCTAAATTCCATACCAGACCCTTCAGGTCTGGTATGGATTTTAAGGGGAACCCCGCGCCAAAAAAAAAAAAAAACGGCGTGGGGTCCCCCCAAAGATCCATACCAGACCCTTATCCGAGCACGCAACCTGGCAGGCCGCAGGAAAAGAGGGGGGGACGAGAGTGCGGCCCCCCTCCTCCTGAACCGTACCAGGCCACATGCCCTCAACATTGGGAGGGTGCTTTGGGGTAGCCCCCCAAAACACCTTGTCCCCATGTTGATGAGGACAAGGGCCTCATCCCCACAACCCTGGCCGGTGGTTGTGGGGGTCTGCGGGCGGGGGGCTTATCGGAATCTGGAAGCACCCTTTAACAAGGGGACCCCCAGATCCCGGCCCCCCCCTGTGTGAAATGGTAAGGGGGTACAAAAGTACCCCTACCATTTCACTAAAAAACTGTCAAAAATGTTAAAAATGACAAGAGACAGTTTTTGACAATTCCTTTATTTAAATACTTCTTCTTTCTTCTATCTTCCTTCATCTTCTGGTTCTTCTGGTTCTTCTGGTTCTTCTGGTTCTTCCTCCGGCGTTCTCATCCAGCATCTCCTCCGCGGCGTCTTCTATCTTCTTCTCCTCGGGCCGCTCCGCACCCATGGCATGGGGGGAGGCTCCCGCTCTTCTCTTCATCTTCTTCATCTTCTTCTTTTCTTCTTTTCTTCTCTTCTTCTCTTCTTCTCTTCTTCATTTTCTTCTCCGGGCCGCTCCGCACCCATGCTGGCATGGAGGGAGGCTACCGCTGTGTGACGGCGCTCCTCGTCTGACAGTTCTTAAATAACGGGGGGCGGGGCAACCCGGTGACCCCGCCCCCCTCTGACGCACGGTGACTTGACGGGACTTCCCTGTGACGTCACGGGGAATGCCACAGGGAAGTCCCATCATGTCCCGTGCGTCAGAGGGGGCGGGGTCACCGAGTGGCCCCGCCCCCGTTATTTAAGAACTGTCAGACGAGGAGCGCCGTCACACAGCGGGAGCCTCCCTCCATGCCAGCATAGGTGCGGAGTGGCCCGGAGAAGAAAATGAAGAAGAGAAGAAGATGAAGAAGATGAAGAGAAGAGCGGGAGCCTCCCCCATGCCATGGGTGCGGAGCGGCCCGAGGAGAAGAAGATAGAAGACGCCGCGGAGGAGATGCTGGACGAGAACGCCGGAGGAAGAACCAGAAGAGCCAGAAGAACCAGAAGATGAAGGAAGATAGAAGAAAGAAGAAGTATTTAAATAAAGGAATTGTCAAAAACTGTCTCTTGTCATTTTTAACATTTATGACAGTTTTTTAGTGAAATGGTAGGAGTACATTTGTACCCCCTTACCATTTCACACAGGGGGGGGCCAGGATCTGGGGGTCCCCTTGTTAAAGGGGGCTTCCAGATTCCGATAAGCCCCCCGCCCGCAGACCCCCACAACCACTGGCCAGGGTTGTGGGGATGAGGCCCTTGTCCTCATCAACATGGGGACAAGGTGTTTTGGGGGGCTACCTCAAAGCACCCTCCCAATGTTGAGGGCATGTGGCCTGGTACGGTTCAGGATGGGGGGGCCGCACTCTCATCCCCCCCTCTTTTCCTGCGGCCTGCCAGGTTGCGTGCTCGGATAAGGGTCTGGTATGGATTTTTGGGGGGACCCCACGCTATTTTTTTTTTTTTTGGCGCGGGGTTCCCCTTAAAATCCATACCAGACCTGAAGGGTCTGGTATGGAATTTAGGGGGAACCCCACGTCATTTTTTTTTTTTAAATTTTGGCCGGGGTTCCCCTTAATATCCATATCAGACCTGAAGGGCCTGGTATGGAATTTAGGGGAACTCCTACGTCTTTTTTTTTTTTTTGGTTCGGGGTTCCCCTTTGGGGAATTCCCATGCCGTTTTTATCAATGAACTTCTATGTGTATTGTCGGCAATGCAATAGCCGCGGTAGTTTTAAATGAGTTTTTTCCTTCAAAATGTCATTTTGCTGTCAGACTGTTCTAAACACAGGAAACATGCGCCCCTTTACAGGCATACTATAGACACCCCCCAGGTACGAAATTTAAAGGGATATTACACTTTTATTGTTTGACTTTAAGCATTATTAAAATCACTGCTCCTGAAAAAACGGCCATTTTTAAAAAAAATTTTTGCATTGATCCATGTCCCCTGGGGCAGGACCCAGGTCCCCAAACACTTTTTATGACAATAACTTGCATATTAGCCTTTAAAATTAGCACTTTTGATTATTCATGTTCGTGTCCCATAGACTTTAACGGTGTTCGCGTGTTCGAACGAACTTTTTTCCTGTTCGCATGTTCTGGTGCGAACCGAACAGGGGGGTGTTCGGCTCATCCCTACTCCCTGGTATCCCTACCCAAAGAAATCTCCAAAGAAGATATCGTGTCTGTAGACATAGATATAGACGTGACACCCGCTTTTATTGTCTCTCCTGTCCTGACCAACCTGGTCTTTGCATTGGTGACTGTTTCCAAAGCTACCACACACTAGTGGAGCATTAGCGTAGGGTACAGCACTACACAGTCCTAGGACACACTAACACAGGGTCTCGAAAGATGAGATGGCCATCACATTTTGAGAGACCCTAATCTGGAATGTTTAAATTTTTTATAAAAGTGCAAAAAAAAAAAAAACACATAAAGACAAAAATAGTTCTGTTTTTATTTTTCTTCTCTCTTTATTGTTCTCTGTCTTATGTTCGCTCTCTATTGTCCGCTCTGTTGTTCTATATCTATTGTTCTCTCTCTATTGTTCCTGTGTTTTAGAACTATAAAGTTTTATTTTTACTATGTTTTAGTGTATTTGCTTTGCAGGTATGGTATGTCTTACTGTTATACTGTAATGTTACTTTGTTTTATTGTTAACCATCATTTGCTTAGCAGGTATGCCATTCAGCTGCAGCACGGGTTTGTTTATTCTGACAGCAACAGCGTTTGCGACCACGATACGTAAAGCCGTGACTTCAGTGCTGTAGGAGGTGATTTCACCACCACAGTTAAAAAAAATAGCATATATGCCGAAGCATGGGGGCAGAGGTGGAGGAGCTATTTGCTCCTAGAATTAGCGGTGGATTGCCCCCATGCTTCGGCATATATTTTTTAGGCACAGATTGCGTTTAAAAATGTATTATTTTTCACTATGTTTTATTGTATTTGCTTTGCAGGTATGGTATGTCTTACTGTTATAATGTAATGTTTTATTGTTAACCATCATTTGCTTAGCAGGTACGCCATTCAGCTGCAGCACTGATTTATTCATCTTGAAAGCAACAGCGTTTGCTCTCACGATGCGTAAATCGGCGACTCCAGCACTGTAGGAGGTGATTTCACCACCACAGTTAAAAAAAAAATGGTGCATGTATGCCCATCATTAGAAGTAGGTAAATTATGGGTGGTATTCTAATGGTGGGCATACGCCCCAATCTTTTTTTCCTTCAGCCCACAGGCTGCATGAAAAAAATTACAATATATGCCCAACAAGGACCAGCAACGTACCGGTATGTTGCTGGACTTTGAGTGGTTATACCAGAATGATGCCTGCAGGTTTAGGTATCATCTTGGTGTCATTCTTTTCAGCCAGCGGCCGGCTTTCATGTAAAAGCAATCCTAGTGGCTAATTAGCCTCTAGACTGCTTTTACAAGCAGTGGGAGGGAACATCCCACCCCCCCACCATCTTCCATGGTTTTCTCGGGCTCTCCTGTCCCAACAGGGAACCCAGGAATGCAGACTGTGGTTCCGCCAGTTGACCATAGAGCTGATCGGAAACCAGAACAGCTCCAATCATCTCTATGGCCTAAGAAACAGGAAGCTACGAGCATTTTATGACTTAGGTTTCGCCGGATATAAACAGCGCCATTTGGAAATTGGGAAAGCATTTTATCACAACGATCTTGGTGTGGTCAGATGCTTTGAGGGCAGAGGAGAGATCTAGGGTCTAATAGACCGCACATTTTTTTAAAAAGAGTACCTGTCACTACCTATTGCTATCATAGGGGATATTTACATTCCCTGAGATAACAATAAAAATGATAAAAAAAAAAAAAATAAAAGGAACAGTTTAAAAATAAAATAAAAAAGCAAAATTAAAAAGTAAAAAAAAGCACCCCAGTCACCCCCTGCTCACGCGCAAAGGTGAACGCAAGCGTCGGTCTGGTGTCATATGTAAACAGCAATTGCACCAGGCATGTGAGGTATCACCGCGAAGGTCAGATCGAGGGCAGTAATTTTAGCAGTAGAGCTCCTCTGTAAATCTAAAGTGGTAACCTGTAAAGGTCTTTAAAGGCTTTTAAAAATGTATGTAGTTTGTCACCACTGCACGTTTGTGCGAATTTTTAAAGCATGTCGTGTTTGGTATCCATGTACTCGGCATTAAGATCATCTTTTTTATTTCTTTAAACATTTGGGCAATATAGTGTGTTTTAGTGCATTAAAATTTAAAAAAGTGTTTCTTTTCCAAAAAAATTGCAATTGAAAAATCGCTGCTCAAATACTGTGTGAAAAAAAAAATTGCTTTGTCTTCAAGTGGTTAGAAGAGTGGGTGATGTGTGACATAAGCTTCTAATGTTGTGCATAAAATGCCAGGACAGTTCAAACCCCCCCCCTCCAAATTACCCCTTTTTGCAAAGTAGACACCCCAAGCTATTTGCTGATAGGCATGTTGATTCCACGGAATATTTTATATATTTTCACAAGTTTCAAGAAAATGACAAACTTTTTTTTTTTTGCACAAAGTTGTCACTAAATGATATATTTCTCAAACATGCCATGGGCATATGTGGAATTACACCCCAAAATACATTCTGCTGCTTCTCTTGAGCATGGGGATACCACATGTGTGAGATTTTTTGAGAGCCTAGCCGTGTACAGGACCCCGAAAACCAATCACCGCCTTCAGGCTTTCTAAGGGCGTAAAATGGTGATTTCACTTCCTCACTACCTATCAGTTATGGATGCCCTGAAATGTCAAGATAGCATAAAACCCCCACAAATTACCCCATTTTGGAAAGTAGACACCCCAAGGTATTTGCTAAGAGGTATGGTGAGTATTTTGCAAAATTTTGTGACAAAAAGCGAGACCTGCAAAATACTCAACATGCCTCTCAGCAAATAGCTTGTGGTGTCTACTTTCCAAAGTGGGGTCATTGGTGTGGGGGGGGGGGTTGTGCTATCTGCGCATTTCATGGTCTCCGAAACTGTGATAGACAGTGAGGACTGAAATAAAAAATTTATGCCCTGATAGCAGTGATTGGTTTTCGGGGGCCTGTATGTGGTCAGACTGCCAAAAAGTCCCACACGTGGTATCCCCATACTCAGGAGAAGCAGCAGAATGTATTTTGGGGTGTAATTCCACATATACCCATGCCATGTTTCAACAATATATCATTTAGTGACGACTTTGTGTAAAGAAAATAAAAAACAAAAAATGTGTCATTTTCCCACAACTTGTGGCAAAATATAAAATATTCTATGGACTCAACATGCCTCTCAGCAAATAGCTTGGGGTGTCTACTTTCGAAAATGGGAAATCAGTGAAATCAAAAATGTACGCCCTTCGAAATTCTGAAGGCGGTGCTTGGTTTTCGGGGTCCTGTATGTGGCTAGGCTCCTAAAAAGTCTCACACATGTGGTATCCCCGTACTCAGGAGAAGCAGTAGAATGTATTTTGGGGTGTAATTTCACATATGCCCATGGCATGTTTGAGCAATATATCATTAATGACAACTGTGTGTATTTTTTTTTTCCTTGTCATTTTTCAATCACTTGTGACAAAATAGATTAAATATTCAATGGGCTCAACATGCCTCTCAGCACCTTCCTTGGGGTGTCTACTTTACAAAATTAGGTCATTTGGGGGGGGGGTTGTACTGCCCTGCCATTTTAGCACCACAAGAAATGATAGGCAGTCATAAACTAAAAGCTGCGTAAATTCCAGAAAATGTACCCTAGTTTGCAGACGCTATAACTTTTGCGCAAACCAATAAATATACGCTTATTTACATTTTTTTACCAAAGACGTGACTGAATACATTTTGGCCTAAATGTATGACTAAAATTGAGCTTATTGGATTTTTTTTTATAACAAAAAGTAGAAAATATTTTTTTTCAAAATTTTCAGTCTTTTTCCTTTTATATCGCAAAAAATAAAAATTGCAGAGGCAATAAAATACCATCAAAAGAAAGCTCTATTTGTGGGGGAAAAAAAGACGCAAATTTCATTTGGGTACAGCATTGCATGACCACGCAATTATCCGTTAAAGCAGCGCAGTGCCAAATTGTAAAAGTGCTCTGGTCATTGAGCAGCCAAATCCTCCGGGGCTGAAGTGGTTAAAAAAATGCCTTTGCACAATTTTGTAGAACAACTTCACCTAGTAGGTGAGTAGCAATGATGATTAATTGTGTTTGTTTGTAAATGCTGGAATTTGGGGGACAAAAAGCAAAGAGTGCCATGACTGGGTCTCTGTGCTTCTCTAAAAAATACAGGAAGATCATGGCTAGTGGGAGTGGCCAGCAGGGTGTTGTACATAGCTTCCTGAAAACATCAAAGTAGTTTTTCTTTCAAGCAGTAGGCTGGCTCTTTAGAGTTATGCAAATATCAAAATGCTTTGATGGGTGGATGTCAGTCGGGAAAAGCCTTGGAAAATTGTATTGGCATGCATACTAAGCTACGTAACACTTACATATAAAGCTGAGCCTCCATGTCTGTTTAAAAGAATTGAAATCCAATGAATAAAAGGTGTAAGGCTGGAGTGGGAAGACCTAGATGATGCTGTGTGACCTCTAGGCAAGAATGAGACAGGCTCCATCCGACTTGATGCAACTTCTAATGCACACTGTGAGAAGCTCACAGTGTACAGTAAATTCAAATTAAGCAATTGTAGAACTCGGTAGGAACCTGCAGAACTGTTTAAAACCAAAGCTTCAAGGACAATTGTGGACTTATTAAAAAAGCAAACTCACCTCTCTGGATGAAAGAGATGGGCGGCAACCCCAGACGGATCATCCATGTGTGCAGGGTGGGTCAGGGCACAGTGCCACCCCCCCCCCCCCGGCCCGGGCCCTTGTGAAGTCAACACCCTGTACGCACGGATTATATGCCACTGATCTGGATCCTTCCAGGCCTTGCAGCAGCTCGTGCACATCTGTGCAAACTACAACTACATTTAGCACAAAACAGATTGTAAAAAACGGAATACCATAAGCCCAATACAGCATAGGTGTAGAATTAAGCATGAACACTGCCAACGATTGCACATGGACTTGAACAACAGCAACAAAATGAAAAAACATTTTTATAGTACCAGTTGCACAACTGGTATACTTCATCCAAAAGTGTAACCACTTTGCCTTTGGGAAATATCTACTGTAAACCTGTAGTGAAAGGGAACAGCAAAGGGCCTGTGATTTCTGTATTACTAAAATGATTTTCTGAAAGAAGTATGGCCACAAAAGCTTTGGCTATACATCTCTTTTAACTTAGTTATTGAGGAGCATAGTCAAGGCAGCTATTCTTGCAAAGAGGAAATTGCCAGATATTTCAGTGAACTACCTATCTTACTTTTGACTGATGGAAAACAAAATCTTTAAAAACATTTTTATGTCTTCAGGTCTCATGAGTTTTAAAAGGTCTTCTTCTCAGATCCTCGTAAACCTTGTTTATTGTGAAAAGCAGAAGATTTTGTAATTTTTTTTTTTTTTGACAAGGCTGGTAAAACTAAAGCCTAGTACACACTAGTAGTGTTTTTTTTTTTTTTTTTCGTTCAACACAGAAGGGCTGAACTAAAAGAAATAAACTGACAGCTCTGCAGGAGCAGCTGTACTAACCATGAGATCTTAGTACATCGATCTCCCTTGCTGTGCTGTTGTGTTCTGACAGGGGTACGGCCCTGTGCCAGAGCAATCCAGTCAGCGCTCTCAGCCATCGTCAGATGTTGAGTGTTTTATTTCAATTGGTTTTGTTGCTATCAGTTAAAAAAATATGATCCATTTATTTGTTTTCCTTTACTTTCATTTGGATTCTTGAATTCTGTAGAAGAAGTTATATTCAACATTTTCTATATTATTTTACTCTAAACGGGATGTTAGTTGCTACGTCCTGCTGTAAAGTCAGTACCTTACCTTGGTGCCTCTGTTTTTTTTTGTTCTTTTGAATAATCATAAGGTTTTGTCTTTGTTTGCAAATGACCAATAAAGACATTTTCATAGTCTTGCCTCGGACCTTGGTTTGAAGTTGAGCCCATAACATTCGTATTTCTTGTTGTGTAGCGTGGTTGCCCATTAGAGGGAGACGCCTCTGTGTCAGTCTTGCTTCCAAAATCAACTGAGTTTTTCTTCTTCCACAGGTACAAAATCACCCCAGCAACTATAAAGCACAAAGCTAATATAGGCAGCACTATGTACAGAATCAAATAGCCATGTGAAACACAATTTTTTTCAAGAAAATCACCAAGTTTTTCAAAACTTGATGCATGGGATGATGATGTACATGACACAGAAAGCTTTGAGTGGTCTATCAAGGGGTTATTTAGGTGCTGCATTATACTGTTAGCCACATCACATTTGCAGTCTACACTTAAATTAAGTAGACTAGAGTGAAAAACACTTGACGGAATTTTAGATAGCAGATTTCCTTCAAGTTTTAGCACTTGCAGATTGGACGAATTGCTCAGAAAATTTTCTGGCAGCTGCTCCAGGATATTGTTCTCCAAGTTAATTTCTTTAATAGCAGTTGCATCAGAAAGGAAATGTTCTGGTAGCTTTTTAAGTCTATTGTAAGACAAATCTAGTGTCTGAAGAGAGGTATACGGTGAAGCTGGATTTATATTCTCAATGCTATTGTTGTTCAAGATGACAGTTGTACAACTTGTAAAATTTGACCATTGTAGAAGTTCACAGGTCTGACGTGCTGACTTTTCACAATTTATACGGTTGCACGCTCCATTAGCATCACTAAGTGTGTTAGAAAAGATCATCATCATTATTAAAATCCACATCTTTCTCCTGTAGAAGACAAAGGAAATAACACATAAGAATGTCCACTAACAAATACAAAGTTTAAATAAGAAAACAGATATAACTTTAAGGTACAGAGAGTGAGGGTAAATACACTGTGAAGATATTTGTTATAATTGCTTTAGTAACATTCCTAGTCTGTGCAACCTACAACTACATTTAGGACACAACAGATTGTAAAAACTGAATACCATAAGCCCAATACCGCATAGGTGTAGAATTAAGCATGAACACTGCCAATAAGGATGGAGGATATTGCACATGGACTTGAACAACAGCAACAACAAAAAACAAACATTTTTATAGTACTAGTTGCACAACTGGTATACTTCATCCAAAAGTGTAACCACTTTGCATTTGGGAAGTGTCTACTGTAAACCTGTAGGGAAAGGGGTAATACTAAAATGATTTGGTAAAAACCAAAGTACTTATTCTTTGGCAGCAGCAATTCTTTTAAGTACTTTGCTATATTGATAATATTCTAGTCATCTAGACATATATATATATATATATATTTATTTTTTTTCCTTCAATACTGTCCCAAATAATGCTTCCATACATTTCTATACAGTGAATTCACTTCATTAAGGGTTAGAAAAATTTGACCATGTTTATAAATGTAACTTAATTACATTTATATGCCAAGCATACATTTCCAAATGTCAGGTTTTGCATTAGTCACTTTATGCAAGGCTAATTACAACATTTATATTACATTTTTAACCTTTAGTTTCAGTATTTATAGTTGTCTTTAGTTTGCAGAGATCCACCAGGAACAATAACAAAATTGCATCACTAGGCTAAGTAAAAAATCTAAACCCAAACTTCATGATGTACCAAGCATTTTAATTTTACTGATGGCCAAATAGGAATACATACTTTATCAGGCGTGGCTCACAGTGGGTAGGATCCTTGTTGTAACTACCTTATCCTTTATTTGAAAAGTTTAGTGTAAACTAGTAGGGTTGTTGGCATTTGATATCCAAGTAAATTGCTCTATCTCTTTTAACAAGTGTATGCTGAACCCAGCCTGCTACCACTGGCCCTCTATCTTACACTATGCATCCCTAATTGTTCCCAGTATTCAATTTATAACTTCAGCCTCTGCATAAAAAGATATTCATTTGTGGTATATTTTACCGAAACGTGTTATAGACAGGTAAAAAAAAACCAATGGCCCGGTCAACATTATTCTCATGTGCAATTCGTGCTTTGTGATGATTGGGTAACCACATGTCATTTTCACATTTAATAAATACATTCTCACAATCTTTTTATTTTAACACCATTTTATTTTAATAACACATTGAGGTCAATGTGTTCTCATATATGGGTCTTCATGTGGGATTTACAAATGCATTCACATTTATTGTCACATATTTTGTAAGTGTCTTTTTATACGAATCTTTGAAACCAATTTTTCAAAAATAGCATTTAGTAAAATGTCATTTATGTATGTGTGCTACTGTGTGGCTAATGAGGTGTTCATGATTTTATGACAATAAGTGGCTCACTGTAAAACACCTAGTCTGCAGACCTGTGTTTTGAGATGATGGACTTCTTTTTGGCAGCTACTGTAGATGTCCCTTGTCCCTGCAGCTGCACCTTCAAATCATCTGTAAGACTATGTCAAGCTGACACTGCACATTACGCTGTTCTTTCCCTGCTAGCACCTGACCTACCTGATTAAACTTAAATTGAAAAAACGTTTCATTGGTCAGGATATATTTCCTATGACCACCAATGTAATGAAGTCAGTTTACTGTGACCACCAATGTAAGTAGGGGCATTTTACCCAAAACTATGGGAACAATGTACAGGGAAAGATTTTCTCTGAAACCACCATTGTAGGGGGAGAATTTTTCTGGAGGAGGTATTTTTTCATGGAACAACCATTGCGAAGGGGGCTTTGATTATAAGGTAGGACATTGTAAGTAACACCCAAATAGAAAACATTGCCACAGACCCCCAAAGTGTACAGGGCATACGGTACATATGAATGCTATATAGTTTTCTAGGTAGCAATGGTAAAAAGGCCTATTAGTATTTCAAATCATTCTGTCTCTTCATTTAATCCCAGACAGACTTGATGATGTTGAGATCAGGGCTTTGTGGGGACCATGCCATCATTCTAGGAGTCCTTATTCTTCTTTTCACTGAAGATAGTTCCTAGGGACATTGGCTGCATGTTTGTGGTCATTGTCCTGCTACAGAATAAATTTGGGTGCAATTCCACTCCTCCTTGATTGTATGGCATGATGGATAAGTATCTGCCTGTATTTCTCAGAATTGAGGAAACCATTGATCCTGACCAAATCTCCAACTCCATTTGCAGAAAAGCAGCCCCAAACTTGTAAGGAACCTCCATCATGCTTCACTATTGTCTGCAGACACTCATTGTACCGCTCTCCAGCCCTTTAGCGAACACATTTTGACTCATCAGTGCAGAGCTCCTGCTGTCATTTTTTTTCATCCCTGTTCCTATGCAGAAATGCAGCCCCAAACTTGCAAGATCTGTAATTAGCTCTCCAAGATGTTGGGAACAACCTACCTGTCGAGTTCTTTCAAAAACTGTCTGCAAGTGTACCTTGAAGAATTGATGCTGTTTTGGGCGCATGCGCGGGTGCATGGGGAAATGGTAATGCCGCCTTAGAGCTCCGCTCCTCGGGAGTTAGGACCGGAGGACTACAGGTCCCAACGGCATAAAAAACTCCTCAAAATTGAAGGTAATTCACCCCAGCGCCTTCCTCTACATAAAGTATGGTACTGAAAGATCAAAAAAATAAGTTTAAAACTGTTATCAAGTGGGAGGAGGCTCTCAGGCTGGCGGCTAAGATGGCGGTGCCATCCTCCTCACAGCACAGCGCTTCTCAGGCTGGGAATTCTCTGCCTCCCAGCCAAAAAACACAGGCTGCTAAAGCAATGTATGACTTTGATATTGAACCCACTAATGCTGTGATGCAGTCTGAGATGTTTGCTAAATTTGAAGCTATGTTACAGAAAGCACTGAAACAAACTTCTGACCATATCACAGATAAATTGACAAAAGAGATAAAAGAAATTGGTCAGAGAACAGCCGAACTAGAACTGAGAGTAGATGACATTGACAATCAAACACAATATTGTATTTCTGAGTTAATAGCCCTTAAAGAGGAAAATACCTTATTACAGTCACGTTTGGAAGACCAAGAAAACAGAGACAGACGATCTAATTTACGAATCAGAGGTATACCAGAATCCATACTAGACCTGCAGGCAACAATTACCGCACTTTTTAAAGAATTACTCCCTGACATTCCTATTGACAGGCTTGAAATGGATAGAGTGCATAGAGCTTTAGCACCACATAAAACTAACAGTCCTCCTAGGGACATAATAACTAAACTGCACTATTACAAAACTAAAGAACAACTGTTATCAGCTGCTAGAAGAAAAGAATCTCTCACCTTTCAGGGTCATACCTATCAAATTTTTACGGATCTGTCCCCTCTTACAGTGGCAAAAAGACGTGCACTCAAACCCCAATTGCAGGTACTTCAGAATAATCAAATTACCTATCATTGGGGGTTTCCTTTCTGTCTTCGATTTACTCACTTGGAAACTAGATATGTCTGTCGCTCTTCAGAAGACTTACAGTGAGTCAAACGGAATTAGGCTTAGTTGGTACAGCCTTACCTAAAGATCAGCCTCGCAGTCGTTAAACCACTCGCTTTTCACAGCATAAGAAAGTCGCAGGTTCCAACTCTTCCTCCTCTTCATACCAAAATCTCCACAAGCGCGGCCGATATGAGCATTCACCGCCCAAAAATGAACATTCAATGGACTGACCTAAAAACTACCACTAATTACCTTCTCTTATAACAGGTTCATAGTTATCGATGTTGGTTGAGTTTTTAACATAACTTTTTCTTGAACATGTTGAGCTCTGACGTGACGGTTATGTTTAACTTGAAAAATCTATTTGACTTTCTTTTTTTTTATCCTTTTTTTTTTGCATATAACATAATTATATTGCAAAGTATTAAACATCTCTTTGCTAGTTTTTTATTTGGTTCCTGTAGTTCTCCGGGGCCGTCCTTCCCATAGGAATTTCTTGCTGCCCCCTTGTTTTTCCACTTGTAGACTCCTGCTATTTTATGGCGGACTCTGCTGGTGGGCCCGGAACCTCTCAGGGAGTTTTGAAAACTTCTATGAGATGCTCCCAAACCCTACTATTCTGCTTTATAATTAAGCTGCACTGCTTAAGTAATGGGTTAACTCGATTGTTCTACTTATTTCTTTTTTTCTTTTTTTTTATTTCCTCCTTGTACTTCAATTTCTTTTTTGAGTCTCAGACTGGTGGTTCTGGCTCATAGTAAATATTGTTTGTTTTATGATAGAATTATTACCCTAGTTGGTCTATGGCTCCTATAAATGTTTTATCTTTAAATGTACAGGGATTTAATATCCCACATAAATGCACAAAAGCACTACAATCCTTTTCATCTAAAAAAACTCACATTATATGTTTACAGGAGACCCATTTCACAGATAAAGCTCAACCAAGATTTCTCTCGCCCTTATATCCACAATTTTATACTGCCTCCGCTGCAGTTAAACAGCGGAGTACGCTTATTGGTTTCCATCGTTCCACTCCGTTTAATCTTATAACACAAGTGATAGAGCCGGAAGGACGATACTTTTAACAGGTTATATTTCTGATAACCCTATTACTATTGTATCCTACTATGCTCTCCATAAACGCCCAACGGCGTTCCTATTTCATCTCTTTCAAGTCGTAGCGACTCATAAATTTGGTACAGTTGTTATATGTGGGGATTCTAACGCAACAATTTTCCCGTTTTGAGATAAATCTCCTCCTGGGCCTACAACGGGCACAACTAACCTAACTTTTCAACATTTACTCACTTCTCATGGTTTAGTCCACACCTGGCGTGAAATTAATCCTACTGATAGACGATTTACCCATTATTCCTACCCGCATAAATCCTTTTCACGGATAGAACATATCCTTATCACATCTAGTATGTTGCCGGAAATAATCTCAGCTAAAATTATACCCTTCCCATGGACTGATCATTGTGCAGTATTCAAAATATTGCTTCTATGCTCCCTAGATCTCATGACACAACCTGGTGCATGAAACATTCCATTTTGACTCATCCATCTCTTAGTAAAGAGATTGAGAAATCAATCTCCGACTATCTTATAGATAATGACACAAACGACATCTCTGCCTTCACGCTATGGGAGGCCTATAAACCTGTCATTAGAGGTAGAATGATACAACAAGCTACTATACTCAAAAGAGAATGCAAACTAATGTTTTCAAAGCTGGAAACTACCTTTAATGACTGTCATCAGGCCTTTCAATTCTGCCCAACAGCTATTAATAACTCTAAACTTGAAAAAGCCTGCCTGGATTTAGATCTTTTTTTGACTGATTCAGCCGATAAATCTTTACGCAAACGACAACATACTTTATATCTTAAGGCTAATAAACCGGATACACCTATGGCCAGAAGCCTGAAAATCACACAACATAAAAAGAAACCTATCTGATTGAAAACCTTAGTTAGACTTACCGGTAACGGTATTTCTACGAGCCTTTCAGGACAGCACCTTGGAGAGAGCGCAGCTCCACCTCTTAGACAGGAAACACTGCGTGACAACGCCCCTTTAAAAAGCAGCTGCTTCCACCATGCCGTCAGTTGTTACCGAGAAATCCTCCGACATGCTGGAAAATATAATCAGACAATTACCAGGTCCTATAATTATACTTTACATATGATAACCAACTGAGGGAAGTAGGCTGCTGTCCTGAAAGGCTCGTAGAAATACCGTCACCGGTAAGTCTAACTAAGGTTTTCTCCCTTCGCCTTTCAGGACAGCACCTTGGAGAGGATAACCGAGAAACTTACTTCAGGGTGGGACTACTGCCTGCAAAACCTTCCTACCAAATGATTGGTCCGAGGCTGATAGTAGATCCAAGCGGTAGTGCCTTATGAAGGTCGAAAAACTGGACCATGTGGCAGCCTTGCAGATTTGCTCAGGAGATGCCCCTGCCCTTTCTGCCCTTGATGTCGCCACTGCTCGAGTAGAATGAGGTAATACCCCTTCCGGAGGTTCCAGACCCAAAGATTTGTATGCCTCTTTAATGGCCTGCTTTAACCATCTTCCAAGGGTGCTTGGAAGCTTTACTTCCTTTTGTGAGTACCTTCCATTAAAACAAAGAGTGAAGATGACTTTCTGATTTCCTTTGTTCTTTCCAGATATTTAAGCAGACACCTCCTTACATCAAGGGTATGGAAAGCTTCTTCTCCTGCTCCCGAAGGTAAAGGACAAAAAGTAGGGAGAATGATTTCCTGTGTACGGTGAAAAACTGAAGCCACCTTTGGTAGAAATGCAGGATCCGTCCTTAAGACTACCCTATCCTGTAGACATCTCATAAAGGGCTCCTTAATTGAAAGGGCTTGTAACTCACTAATTCTACGTGCGGAAGTTACTGCTACCAGTAAAATAGTCTTTAACATCAAGAAACTTAATGATGCCTCTTCTATGGGTTCAAACGGTGCCTTAATTAGTCCCTGAAGAACTAAAGATAAATACCATTTGGGAAAACTAACAACAGGTCTAGGCTTTATTTTTGCCATTGCCCTAAAAAATCTGATTATTAAAGGTTCACCTGACAGGGTTCTTTCCAAAAAAACTGATAAAGCAGCTACCTGCGTCTTGAGCGTACTTGCTGCTAACCCCTTCTCCAATCCCTCTTGAAGAAATTCCAAAACTGAAAAAGTGGTATGAAAATCAAAGTTTTTACTGGAACACCAAGAATTATAGATCTTCCAGACTTTAAAGTAAATGTCTCTCGTCACTTTTTTTCTACTTGCAAGAAGGGTAGAAATAAGCTTCTCTGATAAAGCCTTCTGTCTTAAGATTTGTTCTTCAGAAACCAAGCTGTTAGTTTGAGGTAAGCTGGATCTGGATGGAGAATTTGGCCCTGACTCAACAGGTCTGTCCTGATTGGTAATCTCCAAGCAGGTTTCACTGAGAGGTTCATCAAGGTTGAAAAGCAGGGTCTTTTTGGCCAATAAGGAGCTATTAATATTAGCTCAGTGGACTCCAATCTGAATTTGGCTAACACTTTTGGTATCATCTGAAACGGGGGAAAAGCGTAGGACAGATGGAAGTCCCACTTGTGAGCTAACGCATCTACTCCGAGAGCTTGATCCTGTCTCTGAAGAGAGAAGAAGACTGGTATCTTTGCATTTTCCTGTTTTGCAAAGAGGTCCACTTGGGGATAACCCCAACTCTTGGAAATTGTTTCGAATAATTCCTGATTGAGAGACCACTCTGCTTCCCTTATTTCTTTCCTGCTGAGGAGATCTGCTAAGGTGTTTTCCGTCCCCTTCAGATGGACTGCTGATAGAGAGGCCACATTGTTCTCTGCCCATATTAGGATCTAATGCGCTAGACCCATTAGGGTTTTGCTTTCTGTGCCCCCTTGCTTTGTTAAATATAATAATGTCGTCATATTGTCTGACAATATTTGGACATGTTGATTCACTAGAAATTCCCGGAGGGAGAGGAGGCTTAAGTGAACAGCCTTTAACTCTCTCCAATTTGAAGATCTTCTCGCTTCTGGTTTGGTCCAAACTCCCTGAATCGTTTTTTCTTCCAGATGAGCTCCCCATCCCCATGCGCTGGCATCTGTAGTCAGCCTTCTGGTTACCGGAAAGACCTAAGGAAGCCCTTTTGAAATGTTTCCTAGGTTCCTCCACCACCAGAGTGACCTTTTTGCTCTTGCCCCCATGTTGAATTTCTTCTCCAGAGGTTCCTGGTATGACCAATTCATCAGGATATCCGATTGCAGAGGATGGGCATGCAACCTGGCCCACTGTACCGAAGGAATTGCTGCTGTCAACAGTCCCAGAGCGGACATGGCTTGTCTTACAGAGATCTCTGCGTTGGATTGAAGTGTTTTCAGGGTCAACTGCATCTTCTCTATTTTCTCCTGGGGTAGAAAAATTCTCTGTTCTATCGAGTCTATTTCGTAGCCCAGAAACCTTACCCTTTGAGATGGAATTAAGTTTGACTTCTGATGATTGAGAAGCCATCCCAAACCTCTTAGATGTGTTTGAACTGTCTGTAGGTTGACCTCTACTTGACCCTTTGAGTCTGCAAACAGTAGCAGGTCGTCCAAATAGGGTACTATTGAAATCCCCATCAGTCTCAGGGGCTCCAAAGATTACGCCATCACTTTTGTGAATACCCTGGGAGAAGAGGAAAGACCAAAAGGCAGAGCCCGAAACTGCAGGTGCCAAATCCCCCCCCCCCAGATTGACTGCAAGACGCAGGAACCTTTGTGATGGGGGCACTATTGGTATATGGAGATAGGCATCTCTCAAATCGATGGAAGCCATATGACATTTGGGGGTTAGCAAGTTCCTCACTGAGAAAAATCGTATCCATCCTGAATTTTTTGTATTTTATGGATCGATTTAGAACCTTCAAATTGAGAATCAGGCGGAACTTTCTTGATGGCTTTTTGACCAGAAAAATGTGGGAGTAAAACCCCTTCCCCTCTTGATCTTTCGGAACCTGGGAAATTACCTTCTGTTGCATCAGTTCCTGTAACAGAGACTTTATGGCCAGAGCCTTTTCCCGATCCTTTGGCAGGTTTGTGATGTAAAACCGATTTGGGGGGCTTTGTGAGAATTCCAATTGATAACCCTTTTTGATTAACCCCAGAACAAAAGGACTCTTTGTTGTTTTTTCCCAAATTGGTAAGAAGTCCTGTAGTCTCCCCCCTACTAGATGGTCATTGTATTTAGGGGTTTGTTCTGGGGTTCTAAAGAGTACCCCACCTCTACCTCTTCCTCTCTGAGAAGACCAGGGTCTCTTCTGTGTGTGGTCCTTTTCCTTATCTGCTTGTCGAAAAGGACGAAAATTTTTCCTCTGGTGTACCGTTTTCTTCTTCTGTGGGAAAGCTTTCTTCTTATCTGCTGTCCTGTCAAGGACAGTCTCCAGTTCTGGCCCAAACATCAGGTCTCCTGAAAAGGGAATTCTGCACAGTTTTACTTTAGAAGCTGAATCCCCTGTCCAGGTCTTTAACCAGAGTGCTCTTCTTGCTGAGTTAACAAGCGCAGAGGACCTGGCTGACATCCTGATAGATTCTGCAGAGGCATCTGCCATATATTTTACTGCCTTAAGCAGGGTAGGGAAGGACTCCAATAAGTCTTTTCTGGAGGTACCTGCCACAACATGATTTTTAAGTTGATCTAACCAACACTCCAGATTCCTAGCCACAACTGTAGCCGCCATTGCTGGCTTAAGATTAGCTAGAGATGAGTCCCAGGCTTTCTTCAGTAGCCCATCTGCCCTCTTATCCATAGCATCTTTGAGAATACCCATGTCCTCAAAAGCTAAATCAGTTTTCCTAGATACTTGAGAAAAAGCAGCGTCTATCTTTGGTTTTTTATTCCACAACAGTTCCTCATTCTCCTCAAAAGGAAACCACCTTTTGAGGGCTTTAGAAAAAAAACTGTCCTTTCTCTGGATCCTTCCATTCCTTTTTAATAGTCTCTGTTAACACTTTATGCACAGGGAACACCCTGTGTTTAATTTCCTCCAGCCTCAGGTACATCTTGTCATGCACGGACAGCTGAACTTTTTCTTCCTGGATCTCCAGGGTAGTATAAATTGCCTTGAGTAATTCATCCACCTCCTCAAGTGAAAGCTTATATCTAGATGATCTTGACTCTTCTTCCACCTCCTCTTCCTCTGAATCAATGGTTGAGGGTGGAATGCTTTCCCTTTCCTTTTCAGACTCACTTTCCACCTGTCTGGAAGTGGACTGAGGGAAACTGGAGTGAGAACTCTGCTCTTGGCTGGAACTCTGGCCGCGCTTTACAAAGGAACGCACTGTCCCTAGGGCCTCTGCTAATTCCTTCCTCACAGAAGATAAGAGCTCTTTGCACTCTTGTGAGGATTCTTATTTTACTAAATCCACAATGCAGGATTTGCACAGTGGTTTGGGCCAAGAGTCCCTTAAAGGATTTTTGCATGAGGGGCACTTTCTCCCTGTTCTCTCTGATTTGGCAGTAGCTTTCTGAAACAGAGAAACAAGAAAAAGCCATTTCCTTAGAACTAAGGCTTCAGAGAAAAGTAGTACCTCCAGCCAACACCCTAAGTGCCCAGAGTCTCACTCCTTTGCTGAACTGCTAATGGAAACTGTTACCCCATAGCAGACAGCAGCAGGTTTTGAATAACCACATAAAAGATAAAACACCCAGTGAAAGGAAAGAGGTGCCACCGCACCTCTCCTACCTGGGCCTGGCCGAGAACCTGGGTGCCTGCATCCGCCATTGCTGCTGACAATTCCGCTGTCTCCATAGTGCAATCCGCAGCTGCTGCACTGTGTACTAGGCTCCATGTGCCAAACAAAAGGAAGTCTCGGCCAGAGGACCCGCCCCTTTCTCCTGTGTTCCAGCAGCAGGAACCAATCGCTGCTACGCCCCGCCGAAAGTCTCCTCCCACCGGAACTGACATCACCTGCTGTCCGGGATTCGGCGCCGCCATGCAGAGACCTGGCATGGACGCTCTTACTGAGCACAACCGCGGCCCCCGAACACCCCGGGTGGAAAACTTCCGGCAGACCATTACTCCTGTGAGCCGGAGAAGGAAGGGACACCGGAGCACCCCCCTCACGTGCGGGAAGGAGCTGGGCTGGTCTGAGTACCCAAACGTGGAGGTCCTGCCAAAACTCTCTCCTTGGAGAGAGCGCAGCCCCTCTGGTTCCCCAAGCAGTGCTGCCACCATGGCAGAGGAAACACTAAAACTGACGGCATGGTGGAAGCAGCTGCTTTTTAAAGGGGTGATGTCACGCAGTGGTTCCTGTCTAAGAGGTGGAGCTGCGCTCTCTCCAAGGTGCTGTCCTGAAAGGGGAAGGGAGAAAATATCCAGAGAAGCGTACACTAGTAATCCGGTTAAGATTCTAGAGGTTTTTCGTACTAATTTGGCTAAACTATATTCCCCTGCTTCAACATTCGATAAGACAAAAGCGGATACTTTATTTTCTGACATTAAACTTCCAAATCTCGATCAAAAACAGCAAGATTTTCTTGAAGGCCCTATTACTAATACTGAGGTTTTGAACACTATAAAAATTTTAAAGCTACATAAAAGACCAGGCCCAGATGGGTTCTCGGCGGTGTACTACAGACAGTTTATACATATATTAACACCAATTCTTACCAGGGCCTTTAATTCGATTCTCAATGGACATTCATTTAGAACAGAGACACTCACATCTATCATAGCTATGATTCCCAAACCACATTCTGACTCTTCTTGGTCTAATTATCGCCCTATCTCACTTCTTAATTTGGATATTAAACTATTAGCTAAAATCCTGGCTACTAGATTGAATACTATCATTGGACACATAATCCATAAAGACCAGACAGGTTTTATTCCGAAACGTCAGGCGGGTGATAATATAAGGCGAGCACTCTTACTCATTCACGCAGCTAAAACAAGAAATATCCCAGCCTGCCTTGTTTCATTAGATATAAAAAAGGCACTTGGCTATATATGGAATATGTATTACAAAAATTGGGTTTTGGTAACCATTTTCTAACCTGGGTCTCCTCACTATATAACAATCCGAGAGCATGCATAAAATACTCTGGTTATAAATCTACAATGTTCGACATAAATAGAGGCACCAGACAAGGTTGTCCCCTTTCCCCATTACTTTTTGCCTTATTAATAGAACCCCTAGCACAACTAATTAGAACAAACCCAGACATCAAAGGTATTAAATTGGGTCACCAGCACAAGATATGCCTCTTTGCTGATGATATCCTTGTTTTCCTATCTCATCCTCATATATCTACCGCAAATCTACTTAACTTATTACATAATTTTGCTCATATTTCTGGACATCATATTAATCCCTCTAAATCGAATGCCTTAAATATTTCTTTGTCACAATCTGAACTCCAACATACAAAAACTGTCTTACCTTTTAACTGGGTTCCAAAACAATTACCCTATTTAGGGGTACAACTCACCATCTCTCTCAAAGATCTGTTTGCGGCTAACTATCTGCCTCTCCTGAAATGAACATCAGGTTGTATGAAGCAATGGGCCTCTCTTCCACTTTCATGGTTAGGTAAGATTAATGCTATAAAGATGTCAATATTGCCAAAATTTTTATATCTATTCAGGGTGCTACCTATAACTTTACCATCTTATTTTATAAGACTTACTCAATGAAGAGTCCTGTCGTTCATTTGGGGTACTACTAAACCTCGTATACCCAAATCTACACTTTACCTTAATTAAGAGGTGGTTTAGGATTACCCAATTTTCTATCTTACTTTAATGCTGCTCAAATGGCACTCCTCCCCAAATATCATGCTACAGTCGAAACACCCCTATGGGTGGCTATTGAAGCAGTGGATACAGACCCTATATCGGTTGCCAACATGTTATGGCTCCTCCCGGTCGATAGATTAAACATATCCAATCCCATAACTAAACATACCTTAGCTATCTGGGATAAATTCAAGAATTCACAAAATCTCCAATCCTCACATAATCCTCTACTTTCATTCCTTGGCAATCCTGCCTTCTATCCTGCATGGAAATTTCCAAGATCATTTTCTGTATGGTCCTCTATGAACCTGAATCGCTTATACAAATTAACTTCCGCTACCACAATCCATTCCTTTCCTGTGTTGTGTGAAATCTTTGATATTTCGAGAAACAAAATCTTCCGTTATCTACAAATTAAAAATTTTTATGAACCACTCCTTAGTACAGGTTCATCCCTTAATCAAATGACGCAATTTGAACGAATTTGCATAAGCGACCCACACATCAGAGGACTAATTTCATTATTATATCAACAACTCAATGGTAATTCTGATGAAAATTTTCCCTCATATACTGCTGAATGGGCACATGACATGAATCGGGTGTTTAAAACTAAAGATTGGTCGAGCATATGGTTAGCCACTAAAACTTCTTCTCCAAATTGTTATGCTATAGAAACGAATTACAAAGTTCTTATACGGTGGTACCTAGTACCGGCTAGAATAGCAAAATTTGTTCCTACATAATTCACCTAATTGCTTCAGAGGATGCGATTCGCCAGGAACTTATTATCATATATGGTGGCATTGCCCTAAAGCCCAGGAATTCTGGAAAAACATATTTTTAATGGCCTCTAAAGCCCTTGAAATTTCTATTCTTCCAGATCCTGTTATAGCACTTTTAAATCTCAAGCCCAATACACTTTCTCACACTCAATTCCAATTACTCATTCAAATTACTACTTCAGCCAAACAAACAATTGCCAAAGCGTGGAAGACTAAGTCTCTAATCTTGGCAGAAGCAAAACATAGAATGAACAGAGCACTTATATTTGCTAAGATGACAGCTATAGCTGATAACAAGATCAATAAATTTCGTAGGATTTGGCAACCATGGGTTAAACACTACTACCCTAATGACTTTGACCAGTCTTTGGTATTACCACACTAGATTAGATAGATAATATAATTATTAATTGCGTAAATCTATAATGAGCTAGACCATCACCACCTAAACTCCCCTATCCTCCCTTTTTGATTTATTTTCTTTATTTTTTTTTATGATATATATCCTATTATTGAAAAATGTTATTTTGACTATATGTCTAATTATTAACAATCTCTTTCATTATTACATTACTGTATTTGTAAAATTGTCATAGTAATAAGATAAGGTTAGAAATAAGGTTCATATCCCTACTATGACACTAACTACATTGAATGTATACTATGTACTCATGCTTTACATTTCTATGTTTATTTTATTTCTTTATTTATTTATTTTTTCTTATGAAAATTCAAAAAACATATTCAACAAAAAAAAAAAAGAATTGATGCTGTTTTGAAGGCAAAGTGTGGTCACACCAAATATTGATTTTTAATTAGATTTCTATTCTCTTCATTTACTTTCTATTTTGTTAATTGATAAATTAAACGATTACCACTTCTATTTCTGAAAGCACTCTTAATTTACAGGATTATTTCACACCTGCCTAAAACTTTTGCACAGTACTGTATATCTCTTAACCAAGAACACAAATGTGCTATAATACAGCTTGCAAGTCTTTAGATGTGGTGGCTAAATTAGTTTCATTTTTTTAAGGCTAAATACAAGTACAGAAAAAAATCCTGTTGATCCTCAGAATTCTTGCGTCCTTGTAAATTTCTGTGAATGGAACTAAAATCTTAAAACAGGCTATCGGTTTTCTCAGCCACCATTTGTGAACTACAAAGCAATGCTCTTCTAAATAACGGAAATGGGGAGAGGGGGAGAAGTGTGTTATTGGCAGAATGTGAAAACAAAAAGAACCAGGTGTAAGGCCCCTTTCACACGAACGGACCGCTCAGGTCCGCCTGTCAGTTTTGTCGGCAGACCTGAACCGGCGCTCCATGCTAGTCTATGGAGCGACGGATGTCACCGGTGACATGTTCGCTGACACCCGACCCGGTCCGATCCGCTAAAATCAGACGGATGGCAATACGTTCGCATCCATCCCTGGTGGATCGGGTTAAATCTGATGAAAACGGACATGCTGTCCATTTTCGTCTGATCTCTCCATAGTAACCAGCAGCGCTTGACAAGCCCCTCCCCGCTCAGTGAGCAGAGAGGGACCTGTCATGCGCCGGTGTCTTGTCAAATACAGTCCCCTATCATATAGTGTCCTCCCTGTACTGCGCAGGCGCAGTACGGAGGACAAACGAGACGCCGAAAGTCTCCGAAGTTTAACAGCTGATCATCAGCTGTACACGGCGCCTGCACTTTTATTCTCACCCTATGTCCAGGTTCATTCCCTACTATCCAAGTGGACATAGAGTGAGAATAAATATTTGCCGAGCGCAGCGAGGCCGTGCCCGAAGCGTGGCGAGCGAAGCGTGGCGAGCGAAGCGAGCCCGCGAGGGGCCCTCTTACACAGCCATCGCTAAGATCTGCCGAAGCGCCGTGTACAGCTGATGGTCAGCTGATCAACTTCGGACATTTTCGGCATCTCCTTCTGCTCCGTACTGCGCAAGCGCTGCGCCTGCGCAGTACGGAGCGGACACTATCCGATAGGAGGACAGTATATGGCAGAACACCGGCTCAGCAGAGATCAACGGAGAGATCTCTCGCTGAGCTGGCGGACTCCGTGGTAGCGGATCCGCCTCGTGTGAATGAGGCCTAAATAAGTGAGAAAAGCTACAATATATGAAATGTTTGTTTTACTGGTTAGACATGTTTCAAGTTTTTAATATGGTGTAATACTATCCCTCCTTCTTCCTTATCCATTCACAGAGCACAGTGTACTACACACTGCTCGGTGAATGGACAAGGGAAGAGTCAGTTGGCTAAATGACTGTATCACTTCCCTGTACAATATAACATGTTAGTTGTGTTATATGATACCATTGTAAATTGATGGTGGAACTATCAGGCAGGTTTTTGTTTTTTTTTTACATTTGAGATGGACAGTTCGGAGCACTTTTAAGTGATAAGTCAATTACCTATGACGATTATCTTTGGATAAAATATTGCTTCAGTCCAGTACAGTTGCCTGTATATTGGCTTCTGATTAACCAGCACTGGATATACACCCGGCAGCATGATATATATATATATATATATATATATATATATATAGGGCTTTTTTTTCTCTGAGAATAGGTGCAGGAACTCCCTTGTCTCTGCCCCCTACCCACCTCAGACCACCATCCTTTGATTCCACCCCCTACCCACCTACCAGTACTGCCCCTTTTAGAGAATACAGAATTAAGTATCATTTTGTATTGCTAAATCATTTGTATTGAACATGATAATGATAAAAAGAAAAGCAGAAAATAGATCCCCTGCAGCCAGCAACAATAGAATCCCAGCAATAGATCCCCACAAAATAGACTCCACCAGCAACAATGTACTCCACCCCAACAACAATAGATTCCCTGCAGCAACAGTGAACCACCTACAACAAAATATCACACCCAGTAACAAAATATCTACCCAAGCAACATTAGAACCCCCCCAGCAGCAACAACAGATCTCCCAGCAGCCAGCAACAGAAGACCCCCCCAGCAACAATATATTCTCCATCAGCAACAATAGACCCTCACACAAAATCAGATCCCCACCAGTGACAATAGATCCCCCAGCAGACAACATCAATAGACCCTCCAGCATACCCCGCACTCCATGCTATTGCATACAGTCAGTACTGGAGGTGCCGGAACTGCGCTCACTCCCCCGCGTTCCCACTGAAAAAAAGCCCTGTATATATATATATATATATATATATATATTATATATTATATATATAACTATTTGTAGTAACTACAGTTCAGGATTGATTTTGGATCATTATGTTCATAAGAGTAAAAGTTTTACTTTGATGCTACTCTTATGCCCTGTACACACGACCGGTTTTCCCGTCGGAATAAACTCTGAAGGTTTTTCCAACGGAATTCCGCTCAAGCTGTCTTGCATACACACGGTCACACCAAATTCCGACCGTCCAGAACGCGGTGACGTACAACACGTATGACGGGGCTAGAAAACGAAAGTTCAATAGCCAGTAGCCAATAGCTTCTGTCTCGTACTTGCTTCAGAGCATGCGTCATTTTTGGTACGTCAGAACAGCATACAGACAATTAGTTTTCCCGATAGGAATTGGTTCAGTTGGAAAAATTTAGAACATGTTCTCCTTCTAGGTCCATCAGAATTTTCGACGTAAAAAGTTAGATGGGGCATACACACAATTGGAATATACGATAAAAAGCTCCCGTCTGACTTTTTCTGTCGGACATTCCGCTCATGTGTACACGGCATAACAAAACACCAAAAACATCACCATTACTAAAATGTTTTATGATAATACTTACTGTATCTTTTATATGTTGTTCAAATGCAGCATACCGGTTTCTCCACTGCTGCAGTTTTTAGCAAGATCTTATCTGCAAGTGAAACCACGAACCACAATATGTTTAAAATGAGCTAGGTCCTAACTAATATTAGTCTGCTAAGTCTACTATAGCACATTTATATCTCCTATTACATAAATTAGAAGTGTGCTTCAAGAACTGAAATAGGGAACTACAGCTCTAAATCCAAAGTACACAGCGGATTTGATACTATGTTCAGTTAAAGTGATATGCCTTACTGTACATAGTAAAAATAAAAAAGAAGAGCAGTCCATAAAGCATATTTTCAGGGCAAAGTACTGTAAAAAAGAGATATGCAGTACATGTTTGAAATACATGTACATATCCTGGGGTGTTTTATAAAAGCACTGGGCCTGTGTGCAAGATCATACCTTGGGCCTTTCTGCCAGAAAAAGAAAATCAATGTGTGATGTGTATAGTACGCCATGGCAAAAATTGGGTGTGGTTTTATGTAGCTTTTGGTGGCTTTAAGTAGTGTCTGCTGGTTACATAGTAAAGTAAGGATGCCAAGCTGTTATGGGACTAGTTTCCTTGAGTGGCTGTTTTGCTCCAGGTCAATGCCTTCCTGACAAGTTTGCCAACCCTCCACAATTTTTTTTTTTTACTGAGAACTCATGGAATATTTACTGACAGAGTGCATTTTTTACTGACAACCTGAAATGTGGCCGAAACTCCTATTATAAGCTAGAATAAAGAGAATTGATATTTAAAAATGATAAAGAATATGTAAAAATTTAAGTGGTTGTAAAGCCGCAACATTTTTTACCTTAATGCATTCCCTGCACTAAGGTAAAAAAAATGTTTTAGTATGTGTATCTCCCCCTCACTCCCCCCTTATACTTACCTGAGCCCTCACTTGATCCAGCACTGTGCCCGTCTGTAGCGACTCTCCTTGCTCTCAAGGGCTTTGCTGAAGCAGCAGGAACCATTGGCTCCCGCTGCTGTCAGTCAAATCCTGTGACGAGGGAGTGGGGATGGGGCCAAGCCTCACTGCCTGTGTCAATAGACACAGGCAGTGCGGCTCAATATTGAACCCACAGGTGTGCCATCATAGGAAGTGGCTTCCTATGGTGCTACACCAAGAAGAGGAGGATCCGGGAGCGCCGGCGGGAGACCTGAGCAGAGGAGGATGGGGGCCGCTCTGTGTAAAGTCATTTTACAGAGCAGGTAAGTATAACGTGTGTTACTTAAAAAAAAGATAAAAATACTTGACAAACACTTTAACCACCTCAATACAGGACACTTACACCCCCTTCCTGCCCATGCCATTTTCAGCTTTCAGCGCTGTCACACTTTGAATGAAAATTGCGCAGTCATGCTACACTGTACCCATGTGAAATTTTTATCATTTCCTTCACACCAAATAGAGCTTTCTTTTGGTGGTATTTATTAACTTCTGTGTTTATTTTTTCCTAAAAAAAAAAGACCAAAAAATTGGAAAAAGGTAAAAAAAAGTTTTTTTTTTAGTTTCTGTCAGTAAATTTTGTAAATAAGTAATTTTTCTCCTTCACTGATGGGCGTTGAGGAGAGCAGTCATTCTGGGAAGCCGCCATAAGACGTCCACCCAGAACGAGAGCCGCACCACCCAGCCGTCATTTGACGGTAGGCGTGCTGTAAGTTGTTAACAATGATGATAACAAGTAATCTACTTGGCTGTGCAAAACCATTTGAATAAATGTAAGTGTGGCGGGAGGACCCATGGAACCCAGAATGCCTTGGAGAGGTTGGGAAACGCTTGTTTCAGCTCCCCATGCAACCCCTATGTCTACGTTACCCTGTGTCCATTAGGGGCACAGGGTGACTGACAAAACGTGGCTTGGATTACTTTAAATGGGACAGTAATATTTATCCACACCATCTCCTAGGATATATATATATATAAAGACTATTCTTGGTTTGATTCTGAACTTGCCATGTTAATTGAAAGAGCTGATCACGTTGGCCTCTGTACAATGAAGGAGACGGTCCGTCTGCTACTGGAAGTTACTGCTATTGTGAGAAGGCATCCTGTGTTTATAGTTATGATAATGTATAATCTACTGTGTGAAGCTCGGTGACAAGTCTGACCTGTAGTGAAATCCTGATTAATTACAACAATGGCCAGGTGGGCATGGAGTCACCTTGGCTGCTTTAAGGGACTTGTTAATTAGCTATGTTAATTCTGTTTCTGGTTACAGTTTGTATTGCTAGAGAGATGTCCTCCTGGTGTATATATTTGGGTGAGTTTGTTCAAATAAACATTCCATGTTCAAGCTGTGTAACTGAGCTAGTGTCACCTGGTTCTTACAATATCTGATATCTGAAGTTCCAGACTGGAGGAAGCAGTGTGCTGACAGAAGCACTCAAGCGGCGTGTGGGACCTTCCGTTACAGTAAGCTAGTCATTAGTATTATGAAAGACTTGAGAAAGTCTAGGACTGAGAAGAAAACAATTTCAAAAACAAGGGAAGTGGTGGTCATTGTCAGGTTGTGCCTAACAGTGGGCATGGCTTGAAGGAGAATGATTAAACTGAACCCAAGTCTAGTCCCTGAATAAACTCCACACCAGGAGTGTCCAACCTGTGGCCCACGGTGGCTATGAATGCGACCCAACACAAAATCATAAACTTAAAAATTTAGAATGTTTTTTTTTTTTCAATTTTTTGTAAAAATGTGTTTGCACTTAGAAAACACAGGTAGCCCAAAAATTATTTGACAGTCTTTTCACTGGACTTTTACTCCCTAAATAAAATACCCTGCTCTTTACACTGATGCCTTATTCATGCCATCGGTTTCAGGCAGTGCCTATATTTGTGAGCAACTATTTTTAAGGATGAAGCACACGAAGGGCAAAATTAGAACCAAAAATATCTGATGAACACCTTGAGAATTAATTGAGATCTGCTGCTACATCCATCAAACCAGATATTGATGCATTAAACAGTGTCAATCAATGTTAGTTTTATGTTGCCCTCTTTCACATTTATAATTTATTATTTTATTTATTTCAGGTACTTATATAGCGCCATCAATTTATGCAGCTTTACATATACATTGCACATTCACATCAGTCCCTACCCTTAAGGAGCTTACAATCTAAGGTCCCTAACTCACATTCATACATACTAGGGACAATTTAGACAGGATCCAATTAACCTACCAGCATGTCTTTGGAGTGTGGGAGGAAACCAGAGTACCCGGAGGAAACCCACGCAGGCACAGGGAGAACATGCAAATTCCAGGCGGGTAGTGTCGTGGTTGGGATATAATAAAAAAATTACAAAAGAAAAAAATGAAGTTTTATTATGCAGATAGGTACATTATCTATATTAGTGATTGTTAACTTGTAATCTGCTCAACTTTTTCTGCTCATCAGCTATCCTAATTGTTCATGTATTTTAACTGTGGCCCTAAACAATTCCTCCTCTTCCAATGTGGTGCAGGAAGTTCAAAAGGTTGGATACCCCTGCTCTACACATATGCCACAGTCCTTTGTATCCACTAAATACTCCTGAATACTATACCACAACTGACAGTCTCACAGACACAGATAATTCTCAGGACAAAAGATAATTTTATAAAACGAAAACTTTCATTTACATGTGCTTTTCTGCACACAAAAAGATATCATTTTCCCTGACTATGCCTACTTTAAAAGAGAACTTAATTAAAACCATCAAATGTTGAACACTTTGGTCAGGACTATATAACGTACAACCTATATAGAGTGGAGGAGTCAGGATTGTTTATACTCCGTGATATTTTTGCTAAAAATACACTAAAATCATTATTTGCAGACACAAACACAGCAAAAGTTACAAAATCCCACCTACATTCCTACTAAATATAAAAGCCAAAACTGTATTGAGTTAATAAATAACAAATACCGTATTTATCGGCATATAACACGCACAGGCGTATAACACGCACATTCATTTTAAGAGGGAAGTTTCAGGAAAAAACTTAAATTTTAAATAAGTAACTTTGAAGCAAACTAAGGGTCAGTGCCCATCTGCAGCCTCACCATTGCCATCAATGCAGCCTGATTAATGCCCACCTGCAGCCTCACAAGTGCCATCAATGCAGCCTCACCATTGCCATCAATGCAGCAGCCTCACCATTGCCAACAATGCAGCAGCCTCGCCATTGCCATAAATGCAGCAGCCTCGCCATTGCCATCTATTGACTTCCTATTACAGAGGCCGCCAAGTAAACAGGAGATTCTCACTGTATGTAATCTGACGGCACTCGTGCCCCCCCCCCCCGTTGCCTCCGAGGCAGCTGAAATTGAAGTATTGGCGTATAACACGCACACGCTATTTGCACCTGATTTTCATGGTTAAAAAAGTGAGTGTTATACGCCAATAAATACAGTATTTGTAAATTTTATATTGTGCCTTTTTTGTGAAACAGTGAAAATCGAAGGTACACAAAACTAAATAAGCAATTTAGTCTAAAAATCTGATGGTTATCGAATTCCACTTACAGCTTTCAAAGTTTGTAAAAGACCGCCCAAACTATATATTTTATGAAAGCACATGACCTGTGGAACAAAAAAAGGTGCCACTGATTTTTGAGGTCCTGCAATAGTTGCCCAAATTTTTATCAAATTGCTAATTTTCACTAAGAGTAAACTAATATCATTATTCGCACACATCAACACAGCTTACAAAATTCCTGTTAAATTCCTTCTAAGGCCTCATTCACATGGGCCGTAATAAAGCCTATGCAAGGTCATGTTTCCTTCATGGGGATATACAGGTGTGCATCCCCATGCAGACAGGTACATTTATGTCAGTTGGGAGCATAGTGGCTACATAGACATAGCCACTGCTCCTAATTTGACATCCGTGCAAGAACAGGTGCATGCAGACAGCGTGAGTTCAGGGACCTGCACACAAGTGGATGTCGTATTGGAAACAGTGGTTGTGTCTGTGAAGCCGCTGTCCCCCAATTGACATCCATGGGACTGCCTGCACGAGGAAGCATGGAACATCTGTGCAGGTATATATGTTTTTATGGGCCTGGACTGTATTATGCCCTGTGTGAATGCAGCCTTACTATGTTTATACATTTTTTAATGTAATTTTTAATATGTATTACTTATTTTTTTGGTGGGGTGGGGCTTTGGTGAAACATACAGGATCCAAACAGAACCCTGAAGTCTTTTTTGAGACAGAGAAAGGCACTGAAGACAAAGAGTGTTCATTCACTTTTTTCAGCCTCAGCTGCACTTCATAGGAATGAATAGAAGCCTCTGTACAGAGGCTTCCTTTTCATTTACAAACTGAAGCATAGTCAACACAGTTGAACACAGGAGTGAGTGGTACCGATCCCTCACTGTGCTCATTCAGGAAGAGGCTTGTAAACATGACACGTTGACCAGTCCCCCCCCCACACTCTCCATTCTGACACCAATCTTCTGCCCGAGCAGCAGAAAAGGAAGGGAAGCGGGCCAGCAGCGCTGCAGGGAGGGGGGACCATTGTATCATTGAGGGAGGGGACTAGTACAGGGGGGGGTCAGCGCTGCAGGGGAATTTATTTGCAGAGTTAAATCTCCCTGTGGCTCCCCTGCAGCATCCAAAGCTAGCGGGAAGGGAGAGGAATAGAAGCCAGCAGCTACATGGGTGCCACAGGGGATCGGTGCTGTGGGGGTTATTGGTGCTGGGGAAGGAATTGGTGATGCTGCGTGGGATCAGTGCTGGGGTGCACATAATAGCAGGGGGGGCATTTTAAAGGACAGGCAGAGACTTGACAGCAAAAGGGTTAAAGCAATAGTGGATCCAGCGGTGCTGTCGAAATAGAATAGACTCCCTCTGGGCCTATGTGCCCCGCACACACTTGCACACATGATGATACACCACTGCACATATCTCCATTTTTTATCTATTTATAGATCCTGCAAGTACTGAAAGTTGATCTGCCAAAAATGAACTCACCTCCTAATTCCCTTTTTCTGGAATTAAATTGCAAGGAATGGCATCAAACCTGCCGAGTTGAGTTTTGGTAAATGACTCAAATCGTTCCTGTAATCCTCATCAACTAGATAAAAATTTGCAGAGCTAATTCGACTACTCAAGGTAATAGAGGAAGTGTGTACAACAGACATATTTCTGGATTTACCAAACAGATATTACAAAATACTTTCAGCTGGAAAGGCACAGTTTACCCATGAAGGACTCTACTTTTTATCCTGCCATTCATTTGGATCAGCTGTCCTTCCATCTAAAGCTCACCACTCAAGTTTCTATCAATAATTATATAAAGCAAGGGCATGCCTGACTGATTACAAATTGATTGGATATATTGTTCATATTTCATAATTTTGGTAAAACTTAAAGTAGAAGTTCAGCCTAAAACTAACTCTAAATCTACTGGCAGCCACATTTTAAGACTAATCTATCTAACCCTGGTAAGCACAAATCGCTATACCACGCTGAGCTGTCAGTGGTGAACTTCTCTGTGTAAGTGTGTGCAGGAGAGGCAGCCTACAAAGGAAGCCCCATAGTATGTCTATCTGTAATGTCACTTCCCAGACATTTCCCAGCCATTCTTTGCTGTCTCTTCTACACAGCATCCGCCACTGGAGACCGGACTGGATCGGCTGCAGAAAAGGTATGTATAGAGATTTTTACTTTTACAGAGTTAGATAGATTTAGTCTTAGAATATGGTTGCCAGTAAATTGCGAGTTAGTTTGTTTTAGGCTGAACTTCTACTTTAAATTGGTTATACAAAGATTGCGCGGTCAAATTCATATACAGTAGTTTACAGTATTTCATCTTCTGATTGGCCCTGACTTTCAGATATATTTGGTATTGATCAAGTGTTTTTTTTTTTAATTGGAAAACCTAACTTTATTGAAAGAACATACATGGTACAAATATCCAGTGTATAAATATAAGGAGAGCACATACACAGTGTAAATTAAGGCAACAGTCATCAAAGCATTACACATTAAGGCTCATACTTTTTCATGTATCAGATATAATATGGTAGCTTAGGGGTAGTTAACAACTATATGATTTTTAATAAGAAGAATATGGTTAGGTGCAAGTTGCACCACTGGATAACCAGCTGTCCCATATCTTGGTATATTTGAGTGGGCATCCTCTATATGTCAAGATCCGTTTCTTATATGGGAGGGTATCAATAATCTATTTTTTATCAGCTCTGGACCATGAGAGGCAATGCCTGCATCCAGTTATGGGCCACTGTGTTCCTAGCTAGGAAAAGTGTTTCAAGCAAGAAAGTAGTGAGAAACTTGTCAATGTCCAGATCTGGTAGTAGACCAAGCAAACACAGTTTAGGCTCTAGGGCAATTGGTGAACTAATTTTGTCATACAAGAAGCAAATCACCTGAAGCCAGGATGTCTGAATAATCAGGCAAGCCCAAATCAAATGGTAATAAGAGCCAGCTGCTGAGGCATATCGCAGGCATGTTGGGTTACGTGTGGGTTAATATCCGGCAATTCTTTGGGGTGTTAGATATGCCCGATGTAGTATGTATAATTGTGTTCATTGGTCTGACATTTTGGGGGAAACTGTTTTAACGCTATCTAAGATTTCCTCCCAATCAGTGTCTTTCTTAGCTCCAAGACTCTAATTTTAGCTTTGTAAGCTAGTGCTGTAGTGTGGGGAAGACGAATAGTGGAATAGAGAGTGGAGGTTAGTTTGGTGGATTCTCGGCTAAATATATCTAGTATAGGGGGGTAGTCAAGGAGGATTTCAGGGCATGAAACTGGGTTTGTTGGGCGTCGAAGTTGAAGATATCTAAATTATAGGTGGTTGGGGAGAGAGAATTTTTCCTTTAGTGCTTGGAATGTCTTGGGTCCAATGGGAGTCATAAACATTTAGTTTACGCAAAGTAAGTTCCCAGATGCGTTGGTGTGCGAGCATACCCTCTTTATGACGAGAGGGCCCATGGTGTGATTTACCTCTAAGAATTGCCTGAAGGGGGGTATAAGCAGGGTGTTTTGGATTATTGCATACCAGAGACTGATATCGCTAAAGGTCTGTTTTAACAAAATAGTAAAAATATTAGAGTACTTTGGCTAGAAGTATAATTTTAACTAAACGAATTCGACCGATAGCCCCCAGCGGTAATCTAGCCCAGGTTTGCTCTTTAGTTTTGATGATAGTATAAAGGGGTTTGTGTTTTAGTTTTAATTATAGTATGAAGGGGTAAAGGGGAACATAATCTTTAAGCAATCTGGTGACCGTTATTTCTAGATATTTAATGGAGGACACTCTGGCAAGAGGAAGAGGGGGATGAGTGGGGAAGAAGTGGTCAAGAGGCAGAATTTGAGATTTGGACCAGATTATACGCAGACCGGAATGTACACTGATACATTTTATAGTATGTAAGGCGACTAGTAGGGAGGGTCCTGAGTCTGCTAGATATAGGATCGTATCATCGGCATACAAGCCAATCTTTTCTGTCAGATTTCGCATCTAGACTACAGATATTCGTAACAGATCTGGTGGAGATAGCGAGTGGTTCAGCTGCCCATGCATAAAGCAGGGAGGAGAGAGAGGACAGCCCAGATGAGTGCCTCGCCCCAGGGGGAATTGGTCAGACAACCATCCATTGACAAAGACCCGGGTTTTTGGTGACTGATAAAGGAGCTGAACCCATCTGATAAAGTTAGAGCCAAAACCAAAGTTGCGGAGGCACTCCCACAGATAACCCCACTGCATGGAGTGGAAGGCTTTGGCGGCGTCCAAAGCCACCACTACACATGTGCTGAACTCCTCATGGGATGCCTGAAAATTCATAAATAGGCGTATAATATTCATAGCAGTGTGTTTCCCAGGCATAAAGCCTGTTTGGTCAGGATGAATTGGGGAAAGTATGATCTTAATTAAAACAGGAGGCAAGGATTTTGGCTAGTATTTTTAGGTCCACTTGTAGTAGTGAGATTGGTGGATATGAGTCAGGGTAATGTGGGTCTTTACCCGGTTTGGGAATATTCACTGTATAATCTAAACTTCCCACATAAAGGATAGCAGAGTACCAGAGTCAAAGATAAATTGATAAAGGTCGTGTAGTTTGGGGATAAGGACTTCAGAATATGTGGCATAAAATTCAAGTGGTAGGCCATCTGATCCCCATGCTTTGGAGGTGGCCATTTGTGATATAGCTGTAGTTATATCATTAGCTGAGATAGATGCCTCTAGGAGTATCACCTGGTCATCAGAGAGGCGAGGGAAGTAGATGGTTTGTAAATATGTTTTCATGGCTTGTAGGGTGTTGAGTAACATGGGATGAGTATTAACGTGCTGTAAACGTTTTTAAATTCAGTGGCTACCTGTTGAGGAGCAGTAATAACATTCCCATCTAAGCCTGCCAGGAAAACCATTACTGGAGGTTTAGTATCCTAGTTAGCTAGGTAAGCTAGTAGTTTACCATGTTCAAAAGATTTTCGTTTGCAAAAAAAATGTTTAGCTTTTTCTATATGTAGTTGTCTAACTAGGCGTGTTTGTAGTCTGAGGTTGACAATCGCTGCTGAAGAGAAGCTTCTATTAAATACCCCTTCTAATTCTTGTAATCATTCAGTTGTGTGTTGAAGTACTAGTTTGGAGGAGGCTTTAAATCTGTTTACCGGGTGAACAGAAACGTGTGAGCATGTAGCTTAAACGCCTCCCATACCATCCCGAAAGAGGGCATTCCCTGGTTGATAGTATAGTAGTATTTAAATTCTCGAATTATGTCGCCCTGATCTGCTAGAGCCGATAGCCAGTAGGGGTTCAGTCTCCATGTGGGGGTGGGAGAGGATGTGAGTAGTTGGACTGTCATCCAGTAGGGGGCAATGGTCTGATGGGATCCTGGGAGCAAACCCTACACCCACTAATTTGAGTAGAATTGCAGACACAAATATAAGGTCTATATGAGACATGGTATTGTGGCTGACAGAATAGCAGGAGAATGCCCTTGTGCATGGATGTTTGTGTCTCTACGTGTCTACTAAGGCAAAGTTTGTTAGCATACAATATAGTCTGGTGTGCATTGGGGGAATGGTAACTGTATCACTCTGCTCCATACAGTCCACAGTCCAAAGTGGGGGTTAAAGTCCCCCATCACTTCCGGTTTCCGGTGCCTCATGTAGCCGGTGGGAGAGACAGCGGCTCTGGCAGGGACTCCTTCAAAAACCAGCTCCAGTTCACCAGGTCTCCACCAGGTCTCTGGTCTCACCACCTCTCCCCCTCCACCTACCAAACCCTGCACGTCTCCCGCTCCACCACCGATGGAACGGTATCTAATAACGACCGGCCCCAATTCCGCTCAAGCCGCGGAACCTGAGCCCTCTCTGCTCAGCTCTGTCTCCCAAGATGTCCGATGACTCCCTCACTGCTTCTGCCTCTCATGCAGCCTACCCTGCTGTACTGTCCCCGGTATAGTAAGATGGCCCAGGCAGTGGCCGCTTTGCTCTCCCCCACAATCACTGTCGCTGTGGACAGGGCAGTCACTGCAGGCACTGAACAGCTCTGGAGGGAGATAAGAGAGCAGGCAGGCTCACTGAAGTTGAGCAGCGTGTGTCTGATTTGCAGGAGGAAGCACAGAGCTCAGTGGCACACCAGGAATCTCAAACTCAGAATTACATCTTGGAAAAATGTGATGACCTGGAAAACTGCTCGTGTAGTAATAACCTCAGAATTATAGGCCTCCCGGCAGGCCCAGACTGGTACAGAAAATAGGCCAGAGCAATTTAAACCGGGCAGCTCAATCCCTGGGGGGAGTAGGGTGGAGATGTGGGGCGGGTGTTCGCGGGGGGTGGTGACCAGATATTCATCCCAACAGACATCCCAATACAGCAAAGAGACATCCCCAATCCAGCACAGAGACATCCCCAATCCAGCAAAGAGATGGCCCCAATCCAGCAAAGAGACGACCCCAGACCAGCAAAGAGACGGCTCCAGACCAGTTAATAGACAGCCCCATACCAGTAAATAGACAGCCCCAATCCACCCACTTTCCTTGCCACTACAGAGCGGGACCTTGGATGTAATGCACTGGAACAGTTTAGTTTTTTTCACTGTGCTCACCTTCCTCCCTGTGCAGCCATCGCAGTGTCCCGGTCGGTGTTAGAGGTGGCCACCGCCGTCTCCTTGAGTGCAGCTATACCTCCAGCATGGCCGGCCAGCGAGGTGTTTATCCCCTGCAGGCGCTTCCTGCATGTCACAGGAGCCTACTCTCCCGCATCCTTCTGCACCTCGTAAGTGTGCTGGCACCGGCCCTGCTTTTAGAAATGCCTGTGTAGCAGGAGGTGAGTGGTGGCCGCGGTCTGTGTTAACCCTGCCTGGACCGCAGTCTGTGCTTACCTCCCACTGTGCAGCCCAGTTATCAAGCTGTCGCTCTTCCTAAAACATGCAGCCCCGGGGCCGTGGCCCACCGGGCATACGCCCGGTGTGCCCTATGGCCAGTCTGGGTCTGCCTCCCGGAAGCTTATAACTCAGGCTCACTAACAGCTGTGTATAATACTCTACCTGAAGAGGTAGAAAAAGAGGGTTTCTGCTCCCCCCCCCAAAAAAATGACATGACATGCCAAATGAGCCTCTCCCATGGACGAGCTCTGCCGCCATCTTGCTGGACTCACTCAGGCAGTAAAGAGCCTACAAGAGGACTATACTCAACTGGAAGGTCGAATCCAAGCCCTAGCAGCATCCACACCTCCTGCTTCCGGGACATCTGCTGCACCCTCAGTGGTGATGATCCTGCCAGAACCCAGGGTCCCCACACCTGAAAGATTCTCGGGCAACCGGAGTAAATTCAGGACTTTCCGTAACTCATGTGAACTCTTTTTTGCCCTTCAGCCAAGGACTTTCTCCCTAGAAGCCACCAAAGTGGGGTTTGTTATTTCGCTGTTGTCAGGCGAGCCCCAGTCCTGGGCCCATCGTCTTCTGGAGAAGAAGGATGCCTCACTTGATACCTTGGACACCTTCTTTCAGGCCATGTCGTCACTCTGAGGACCCACAACTAACCGCTACTGCAGAGGCAGCTTTGCACGCCTTACAGCAAGGCCGCAGACCTATGGAGGACTATGTGTCGGAATGCAGACGCTGGAGTTCCGACACGAATTGGAATAATGCTGCCCTACGGTACCAATTCCGTATGGGCCTTTCGGAATCTTTAAAAGACGAACTGGCCCGAGTGGGCATTCCAGAGACTCTAAAGGCCCTCATTGATCTCTCTATTCAAATAGACAGACGCCTGAGAGAACGGCGTACAGAGCGTTCCTCTGGTCCTTCTCGTCCTGTCTGGATGTTGCCCCTTGTGCCTAGTTCTTCCCACTCTGTCTTCCCAGCTCCGACCACCGCTGCCTCAGATACTCCGGAACCGATGCAGTTGGGCCTCTTACGCCCATCACTCACTCCTGAAGAGTGCCAACGCCTTCGGGCTGGTAACCTTTGCCTGTACTGCAGGGAACCTGGACATTTTGTACGAACGTGCCCGGAAAAGCTTCGTAAGTGCTTCTCTATTCCCCCTGCTCTTACCCCCGCTGTACCGAATAACGTTTCTCATCTGGCTGTTCCTATTCTCTTACAGCTCCCAGGAGGGAATATACCAACCAGTGCTATAATTTCGAGGCTTGCAGCGGCTTCATAGACTTGTCCTTCGCCTCCAGACATCACATTCCCCTTCGGCCCAGAGTGAAAGGACTTTCAGTATATTTGGCTGATGGCTCTACTCTCAGATCGGGGCCAGTAACCCAGGAGACTGTACCTCTGCATACCACCATTGCCGGCACTCATCAAGAGTTACTTTGTCTAGATGTCATTGAGTCTCCTCTATTCCCCATCATACTAGGCATGCCGTGGCTGAAGGCCCATAATCCACAAATTGATTGGACCTCGGGGAAGATTAAGTTCGTATCCTCCTACTGCCATTAACACTGTCTATCAGAGGTCACTGATGTCCCTTCTTCCCTACTTTGCATGGAAACTGATGCCGAGATCCGTCAAGCTGTACCTGAAGCTTACCACAGCTTTCTGGACGTTTTCAGTCAAAAGGGTGCTGAGACTCTCCTTCCCCACCGGCCATACGATTGCCCAATTGAACTCGTTCCAGGGGCAGAGATTTCTTTTGGAAGAATTTTCCCTTGATCAGAACTAGAACTAGGAGCATTAAAGACTTATATTGATGACAACCTAGAAAAAGGGTTCATCCGACCCTCCACGTCCCCGGCAGGAGCAGGAATCTTCTTTGTGGAGAAGAAAGTCCACACAAGGGCGTAGAGAATGGTCTATCGTGCACTTAATAAGATCATGATTAAAAACCGATATCCTTTGCCCTTAGTGCCAGAACTTTTTCAAAGACTGGGGTCTGCAGTAGTGTTCTCCAAGCTAGATCTTCGTGGTGCCTACAATCTTGTCCACATTCATAGGGGAGACGAATGGAAGACTGCCTTCCGTACTCGGTTTGGGCATTTTGAATATTTAGTCATACCTTTCGTACTTTGTAATGCTCCTGCTACATTTCAATATTTCGTGAATGACATCTTCAGAGACTATCTTGATCTGTTTGTTATTATTTACTTAGATAACATCCTGATTTTTTCTTCCTCCTTAGCTGAACATCGTGAACATGTCAGAAATGTTTTAACCCGACTTTGGCTGCACGGCCTGTACGCCAAACCTGAGAAATGTGTCTTTGAACAAGAAAGTATCCAGTTCCTTGGCATAATTATCTCTGTGGAGGGCATTAAAATGGACCCTCAGAAGGTCTCCGCCATACTGGACTGGCCTGCTCCTACTGACAAGAAGGGAATTCAACGTTTTGTAGGTTTCGCAAATTTCTACAGGAAGTTCATTAAAGGATTTGCCACTATCATTTCTCCCATTACGAGGTTACCCAAGCAGGGTCTTAAATTCCATTGGTCTACTGAAGCTCAGGCGGCCTTCACAATGCTGAAAGATTTGTTTGTCTCAGCCTCAGTCTTAAAGCACCCTGATTCTACGTTACCGTACATTCTGGAGGTTGGACGCCTCGGAGATAGCAGTTGGTGCAGTGCTTTCCCAGCGACAGGGGCCTAGGGCTCTTCTGCACCCAGTTGCTTTTTTTTCTCGCAAACTATCTGAAGCAGAGAGGAACTGCGTTTGAGGAATGGCGAGGGAAAGCTCATCCGATTCTTGTTTATACAGATCACAAGAATCTGGAACACCTAAAGACTGCCAAGAGGTTAAGACCACGATAGGCCAGGTGGGCACTTTTCTTTACCAGATTTTCATTCCACATAACCTATCGCCAGGGTCGAAGAACACCAAGCCTGACGCGCTGTCACAAATGTACAATGGACCTGAAGCATCTTCATCCCCAGACACCATCTTGTCCTCAGGAAACTTTCTCTTGCTCCAAGGGGATCTACTTTTTCAAATCAAGCAAGCCTCCAGGGTCGTCTCTGCTCCACCTGATACAGCTCTACAGGCCAGGGATGATCTTCTATGGTTTAAGGACAGGATCTTCGTACCTCAGGAGATGCGAGCGGCGGTACTTAGTTCCTGTCATGACCACCTGTTGGCCGGCCATTTCGGCGTGCACAAGACCACTGAACTTCTTCAGCACATGTTCTGATGGCCGCAATTAAGGAAGGATTGCAAGGACTATGTGGAAGCATGTGCCACCTGTATTCAAAACAAGGGCAGCAAGTCTAAGGCTTGGGGTCTGCTGAAGCCACTACCCGTCCCGGAGAGGCCATGGAGTATGATCTCCATGGATTTTATTGTTGGACTGCCACCTTCTGAAGGCTACACTACAATCTTTGTAGTGGTGGATAGATTATCCAAAATGGCTAATTTCTTACCAATGAGAGGTACGCCCACTGCTGCTGAGACTGCAAGGACATTCATCAAGGAAATGGCGAGGCTTCATGGCATCCCTGCAAATATCACTTCAGATCGGGGGGTGCAATTTACTTCCAAGTTTTAGAGGGCGTTTTGTGGGTCTATGAAGATTGACCTTTCTTTCTTTCGTGTGTGCGTAGACACGCAGTGTGACAGCGCTTGGCGCCGAGAGGCCTATTTAAAGGAGCCTGTCAGCATGCCTTCTTGCTGTCCGGTCTATGGCGTTTCCTGTGACCCTAAATTACTAGTAACCTGCCTACCTGATTCCTGACTACCCAGCCTGCTCCTGACTACTCTTGTTTGCTGCCAGTCCCCGACCCTGGCTTGTTTGGCTATTCTCCTGCCTCCTCCTACGGTTTGTTTGCTGCCCTGCTTGTTGCCGACCCGGTCTGTACTCCAACTACCCTTCTGCCTCTGTCTAGTACCTGCTCTGCCTGCCAGTGTTGACCTGGCCTGTCCGACCCTGCCAGTATTTCTGCTGAACTACAGAACACCTCCTTGCTGCCTGCTGTTCTAGAGTTCCTGTCGGCTACAGTGCTTCCCCTTACAAGCTAGCTGTTCCAGTGTTCCTGCCACGTTCCAGGGCATCTCCTTACAGTCTGCTGTTCCAGTGCTCCTGCCGAACTACAGAACACCTCCCCGCTGTCTGCTGCTGCTCCGGTGTTGCTGCTAGCTCTCCTTCGGCCACATCAGAGGTCCGGATCAGCCCTTACACCTGCCACCTGCCAGGCACTTGTGGCCCCCTGTGCTCTTGAGTCCCTGTTTCCTCTATCAGGGGTTCCTGAGCCAGCAGCATATGAGAGGTCACTCCCTGCATTCTGGGCTCCACCATCAGGTACATGACAATGCGTCTTTCGTGTTCTATCTTAGCCACCCTAATTGCACCCTTACATTTCTTGTTGCATTCTTTATAAAGTCTGAATGGTGTTGATGATCCCTCAACCTTGTATTTTTTGAAGGCCTTCTCCTTTGCTTTTATATGCATTTTTACATTGGAGTTAAACCATCCAGGACTTTTGTTCGCTCTTTTAAATGTATTACCCAATGCGATGCATTGGCTAATGCCCTTATTTAATATGCTCTGTGTTCTTTGTTCCTGTGATATTTTATCCCAATTTATGCCTTCTAGCAAGGTTTGTAGTTAAGGGAAGTTGGCTCTTTTGAAATTCAGTGTCTTTGTATTCCCCTTATGTTTACTATTTGTGTGATTTATACTGAAGCCAATTGACCTGTGGTCGCTGTTTCCCAAATTGCCCCGTATTTCCACATCCGTGATCAGGTCTGTATTGTTGGTAATCAGTAGATCTAGTAACGCTTTATTTCTAGTTGGTGCGTCTACCATCTGACCCATGAAATGAGCCTTGGACGAATGCATGGTTCCCTTCGCTCAGTCTATGTCTGGATAATTAAAATCCCCCATTATGATGACACTTCCCATCCTTGCTGCTAATCCAAATTGTGATAGGAGGTCCACCTCCGCCTCCTCCTTCAGGTTAAGGGGCCTATAGCATACTCCCAGGATTATTTTCCCCTTAGCTTCATCCCTTTGGAGCTCTATCCATAAGGATTCCACCTCCTCCCTAGCTCCCTTAATGATGTCATCTCTCATATTCACTTTTACATTATTCTTGATATATAGACATACCCCTCCCCCTTTTTTACCCTATCTATCACTGTGATAAAGGGAATACCCTTGAATGAGAGAAAAGGGAAAAACACATGCGCAAACCGGCACTAACTCAAGAATAAATGGAGTAGCTGCCAATATGCAAAGTGTTCACACACAAATATAACTGAAAAAAGGAAAAGTTTTTTTTAGTCATTTGGATTTTTTTTTTTTGCATTTTTTTTATCACTTTTTATATGAACTGTCACTCTCTATATGAACTGTCACTGGGAAGCTCTTGACCATTGGAATACATGTTTTGCACGTTTATCACTTTAAAGCAATCTTGCACTTTAGTATTTATATTGTGGAAACTATCGTTGCATTGTGTTACTATTATTGCTATAAATGTTGAAGTATTAGTCTTCCTTAATTTAGTTGTGCATGGTCACTTTAGTGTTATTGATTACAGGATTTTTTGCATTTTTACTGAGTTAGCGCAACATACTTTTCCTTTTTCAATACCCTTGAATGGTTGCCAGCCAATCATGAGAGCTGTTGAACCAGGTCTCTGAAATTCCCACAAAATCCAAATCCTCCTTGTACAACAGTATCTCTAGTTCATCCATCTTGTCCGCCAGACTTCTGGCATTGGTGACCATGCCACGTAGTTTAGACCGGTCGCATACTATCCTCTTATTGGGTGTTCCGAGATTGCAACTAGAACTTGTTACTATACTTACCGTGGGTTTATGTGTTTTAGTCAACCTACCACTAATGCCCCCAATACTACCCTCTGGAATATGTTCTGCGCTGACTATCTCTACCTCTGGACCCTCCCCCCATCGCCTAGTTTAAAAAGCCCTCTAACTTTTTGGCCATCTTTACTCCCAGCACCCTCCTCATTTAGGTGAAGTCCGTCCCTTCTGTAGTACCGGTGACTGACTGAGAAGTTGGCCCAGTCCTCCAGGAACCCAAACCCCTCCCTACTACACCAGCTCCTCAGCCAGTTGTTTACTTCCCTAATTTCCCTCTGTTTTTCTGGTGTGGTACTGGTAGTATTCCTGAGAAAATACTATCTTGGAGGTCCTTTTCCTCAATTTAGCTCCCAAGTCCCTAAAATCGTTCTTTAGGACACTCCATCTGCCTCTGACTTTGTCATTGGTGCCAACGTGCACCATGACAGCTGAGTCTTCCCCAGTCCCTCCCAGTAAACTGTCCACCAGATTCGTGATGTGCTGAACCCGAACGCCCGTAGACAGCATACAGTTCGGCATTTCAGGTCTTTGTCACAGATTGCCCTCTCTGTCCTTCTAAGAATTGAGTCCCCTACCACCAGAATCTGTCTATCCTTTCCCTTTGCTTCCCCCCCACTCTTACTGGAGGAGTTTTTCCCCTGGCAGCTAGCAGAGTCCCTCAGCTCCAGCAGTGCTGGTCCCTGACTGGTTTCATCAATGTCACTTAATGGAGCGTACTTATTGGGATGCTCCAGCCCTGGATCGGCCTCCCTGGCACTTCCCCCTCTATCCTTCTTCACTGTCACCCATCTACTCTTTTCTGGTGCCTGCACCTCTTTGTCTCCACCCGCATCTGTACTTCAAAATCACGATAAGCAAAAAAACATTTACAATATGGTGGCACAATGATATTGCATTAGTATTAAGAATAACAGTGTAAAATTATTACTCTAATAAATATAAAGAGATGCTAAAAGCAGAAGAATTAGTCTTAGTTATTCTCATTGCCTTTCAGACAGACAATGCATAGTACTGTCTTTCTTAATAAAGTGGAACTGTTTAGTCAACAGTCTTCCTCTTACAAAATTGCATTGTAAAAAAAAAAAAAAAAAACTATGAAGTAATAAAAGGAAGCTAGCTCTTTCCTTTTTTTGCAACATGTCCCATATTTGCTGAAATGACAAAATAACTGAGAGACTTTGCCATTTCTAAAATTTGCATCACCTTATAACCCAAAATGGGAATTTCCTAAAAGTTTTGCAACGCACATGGACATTTTAAACTTGCATTTGCTCTTTCGCTAACTAACCACTTCAGATTTACCCCCTTCCTGACCAGTGCACTTTTTGCGATACGTTGCACCCAAACAAAATTGACGTCCTTTTCTCCCACAAATAGAGCTTTCTTTTGGTGGTATTTGATCACCATTGCGGTTTTTGTTTTTTGCTCTATAAACAAAAAAGGAGCGACAATTATGAAAAAAAGCAATATTTTTCACTTTTTGCTATAATAAATATCCCCAAAAAATACATAAAAAAAGTCTTTCTCAGTTTAGGCCGAAATGTATTTTTCTACATATTTTTGGTAAAAAATATCGCAATAAGCGTATATTGATTGGTTTGCGCAAAAGTTATAGCGTCTACAAAATAGGGGATAGATTTATGGCATTTTTATTTATTTTTTTTATTAGTAATGGCGATATGCGATATTTATCATGGCTGCGACATTTTGGTGGACACATCGGACGCTTTTGACAAGATTTTGGGGCCATTGTCATTTATACAGCGATCAGTGCTATACAAATGCACTGATTACTGTGTAAATGACACTGGCAGGGAAGGGGTTAAACACTAAGGGCGATCAAGAGGTTAAGTGTGTCCTAGAGAGTGATTCTAACTGTGGGGGGGATTGCCTGACTAGAACATGACAGAGATCACTGCTCTCGATGCCAGGGAGCAGTAGATCTCTGTCATGTTGCTAGGCAGAACAGGGAAATGCCTTGTTTACATAGGCATCTCCCCATTCTGCTGCTCCATGACATGATCGCAGGCCCCCGGTGGACATCGAGCCCGCGGGCACTGAGTACACGGCGGGCGCCCACAATGCTACGATTTAAAGGGGACGTACCTGTATGCCCATTTGCCCAGCTGTGCCATTGTGCCGCCGTATATCAGGCGCTGTTTGGCATGTGATTAAAAGAGAAATAAATGTGTTCTGTACGTATTTTAACTTTTCTTTTTTAAACTTGTTTTATTGAAAATATATATACCTTCTGCATAAGCAAGGGTTAATACAGTCCTTGAAAAGTATTCATACCCCTTTAAATTTTCCACATTTTGTCATGTTACATCCAAAAACATAAATGTATTTTATTGGGATATTATGTGATAGACCAACACAAAGTGGCACATAATTGAAAAGTGGAAGGAAAAGTGTGGCATGCATTTGTATTCAACCTCTTTACTCTGATACCCCTAACTAAAATCTAATGGAACCAATTGCCTTTAGAAGTCACCTGTGTGTAATTTAATCTCAGTGTAAATACAGCTGTTCTGTGAAACCTTCAGAGGTTTGTTAGAGAACCTTAGTGAACAAACCGCATCATAAAGGCCAAGGAACAGACTAGAGAGTACAGGGATAAAGTTGTTGAGAAGTTTAAAGGAGGGTTAGGTTATAAAAAAATATCTCAAGCTTTGAACATCTTATGGAGCACTGTTCAATCCATCATCTGAAAATGCCTAAACTGACAGGCCGGGCAAGGAGAGCATTAATCAGGGAAGCAGCCAAGAGGCCCATGGTAACTCTGGAGGAGCTGCAGAAATCCACAGCTCAGGTGGGAAAATCTGTCTGCAGGACAACTATTAATCGTGCACTCCACAAATCTGGCCTTTATGGAAGAGTGGCAAGAAGAAAGCTATTGTTGAAAGAAAGCCATAAGAAGTCCTATTTGCAGTTTGCAAGAAGCCAGTAAACATGTGGAAGAAGGTGCTCTGTTCAGATGAGACCAAAATTGAACTTTTGACCTAAAAACAATACGCTATGTGTGGCGGAAAACTAACACTGCACATCACCCTGAACACATCATCCCCACCGTGAAACATGGTGGTGGTAGCATCATGTTGTGGGGATGCTTTCTTCATCAGGGACAGGGAAGCTGGACAGAGTAGATGGCAAGATGGATGGAGCCAAATATAGGACAGTTGTAGGAGAAAACCTGTTAGTCTGCAAAAGATTCAAAAGATTTGAGAATGGGGCAGAGGTTCACCTTCCAGCAGGACAATGACCCTAAACATACAGCCAGAGCTACAATGGAATGGTTTAGATCAAAGCATATTCATGTGTTAGAATGGCCCAGTCAAAGTCCAGACCTAAATCCAATTGAGAATCTGTGACAAGACCTGAAAATTGCTGTTCAGACGCTCTCCATCCAATCTGACAGAGCTTGAGCTATTTTGCAAAGAAGAATGGGCAAAAATTTCACTCTAGATGCGCAAAGCTGGTAGAGACATACCCAAAAAGACTTGCAGTTGTGATTGCAGCGAAACGTGGTTCTACAAAGTATTTACTCAGGGGGGCTGAATACAAATGCACGCCACACTTTTGAGATATTTATTTGTAAAAAATTTGGTAAACCATTTATCATTTTCCTTCCACTTCACAATTATGTGCCACTTTGTGTTGGTCTATCACATAAAATCCCAATAAAATCCATTTACATTTTTGGCTGTAACAAGACAACATGTGGAAAATTTCAAGGGGTATGAATACATTTTCAAGGCACTGTACTGTACATTATGCACGGTGTCATAAATGTAGCTGAGATCGATAACAATAGTACATACAGGATCTTACCCAGTATGTATCCTAGCACACTCTATAAAGGGAAACAGTACTCGTACAGAGCCCCCCTTGCCCCAAAGCATTCCCCCCATGTTGATGACGTGGCCTGGTATAGTTAAGGAGGGGGGTGCTCGCTCCCCCCCTCACTTTTCTGACCTGCTGGGCTGCATGCTCAGATAAGGGTCTGGTATGGATTTTGGGGGGGACCCCACACAGTTATTTTTTTTAATTTTGGTGTGAGTTTCCCTTTAAAATCCATACCAGACCCAAAGAGCCTGGTATACATTGAAGGGGGGACCTCAGGCCATTTTTAAAAATGTATTTTTCATTAACAGTATTATTTTTTTTACATTCAGCTGTCCGTGAGGAAAGCCACGGACAGATGATAAGTCAACAATCCTTAACAACCAGCACAGAATTCAAATGGGTCAATCAATTATCGACCGATTCGTTCGATTCTAAAAAGTTGGAATTCGTTAGAAAATAAAGAAACCAAACGAAGCTAAACACATTTTTCTGTTCTGGAGCACAAACAAAAGCATCACCTTGGTCAAAGCCAAAGTCACACTCATCCAAAGTTGCATCAAGTGGCAATGGAAATTGTATAATTTTTAAGTCACACAAGTGTGAATGGACTCTTGTCCTGGGTCAGCACAGTGGCTTATTGGTTAGCACTTCTGTTTTGCAGCATTGGGATGACCAGATTTGAATCCCGACCTGAACCAGGGCATTAACTTTTGTGTTTTTTCTCTGGGTATCACATTCCACCACAACCGCAGTCCAAAGACATTCTGATAGGTGAGTTGACCCACTATGTTGTATGCATATGAGATAGGGACCACCTTAGGCTGTAAGCACCTTGGGCGACAGGGACTGATGTAAATGTATAGTATGTAAAGTGCAGTGTAAATTGTTGACACTGTATAAATACCTACCAGTAATGTAATAAAAAGGATTTCTGAACAACCTGCTCTGTACACAGTTTTTCTTTTTAAGCGGAGTTCCAGCCACAAAAAAGTTTTTTTTAAAAAGTCAGCAGCTACAAGTACTGTAGCTGCTGACTTTTAATAAGGACACTTACCTGTCCACGGAGCCTGCGATGGCGGCCCCTAGGGCCAATCTGTCCATCAGATTGGGAGCAGGCGCCGCCATTCCAACTAAGGGAAACCGTCAGTGGAGCCTTCAGGCTTCACAGCCGGTTTTCTATTGCGCATCGCACGGCGCTTTGTGAATGGTGAGCTCGTCTTCTGGGACACACACAGGTCCCAGAAGGCAGTGAGGTGAAGAAGGAGGATGTCCTGCGCCGTGGCTGAGCTAGGACAGAAGTACACTTGGTACTTCAAAAAAGGTGAGAAAGAAAAAAATATATATCATTTTAGAGATCCAAAAATGAGCGGTGGAGGGGTGGTCTTTAGTCTTTAGCAGGAGGTCTTGGGAGGAACGGAGACGGCGATTAGGTTGGTATTTAGAGACTAGGCTAGTGATGTAACTGGGGGGCAGAGTTGTGGATGGCTTTGTAACTTATTATTGGTATTTTGAATTTAATTTGTTGGGCGAGTGGCAGCCAATGGAGGGATTGGCAGAGAGGGGTAGCAGACACTGAGCGGTTTGAAAGGTGGATGAGTCTGGCAGCAGCATTCATGATGGACTGTAGGGGGATAGTCTATTTAAAGGTAAGCCAATGAGAAGGGAGATGTAGTAGTTGATGCGAGAGAGAACCAGGGAGTGAATCATGACAGTGAGTAATTTTTTTGTGTATTGAAATGACTGCCTTTAACCACTTGGCATCCGCGCTATGGCCACAGCGCGGACCTGAATTCATATGACGGCCTCCCCTGTGCACGCGCTCTGCCGAGCGTGCTGTGATCACCGAGTCACTGAGACTCAGGTGATCACCGATCTAAGGAAGGGGCCGGTTCCGGCCCCTTACCATGTGATCAGCTGTCAGCCAATAACAGCTGATCACATGATGTAAACAAAAGATCGGTAATCGTTTTTTTTTCTACTCGCGCTGACAGCGTGAGTAGAAAAAAAAGCCGATCACCGGCTCAGATGTGAGGGACATCTGCCTCATCAGTGCCACCTAATAGTGCCACCTAACACTGCCCACAGTGCCACCTAACAGTGACCACAGTGCCACTTATCAATGCCCACAAGTGCCACCTATCAATGCCCACAAGTGCCAGCTATTAATGCCCACCAGTAGTGCCAATCAGTGCCACCTAGCAGTGCTGCCTATCAGTGTAACTGATCAGTGCCCATCACTGCCGCCTCATCAGCGTACATCAATGAAGGAGAAAAATTACCTGTTTTAAATTTTTTATTAAAAAATTAAAAAATAAAAAAAAAATCAGTTTTACATTTTTTTAACAAAAAGTAAAAACTGCAGAGGTGATCAAATACCACCAAAAGAAAGCTCTATTTGTGGTGAAAAAAATGATAAAAATTTCATATGGGTACAGTGTTGTATGACTGCGCAATTGTCATTCAAAGTGCGTCAGCGCTGAAAGCTGAAAATTGGTCTGGATAGGAGGGTGGTTTAAGTGCCCTGTAAGCAAGTGGTTAAAACAAATGTATTACTTGATATTATGTTTAGTGGGGAACATTTTATAAGCTGTGATACTTTTCCATGATATAGTCACTGTAAAGTGTGTCACTGTCTACCTTATCAAACATAAGATCTAAGCTGAGCACTGAAGTAACTTCCTGTTAGTAGCTGGTCTTGGCAATAGCAACATACAAAACCTGCAACTAGCTTGCACCTTTAAAGGCTAAGTTCACCTTTTTGTTTTTTTTCTACATTACAGCTTACCTATGTATTAATATACCATTAATGCACCTCTGTTGCACAAAAGAAAAAGCTTTCTCTATACTTTAGCTCAGGCATCATGTCAGCCTCCAGTGTCTCCTATAAAAAAACTCCTGCATGACCTCCTGCTATCCATCCCCCCTAGGACATGAAAACTGTTAGAGCCCTTTCACACTGGGGCGGTTTGCAGGCGTTATTGCGCTAAAAATACAGCCTGCAAACCAACCCAAAACAGCCACTACTGTTTGTTCAGTGTGAAAGCCCGAGGGCTTTCACACTGAAGCGGTGTGCTGGCAGAAGAAGAAAAAAACGCCTGCAAGCCGCATCTTTGGAGCGGTGAAGGAGCGGTGTATTCACCGCTCCTTCACCGCTCCTGCCCATTGAAATCAATGGGGCAGCGCGGCTATACCGCGGCAATACCGCGGCTATAGCCACGCTATGCAAGTGGTTTTAACCCTTTTTCGGCCGCCAGCGGGGGTTAAAACCGCACCGCTAGCGGCTGAATACTGCCGCAAAACCGACGGTAAAGCAGCGCTAAAAATAGATGTTTTACCGCCGACGCCCCCACCGCCCCAGTGTGAAAGCAGCTTAAGACTAATGCTGGCCATACACATGTTGAATTCTGAATGATCGTGCATGTTGGAAATGTTTTGAAAAACAAACACATTTCTAATTAATGATGGGAGAATCGTGCTAGAAATATAATCAAAAAACAAATGCGTGTGAGCTGTGACCTGGAAAGGAAGGTTCCCAGTCACAATTCCCAGATTCCCAGTCACAAATTTTCCTGTCCATAACAACATGAGGTGAAATTGAAGGCTTGGTTAATCGAATTTCGAAATCAACGGTTGCATCATCGGATTACCAAAACACACAGATTTTCGATTAACTAACGCCAGTCGACCCATGTATGACCTGCTTAAGGAGGTACTTCAGCTGCTGACCTCATTAACACACACCCTGCACTTTCTTTCCCCCACAAGGAGATTTTTCCCACCCACCTCTGTAGTTACAGTATCTCACATAAGTGAGTACACCCCTCACATTTTTGTAAATATTTTATTATATCTTTTCATGTGACAACACTGAAGAAATGACACACTGCTACAATGTAAAGTAGTGAGTGTACAGCTTGTATAACAGTGTAAATTTGCTGTCCCCTCAAAATCTCAACACACAGCCATTAACCACTTCAGCCCCAGAAGAATTTACCCCCTTCCTGACCAGGCAATTTTTGTGATACGGCACTGCGTCGCTTAAACTGACAATTGCCCGGTCGTACGACACTGTACCCAAATAAAAATTTGCGTTCTTTTTTTCCCCACAAATAGAGCTTTCTTTTGGTGGTATTTAATCACCTCAAAAGAAGAGCAACAATTTTGAAAAAAAAAAACACAATATTTTTTACTTTTTGCTATAATAAATATCTCAATTTTTTTTAAAAAATACTATATATATTGAGTGGTGTGCGCAAAAGTTATAGCGTCTACAAAATAGGGGATATGTAGATTTTAGTAATTTTTATATTTTTTTTACTAGTAATGGCGGCGATCTACGACATTGCGGTGGACAAATTGGACACTTTTGACACTTTTTTGGAACCATTGACATTTATACAGTGATCAGGGCTAAAAATAGCCACTGATTACTGTATAAATGTCACTGTCAGGGAAGGGGTTAAAACTAGGGGGCGATCAAGGGGTTAAGTGGGTGTGCCAAGGCTCTTAAAGCGGCCACAGTATATGTGTATATATATATATATATATATATATATACACGGTGATTCGCGCAGCAGAGACATTCTGCTGCTGTATTTATAGGAGCCGGTCGGGAAGCGGTTAATGTCTAAACCGCTGGCAACAAAAGTGAGAACACCCCTAAGTGAAAATTGAACCCAATTAGCCATTTTCCCTCCCCAGTGTCATGTGACTCGTTAGTGTTACAAGGTCTCAGGTGTGAATTGGGAGCAGGTGTGTTAAATTTGGTGTTATCGCTTTCACTCTCTCATGCTGGTCACTGGAAGTTCACCATGGCACCTGATGACAAAGAACTCTCTGAGGATCTAAAAAAAATAATTGTTGCTCTACATAAAGATGGCCTAGACTATAAGAAGATTGCCAAGACCCTGAAACTGAGCTGCAGCATGGTGGCCAAGACCATACAGCGGTTTAACAGGGCAGATTCCACTGAGAACAGGCCTTGCCATGGTCGACCAAATAAGTTGAGTGCACGTGCGCAGCATCATTTTCAGAGGTTGTCTTTGGTAAGTAGATGTATGAGTGCTGCCAGCATTGCTGCAGAGGTTGTAGATGAACTGTAGCTCCCCACAGCCGGCAGCACTCATGCAGACTGTCAGTGCTCAGACCATACGCCGCACACTACATCACATTGGTCTGCATGGCTGTCAACCCAGAAGGAAGCCTCTTCTAAAGATGATGCACAAGAAAGCCCGCAAACAGTTTGCTGAAGACAATCAGACTAAGGACATGGATTACTGCAACCATGTCCTGTGGTCTGATGAGACCAAGGTTAACTTATTTGGTTCCTATGGTTTCAAGCGTGTGTAGCAGCAACCAGGTGAAAGAGTACAAAGACAAGTGTGTCTTGCCTACAATCAAGCATGGTGGTGGGAGTGTCATGGTCTCGGGCTGCATGAGTGCTGCCGGCAGTGGGAATTCCAACATGAACTGTGACATACTGAAGCGGATTGTGATCCCCTCCTTATGGAGACTGGGCCACAGGGCAGTATTCTAGCATAACGACCCCAAACACTCATCCAAGACCACTGCCTTGCTAAAGAAGCTGAGGGTAAAGGTGATGGACTGGCCAAGCTTATCTCCAGACCTAAACCCTATTGAGCATCTGTGGGGCATCCTCAAATGGAAGGTGGAGGAGCGCAAGGTCTCTAAACTCTACCAGCTCCATGATGTCATCATGGAGGAGTGGAGGAGGACTCCAGTGGCAACCTGTGAAGCTCTGGTGAACTCCATGCCCAAGAGGGTTAAGGCAGTACTGGAAAATAATGGTGGCCACACAAAATATTGACACTTTGGGCCCAATTTGGACATTTTCACTTAGGGGTATACTCACTTTTGTTGCCAGAGGTTTAGACATTAATGGCTGAGTTATTTTGCGGGGACAGCAAATTTACACTGTTCTACAAGCGGTACATTCACTACTTTACATTGTAGCAAAGTGTCATATCTTCTGTTGTCACACGAAAAGATATAATAAATAAAATATTTACAAAAATGTGAGGGGTGTACTCATTTTTGTGAGATACTGTACATACAGATATCCGTGAGCACCAGTCTCCCGGACTACACAGCCAGTGTCTTCCTCTGCTGATCAATTGTTTTGTAAGTTAGCTTCTTCTTGCATAGATCATTAATTTGGCAGAGTGTGCAGGAGCTGAGCGATCACATAACAGCTTATGAGGAACAAAGCTGTAGTACAGGAAACAGGAAAAGTGTGTCTCTGGAAGTCGGTAAAGGTCACCATACACTATACAATCTGATTGTACAATCTCCTTTAGATCTCCAAGTAAAAGGGGCGCCACTGAGTATGTCTCAAAATACATTTATTATTAAAAACAATAACCACTCACATGTAGGACTGAAGTGTAGATTTGAGATACATCTCATGCACGAGAAGGAGGGGAGGACTACAGGTGGCAACAAGTCCAGATGCACTGACATCACCTCTTATAAGCTGAAGATGAGCTGCAATAAGCCAATGTTGTAGTCCAATAGCACACCAAGTACAGGAAAGCAGAGGAGCCGTCAAGGGTGGTGTGGGTTCCAGAGGAAGGAAGGTGAGGGCGTCCAAGCTGGTTCTCACATGTGTAGCGGTGTATCCCAGGATCTCGTCCGGCATCCGTGGTGGAAGTAAAGCACGGCCGTGTGATCGGAGCCAGAACGAGGCTTGGATCGCAAAACACAGTGGCGCCAAGCTGTGACGGCACTCCTGTGCGATGCGTTTCCGAGTTAGCTCGCTAGCTTGGATTGCAAAACACAGTGGCGCCGAGCTGTGACGTCACTCCTGTGCGATGCGTTTCCGAGTTAGCTCGCTAGCGAGCTAACTCGGAAACGCGTCGCACAGGAGTGACGTCACAGCTCGGCGCCACTGTGTTTTGCGATCCAGGCCTCATTCTGACTCCGATCACACGGCCGTGCTTTACTTCCACCACGGATGCCGGACGAGATCCTGGGATACAGCGCTACACATGTGAGAACCAGCTTGAACGCCCTCACCTTCCTTCCTCTGGAACCCACACCACCCTTGACGGCTCCTCTGCTTTCCTGTACTTGGTGTGCTATTGGACTACAACATTGGCTTATTGCAGCTCATCTTCAGCTTATGAGAGGTGATGTCAGTGCATCTGGACTTGTTGCCACCTGTAGTCGTCCGCTCCTTCTCATGCATGAGATGTATCTGAAATCTACACTTCAGTCCTACATGTGAGTGGTTATTGTTTTTAATAATAAATTTATTTTGATACATACTCAGTGGCGCCCCTTTTCCTTGTTTTTCTCTAGTACATTGGACCTGGCTTTTGGTTCTTTCTGGCGGCTGCCTTGAATGACTTTTTGCTCCACCCATATATATGTCTGTATGGATCCTGCCCCTGTGTACATAGGCAATGTTATATAAAATATTTTGTATTGCGCCTTCTTTTACTTGTATTATTATCCTTTAGATCTCCCATCAACTATGTAGTGCAAGGGCCTGCATGAATGGATACAAAGTGATAGAATAGATAGGTGTGTCGTCCTATTATATAGTTTTGGTAAATATAAAGGAGATTGTACAGAAATCGAATAATCAAATTAAATAGTTTGTATGACAACCTTTATACACACAATGCAATCAGATTGTACTATCTCTGTACAATTTCCTTTAGATTTCAGAAAATATGTACTGTATATACTCGAGTATAAGTCGTTCCGAGTATAAGTCGAGACCCTAATTTACCACAAAAAAATGGGAAAAACTTATTGACCCGAGTATAAGACGAGGGTGAGAAATGCACAGCTACTGTAAGTGGAAAAAGAGGGTCAACAATGCCCATCTGCAGCTGTATACCTCCCTGTGTCCTGTGCATATGTGTCAGGTGTCATGTGTCCTGTGCATATGTGTCGTGTATATGTACCTGTGTCATGTACCTGTGTCCTGTGTATATGTGCATGTACCTGTGTCCTGTGTATCTGTCATGTGTATATGTACCTGTGTGCATGTGTCTGTGTGTGTTTGCATCCTACCTGTGTCCTGTGCATCCTCTCTGCGCCACTCTGCAGTGATCACCGTGTAGTATTCGGCGGCCATTCACTGTTCAAAAGCCGCGCCGCCTCCTCGTCCAAAAAACTCAATTTCCCAGCAGTCAGCCAATCACAGACATTCTCTCATCCTCATACCACGGACGAGGATGAGAGAATGTCCGTAATAGGCTGTACACTGACTGCCTATCACAGACAAGGAAGCGCGGCTTTTGAACTGTGAGAGCCGCTGCCGAGTGGATTGTATCACACGCTGGCCGCCGTCTGCCTGCATGACACGCTGATCATGTAGGCAGACGGCGGTGACTCGTGTATAAGTCAAAGGGGGCACTTTCAGCCCCAAAAAAGGGGCTGAAAAATTCGACTCATACACGAGTATATACGGTAATAGGAGAACCCACCTGAACAATCCATTCAATTTGTAGTCAGTAGACAGGCTCTTGCACTACGTAGCTGATGCTAAATCTAAAGGAGATTGTACAATCAGGTTACAAAGCATAACTTGCAAAATTCTTGCTAAATCTAAAAGATAAATCTGAGCAAAAAGAATACAAGATAAAATGACTGAGTATTAAATTACAGATATTTGTACATTTTAAGCTGTGCCTTTTTGCACAGCCATGAAATTTGAAGGTACACAAAACATAAAAATAATAAACTTATGCTAAAAATCTGAAGGTCAGTGACATGTGTGCGCTGCCTTGGAGTGTGTTGCCAAAAATGATAAAGGCATAATTTTATCATAAATGCAGTGCCTTGCAAAAGTATTCACCCCCCTTGGCTTTTTACCTATTTTGTTGCATTACAACCTTTAGGTCAATGTTTTTTAATCTGAATTATGTGTGATGGATCAGAACACAATAGTCTAAGTTGGTTAGGTAAAATTAGAAAAATATATAGATAAAACTATTTTTCACTAATAAAAGCTGATAATTAGCATGTGCGTATATATTTACCCCCTTTGTTATGAAGCCCATAAAAAGCTCTGGTGCAACCAATTACCTTCAGAAGTCACATAATTAGTAAAATGATGTCCACCTGTGTGCAATCTAAGTGTCACATGATCTGTCATTACATATACATACCTTTTTGAAAGGCCCCAGAGGCTGCAGCACCTAAGCAAGAGGCACCACTAACCAAACACTGCCATGAAGACCAAGGAACTCTCCAAACAAGTAAGGAACAATGTTGTTGAGAAGTACAAGTCAGGGTTATAAAAAATAAATAAAATCTTTGATGATCCCTAGGAGCACCACAAATATATCATAACCAAATGGAAAGAACATGGCACAACAGCAAACCTGCCAAGAGACGGCCGCACACCAAAACTCACGGACCGGCCAAGGAGGGCATTAATCAGAGTGGCAGCACAGAGCCCTAATGTAACGCTGCAGCAGCTGCAGAGTTCCACAGCAGAGACTGGAGTATATGTACACAGGATGACAATAAGCCATATGCTGTATGGCAAAGTGGCCAGAAGAAAGCCATTACTTTCAGCAAAAAACAAAATGGCATGTTTTGATTTTGCAAAAAGGCATGTGGGAGACTCCCAAAATGTATGGAGGAAGGTGCTCTGGTCTGAGCCTAAAATTGAACTTTTTCGCCATCAGAGAAAACGCTATGTCTGGCGCAAACCCAACACATCACATCACCCAAAGAACACCATCCCCACAGTGAAACATGGTGGTGGCAGCATCATGCTGTGGGGTTGCTTTTCAGCAGTCAGAACTGGGAAACTGGTCAGAGTTGAGGGAACGATGGATGGTGCTGAATACGGGGATATTCTTAAGAAAAACCTGTACCACTCTGTGTGTGGTTTGAAGGCTAGGACAGAGGTTCACCTACCAGCAGGACAATGACCCCAAACACACTGCTAAATGTGTTGGAATGGCCTAGTCAAAGCCCAGACCTCAATCCATTAGAAAATCTGTGGTCAGACTTAAAGATTGCTGTTCACAAGCACAAACCATCCAACTTGAAGGAGCTGTTTTGCAAGGAGGAATGGGCAAAAATCCCAGTGGTAAGATGTGGCAAGCTCATAGAGACTTATCCAAAGCGACTTGGAGCTGAGATGGCCGCAAAAGGTGGCTCTACAAAGTATTGACTTTAGGGGGGTGAATAGTTATGCACATTGACTTTTACTGTTATTTTGTCCTATTTGTTGTTTGCTACACATTAAAAAAAATCTTCAAAGTTGTGGGCATGTTCTGTAAATTAAATGATTCAAATCCTCATACAATCCATGTTAATTCTAGGTTGTGAGGCAACAAAACACGAAAAATGCCAAGGGGGTGAATACTTTTACAAGGCACTGTATATATACACAGCATGTTACAATGTCAGCAATCTGCTGCCATGCATAGAGCCAAATAAACACGCTGCAGTGCACAATGTGCACTATAATGTGAGTCTACTGGTGTAAACAGGTCCTTACTGGGTTGGTGCATCACACTGCACCAACACACAAAATGTGCATTACCACAATGTGTGTTGTCAAGCTGCACGATTAATCGTTAAAGAAAATCATGATCTCAGTTCAAACCCCCTCACGATCTCAATCCAGCATTTCCAGGATTCATACATGTAACAAGTGCAGAGCCATTCTCTGCTCACTCACAGCTGTCAAAAAAAAACAAGAACAAACAACCATAATGCAATTGTTTATCAACATTGCTCAGTGCTGAGATAAAAGGAAAAATTGTAACATTCGGTTCTTTTAGATCAAAGGGATGAACTTCGGTCTGTAAATGAGGTCAGCTTAACCACTTAAAGCGGAGTTCCACCCAAAAGCACTCCTCGCCCCCTTACATGTCACATTTGGCATGTAATTTTTTTGGGGGGGAAGCAGGTACCTAGTTTTGACAGGTACCTAGCTCCCACTTCCTCCTCTCGTCGCCTCGCCTCCTAGACGACGACTCCTCCCCCTCTAGGAGACTCCTCCTCTCCCCCTCCCTCTCTGCAATCTTCCGGGGCACCTCACAGGTCCCAGAAGATTGCCTGGCCACCAAGAGAGCGCATCGCGACTCGCGCATGCGCAGTGCACACTCATACATTTCGTTGTGAACGTCTTCAGGGAAGCGCTCCGACGTACGTTTCATTGTGAACGTCTTCAGGGAAGCGCTTCCCTGAAGACGTTCACAACGAAACGTACGTCGGAGCGGTACGTGGTCACATGTCTTTTTGTCTTACAACATCCGGATCTTTTGGCTGTCCCTCTGTGCGGGCTGGAACGCACGCAGGCTAGGAAGAGATGTGAAGGGTTTTGCCTTACTGCAAAGTTACCCTGACATGCGAGCAGCCCCAGTGCCGGGTAGGCACCCACCAATGTAAGCGGCCACTTGGCTATTTTTATTGTTTATAGTTATAATAAATGGTTTTACGCTATGGAGACTGTTTTTGTTTCCTATATATCCATATCTTGAATGAGTGTGACGGGAACGATCCATGCCTATAACACCATCCACAGTCCAGCCATCCATGTGAGCAGGCACAATCCCGCGCAAGTGCTAGTGACTCTCTTTTTAACTAAAGGAGTCATTGGTATCTGGTAAGCAGATATCTACTACTTCGAGGTGTATTTTTTCTCTTCTGGTGACGGAAAACTTTTTCTAACAACAGCAAGACTGTGATAATATTGCAAGATATCACTTCAATCACTTTAATCACTTATTTTTTGGGGACAATTAATCACTATTAATGTTACCACTTCAATGTGCAATCCATTGTGAACTGTTACTGATAGTGTTATTTCTCATCACTTTTCATTTAACTTTTTATTTAATTTTTTGTAATGCGAAGTTTTTGTTCGCTCCTTTATTTTATGCACTTAACTGTTGTTGTATAGCCTCTAGCACCCCCTATTTATTATAACCAATCCAATTTTTTGAACATTCAAATATTGGGGGAGCAGCTTATATAGGTTTTAACACATTCATTAATTGATTTATTTTTCACTGCTGGGAACGTTTTTTACTACGATATGTGACTCACTTATGGTTTTTTGAATATTGACACCATTGGCGCGGAGGTTATTATTTCTGATATATATATTTTGGGAAGAATAAAATGGCGGTCGTTGCAATATTTTATGTCACACTGTATTTGTGCAGCTGTCTTTCAAAGGCAATTTTTTGGGAAAAAATACACTTCAATAAATGAAAAAAAATATAAACCGTAAAGTTAGGTCAATTTTTTTGTATATTGTGAAAGATGATGTTACGCCGAGAATCGTGATCTTTATTCTAAGCAAAAAAATTGTGATTCAAATTTTTCCCAGAATCGTGCAGCTCTAGTGTGTAGTGGACATGTATACATTATGTGGGTGTTTATGGGGGTGTTTAACCGCTTGCCGTCCAGCTCGCGCCGATATACGTGGGCAGAAGGGCAAGTACAGGCAGATTAATGTACCTGTACGTTGCCCTTTAAGTATCAGTTTGCGCACGCGCCGCGACCTCCGTGAGAGGAAGAATGGGGAAATGCTGTAAACAAGCATTTCCCCGTTCTGCCTACTGACAGGACACTGATCACAGCTCCCTGTAATCGGGAGCGGTAATCAGTGTCATGTCACACATAGCTCCTCCCCCCACAGTTAGAATCATTACCTAGGACACACTTAACCCCTACAGCGCCACCTAGTGGTTAACCCCTTCACTGCCAGTCACATTTACACAGTAATCAATGCATTTTTAATTGCACTGATCGCTGTATAAATGTGAATGGTCCCAAAATCGCACCAAAAGTGTCCGATCTGTACGCCATAATGTCGCAGTCATGATAAAAATAGCTGATCGCCGCCATTACTAGTAGAAAAACAAATTATGCCCCGTACACACGGTCGAACTTTGTTCGGACATTCCGACAACAAAATCCTAGGATTTTTTCCGACGGATGTTGGCTCAAACTTGTCTTGCATACACACGGTCACACAAAGTTGTCAGAAAATGCGATCATTCTGAACTCGGTGACGTAAAACACATACGTCGGGACTATAAACAGGGCAGTGGCCAATAGGTTTCATCTCTTTATTTATTCTGAGCATGCGTGGCACTTTGTCCGTCGGATTTGTGTACACACGATCGGAATTTCCGACAACGGATTTTGTTGTCGGAAAATTTTATATCCTGCTCTCAAACTTTGTGTGTCGGAAAATCCGATGGAAAATGTGTGATGGAGCCTACACGCGGTCGGAATTTCTAACAACAAGGTCCTATCACACATTTTCCGTCGGAAAATCCGACCGTGTGTACGGGGCATAATAAAAATGCCATAAAACTATCCCCTATTTTGTAGACGCTATAACTTTTGCGAAAACCAATCAATAAACACTTTTTGCGATTTTTTTTTTTTTTACCAAAAATATGTAGAAAAATACATATCGGCCTAAACTGAGGAAAAAAATGTTTTTGATATATTTATTATAGCAAAAAGTAAAAAATAATGCGTTTTTTTTTTCAAAATCGTCGCTATTTTTTTGTTAAAACGCAAAAAATAAAAACCGCATAGGTGATCAAATAGCACCAAAAGAAAACTCTATTTGTGGGGAAAAAAGGACGTCAATTTTGTTTGGAGCCACGTCGCACGACCGCGCAATTGTCAGTTAAATTGATTCAGCAGTGCTGAATCGCAAAAAGTGCTCTGGTCTTTGGGCAGCCAAATGGTCTGGGGCTTAAGTCGTTAAAGCGGAACTAATCTCTCAGAGATACTCATTTCCTCATTCCAGTGATGTGGTGGTTAAATCCCTCGCTGGCCACTGTCATCTTCTCCCCAGTTACTTCTGGATGCAGTGCAAGTTAGGTCTCATTTAAACTTGCTTTGGCATCAACACACATTAACGGCTAGTTTACACTTGCTTCAAAACAAGGCTTCAGGCAGGCTTTGTAAAGCTCTCTGAACGCCAGTCAAAGCTCCTGTCACTAAATATAATGGTTAGCTTTCAGTCCTGTTTACACCTTGCTTTTGCTTTTGCTTTGCTTTGGCTTCGCTTTAAAAATTATACCGCATGTAGCCATAGTGGTGCTTCAAAGCCTCCATAGAAGTCTATGGCAAAGCTCGTTTGAAGCCCCATCGAAGCTTCACCAAAGCCCCATTGAAGCCCCAATGAAGCTTCATCGAAGCACCAAGCAAAGCAAGGTGTACATAGGACTGTAAGCTAACCATTTTATTTAGTGACACGGGTTTTGACCGGCATTCAGAGAGCTTTAACAAGGCCTGTCCGAAGCCTGGTTTTGAAGCAAGTGTAAACTTAGGCCTAAGTGTTGTTGCTAAGAAGAGATAGCATGTCTTTTTGGCAATAAAGAGTTGCCTGCTTTTCGGATTTTATTAGTCAAGTTTAATTCCAGTTTGGCTTCACATCTATGCGCTGTGGTAATGCTCATTCATTCATGTACCACTAAACGTGCATTGCGCTTCTGCAACCCCTTCATTTGGATGAGTTGTCCAATGCACAGAAATTGCACCAAAAAGGTTTATGTACCTTTTTTTTATTTTATTTAAAAAAACACAGCATACCATAATGCATGGGAATATGTTATCAAGTGTTGTGGTGTGCTGTATTGCATTTATGTTAGCATTAACAAAAGAATGGCGCTACCAACAGGAACAACAAGCGTTTTCATGCACTGAAGCTACAAGCTTGATATTGTGAGCATCCCCGCATCACACAGAAGTGAAAGGGGACTTCTTTCTTTTTTTTTTTTTTTTAACATTACTGTTAAGAAGACCAACTCTTCAAAATTATATGATGCTGTCCCTTTAAAATGTGACCCAGAAGCATGCAATGTGCACTTCAATGCTTAATCTTGATATGCTGTCTCCTCCACTCTGCAGTATCAGGAAGAGAACAGGAGAAAAGAGAAGGAGATAGATAGGAGTGGTGTTATTGAAGCCATCCTTTAGGCCTCATGCACACCGGGCTTTATAAAAACGCCAGTAACGTTAGCTATAGAAAGCTTTACCTGTAGTATGAGTTTTGCAGCGTTTTTGCAGTAGCTGTTGCGTTTTTTAGCTTTTTTTTTGCAAAACTATTCTCCCACAAAAGCTTATGGCTCAAAATGCTCATAAGCGAAGAATAGGAGTCAGAGCATTTTTACAGCTTAAAAACTCCTCTTCAAACATACTAGTTCTGTTTTTTTTTTTCAACCAGAAAACTCTCTCCCAAAAAAATGCACATGGACAGATAAGATAACATGCTGGGGAGTTTACTGGCTGCAGAAAAAAATGCCTGAAGCCAGAAACTGCAGCTGTAACAACATCCAGTGTGCATGAGCCCTTAAAGGGAAGGTGCTCAAATAGGTTCTACTGCGGAATGGAGGAGACGCGGTGGTGCTATTATATATATTACCTAAAAGGGGAAAGGCGCAGTATTGAAACCAGGTCCCACCATTTAAGGTGAGGTCCATCTTATTTATAAATTGGGAATGAAACACATAGTGGTAGCGTGTGCCAATATTTTCCATGTGGGATTCACATGGAACAGCATATCAAGACTGAACACTGAAAAACACATTGCATACTTTTGGGGCACATTTTAATCATTTGCTTTTAAATCTCGTACATAGTACGTCATTTGACTTCAAGAGTGATCCCTACAGGCTACCGTTTTTAGAGCTGACGTTTGCTTCCTATGTAATAGCAATAGAAGCAGCTAACTAGCCTTTTGATTGGTATTACAAGCACTGCCGCCTTCTGTGGCTCTCTCAGGCACTCCTGTCCCACTGGGAGACCCGAGGTACTAGCTGGCACATCTGCCAGCTAGATGGAGACCCATGCAAAGCCGGGGTCGGGTTTTGCTATGGTAACCTGGAAGCAATGACATGACATCACTTCCGGAAAAGATTCAAAATTGCCGATCTTGGTGTTTTGAATGCTTTCAAGGGCAGAGGTGGGATTTGGGATCTTATAGACCCCAGATCGCTCCATAAAGAGTATCTGCCTCGTTCCTATTGCTGCCACAAGGGATGTTTTCATTCCTTGTGACAGCAATAAAAGTGATCCAAAAAAAATGTAAATTAACAGTGTGAAAATAAAAAAATAAAGTGCCCTCACCCCCCCCCCCGTGCTAGTGCGCGTCAATCCCGCACGCACACAAACAGCGATCGTCCCACACATGGGAGGTATTAACGCGAATGTCAGATCATGGGCAGTATTTCTAGCATTAGACCTCCTTCTAAATCTAAAGTTTTAACCTGCAAAGGCTCACAAAGCATTGCCTATGGATAGTAAAAGTTGTTTGTCTCCGTTGTGCGACGTTTTAAAGAGTGACATGTTTGATATCTATTTACGCAGCGTAACATCATCTTTTATATTTTACAAAACAATTGGGTTATATATTGTGTGTGTTTGCATTAAAAAAAATGTATTTTTTCCCAAAAATTTGGTTTGAAAACCCGCTGCAAAAATACCTTGTGACGTAAAAAAAAAAATCACAAAACCCACCAATTTATTCTCTAGGGCCTCCGCTTTAAAAAAAATATATACTGTTTGGGGGTTCTAAGTAATTTTCTAGCAGAAAAACTGATTGTTACACATAAACAAAAAGTAGAGTAAAGGGACAGTATTCTACAATTTTGAAGAGTTGGACTTTTATGATTTCCATTTATTATTGTGGTGTGATGGCACTGATGTATCCTTTTCACTAAGGTAGGTGATTCTTTGAGTATATTATGTTTTCAACACTAGTGCACTTACTTTTTGTTTGTTTGAATTATTTGTGTTAGAATAGCACAGAAAGTGCTGGCACAGCTCACACTTATTGAGTTGATATCTTTTGGGGGTTTTTTTTAGCGCGAGATGGATATTTTTATATGATTACTGTTAAGAGGGGCTTTGGGGAAATACCTGAACAAACCCCCTTATATTTCACAATTGATATTTTCAGAAAAAGATTCTGGACACAGTCCTCAGTCTACTTGTCGTCTGCAGTCCTGCACTCACTAACACTGAACAGGAAGTGCACTATACAGATTGCTTCCTGTTCATTCAAAAATTAAGAAGATATTAAACATGCTAATCATGTTTACTATATCTCCAGTTATGAACGTGGTGCTTAGTACTGAACAATGAGTGGTGTTCACTCAGGTAAGTGAAGGATCAGTAAATATGAGATATATTTACCAATCCCCCACTCACCTTCTACATTGGCTCAGATCCATGCCACTGGGCATCTCTGTATGCTTCCCTCTGTGTCCCCTGCAAAACCCGATGTCTCTACCGATACAGGAGGGGAATAAGCAATGAAGGAGAGGGTCGGGGGACACACGGTAGCCAGCAGGTTGTGCAGGCACTGTGCATGCGTTGGTAATGGCAGAGGGCTTTGTGGGGGTGCTCATATTTTTAAGAAATTGCTGCAATTAGTGTCTTGTCGGATGCTGCTCAAAGCTATTTATTGGTGAGAATGTGGATGTAAAGTGAAACATCGTCAGAAAGATTAAATTAGCCTTTAAATATAAAGAAATAGTGTACCCAAAGTGCTAATAACACAAAGAAGATGGATCTACATCATTTGTTACTAAACAAAAAACATAATAATTTGGCTTAATTTTAAACACTCTAACTCGCTGTGGGCCTTGAGGATGTTACAAACACCCAAAAAAATTCTCAAAGTACAAAGGGCATGTGTAGTTTGCTAGTCTGTCAAAATACAGAGCTGTAATACCTGCTCCTTTCAAAAAACTGACTCTCTGCCACCGTGCTTATAAACAATGGGGGTTATTTACGAAACGCAAATTCACTTTGCACTACAAGTACAAAGTGCAATTGAAATTGCACTGAAAGTGCATTTGGAAGTGCAGTCACTGTACATTTGAGGGGTATATCTGAAATGAGGGGAAGCTCTGCTGATTTTATTATCCAAGCATGTGCAAGCCTAAATGCTGTTTTTTATTCTCCTTGCATGTCCCCCTCGGATCTACAATGACTGCACTTCTAAGTGCACTCTCAGTGCAATTTCAAGTGCACTTTGCAGTTGTAGTTTGCACTTGTTGTGCAAAGTGGATTTGCCTTCAGTAAATAACCCCCAATGTTTAGAGGGGAGATAGAGAGCCAGAAAGTAAAATTATTACTTTTATATCTACTATTTCAAAGAGTTGCATTTCAATGTGCATATAATATCAGTTAGAGAGGAGCTTCAGGAAAAAAAATGTTCATTCAAACTTTGCCGGGTAGATTAACTACTTGCCAACCGACCCATAGCCGAATGATGGCTACAGGGCGGTTGCATAACTCTGGGAGGGCGTACAGTGATGTCCTCCCAGAATCCCGCTCTCGCGCGCACCTGAGAACATCCGTGACCTGGACACGGCGCATCGCAGATCACGGTAAATGGGCGCTGATAGCGGCCATTTACCATGTGATCGCTCTGTCAAGTGACGGAGCGATCACTTGTAAACAAACCTACGTCATGTCATGACGCCGGTTCCTCTCTCCTCTCTGTGTACCGAACGGTACAGTGTGAGAGGAGAGGGGGAGAGATCGGATGGCAGCAGCGCTGTGGGCTGGATCTGTAGCTGCTCTGTGACAATTGCAGTCAGATCCAGCCATCCATCCATCCATGCTCAGCCATCCCTCCATGCTCAGCCATACTCTTTAATACCCTGCCATACTCTGCAATACCCAGCCATACCCTGCCATACCCAGCCATACCCTGCCATACCCAGCCATACCCTGCCATACCCTGCCATACTCTGCCATACCCTGCCATACTCTGCAATACTTGGTGATACCCAGCCATACGCTGCCATACCCAGTCATACTCGGTGATACCCTGCAATACCCTGCCATGCTCAGCCATACCCAGCCATACTCTGCAATACTTGGTGATACCCAGTCATACTCGGCGATACCCTGCAATACCCAGCCATACTCGGCCATGCTCAGCCATACTATACTATACTATACTATACTATACTATAGCCATACTATATGTTGTACTCGGCCTCTGTATATGGCCAGGCTGTGGAAGTCTCACACATGTGGTATCGCCGTACTTAGGAGTAGGAGAATCTATTTTGGGGTGTAATTTTTGGTATGTACATGCTATGTGTTAGAAATATTGTATAAATGGACAACTTTGTGTTAAAAAAAAATGCATTTTAACCACTTCCCGCCCGCCGTCATATGACGTCCTTGACTTTGTGTGGGGATATCTGAATGATGCCTCCTGCCACCCTTCGGTGCTTCTACCGACTCACCGATACGATCAAAGGATCATTTTTTTTTTATTTCAGGCTTCCCAGCCTAGAGGTGAGATGTGGGGTCTTATTGTCCTCATATCTCACTGTAAAGAGGACCTGTCATACCATATTCCTATTACAAGGGATGTTTAAATTCCTTGTAATAGGAATAAAAGTGATCAAAAAATGTCAGAATTGGCCTGGGTGCTCCAGAATGCCTGAAGGTGCTTCCTGCATGTTGGGCCTCTGTATGTGGCCACGCTGTGTAAAAGTCTCACACATGTGGTATCGCCATACTCTGGAGTAATAGCAGAATGTGTTTTGGGGTGTAATTTGTGGTATGCATATGCTGTGTGTCAGGGCTTTTTTTCTCTGAGAATAGGTGCAGGAACTCCCCCCGTCTGAGTCACCCCTTGTCTCTGCCCCCTACCCACCTCTGACCACCATCCCTTGATTCCACCCCCTACCCACCTACCAGTACTGCCCTTTTAGAGAATACAGAATTAAAGATCATTTTGTGGTGCTAAATCATTTGTATGGAACATGATAATGATAAAAAGAAAAGCAGTAAAATAGATCCCCTGCAGCCAGCAACAATAGAATCCCAGCAATAGATCCCCACACAACAATAGACTCCACCAGCAACAATGTACTCCACCCCAACAACAATAGATTCCCTGCAGCAACAGTGAACCACCTACAAAAAATATCACACCCAGTAACAAAATATCTACCCAAGCAACATTAGAACCCCCCCCAGCAGCAACAACAGATCTCCCAGCAGCCAGCAACAGAAGACCCCCCCAGCAACAATAGATTCCCCATCAGCAACAATAGACCCTCACACAAAATCAGATCCCCACCAGTGACAATAGATCCCCTAGCAGACAACATCAATAGACCCTCCAGCATACCCCGCACCCCATGCTATTGCATACATTCAGTGCTGGAGGTGCCGGAACCGTGTTCCCCCGCGTTGCCGCTGAAAAAAAGCCCTGCTGTGTGTGAAAAATAACCTTCTCACCATGCATCTTTCTAAATACCTTGGAATGTCTTCTTTCCAAAAAGGGGTCATTTGGGGGGTATTTGTACTTTTCTGGCATGTTAGGGTCTCAAGAAATTAGATAGGCCATCAGTACTTCAGGTGTGATCAATTTTCAGATATTGGCACCATAGCTTGTGGACTCTATAACTTTCACAAAGACCAAATAATATACACCAAATTGTACGTATTTTTATCAAAGATTTGTAGCAGTATAAATTTTGGCCAAAATTTATGAAGAAAAATAACTAATTTGCTAAATTTTGTAACAGAAACAAAGAAAAATTCAATTTTTTTACAAAATTTTCAGTCTTTTTAATTTTATAGCACAAAAAATAAAAAACCCAACGGTGATTAAATACCATCAAAAGAAAGCTCTATTTGTGTGAAAAAAAGGACAAAAATTTCATATGGGTACAGTGTTGTATGACTGAGTAATTGTCATTCAAAATGTGAGAGCCCCGAAAGCTGAGAATTGGTCTGGTTAGGAAGGGGGTTTAAGTGCCCAGTGGTCAAGTGGTTAAAATAGAAACTGAGATTTTGCCTTGCAAATGATGAATAATTGAAGATAATTGAAGTGAACACAGCTTGACATTATTTACTAGGCCTGATTCACACCTATGCATTTTTAGTGCTTTTTGCATTTTGCAGATTTTCACTACAGAACGTGTTCCATAGGAAACCATGTTAAATGGACTATAACGAAAATCTGCAAAATGCAAAAAGCACAAAAAATGCATAGGTGTGAATCAAGCCAAAGGCTCGATTCACACCTATGCATGTTGCTTTTGAGTGTTTTTGGAGGTTTTTTATTCATGCTTGCCACGTTTTTGAGCAGCGTTTTTGCCGCGATTTGCGTTTTGCGTTTTTTTTGTTTTTTTTTTTCATTTTTTTTTTACAGTCTTAAAAAAAATGAAAAAAAAAAAACGGCAAAAACGCATCAAAAACGCTGCAATAACGGTGCACTTGCGTTTTTGATGCTTGTCCATTGAATTCTATTACATGCAAAACGCTGCATTTTGCATGAAAAAAAGTCCCCGACCCTTTCCAAAAATGCAGAGAAACAAAAAAGCATTGATGTGAACATGTTCCATAGGAACCCATGTTAAAAAATTCCCGTGCATTTCTGCAAAATGCAAAATGCATCAAAAAACGCGCTAGTGTGAATGGAGCCTAAGGCTCGATTCACACCTATGCATGTTGCTTTTGAGCGTTTTTGGAGGGTTTTTTTTCATGCTTGCCACGTTTTTGAGCAGCGTTTTTGCCGCGATTTTGCCGCAATTTTCGTTTTGCGTTTTTTTTTTTTTTTTTACAGTTTTTTTTACAGTCTTAAAAAAAATAAAAAAAAATAAATAAATAAAATAAAAAAAAATAAATAAAATAAAAACGGCAAAAACGCACCAAAAACGCATCAAAAACGCTGCAAAAACGGTGCACTTGCGTTTTTGATGCTTGTCCATTGAATTCTATTACATGCAAAACGCTGCATTTTGCATGAAAAAAAGTCCCTGACCCAAAAATGCAGAGAAACAAAAAGGCATTGATGTGAACATGTTCCATAGGAACCCATGTTAAAAAATTCCCGTGCATTTCTGCAAAATGCAAAATGCATCAAAAAACGCGCTAGTGTGAATGGAGCCTTAGTACATCATCTGCAATTGTTCAGTAGAGCAGAGACTTGTGCCTTATTCTCAAATCGATAGGATGCACCTCAAAGCAAGCTGTTCAGCTGTGCTGTTCCTTTACGAGGTACCTTAAAAGCAAATCTACCACTTCTTGTACACAGGTTGTACTAGTGCCATCCTAGTATTAGTACTAACAGTCTATAATATATGTTGTTAGTTGTGTGCCACATCAAGCACTCCTGCCACCCTAGGTACTAGCTGGTTGGTTATGGACAAGTCCAGCCCTGGCAGCATCATGTATTCTCAATTAAAACACAAATTTCCTGTAAATATCTGAGAAAAAAAAGAGCTATAGAAGCTAGCAGAACTATGACTAAAGAGCTTATGTGCAATACTTGAGATTAGTGAGACGTATACAACTTCTCTAACATTGAGCTAACTATGGACAAATACAAAAGTAGTTCAGTTAATCACTAAATTATGTAGTTCACAAGTCAACTTGATATCATGTCTATAGACAGTGACCATTTGACTCCAATGACAGTGATGCCCATGGGGTTGACCTAATAAAGACAGGCGGTTCACTTTGCAAGAGAGTTTTCTGTTCTGTTTCATAGCACAGATAATAAAGTATAAGTAAACCCAAAATCGCTCAGGGCTGTACGCAACTGAGAAGCTATGCATCAAGGCTGCATGAAAAATGAAACTATGTTTTGTCTTTGCCGGGTGGTACCACTGCTAAACGCGACCCATTTAGGTGTATGGGGCTGCACCACAACCACGTACAATGCATGTGGCTGTGATGCAGTGGTCCAGCCTTTTTTAGGGTTAAGACAGGTGGTGAGGAGGCAACATATCATGGATCATTTTTCAGAAAGAAGGCAAGGGCTGCTGCATGTCAGAACAGAACAAGCCCTCAGTGCCTACATTTGTTTGTGTAAGTTTATATATTTGTATATTTTGTGTTATTTCACAAATCAAAATAGTTGTGGATTTAAAGAAGGAAATCCTATTTTATTCGAAAGTTTTTCTCTATAAATAAAGTTAAAATTAAACATCATAGACAACATGCATAATGTAAAAGCAAAAAAAGAAAACACACCTCCTCTTAATCCAGTACACATAAAAGAAAAAAAAAGTAGATGAGTGTAACGCACTAAAACTTACCTTTTGCTTTTCACAGCTATGATTTTAATATGTAAGATATCCTTATTCTATATCGTAGTTCCTATTGATAGGTTCAGAACAGAATGATCCTGTGTTACTTTTAGAACACTAATCTATACTGACAAAAAGGGAAGCAGAAACAGTGGTATTTCAACATACCAAAAACTTCTTCTTTCTGTGTATTGAAACATGACAAAGTTTTAGCTTTCACATTTACAGTTTCTCTAACTCTGCAATTCCTGGACCTGGAAGCTCTGCCTATGAAATTGCAGGTCACACCTGTCCCAGCACACTTTTCCCCAGATACAACCAAATTAAATAAACAGCAGACAGAACTTGGCAAAAAAAATGACCACAGCACATTTATTGTTTTTTTAACACATTAATATCCTTCAATACTCTATTATCAACCAAATAACATTATAAATTCAAATAAACATCAGTTCATCCTGCTCAGTTTTTAGAACACGAGCAGCAGTACTACACATTTTACATAGAAAATAATCAGTTACCCCTAGAATACCAGGGTGACCCAACCACATAATAGTGCTTGCGACTGAAGCGGGAGGAAGGGAACTTTTTTCTTCCAGTCTTGATCACCGGGAAAGAGGGCAAGCACCAATCCCACTGTCCTTAAGTAGCCTCTCCCAGTCTTCCAGAACATTCCCCGGATTCCCATTGGTTCCCACCGGAAAACTTATCCCCAGGTTCTTAAAGGGGACAGCACCCTTAAATACCCAAATAACTAACTGCAACAAAACCCTAAATTATTAATTACATAGGGAAGGGACGGCCACAATCTCAAGAAAGTGGGCCCATATTGTGCCCCCTTTTTACATTCTCAGCACAAAAAACACATGCCTAGACCAGTGTTTTTCAACCTTTCCTTGGTTGGTGATGGCACCCTTCAAAAGTATTTTTAGTCTCGGGGCACCCCCAGTCTAGAGGCTTGTTCACATGTAAGGTTGGGGGGGGGGTAAAACCACATGGTTGAGCCATGTTTTCATCTTTGTAATTTTTGTTGGGCTTTGACAGTGACATTCATAGCCTCAAAATGCTAATGCCCGTTTGCTCCTATAGCCTTACAAATCCTCAATGTATTTTATTTTGGGAATGGGGTTAAAGTGAACATCTAGCCAGTGTCAGGTCACCTGAAGGTGACAGATGAACCTGTTGGGGTCAGGAGTGCACCGCTAAGGTAGTGGACCCTACAGCTGACTGCTGCGGATGGAGCTCTGGGTGGTTCAGGAAAGCAGGTCCTCTGGAGCACCAACAAGGATCACACTGGGAGCTAAAACATGAAATTCCCCAGGGCGCAGAATCTAAGAGCCAGCAGGTGTTCACCAGGGCCCCTGATGGTGGGGATGGTCTTTGCTGCAACTGACTCCAGGTCGCGGCCCCCAGGGTCTCCTAGTTCAGTTTTGAAGGCCTAAATTGAAAATATCCAAACCCACATCTGAAAGGTTGACCCCATCTCGCCCTGTAAAAACCTGATACACCACCTTCCAGATCCACATGCCGATAAGATTAACTTTTCCAGAGCTCTATTAACTCTCTTCCGCATCTTCTCCATGGCCCTCCTCTGAGTCGAGGACAGTCAAACGAGACCAGAGACAACCTTGGAAAAGACCATCGTTGTACCTGGGGAAGTGACCGAAAAACGATGAAGGTCTCGTTTTATCATAAACCATAAATCAAGTGTCCTAATATTCCTCAAATCGTTACCCCCTAGATGAACCACTAGGATAGTAGGTGGGGGCCAAAATTGATCATAGACAAAAGAAAATAAAACTGACACCACTGAAAAAATGGGTGAGACCTCGTGAGCTGCCAAAAAACTATAAACTACCGTGAACTAAAAACTGAAAAAGCTGCCTGCACTTCCCACACTTCCCCACAATGTGAAAAAACGAATGTATATAAATGTGCCACGCTACTCCTAACCAACAATCAATACAACCTAAGCTGTAAAGTAATCTGGATGATATGTGTAACATAAAACAGTGAATTACAAAATAATCCATTCATAATATACAGTGCTCGTAAAATAATAATCCAATCATAATGTAAAGTGCTCGTGCTCCGTGAATCACACAGAGTCCATAATGATATAAATATAATCAACACAGTCCATCTAATGTGATAAGGTGTCTTCATGCAATGTGCACTCCTCCCCCTTCAGTTGTACCCTCACCTTAAGGGCTTAGAAAATAAGCCAAAAGATGTTTTCAGCAGATATCCTGGACCATCCTTCTATCACCTATAAGTATACTGGCTGCTGTGTGCTGGTACTCCTCCCTGGTCACCTCCTGCTCCTGATAATAGCCCAGCTTTAAGAGGATACCAGTTTTCTCCTGGTCACTTCCAATAAGCCTCCTCGCATATGCCACATAGGAAGAATAATAGAGACATACAGAAGTGTGATACCGTCTAAAAAATGTTTAATCTTAAAAAACGCTCAAAGTTCATACAACTCACATTTACATATTAACAGAATGCTTCTAAAGTGCTGTAATGCTGTGGTGGTGAGGGGGGGATAGGGTTACCTGAATCCCGGATCTGCAGCCCCGGTTTCTCAGCGTTCAATCTATCCTCTGCCTCCTCTTCAGATCACTTCCTGCTTCCCACACGTCAGACAATCAGGATCCTCCTACTGGTTTCGTCACAAATCTCATGACTTCCTCTGTAATCCCAGAGGAAGTCATGAGATTTGTGATGAAACCGGTAGGAGGAGCTTGACATACAATTTAAAACACTTAGATTTCCACCTCCCCATCTCCATAATGGCCAATTCCTGCAAACCCCTCTGGGCCGCCTCTGAAGCTGCGGCAATTCTAAAGGAGTGGGAGGAAAATTTAAGGTTGTCCAAGCCATGTGTTCCAGGCATTTACGCAACACCATGTCGAACTGGTACTTGGTAAGCGGAGCTAAATTAGAGTGAATGAGCAAATGTCCCACCCAGGAGGGCCTAACCCCAAGGAATTGCTGAACAACCGCCACCGGGCATACTAAACCGTTTTCACGTGCCTGCAATGATATCCACCTACCTCTCCCATATCGTAAAGGACAACCACAACCTTGCTGCATAACTTGATCAGGTCCTGGGGTATACTGAGCCCCTGATGGCTTCCGTCACCATGATCATATCACCTTCCACAGATGCTCCGGACAAGAGAGACCCTCCTTGTCTGCCTCTGGAAACAGCTGACGAAACTGGTCCATCTGAAACCGAGATAATGCATCGGCTATGTTATTCAGAATCCCTGAAGTATATTTGGCTTTAAGCCAAATGTAAAATTTTAAACACAAAAACACAATCTGTCTTAAAACCTTGATAACCAACAACGAACCTGATGAGAGATGACCTCTATTGTCAGTCACCACCAAGATACGCCTGTTCGCGAACTCAACACCCCACAACTCTAAAAGTACCACGTTCTTCATGGCTTGACTGCTAATCCATGATTCAGGCTATGCTGCACAACACCAATCGGTTTTCCATTGGTGTTTCCATTGAGTTTTCCATACTCACCCTATGGTCCATGCCAACGGACCTCATTTTGTACAGTAAACGTTTATGGGGATCTGTATCAAATGCTTTTGCAAAATCCAGATACACCACGTCTACGGGCCTTCCTTTATCTAGCTGGCAACTCACCTCCTCATAGAAGGTTAGTAGGTTGGTTTGGCAAGAACGATTCTTTGTGAATCCATGCTGATTACTGCTAATGATACCATTCTCATTACTAAAATCTTTTATATAGTCCCATATCATCCCCTCCAAGAGTTTACATACTATTGATGTTAGGCTAACTGGTCTGTAATTCCCAGGGATGTATTTTGGGCCCTTTTTAAATATTGGTGCTACATTGGCTTTTCTCCAATCAGCTGGTACCGTTCCAGTCAGTAGACTGTCAGTAAAAATTAGGAACAATGGTCTGGCAATTACTTGACTCAGTTCCCTAAGTACACTCGGGTGCAAGCCATCTGGTCCCGGGGATTTATTAATGTTAAGTTTCTCAAGTCTAATTTTAATTCTGTCCTCTGTTAACCATGGAGGTGCTTCCTGTGATGTGTCATGAGGACATGTTAGGCAAACACGTTTTTTCCTCAGCCAGCGGAATACCAAACAAATCAAAGCAAAGAGTATCTTCTAGCGGTCCTATAAACTAGAAATCGTCCAGATAGTGAACCGCACTATCTTGACCAGAATGACAATAAAGAACTCAGTGAAGGAAGGTGGAAAATGCCTCGAAATATGAGCATCCCATAGGGAGGCACTTGTCAAAAAAAATAGCAGTTGTCAAAATAAAAACCTAATGAATTGAACGCTGCTGGGGAAATAGGCAGTAGGCGAAAAGACGATTTTGTATGGGCTTTTGCCAATAATGCCCCAGTACCAAAAGACCTAATTTTGATGATTGCCTCCTCAAAAGTCGTGTATGAAACTGAACATAACTCCCTTTGGGAAACACAACTGATGAATGATGCGAAAGGATCCAGGCTCCCACTTAGGCACCACACCTATTGAAGAAATGCGAAAGTTCCTAAATGGCGAATTTGAACTTCTTTGAACACTTTCTCCCTCACCACCTGGGGATAAACCCCAACTGATTTTAAATTACCCACTACTGAACAACCTTCTCCTAAAAAGGGGGGCAACGGGAAACCATTGGTAAAACAGTTAATGAGAAAACATGACAAACAGACAAAGCATCGCAGAAACAGGACCTCAGAACATTCAAAAGAACATTTCTCCAGCTTGGCATACAGATTAATCTCTCTAAAGTACAATCCGGACATGGTCTCTGTGGACAAGCAGATTTTCCGAAAAGATGAGATTGTATGCACCTCTGAGATCCAACAAAAATGGAGGCACCTTTTAACCTGTCGAATAGTTCAGATAGTAAGGGTAAGGGGTAACGATTTTTGATTGTCACCGCGTTTAAGCCTCGATAGTCAATGCAGGATCTTAAGGTACCAACTTTTTTGGCAACGAAAAAGAACCCTGCTCCCACAGGCAATGAGGATTTCCGAATGAACCCCCTCTCTAGACTCTCAGCGACATACTCTGACATGGCCTGGGTTTCTGGGATGGACAGAGGGTAGGTACGGCCCTTGGGCAGAGTTGCTCTGGGAACAAGGTCAATAGCACAGCCAAAGGGCCTGTGAGGGGGAAGCACTTCAGCTGATTTTTTGCAGAACACATTCCGGAAATTGCTATATGCAGGTGGAAGAGCAGAAGATATAGATGTGGTTGCAACCGGAAGTCTCTCCTTTGGGGCAACCTTGAGTAGGCAGGAGGAGAGACAGGAGGGACCCCAAGCCAGGATCTGCCCAGAAGTCCAGTCCACATGTGGAGAGTTGAGCTGTAGCCAAGTAAGGCCCAATACGATGGGGGTTGAGGCCTTAGCTAGGATAAGGAAGGATATCCACTCCTGGTGGTGTATCACTACCGACATCTTAACAGGGAGAGTCTGGAAGCGGATAGGGCTCCCTGCAAGAACAGTGCAATCAATTGTCGAGACCACCAGTGGCGTGGTGAGGAGCAAAAGGGTAAGCTTCATGGAAGATGCAGTTCCAGTCCATAAAATTGCCAGCAGCCCCGGAATCCAGATATGCCAAGACCGATTGAGAGGAAGCGCCTACATGAAAGAACACAGAAGAAAAAGAGAAGGAGATATTTCTGGGTCCAATACTCTACCTTTCAGATATATTGGACCTGAGCGATTCCCGGATGAAGCAAGCAGGAGTCACGAAAATGACCCTTGCCCCCACAATAGAGACACAGGCCCAGAGTTCTGCACCTAGCACGTTCTTTGGGGGTTAGCATGGGCTGATCCAGCTACATAGTTTCCTCGGCTGGCAGAAGATGCTCCACAGGACAAAGGGAGGGGAGCTCAAGCTGACTTGGGACCAAGGAGTGCTGGCTCCTTTTTTTTTTTCTAGGGACCTCTCCTGAAAGTGAATATCGATCTGATTACACAAGGAGATGACATTGTCCAGACTGGCGGGGATGGTTCTTCCCACTAATTCGTCCTTCACTTGGTCAGAGAGACCATGTAAAAAGGTTGCAACTAAGGCCTCATTATTCCAGCTCAATTCAGCTGTTAGTATACGAAACTAAAGAGCATACTATCCTACAGAAGAAGCTTCTTGGCGAAGATGTAAAAGGGCACTGGCCGCTGAAGAAACACGACCCGGTTCCTCAAAGATATTCCGAAAGAGCTTCAGGAAGTCAGGCAGGCTAGAAACCATTGGATCATTCTTCTCCCACAGGGGGGCCTCCCAGGCTAAAGCCTCCCCAGAGAGGAGGGAAATAATATAGACTACCTTTGCCTAATCAGACAAGAAGATTAGAGGCTGGAGTTCAAAGTGAATGGTGCACTGGCTAAAACCCCCTACAGGCCTTGGAGTCCCCAGAGACAGAGCTGGTAGTTGCAGCGACTGTGTGGCTGTAACTGCAACCGGAATAGGTACAGCCACTGATTGTGATTGAGGTTGCTGAATCGGGGTTCCTAAGGAGGGCTGAAGCTGCTCGAAGCGGGAGGCCAAATCCTGGAGGAATTGTATCGCCTGAGTTTGATTAGATTCCTGGGTCTCGAGTCTGTGGACTATGCCCTGCAATGGATCATCTGCTGGTAGCGGCACATCTCCTGAGTCCATGGCTGATCAAACTGTCAGGTCACCTGAAGCCAGGTGACAGATGCACCACGTTGGGGTCAGTAGTGCACCACTAAGGTAGTGGACCCTACGACTGACTGCTGTGGATGGAGCTCTGGGTGATTCAGGAAAGCAGGTCCTCTGGAGCACCAACAAGGATCACACTGGGAACTAGAGCATTAGATTCCCCAGGGCGCGGAATCTAAGAGCCAGCAGGTGTTCACCAGGGCCCCTGATGGTGGGGATGAACTTCGCTGCAACTGGCTCCAGGTCGCGGCCCCCAGGGTCTACCAGCTTACGCTCACAGTAGGCTACTGGAGAATAGAGAGGAAGCAGCAGACCGGGACAACAAGGGATAATCAGGAGATAAGCCAAAAGTTCGGGGCAACAAGCAGGCAGGGATAGTCAAAGAACACGCCAAAGGTCGGGATATGAAGCAGACAAGGACAGTCAAGAACAAGCCAAGGTCAGTAAACAGAATCAGACATAGAGCTCATGGCAAGAAGCACACAGAAAGCCAAAAACACAATATTGATCAGCGAGGCTGGCTTGCAGTGCACAGGTTAATATAGTGTTCCCAGTTAGATGCTGGGGTGGAGCCATGCTTGAGGGAAGATTACTTAAGCAGACAGGTGAACAGGCAGCCGGTCTCTTAAGCTGAACACAGAGGTAAGCAGAGACACATGAGCATTACCGCAGATCCATGACAACCAGTCTGGGCTTTCAAGTATTTGCTTATTTTTAACAAGCAGTAAATAAGCTGTAAAACAAGTCTCGCTGATCTCTGTAGCTGCAGACATTCTGGAGAAATTAATCTTTGTATTTCATAGCCAAGTTCTAGTCAGACTCTCAGCAGCTTTAGCTCATAATGCTTCCTCTAACAGCATGTCAGGGCTGGGCTCAGCCCTTCCTTCTCTGAGCTGGCCGCTCAGCTGTCGGCTAATTGCCAGCTCTTATCTCTCCACAATGACTCACCTGTTGATGATATCCTGCTTGTCAGTTCTGCCTACTTAAGCCGTCCAGCCCAGATGATCTCTGCCTTCGCCTTGGTCACATCTCTAGAGACGCTCTCCTGTGTTCCTGTTAAAGACTTGCTTGGCTGATATTCCTTCTGGCTCCAGATCCTGCTTGCTGCTCTACTACGCTCAGCTCTGGCTCCCTGACGTTTTGGCTTGTCCGAATATCCGTTCCGGTTTCTGAACTCTGAACACTAATGGTCAGCAAGTACCCTAGGCCTACACTTGAAGCACCACACTGCGCCTATATGAGAAAAATGAACCTATACAACCTAGCTGCCACTTTAAATAATGCAAAAATCTGAATAATATTTAAACCTCTAACCAAAATGAGATAAAAATAGTTGCGCTAAAATTAATATTAAAGTGAAAGCATATATAAATTAATGAACATGCATTAATGACTATTAACTACCCTGTGACCAGTGTGAAAATAGGAAAACAAATAATCTATGATAAAATTGCCAAAATCTTCCAGTATTAAAGCTTTATGTGATGTCTTCTCAAATCTTCAACCACACCACTGTGTGACAGTGATTCCGCTCCCTTCAGATAGCGTACTCACCAGCTTACAATGCCGTATGCCACGTACACACGGTCGGACTTTTCGTCTACAAAAGTCCGACAAACGCCGACGGACTAAAGCTGGCTGACAATCCGATCGTGTGTGGGCTTCCCCGGACTTTCAGCGAACTTTCAGCCGACTTTTCCAGCCGCAAATCTGACGAACGTTAGATTTGAAACATGCTTCAAATCTTTACGTCGTAACTACGCCGGACCCAGAAATCCGCTCGTCTGTGTGCTAGTCCGACGGGCAACAACCCACGCTAGGGCAGCTATTGGCTACTGGCTATCAACTTCCTTATTTTAGTCCAGTGTACGTCATCACGTACGAATCCATCTGACTTTTGTGTGATCGTATGTAGGCAAGTCCGTTCGTAAGAAAGTCTGCCGCAAGTCCGCCAAAAGTCCGCCAAAAGTTCGTCGAAAGTCTGTCGGACTTTTGTAGCCGAAAAGTCCGACCGTGTGTACGCGGCATTACACTTCCGTGCTTGGCTATAGCTCTTTCAGCCACACACAAAAGTGGGTTAAGTAAATTCCAGAATCCAACCGTGAACATCAATCAGGATCAGCTTTCAATGCCTTACACTTCTGTGCTTGGCTATAGCGCTTTCAACCACACACAAAAGGAGTTAAGTGAATTCCAGAATCCAACTGTGAACATCAATCAGGATCTCTCCACATGAAAATAATAAAGTGCTCCAGATAGTGTAATACCGTAAAACCAGTTTCATTAAAACACTTAAACATCTTCACTCATTAAACTCACATCAAATAAATTCATAAAAAGCCAAATGTGAAAACACAGCATTCCTTCAAGCAAGTAATAGCAGCGGTATGTGGTGGTCACGTCGGACCCGAGGTGTGCAGACAACAGGTTCACTCTCACCCGCCCCTCAGGCTTGCAAAAATTCTCCACTTCCTAATTCAGTGTGCAGCGTCAAATGTCACACATAATTGCCGTACAACCACGCCCCGACATGTTTCGTGATATCGACTTAATCATGGGATTGATTAACTTTGGCTATGTTTTGACTACGTTTACTCTGTTTACCTTTTTTTATTATTATTATTAAACAAGTGAGATTTAACTGTACTTCTATCTCAGCCTGATTCATGGTTTCTGACAGTAGGCGAAGGCCATGAATTCAGAAGATGCAGTCAATCCACTTATTGGTAATATTTTTTCCAGATTGGATGAGCAGGATCACCGCATGGATCAGTTTGCCATGATGTTACAAACACTCCTGAGTCGCACGGCTCACCTGGAATCTCCCACTGCAGAGGTTTTCTCAACCAGGTTGAGATATACTTTGAGATGCTGCCCCAAACGTTTCCCATGGACAGAAGCAAAGTAGGTTTCATGATATCGTTGCTTTCTGAGAGAGCCTTGGCCTGGGCAAACCCTCTATGGGAGACGCAAAAACCTGTTGTCTTGAGTTACCCTGAGTTTGTGGCTTCCTTTAAAAGGGTATTTGACATTCCCGCATGCGCCGCTTCTGCTGCCAAGTGCCTCATTTCCATCAAACAGAGTACGAGAACTGTTGCTGATTACACCATTGAATTCTGTACTCTGGCAGCAGAAGATGCTTGGAACAATGAGGCCCTTGTGGCTGCTTTTTCTCATGGTCTCTCAGATACCATCAAGGATGAGATAGCAGCCCGAGATATATCCACTGAGCTGGAGAAGTTGATCATGTTTGCCATCCTCATTGGCTCCAGACTCAGAGAAAGACTCTTTTAAGGAGCGCTTGTGGAAGCCTCCTGTATATTTGTCTCCGAGCTATGCAGTCCCACCCTTGCCTCCCTCACCTCCCATGCCTCCTGGTACCTAGTTGGTCAGTGAAGATGAACCTATGCACTTGGGCTTCATGAGTCTCTCTGCGGATAAGAGAAACATTAGGAGGAGGGAGAGATTGTGCCTTTATTGTGGCCAGGCAGGTCACTTTTTAAAGTCTTGTCCTACCTGTTCAGGGAACGCCCGAACCTTGAGGTCCTGTCACGGACAGACCTTGGGTGGCGTTGTTTCGTCCCCAGTTATCCAGAAGGATAAGCCCCTGGTTTCGGTTACCCTTTCTTGGGCTGAGTCATCCGTCAAGATACAGGCTCTAATCGACTCTGGGTTGCAGGCCTGCTCATTGATGCTGCCTTTGGATCAAAGCACTTGATTCCGCTGCAACTGCGTGATACTCCACTTGCCATTGAGGCTCTTGACGGGAGACCTCTACAACCTGCCCACGTGACTCATGAGACTGTTCCATTGTCCATGGCCACAGGGGGCTCTTCACCATGAGATAATCCAATTCCAAGTTATTTCCTCACCTAAGTTTCCGCTGGTTATTGGTTTTCCTTGGTTACAGAGGCACAATCCCTCTTTTGATTGGCTCCATGCTGAGATTCTCTCCTGGTCGCCACAATGCAGTAAGACATGCTTCCAGAAGGTAGCCAAGGTCCTGTGCACTTCTTCTCTCTCCTCCCTGCCGGAGGAGTACCGTGATTTTAGCGATGTCTTTGACAAAGGTCAAGCCGATAGTTTGCCTCCACACCGGTTGAGTGATTGCGCAATTAACCTTCAGTCTGGTGCCATACCCCCTTGTGGCCGGGTTTACCCTTTGTGGGTCTTCGAGGATAAGGCCATGGAGGAGTATGTTGCAGACGCACTTTCTTGAGGTTTCATCTGCAAATCCTCGTCTCCTGCTGGTGCTGGTTTCTTCTTTGTGAAGAAGAGTGGTGAACTGAGACCTTGATTATAGGGGTCTCAATTGTTTCGCGATTAAGAATGCCTATCCTATTCCGTTGATTACAGAGGTTTTCACAAAGCTTGAATTGAGAGGGGCATACAATCTCGTGGGGATTAAGGAGGGCGACGAGTGGAAAACTGTGTTTAATGCCAGAACAGGCCATTATGAGTACCTCTTAATGCCTAATGGCCTTTGTAATGCCTCGGCAGTTTTTCAGGAATTTATTAACAATGTCCTCCAAGATTTGTTGCAGTTATGTGTGGTGGTTTATATCGACTAATTTTCCAAGTCCCTGGAGAGCTACCACACAGATGTCTGTCATGTGCTTCAGAAACTAAGAGAGAACAATCTCTATTGTAAATTGGAGAGGTGCGAATTCCATCATGAACAGATTAAATTCCTGGGTTATGTCATTTCCACTGCTATTTTTTCGATGGACCCAGAGAAACTTTTAGCAGTCCTACAGTGGCCCCGACCCGTGGGTTTACGTCCTCTGCATCGTTTTCTTGGCTTTGCCAACTATTATCAGAAGTTTATTCGTAACTTCTTGTGTCTGGTCAAGCCCCTGACCGATATGACCAGAAAGGATGGTAACCTGATTCTCCTGATTCACTCCCTGGTTATCTCTCGCCTTGACTACTGCAACTCACTCCTCATTGGCTTACCTTTAAGCAGACTATCCCCCCTGCAGTCCATCATGAATGCGGCTGCCAGACTCATCCACCTTACAAACCGCTCAGTGTCTGCTACCCCTCTCTGCCAATCCCTCCATTGGCTGCCACTCGCCCAACGAATTAAATTCAAAATACTAACAATAAGTTACAAAGCCATCCACAACTCTGCCCCCAGCTACATCACTAACCTAGTCTCAAAATACCAACCTAATCGCCATCTCCGTTCCTCCCAAGACCTCCTGCTCTCTAGCTCCCTCATCACCTCCTCCCATATCCGCCTCCAGGACTTCTCCCGAGCCTCGCCATCCTCTGGAATTCCCTACCCCAATCTGTCAGACTGTCTCCAAATTTATCCACTTTTAGGCGATCCCTGAAAACTTTCCTCTTCAGAGAAGCCTATCCTGCCTCCATCTAATAACTGCACTATTTTCTCCATTAGCTCATCCCCCACAGCTATTATCCTTTTGTATAACTTGACCCTCCCTCCTAGATTGTAAGCTCTAACGAGCAGGGCCCTCTGATTCCTCCTGTATTGAATTGTATTGTACTTGTATTGTCTGCCCTAATGTTGTAAAGCGCTGCGTAAACTGTCGGCGCTATATAAATCCTGTATAATAATAATAATAATAATAACCCACAGTGTTGGTCTCTGGAGTCCATTAAGGCCTTTGAGAGTCTAAAGGCTACCTTTGTTTCTGCTCCTGTGTTGGCACATCCTAATCCTTTTATCCTTGAGGTTGATGCTTCTGAGACTGGAGTTGGCGCCCTTCTGTCTCAACGTCCTACCTCTGAGAGCTCTATGCATCCTTGTGGCTACTTTTCCAAGAAATTGTCACCTGCGGAGTGCAATTATGAGAATGGTGACAGAGAGCCATTAGCAATCATTTTAGCCCTGAAAGAATGGAGACATCTCCTCGAAGGTACCACTGTGCCGGTTCTCATTCTTACTGACCGTAAGAATCTCACATTCTTGTCTGAGGCTAAACGCCTCTCTCCCAAAAGGGCATGATGGGCTCTTTTCTTGTCTAGTTTCAATTACATTGTCTCATTCTTACCCGGTACTAAGAATGTAAGGGCTGACATTTGTCACAACAATTTTCCTCCACTTCCAAGATGGAGTTCTGGTTCCTGTGATTCCTCCTTATCGTATTCTGGCTATGGTTCGCACCAGTCTCCTTTCTCCTTTGGGTGACAAAATTCTTGCTGCTCAGATTCATGCTCCTCCTGAGAAACCTTGTGACTGCTGCTTTGTCCCAGAGAATCTCCGTACTGCCATGCTCCAGACTTACCATTCTTCCAAGGCTGCTGGCCACCCTGGGAAGAATCAACTCTTTTGGGCTATTTCCCAACAATTCTGGTGGCCTAGTCTACATGCTGATGTAACCGCCTTCATAGCTGCCTCTTCCGTGTGTGCTCAGAGCAAAGCCTCTTACACACGATCGTATTTTCCGACGGGAATTGTGTGATGACAGGCTGTTGGTGGAAAATCCGACCATTTGTACGTTCCATCAGACAATTGTTGACCAACTTTACGTGGACAAATGTTGGATGGCAGGTTTATAATTTGTCTGCGGACAGCGGTCTGCTGTCGGATTGTGTGTACACAAGTCCGTCGGACAAAAGTCCAAAGTGCAAACACGCATGCTTGGAAGCAAGGACGAGCCGGAAGCATTCAGTCCTATAAAACTAGTGTTCGTAATGGAGAATTAACATTCGTGACGCGGCAAATTATGAAATCGCGAAATGCAGCGCACATTCTCCTCTTCTTTAATGGGATAATAATGAAGCTGCTTTGCTGGTGATACTGATGGAGTTATGGCAATCTCATTTTCAAAGGCTCTTTTTTTCTAGTGATATCAAGAATAATATTATTATGCTTGTAATTTTTTTTTCGGTGCAAGTTACCACAACACCATTATTCTGTAGTTTTTAAGGTCAAAGATACAACTAAGTTGGTGTCCCTTGTTAATTTTACATTGTAGTTTTAAAAATGTAACTGCCTACTCCCAAACTGTCATTTGAAGTAAAACACATAGCCAAGTATTATTCTCCATAAATTTTTTTATGTGCATTAAAAAAGAAAACAAATAAAATTAGACATGCTATCTGCCAATAGAACTTAAAGAGGAAGTAAACTCTGATGGGTTTTACTTCCTCTTTTGCTCGCTGCAAAGCCTGCAAATGAAAAGCATAATGGGCTAGTATGCGCCGCATACTAGCCCATTATGTGCCACTTGCCTGCAAAAGAATCCAGTGATGTCCCCTGTGTAGGCAGCATCTATCTTCTGGCCCCTCTTCCTTCCGGGCCGCGGACTCCGGCTCTGTGATTCGCCGGAGCCACGTGACGTCACTCCCGCCCATGTGCATAGGAGCCGCGATTAACGGCACTTAGTTTAGTTTCTTCCCCGCGCATGCGCCGTTGGAAATTTCGGCGGACTACAAATGAAATATCTCCTAAACGGCACACGTTTAGGAGATATTTCCACTACCTATAGGTAAGCCTTATTATAAGCTTACCTATAGGTAGAAGTCCAAAAAGTGGGTTTACAACCACTTTAACTAAAAAGTCCATTTCATGCTTCCAAAAATATAGAAAATATACCAAATCAAATCATTATTCAGCCAAAAAATAAAATAAAAGCCTCCTGCATGTGTCCTGCTTCTTAATATAGGGGGTCAACAATGCCAAGAGCTGGTGAAAGCAGGGGTCCGTTATCCGGAGATAATTCCGAAAATCATCCTGATTATTCTCCTGGAGCTCCCGCAGCAAAGGCATATGACATCATTGGTCATGATTAATAAAGCAACCAATTTTTGGTCCAAGAAATCCTCCTCCTCCTGTTCCTAGACTGGACTTGAGTCAAAGCAATAACTCCAAGGCCAATAATAAATAACACGTTATCTCCTCCGATTCTGCAACATGGCCGTTCAGAAACAAACTGAAAAGCGCAAACTGAAAAGCGCGAGATAAAAAGTGCTAAATGAAAAGCGCGAATCAACACTCACCAAACTTCTGCTAATACGAAATTAGCAGGAGTCGTCCAAAGGGTGGCGCATGACAATTGAACTTCCTCTTTGTAGTCTCGTAGTAAGTCTAATACGTCACTACATTCGTGTTTGTTGGCTGAGAATTCCTTGCCGTTTGTATGCAAGACAAGTTCTTGGCCAACGCCCTTCGGACAAAAGTCTGAGGTTTTGTCTGCAGAAAATCCAATCGTGTGTATGAGGCTTAAGACTCCACGACACCTTCCAGTGGGCCTCTCACGAAAGAGGCCCTGGACCCACCTGTCTATGGATTTCATTGTGGAGTTACCCAACTCCCAGGGCAACACAGTTATCCTTAGACCCCTTTCACACCGAGCTGCCTAGGGCGTCAGTGGTAGAGCGTCATTTTAGCGGCACTATTCGGCCGCTAGCGGGGCGGTTTTAACCCCCCGCTAGCAGCCGAAAAGGGGTTAAATCTGCCCGCAAAATGCCGCCGGGGCGCTGCCCCACTGATTTCAATGGGGAGGAACGGTGAGTTCACCGCTCCAAAGAAGCTGCTGGCAGGACTTTTTGTGATGCCCTGCCAGCGCACTGCTCCAGTGTGAAAGCCCTCGGGCTTTCACGCTGGAGTGAATGGAGCCGTTTTTTTCAGGCACTATGCAGGCGCTATTTTTAGCGTTGTAGCGCCTGAAAAACGCCCGCAGTGTAAAGGGGTCTTATGGTGATTGACCGGTTCTCAAAAATGTCCCATTGTATTCCACTTAAGAAGTTGCTCATTTTTGCTTGGGAGATCTTTCGCTTACATGGGCTACCCTAGGTGATTGTCTCAGACAGGGGTAGTCAGTTTGTATCCCAGTTCTGGCAAGCCTTTTGTGCACAGTTGGGAATTCAGCTTGCTTTCTCCTCTGCGTTTCACCCGCAGTCTAATGGTGACGCAAAACGAGCCAATCAGTCCTTGGCGCAATTCCTACATTGCTATATTTCTGACCATCATAACAACACTTAAGCCGTCCAGCCCAGATGATCTCTGCCTTCGCCTTGGTCATATCTCTAGAGACGCTTTCCTGTGTTCCTGTTAAAGACTTGCTTGGTTGACATTCCTTCTGACTCCAGATCCTACTTGCTGTTCTACTACGCTCATCTCTGACTCCCTGACGTTTTGGCTTGTCTGACTATCCGTTCCGGTTCCTGAACTCTGGCTGTTTTGACTACGTTTACTCTGTTTTTCTCTTTTTATTATTATTAAACAAGTGAGATTTAAATGTACTTCTGTCTCAGTCTGATTCATGATTTCTGACACAGCCGGGACTTAGCACAAGGGAGAAGAAAGAGGTAATCCCTAATGCTGTCTAGGGTGGTGATGAGCATGACAATCTCAGCCTGGACTCCAACCAGGCCACGCCCCCAAATCTTTAGGGGCCTTACCTTGTTGGAGTCCATGCTGAGATTGTCACTCTCATCACCATCGTAGGACTACATGGATCTGCGATATTAGGGATTACCTCTTTTTTTCTCTCTTGAGCTATAGCTAAGAGCCAGGATGGGCTCCATCCCTTGCCAGCACTCCCTGCAGCGGAGGAATCCACACACATACCCCATAACAGCAAGCCTGAGTGGCACACAAAGAAATACCAGGGGTCACAGCAGTGACTTAGCAGCCAGACTTCTAATGTAAACACAGAGCAACTGCAGGGGGTCCCTGACAAAGGGGGTTCTCTCACCCCCAAAAGTTGATTTCTTCACCTCTCACTTTTCACCAGGGTCTGGCTCTGCTTTCTTTCTCACTACTCTATTTGAGGTACTAAATCTTTGTGTGTATTCACAACATCAGCTTATATATAACTAAGTGGTGCTCACCATTCATTTGCATACATGTATTCTTTTCAGTATAGGTTAATAATAACTGTGTTGCAGATACTCTTGCTGTATTATGTTTGACGTGATGTGACATACTTGGATATTCGTGCCTATTGTACCATAGTGCTTCTATATATATTGAATACAACTTTATTGTGAGCTCAGTCTTTGGATGTGGCATGCTTACTCTATATATTTCTTTTCATTGACTGTACATCATGATCCCATGATCCTTAGATAAAGAGCCCTAGCCCTATGGACTTATAATTAAAAAATTCAACGATCAAACCTCGAGGGCACCTACAATTGTATTGCTTGGCACTTATCTTAAAATGTACATTAATACTTTCGATTACGAGTAACGCGGTTTACGAGCGTTTCGCAGTACGAGCTATTGTTTTTTTTTAAATCCTGACTGTTTGCGAGCGTTGTCTTGCAAAACCAGCAGGATTCAAGCCTCTGTGGGTGTGCAGTACCGCATTTGGCCAGAGGTGCGGGGGCGCCGGTGACACTCTGAGCCGTTCGGAAATGCCGTTCCCGAATGTCTGCAAGCCTCTCTGAGTGCATCCGAGTGGCTCCGAGTGCACTCCGAATGTCTGCGAATGTCTCCGGCCCCCCTCACCTCTGGTTACATGCGGTACTGCATACACTAGCACTGAAACGGATTATCTGAGTTTCCATTATTTCCTATGGGGAAACTCGCTTTGATATAAGAGTGCTTTGGATTACAAGCATTCTTCTGGAACTAATTATGCTCGTAATCAAAGGTACCACTGTATATGCAATGTCCCCAAGTAAAAGGATTATTTATGTAACCTAATACCCTGTACACACGAGTGGACTTTTCGACCGGACTGGTCCGATGGACTGAATCCGTGTGTGGGCTTCATCGGACCATCAGCGGACTGTTTCTGTCGAAAATCTGACGGACTTTAGATTTGGAACATGTTACAAATCTTTATGTCGGAACTCTGCCGGACCCAGTTCCTATTGAAAAATCCGCTCGTCTGTATGCTAGTCCGACGGACGAAAAACTACTCTAGAGCAACTATTGGCAACGAACTTCCTTATTTTAGTCCGGTCGTACGCCATCACGTACAAATCCATCGGACTTTGGTGTGATCCTGTGTAGGCAAGTCCGTTCGTTCGAAAGCCTGTCGAAAGTCTATCAAAAGTCCATCGGAAAGACTATCGGACCTTTGTTGCCGAAAAGTCCACCCGTGTGTACAGGGCATAAGACTCCGGACATACAGTGGGGAAAATAATTATTTGATCTCCTGCAGATTTTGTAAGTTTTCCCACTTACAAAGAAATGAAGGGTCTATAATTTTTATCATAGGTGTATTTTAATTGATAGAGACAGAATATCAACCGAAAATCCAGAAAAAACACATAAAACAAATGCTATAAATTACGTTGCAGTTCAGTGACTAAATTAAGTATTATCCCCAAGCAAAACATGACTTAGTACTTAGTGGAGAAACCCTTTTTGGCAAGCACAGAGGTAAGACGTTTCTTGTAGTTAGTTACCAGGTTTGCACACAACTCAGGGGGGATTTTGGTCCACTCTTCTTTACAGATCTCCTCTAAATCCTTAAAGTAGAACTAGAGTCAAAAATTAAAAATCAATATGTGATAAAAGTAAATATGATGTACAATATATCTGCCTTTGTTTCTTTTTTTTTTTTTTTTTTTTCCACAAAAAAAGATTTTATTGAAAAAATAATAAGATAGCAAGTACAATACTTCAAAAGAGTATCAAAAAGAATCATGCAGTACACTCGTATGACAATGATACGTCATAAAGATTATTGTTGTGACACGTTTGCATTTACAGAGTGCATATGTAACATTTAAAATATACACACAAAAGGGGGCAATCTTGATAGCAAGAAATGCATCAGTGATATTAATACAGTAGTGAAGGTATTCCAGTGTTTCTGGTACAGGGAGGTCCAATGCCCGTCCTGTTCCTTGAGTAAGTTACATATAAGGAGATAGGTTCGAGTGTCTGTTAGTGGGGGATTAGACACATTATGACGGTCTTACGTAGAGCATAATCCCAAATTTAGAAAACAAAATAAATAAAAATAGGGGGATAGGTGGGGAGGGATTGTTAAAACAAAGGGATAGGGGTTAGGGGGAAGATATAGGGGAAGGAGGGGAGAAAAAGGAGATGGCAGAAAAGAAGAAAAAAGCAGATAAAGAGAGAGAGAGGGGGGGACCGCCCCTCGAACCAGGCCCCCCGAGCGCCCCCGCGAGTCCTGGAGGTCATGGGTATTAAACTATAGAAGGGAGTGTGTTTAGGACTGGAAAAAGGATTTATAGTAATCAGTGGTTTTAAAATGGGACCAACAGGCCCATATGGCAGTAAATTTTTGGATACGGTCTTGGGAAATATGAATCAGTTCTTCCATCTCCTCGAACTTTGCAACCCTGATTAACCATTCTGTAATGGTCGGGGGAGTAATTGAGCGCCAGTGTGCAGGGATGCACACTCTAGCGGCATTTACCATGTGCATTGCAAGTGATTTATGGTAGACTTTTTTGGACAGGGTCGAATGATGGAGGAGATATTGGGCCGGGTTAAAATTTAAGGAATAAGTTGTTACATGTGTAATAATGGAGTGTACCTCTTTCCAGAATGGTTGAAGTAGTGGGCATTCCCACCAGATATGTAGCATGTTGCCTATTGCCTTATTGCATCTCCAGCAAATATTGGGGATAGAGGGCGAGAATTGGTGTAATCGAGCGGGAGTTCTATACCATTTCGTGGCAATTTTGTACCCATTTTCTTGGATTGCAACATTCATAGACCCCTTGTGAGCGTATGTAAGGATAGATTCCCATTCATCGTCAGAAAAGTTGATTTGTAGGTCCTTCCCCCAAGATAGTCTTGAAGTTTCCATCTGTGGGTGAAGCGAGTCATCCTGGAGGAAGGAGTAGATCATGGATATTAGGTGACTTTGTGGGGTGGACTGAGAATACATTGTTTCGAATGGAGTAAGTGGTCTTGTCCAAATGTTGTTTGCGTTAGTCGATGCAAGGAAGTGTCTTAGCTGTCTGTATGACCAAAAGGGGAACTCTTTTGTGCGTGAGACAGATTTTAATTCGTTATATGTGCGAATCCTCCCGTCAACAAAAAAATGACGAGCATAGATATCGTCATGTGGCCACTCTTGTGTTAGGAAAGAGTTTGATTCTCCAGGAGCAAACTCAGGGTTGGCTCGAAGAGGGGTCAACGGTCCTGGTGTTGAGGCTATGTGGTATAAGTTCTTTGCTGTAGAAAAAGCTCGCAATGATGGGTAAATAAACGGATGTGATTTTACAGCATGAGGGTAGTGTTTCGTTGGGACCCATGTTAGGGTGTGCAAGGGTATAGTACTAAAGGCATTTTCCAAAATGGTCCAAAGTTTGCTTAGTTTATGAGTTTTCCAGTTTACCACTCTAGTGAGGTGGCAAGCCAAGTAGTATTTATGTAGATCTGGCAAGGCAATCCCCCCTTTCGTTTTGGAGCATGTCAGCTTCGTATATTTGATGCGGGGGGGACCGCCTTTCCAGATAAATTTTGAGCAGGCTTTTTTATAGGCCAAAAAGAAAGATGGGGTAAGTGGATTGGGATCGTTTGCATAAAATATAAAAGACGGGGAAGGATTATCATCTTTATCAATGCCGAGCGACCAAACCAGGAGACATTCAGGGTACTCCAGCTTTGAAGGTCTGTTTGGATCTTCGTCAAGGCATTGAGAAAGTTGCGATCATAGAGCTCTAATAGATGCCGGGGGATTCTAATGCCTAGGTAAGTGATATAGTCATTTTTCCACTGAAATGGGAACGAAGCTTGGCAGTGGGTAACTTCTAATGGTGGTAGAGAAACATTGAGGGCCTGGGATTTAGAATAGTTAATTTTAAAGTTGGACAATGTTCCAAAGTGGTTAATGTCTTTCAGTAGGTTAGGAAGGGATGTGTGCGGTGTTTGCAGTGATAATAGGATGTCGTCTGCAAAAGCGGCAACCTTAAATTCCCTGCGATTCATGGGGATACCCTGAATATCTGGGTTGGCTCTTATTCTGTTGAGAAGGGGTTCAAGAGAGAGGACAAAAATTAGGGGGGACAGAGGGCATCCTTGACGGGTACCGTTGCTGATGTGGAAGGCGTTCGACAGGAGGCCATTTGCTTTAACTCTTGCTGTTGGAGTAGTATATAGGGCACAGATGTGGGCAAACATGCGTGGAAGAAGGCCAATTCCTTTGAGTACCTCCCGCATGTAATCCCAGGCCACCCTGTCGAACGCCTTCTCAGCATCCAGGGATAAGAGAAATCCCTTGGTGTTGGATGTGTTGAGCCAGTGGTGTAAGTTCAGGGTGCGGATGGTATTGTCTCTTGCCTCTCTGCCAGGGATAAAACCTACTTGATCGGGTAAAACTAGGTCTGGAATCAGGGGTAGTAATCTATTTGCTATAATTTTGGCATACAATTTAATGTCTACATTTAACAGCGATATGGGTCTATAATTAGAAACTATCATTGGGGCTTTGTCTGTTTTGGGTATCACTGCTATCTGGGCTTCTAACATGTGTCCAGATGTGGCGAGTGGGTTTGAAAGGAAGTTAAAGGCCGACAGCATTTTGGGTGTTAGTGTTTCTAGAAAAGTTTTGTAGTATATGAGAGGTAGGCCATCAGGGCCTGGGCTTTTGCCCGCCTTCGTTTGTTTAATAGCAAGATTGAGTTCTTCTATGCTCATGGGGATTTCTAATTCCTTAGCTTTTTGTGTTGGTATTGGCTTGGGGCAATATTGGGATAGAAACTCCTGAATTTGTAAAGACCTGTCATGTGCGGAAGAGGAGTCTGGTGGGTCTGCCTTTGTTTCTTATCTGAATGCAAGTAGATGGTGACATTTACCTGCTCTCCCTCCACCTTGTCAGCTTCCTTTATTGTATAGACAATCCTGGTTTTTCCAAATCATTGTGTTGTCCAGTTTTGCGTTATGCCACTGTTAAGAGACTACAGTGCGGCGGCATGACGTCATTAGGGGGCGCTGCTTTCTTACCTTAGAAAGCATCAGTGTGCCAATCAACCTAGAGGACACACCGTGGCTCCACCCACTCATCTCACATTGAGTCCACCTATGCCCTGCCCATGTCTCGCCTATGCCACTGTCGATTGAATCATGGGAACTAGGGTTGCACCGATACTGATACTGGTATCGGTGCCGATACTAGGCATTTTCGCGAGTATCGCTACTCGTGAAAATGCTCCAATACCCTAACCCGATGTGACCTGAACTGGACACATCAGTCGCAGCCTGTCAGCTACATCTGTACTAGCGGGGAGGTAGGCTGCACTTTCTCTGACCCAGTGAGCCTGATTCTTGGATGCCGACGCCCCAGATGATCTGGCTACAGTGGGGGATGTCTGTGCAAGAGCCGCCTGGGTACTTTACAATAATACAACAACAATCGGTAAGGAATGTGCACAATGTAGCTTTTAAGGGAGGAGGGAGAAGATGAAGGCAGTAGAGGATGTGTGAGCATGAGTCAGAGCTGAGGAGGGGTGGATGGGGGATCATATGGATGAGAATGCAGCAGAAAGGAGTGGTGGAGGAGAACTGAACCCTGCACTCTATATGATCTGTGCCATAACCCTGTACTCTGTATGTTATGTGCCCTAAATCCTTCACTCTGCATGTAATGTGCCTAAACCCTGTACTCTGCATGTAATGATGTAATGTGCCCGTACCATGCACTCTGCATGTAATGTGCCTGAACCCTGCACTCTGTATGTACTGTGCCTGAACCCTGACCTCCTAACCCCATGTACTGTACCCTCATAACCCCTTGTACTATGCCCTCCTTTCTGTGCCCTCCCTGTGTTGCATCCTCATTTCCGTCACCAGCTGTCACTTCTGCCCCCATGTCTCCCAATGACCCTCTCATCCCCACCCTCTTCCCCCCAGCAATCACAGCCTTTTCCATCCCAACTCTCCAACCCCACAATCCCTATTTCATCCCACCCTCAACTACCCTGCCCTCACTAAACCCTCTACTCCCCATTCCCACTCTGCCCTCACCCCAGCCTCACCCAACCCCCTAACACCCCCCCACACACACACCCACACATGTGTCATTTTTATGAGCCGTGGTAATGATTCTCTAAAAATTGATAGGCTGCCTTTAGTTGAACTTTAAGGTTTCTTGGCTGTCTCTTGGCAATTCGAAGTTTCAGCTCCCCCCCCTTATAAACTTTCTACTGGATTATGGTCTGGAGACTGACTAGGCCACTTCATGACTGTAATGTGCTTCTTCTTGAGTCACTCCTTTGTTGCCTTGGCGGTGTATTTTGGGTCATTATCATGCTGGAAGACCCATCCACGGCCCATCTTCAGTGTTCTGGCTGAGGGAAGAAGGTTCTAATCCAAGGTTTTACAATACATGGCCACGTCCATTGGCCCCCAATGCAGAAAAATCGGCCTGTATCTTTAGCAGAGAAACAGTCCCAAAGCATTATGTTTCCACCTCCGTGCTTGACTGTAGGGATGGTGTTCTTAGGGTCATAGTCAGCATTTTTCTTCCTCCAACAGTATATCCGGATTGGTCAATTCTCTGTAGAGCCTTGGATTTTGTACCCAGATCCCAGGCTGTAGGAACCACCTGTGATGTTTCTTTGTGTACTGGATCCTACGTGGGGTGCTTGGCACTTGATGCAACGAGTTTAATTAGCCACAGGATGCTATGGTCCAGGGTCACAGTCCATTGCTATGGAACTCAGTGGGGGTTTGCCCACCGTGACGGGTAAAGCCTAGACTTTATATACAGTCAAGCATCATGAACAGGTAAGACAGTCACCCTGTACCTTTTGACCGTTACTATGTAAAATGGGGCTATGTTTGGAATGTAACTTTTCAAACTTGGCACTAAGATTTATTCACTCATAGCTCAATCTGAGGTGGATGACCTAGTTGGTACATCACTTCACTGGTCGCACATTTTAACGCCACTTCTGTCTAGAGCCCTTATAAGGCATTCAGGCTTTCCCTCCTTCCCTTTCACAACAAGGATTTGTTACAGGATCGCCTATACCTGAGTTACCTTGTACTTAGACTGGACACACTTACCCTATCTCCCACACTCTATTTCGTGAGTACCCCATGGTGGAATGCCCAGAGAAAGCAGAGACCAGGCAAAAGGGAACCAATTCTAAACAGCTGTTAAACATTTGCTCTGCTAAAGGCCCACACAGCACTCAGCCTCAGAGTGATGCTGCGTCCTTTGCAACAGAGCAGGAACCTGTCTTAACAATGATCTCAGCATCCAATTCTAGCTCTAATTTAGGCATGCAATAAATGGCCTATTTGACAAAATGAAAAAGGAAGAGAGGTTTGGGACTTTATATGAAGTATGCGGCCGAGATGAACAACATGAACAGAGATTGACTGGTGGACATTTAATAATATATAACCCAATCACATAGTGTATGGCATGTACATATTAACATAACATGAACCAATAGCATGATTAAGAGGTTTATTATACATAATATTCATATAGTAATGAGTGTAACATAAGTCACATGAAAAGTACATGACATTAACAACATAATTAAAGAAGGAAACCACCAGATTCAAATTCTGTGCTCATGTATTGTAACAAGTTCATAAACATCTTGGTAAAGGCCGATAAAAACAACAGAAATAGTAAACATATTGTGGAATATCCCTCTTAGATATGGTATTGGTATTCCAGGCATCTAACAAGCTTGACGCGTTTCATGGATATCTCCAATCTTCAGGAGCAGATGCAATGATCTATGAATGTAACATACAGTAAATTGGTATAACTGGCCAATTGGAAAAGGGGAGATTGGAAAAAGAGGGGATGGATATAACAAGAATTGTTATATCAACAATGGTATAAAAGTATATCCCATAGAAAACTTACAATTGAGCTGACATAGTATGTGGCAGCACAATGGACCAGGACCCTTCTTTTTATATTTGACAAAATGAGAATTTTCTGCATCTTAAAAAAATCTTTAAAAAAAATCTCAGGCTTTTATTCAACCATCATTGTCCACAGCTCAAAAGTGCCCCACCTTTTCTCCTACTCATATCTCTAAACTGGAGTAGGACCCTGATATACCAGTCCTAGAGGACACTGAATCAGGGGGGAATGAAGAGAATTTAGAGGCAGTGTTGGAGAAAGATGCAGAGGATTTCTCTCCTCCACACTGTCACTATATTAAAGAGGAAGCTTCATGCAACATTCTTGCTAATGTTGAAAAGCTCACCACAGCTGTCTGCAGAAGCCTTGGCCTTGTACAAATTGACTCTCCTCCATCTAGTCCCATCTCGTTTGGGCACAAGAGCCCTACAAAAACAGATAGAATGGGTGGTCTATGATGATTGGGTCACTCCTGAAAGGATTTTCACTTCCCCAAAAATCATTGCTAAACCCTTTCCAGTGGATGAAGAGTTTACAAAAAAATGGGCTATCCCTGTGGTTGACCATTCAGTCCTAAACAAACATCTCACTGTACCTACTGAAAATGTTCCATCTTTTAAGGGTCTTGCTGACAGAAAATGTGAGACACTTTTTTTTTTTTTATATATTTATTACATTTTCATACAAAAGTAGAACATTTTTGAATTAGAAGTAGTTTGCCAGCAAGGGCAACAAAGTAAAAGGCATACAGTAGTATGACATAACAAGCAAGATAGATTTGCGTGGCTTGAATCCTACAAACATTCATATGAGAACTAGTAGCATAGTATCTGGTCTAATAAGAGTAACTAACTAATGATTCTACCAACAAGGCGACCTAAGGAGTGGAAGCAGGTGAACGCTCCACCTGGGAACAAGTAGAAAGATTGATAAAGTTATGAAGAAATAAAGAACATATCACATCAAATAAGGTAGGTGGAATGCCTAGGGGAGGTGATATGGGGATTCGAGGAGGTGGAGGTGACCTGGATCTTAAGTTTGCCCAGGGTATTGGCAAGGTCTGCATGCAGGTACCAGTCCGTATAGTGGAAGGGAGTCATATGAAAAGAGATCTCTTCTGGAGAGAAAAAATGTTTCATGAAACTACACCATCTGGCAATAAAACGTTTTAGTGATATAGAATTTTGGGTGATAGTGTCCATTTTCTCAATGTGAAATAGGGTTTGGAGTACTTGTTTCACCAAAGCAATTTGAGGCGGGGAAGGGTGGATCCAAGCTTGCATTAGTGTTCTGCGAGCAGTCAGAAGGCATATATGGACCCATTGAGGGAGAGAGTCGAAGGTAGGCATTGAAGAGGAAGCCTGTGAGGTGTCGCAGCTAAACAAGGCATAGCAAAGTGTCCTTAAGTAGAAGTCATTTCTGGGTCTTCTCAATGTATTTCAATGTACGTCCATATTCTGTGGAAAAGAGATGGTCTGGGAGTAGCGCACCAGGGACATGAGGAGAGAGAGGAGTCAATTTTGCTGTGGCGAAACGGGAGATATGTTCGGTGGGTGATTTTGAATTGAGTTTCTCGCCATGTTTCGCAGATCATCGGAGAGCAGACTTTTTAATACCCCGCAAGGATCTTTTCCAGTGCGTATTGGTTGTTGAGAATAGATATCCAGGGTTTGAAGGGAACAATGTTGTATTTTGAAGCCTGGTGAGTAATGAGGTTGGAGTATATCTCTGATATGGAATACTAGTCCTGATCTATTAGGGCATCAATAAAAGAGCGTTGACGAGGGTTTTGGCACGGGCTGAAGCAGAATCTGAAGTAGCTGGTAGTAGTGAAGCACTTGTGATGGTGGGAGGGAGTACTGTTTGGTCACCTCCGAGAAGGGTCTAAAAGTTCCTTGGGCAGGATCAAAGATTTTAGAGATGGTTGTTAGGCCGGAGGATGACCATTGAGCAAAGGCCTTGTGATCCATAGAAGAGGGGAACATTGGGTTGCCAAGTATGGGAAGTTGAGGACATGAGATGGTGTAGAGTAGACCCAGGAGCCTCTGTATTTCTCTCCAGGCAATGACTGTGTCTCTAAGAGGTTGGATGTCAAGGGCTGGGGTAGGATGTGTAACCTTGAGTGAAAGATAGCCTGGAGATTATACAGGGACACAGGGCACCCTCCAGCATGTAGTTAGAGTAACGAGAATTTTTGGATAACCAATCGATACCTTGTTTCAATATGCAGGAAAGGTTATCAAATCTAATATTGGGCAGGCCCGCTCCACCTACACTCTTTGGGAGAGAATTTTTGAAGCGCAATTCGAGGTTTTCTGCCACGCCAAATGAGCGCGTGCAGTGTATCTTTTGGACATTAGTATGTTTCAATAATAGAGGAAGGATCTGTAGTGGGTACAATAGTCTAGCAAATGAGACCATTTTAAAGAGATGGCATCTCCCAAATAGTGAAAGGGGGAGGTCCGCCCATGCTTCCAACTCCTGTACAATCTTGGCTATCACTGGGGAGTAATTTAGACTATATAAAGAGGAGGGTTCTCTGCCAATGCGAATACCTAGGTAGGTAATATGATATTTTGCTACTATGAACGGGGATGAGTCCGTCCAGACTCGAGCCAGCTGTGGGTTGACAGTCAAAATTTCCGAACAGGCCCAGAAGGTCGCAAACAGGTCTCGGAGGACAGAAACATCTGAAGAAGGTTTGGTTGAAAATAGAAGAACGTTGTTGGCGAATAAAGCCGAGCGTAGGACTTGGTTGTCTACCGTGACACCACTGACCCCTGACGGTGAATTTAAAAGTCCGAAGCGTGGTTCAATGGCTATGTTAAAGAGAAGAGGGGATAGAGGGCAGCCTTGGTGAGTGCCTTTAGTGAGTGGGATGTCAGGGGACATGAAATTAGGAGTACCGATGCGGGCCGTTCGTGAGGAGTACATCTTTTGGACAAATTGTAATATGCGACCAGTCATGCCTATCACTCTCATGACCACGAACAGCCAAGAGAAGCTGATGTTATCGAAAGCCTTCTCGGCATCCAACGAGATAATGGCTGTATCATGGTCAGAGTGTGTTTTAGCAAATTCAAGGGCCAGGAGGACTTTACGAATGTTGAGGGTAGCAAACCACCCTGGAACAAAACCTGATTGGGCCTGATGGATGATTGATGGAAGGATGTGCACCAAACGGGACTCAACAATTTTAGAGTTCTCGTGTCAGCATTAATTAGGAATATAGGCCTATATGAACCCGGGAGAAGGGGGTCTTTTCCCTTTTTGGCAATGAGTTTGATGTGTGCCTGAGCACCCGAGGGAATTTATGATCCCTCGGCCCACATTGCTTTGTAAACGTGGGACAAGGCATCAGGAATGTACTCAGATGTCAATTTGTAGAACTCTGCTGAAAAGCCATCTGGGCCAGGGGCTTTTCCAGTAGAGAGGGATTTGATGGTAGAGCAGATGTCCTCAGGGGAAATGGGAGCATTTAAAGTTTAATTGTCGCAAGTATTTTATTTGCCGCTTCCACGTTGAAAGGGTCTTCCGAGTAAAGGGTGGTGTAGTAATTAGTGAGGATGGCACTGATCTCAGAGGGCGCATTAGTAATATCTCCATTGGGGGGAGCGTAAAGTCGGCCGGTGGCACCCCGAGCATGACTTCGCTAAAAGCTTGCCTGCCTTATTGCCATATCTATGAAACTGAAGAGCAGAGTAGGATTGCCTAATAAACTCTTGCTGTGCATTCCAGTGGTCAAAGGCACACTTAGCTGCTTGCCATGCAAGCATATTGGCTACGGTATGGTTTAACCACTTACCCACTGGGCACTTAAACCCCCTTCCTAACCAGACCAATTTTCAGCTTTCGGTGTTCTCACATTTTGAGTGACAATCACTCAGTCATGCAACACTGTACGAATATGAAATTTTTTACCTTTTTCCCACAAATAGAGCTTTCTTTTTAATCACCGCTGTTTTTTAAAATTTTTTGTGCTATAAAAGAAAGAAGACTGAACATTCTGTAAAAAATGCATTTTTCTTTGTTTCTGTTATAAAATTTTGCAAATTAGTAATTTTTCTTCATAAATTTTGTCCAAAATTTATACTGCTACATATCTTTGGTAAAAATAACTAGGGATGCACTGAATGGGTTTTTTAGTGCCGAAACCGATACCGAAAATAAATCTTCCTTGATCCCGAAAACCGAAACAACACCTATACCGAAAGTGACTGTTTTTAAAAATATTTTTATACAGGAGATGGTCAGCGACTGGGGACATGGTACAGGAGATGGTCAGAGACTGCAGAGATGGTACAGGAGATGGTCAGAGATGAGGACATGGTACAGGAGATGGTCATAGACTGAGGACATGGTACAGGAGATGGTCAGAGACTGCAGACATACTACAGGAGATGGTCAGAGACTGAGGACATGGTACAGGAGATGGTCAGAGACTGCAGACATGGTACAGGAGATGGTCAGAGACTGCAGACATGGTACAGGAGATGGTCAGAGACTGAGGACATACTACAGGAGATGGTCAGAGACTGCAGAGATGGTACAGGAGATGGTCAGAGATGAGGACATGGTACAGGAGATGGTCATAGACTGAGGACATGGTACAGGAGATGGTCAGAGACTGCAGACATACTACAGGAGATGGTCAGAGACTGAGGACATGGTACAGGAGATGGTCAGAGACTGCAGACATGGTACAGGAGATGGTCAGAGACTGAGGACATGGTACAGGAGATGGTCAGAGACTGAGGACATGGTAGAGGAGATGGTCAGAGACTGAGGACATGGTAGAGGAGATGGTCAGAGACTGAGGACATGGTACAGGAGATGGTCAGAGACTGAGGACATGGTACAGGAATTGGTCAGAGACTGAGGACATGGTACAGGAGATGGTCAGAGACTGCAGACATGGTACAGGAGATGGTCAGAGACTGCAGAAATGGTACAGGAGATGGTCAGAGACTAGGGACATGGTACAGGAGATGGCCAGAGACTGAGGACATGGTACAGAAGATGGTCAGAGACTGCAGACATACTTCAGGAGATGGTCAGAGACTGAGGACATGGTACAGGAGATGGTCAGAGACTAGGGACATGGTCAAAGAGTCAGAGACTGCGGACATGATACAAGAGATCAATGCAGCCTCACCAGTGCCCGTCAGATGCAGCCAGCCAGTGTCCCCAGTAGGGCAGCCAGTGTCCCCAGTAGGGCAGCCAGTGTCCCCAGTAGTGCAGACGACCCTTGTCCCCATTGCAGCATAGCCAGTGTCCCCAGTAGTGTAGCCAGTGAAGGTGTTTGATTACAGCGGCGGGAACATCACAGCTTTAATTTCAATAGCTGTGTGTTCCCCGCTGCGCGCCGTCACATACAGCCCCTAACCCTTGTCCGGGGAACTTTGATAGACAGATCACCCATCCCAGGACTGGACGGGTGATCTGTCTATCAAAGTGCCCGGACAAGGGGGAGAGGCTGTATGTGACGGCGTGCAGCGGGGAACACACAGCTATTGAAATGAAAGCTGTGATGTTCCTGGCGCTGTAATCAAACAGGCAGCGGCTCTCCTCTCTTTCAATGATATAGGAAGCCCCCCTGATAGGCGGCACCAGGGGTGGGGGCGGAGCCCGGCCCCTGGAGCCCAGGCCCCGCCCCATTTTTGGCGCCAGTATCGGCAAAAATTCTCTTTCAACTTTTTGCCGAAAGGGCCATTTTCGGCCGATATGTTTCGGTGGCCAAAATTTCGGTGCATCCCTAAAAATAACCCAAATCGATGTATATTATCTGGTCTGTGTGAAAGTTATAGAGTCCACAAGCTATGGTCCCAGTCTCTGAAAATTGATCACACCTGAAGTACTGATGGCCTATCTCATTTCTTGAGACCCTAACATGCCAGGAAAGTGCAAATACCCCCCAAATGACCCCTTTTTGGAAAGTAGACATTCCAAGGTATTTAGAAAGGGGCATGGGTAGTTTTTTGAAGTTGTAATTTTTCCCCACAATTCTTTGCAAAATCAAGATTTTTTTTTTTTTACAAAATTGTCATATTAGCAGGTTATTTCTCACACACAGCGTATGCATACCACAAATTACACCCCAAAACACATTCTGCTATTCCTCCCGAGTAAAAAATGACCCCATTTTGGAAAGATGACAACCCAAAATATAATCTATGAGGCATAGTGAGTCTTTTAAACATGTCATTTTTTTCTACAAGTTTCTGGAAAATGTGTAAAGAAAATGAAAACACATTTTTTTACACAAAGTTGTCCATTTATACAATATTTCTAACACATAGCATGTACATACCAAAAATGACACCCCAAAATAGATTCTCCTACTCCTCCTGAGTACGGTGATATCACATGTGGGAGACTTCCACAGCCTGGCCACATACAGAGGCCGAGGACGGCTGAGTATGGATGAGCATTGCTGTGTACAGCTCGGTATGGCTGAGTATGGCTAGGTACAGCTGGGTATCACCGAGTATGGCTGAGCATGGCCGGGTACAGCTTGGTATGGCTGAATACGGCTGGGTGCGGCTGAATATGGCTGGGTATCGCCGGCTAAGTATGGCTGGGGGTGGATGGGATGGCTGAGCATGGATGGATGGATGAGTATTGTTGAGTATGGATGGCTGGGCATGGATGCGTGGATAAGTATGAATGGCGGGATGGATGAGCGTCGATGGCGAGATGGATGAGCGTGGATGGCTGAGTGCGGATGGCGGGATGGATGAGCGTGGATGGAGGGATGGCTGAGCGTGGATGGCTGAGTGTGGATGGTGGGATGGCTGAGTGTGGATGGCAGGATGGCTGAGTGTGGATGGCTTATACAGAGGGATGGATGGATGAGTGCTGGATTTGTCACTGAGCAGGAAGATCGGATGCAGAAGCGCTGTGGGCTGGATGTGTAGTGTCCACAGCGCTTCTGCATCCGATCTCTCCCCCTCTCCACTCACACTGTACAGAGAGGGGAGAGAGGAACCAGATATTACGCCGGTTTGTTTACATGTGATCGCTCCGTCATTTGACGGAGCGATCACGTGGTAAACTGCCGCTGTCAGCGGCCATTTACCGTGATCTGTGATGTGCCGGGTCCTCTGGACCCGGTGGTCACAGATGCTCCTCTGTGCGCACCCCTGGGGGCGCATGGGAGCACAATTCTGGGAGGACATCATAGTATGCCCTCCCAGAGTTGTCGAACCGCCCTGTAGCCGTCCTTCGGCTATGGGCCGGTTGTTAAGTGGTTAAAGTTAAGGCTTGGTGCGCTAGGCATAGGGAATCACTGGCCTTCAGATATTGGAGACGAGTTTGTTTCTTGAATTGAGCGGTATAGGAGATAATGCGTCCTCCTAGAAAAGCTTTCCCGCCTCCCAAAACAAATTAGGGGTGAAGAGATGAGCCCCATGGGTTTCTGTAAATTCAGCCCAGGCTGTGTGAAGATTATGTTGGAAATCAGTGTTGTCAGCCAAAAAAGATGGGAAGCGCCAAGTGCCTACGCTGCGGGGGGTTAAAAACCCAGAGATCTGGACACTAATAGGGGAGTGGTCGGAGATTTATTTATTTAATTTATTTATTTATTTCAGGTACTTATATATGACCATGTCTTCTATGATCGACGAGGACACAAAAGGGAGTATACCTGGTGAGGAAAAAAGATAATCTATACGCAAGAACGAATTGTGAGGGGGTGAGAAAAAGGTAAATTCCCGATCGGTGGGGTGGGAGACACGCCAAATATCCGTAAGGAGAAGTGAGGAGGCCGATAGATCTAGCATAGTAGGAGAGTCACCTGCGTGGGCTCGGCTTGCAGGGCCCGAGGTACGGTGTTCAGGCGTGTGCATGACTGTATTGAAGTTCCCCCCCAATAAGGGAAAAGTGTTCAGGAATTTGTAAGACCCAGGACGTGAGATCTTGAAAGAAGGGCTGTCCCGGGGAGTTAGGGGCATAGACATTAGATATAGCACTGTCACATGTGGCAACTGTCAGGTGGAGAGTAATTCTCTGACCCCCCGAGTCTGTCTCAATAGAGCGAATGGTATAGTGGAGACTTTTGTGGAGTAGAAAAGCAACCCCAGCTTTACGCCCACAGCTGGTGAACCAAAAGCCTCACTTACCCATAATTTGCAAAGGCGAGGAAGGTCGCCTGCAGCCAGATGGATCTCCTGTAGGATAGTGACATCTGCTCGCAGACGCTTAAGGTTTCTCAATATCTGCATACGCTTATGAGGGGAGTGCAGCCTCTTGACATTCCACGAGATTACCTTTAGGTGATTTCCATCATCCGTAGGAGCCATAGCTATGGCAGAAGTAGGTAGATGTGAAATGGTCCGATCAGGGGTAGTGCTACCCAGTGATGACTGGTGCTCAAAATTTTTTGGGGGCGCAAACAAACTGAAAAATACTGAAACCCCTCCCCCACCAATTGCAGCCACTTGTGCCCATCATATGCAGCCGCTTGTGCCCATCATATGCAGCCACTTTTGCCCATCAAACGCAGCCATTGTGCCCATCAAACACAGCCACTTGTGCCCATCAAACACAGCCACTTGTGCCCATCAAACGCATCCATTGTGCCCATCAAATGCAGCTACTTGCCCATCAGATGCAGCCACCTGTGCCCATCAAATGCAGCCATTGTGCTCATCAAATGCGGCCACTTGTGCCCATCATATGCAGCCACCTGTGCCCATCAAATGCAGCCACTTGTGTCCATCATATGCAGCCACCTGTGCCCATCAAATGCAACCACTTGTGCCCATCAAACGTAGCCACCTGTGCCCATAAAATGCAACCACTTGCCCATCAAATGCGGCCACCTGTGCCCATCAAATGCAGCCACTTGTGCCCATCAAACGCAACCATTGTGTCCATCAAATGCATCCACTGTACATATCAAATGCAGCCACCTGTGCCCATCAAATGCAGCCACTGTGCCCATCAAATGCAGTCACTTGCCCATCAAATGCAGACACTTCTGCCCATCATATGCAGCCACTTGTGCCCATCAAACGCATGCACTGTGCCCATCAAATGCAGCCACTTGTGCCCATCAAACACAGCCACTTGCCCATCAAACGCAGCCACTTGTGCCCATCAAATGCAGCCACTTGTGCCCATCAAATTCAGCCACCTGTGCCCATCAAATGCAGCCACCTGTGTCCATCAAATGCAGCCACTTGCCCATCAAATGCAGCCACCTGTGCCCATCAAATGCAGCCACCTGTTCCCATCAAATGCAGCCACTTGTTCCCATCAAATGCAGCCACCTGTGCCCATCAAATGCAGCCATTTGTGCCCATCAAACGCAACCATTGTGCCCATCAAATGCACCCACTGTGCATATCAAATGCAGCCACCTGTGCCCATCAAATGCAGCCACTGTGCCCATCAAATGCAGCCACTGTGCCCATCAAATGCAGCCACTGTGCCCATCAAATGCAGCCACTTGCCCATCAAATGCAGCCACTTCTGCCCATCATAGGCAGTCACTTGTGCCCATCAAACTCAGCCACTTGTGCCCATCAAACTCAGCCACTTGTGCCCATCAAACGCAGCAAATTGTGCCCATCAAACACAGCCACTTGCCCATCAAATGCAGCCACTTGTGCCCAAATGCAGCCATTGTGCCCATCAAATGCAGCCACTTGTGCCCATCAATCGCGGCCACTTGTGCCCAAATGCAGCCATTTGCGCCCATCAAATACAGCCACCTGTGCCCATCAAATGCAGCCACCTGTGCCCTTTAAATGCAGCCACTTGCCCATCAAATGCAGCCACTTGCCCATCAAATGCAGCCACCTGTGCTCATCAAATTAAGCCACTTGCCCATCAAATGCAGCCACTGTGCCCATCAAATGCAGCCACCTGTGCCCATCAAACGCAGCCACTTGCCCATCAAATGCAGCCACTTGTGCCCATTAAATGCAGCCACTTGTGCCCATCAAAAGCAGCCACCTGTGTCCATCAAATGCAGCCACATGTGCCCATCAAAAGCAGCCACCTGTTCCCATCAAATGCAGCCACTTGCGCCCATCAAATGCAGCCACCTTTGCCCATCAAATGCAGCCATTTGTGCCCATCAAACGCAACCATTGTGCCCATCAAACGCACCCACTGTGCATATCAAATGCAGCCACCTGTGCTCATCAAATGCAGCCACCTGTGCCCATCAAATGCAGCCACTGTGCCCATCAAATGCAGCCACTGTGATCATCAAATGCAGCCACTGTGCCCATCAAATTCAGCCACTTGCCCATCAAATGCAGCCACTTCTGCCCATCATATGCAGCCACTTGTGCCCGTCAAACTCAGCCAATTGTGCCCATCAAATGCAGCCACCTGTACCCATCAAATGCAGCCACTTGCCCATCAAATGCAGCCACCTGTGCCCATCAAATGCAGCCACTTGTGCCCAAATGCAGCCACTGTGCCCATCAAATGCAGTCACTTGTCCATCAAATGCAGCCACTTCTGCCCATCAAATGCAGCCACTTCTGCCCATCATATGCAGCCACTTCTGCCCATCAACCGCATGCATTGTGCCCATCAAATGCAGCCACTGTGCATATCAAATGCAGCCACTTGCCCATCAAATGCAGCCACTGTGCCCATCAAATGCAGCCACTGTGCCCATCAAATGCAGCCACCTGTGCCCATTAAATGCAGCCACTTGCCCATCAAATGCAGCTACTTGCCCATCAAATGCAGCCACATGTGCTCATCAAATGCAGCCACTTGCCCATCAAATGCAGCCACCTGTGCCCATCAAATGCAGCCACCTGTTCCCATCAAATGCAGCCACCTGTGCCCATTAAATGCAGCCACCTTTGCCTATCAAATGCAGCCACTTGTGCCCATCAAACGCAACCATTGTGTCCATCAAACGCACCCACTGTGCATATCAAATGCAGCCACCTGTGCCCATCAAATGCAGCCACCTGTGCCCATCAAATGCAGCTACAGTGCCCATCAAATGCAGCCACTTCTGCCCATCATATGCAGCCACTTGTGCCCATCAAACTCAGCTACTTGTGCCCATCAAACGCATCCATTGTGCCCATCAAACACAGCCACTTGCCCATCAAATGCAGCCATTGTGCCCATCAAACGCGGCCACTTGTGCCCAAATGCAGCCATTTGCGCCCATCAAATACAGCAACCTGTGTCCATCAAATGCAGCCACCTGTGCCCTTTAAATGCAGCCACTTGCCCATCAAATGCAGCCACTTGCCCATCAAATGCAGCCACCTGTGCTTATCAAATGCAGCCACCATGCCCATCAAATGCAGCCACTTTTGCCCATCAAACACAGCCACTTGCCCATCAAATGCAGGGACTTGTGCCCATCAAAAGCAGCCACCTGTGCCCATCAAATGCAGCCACCTGTGCCCATCAAATGCAGCCACTTGCTCACCAAATGCAGCCACTTGCCCATCAAATGCAGCCACTTGTGCCCATCAAATGCAGCCACCTGTTCCCATCAAATGCAGCCACTTGCGCCCATCAAATGCAGCCACCTTTGCCCATCAAATGCAGCCACTTGTGCCCATCAAACGCAACCATTGTGCCAATAAAATGCACCCAATGTGCATATCAAATGCAGCCACCTGTGCCCATCAAACGCAGCCACCTGTGCCCATCAAATGCAGCCACTGTGCCCATCAAACGCAGCCACTGTGCCCATCAAATGCAGCTTCTTGCCCATCAAATGCAGCCACTTCTGCCCATCAAACTCAGCCACTTGTGCCCATCAAATGCATCCATTGTGCCCATCAAACGCAGCCACTTGCCCATCAAATGCAGCCACCTGTGCCCAACAAATGCAGCCACTTGTGCCCAAATGCAGCCATTGTGCCCATCAAATGCAGCCACTTGTGCCCATCAAACGCGGCCACTTGTGCCTATCAAATGTAGCCACCTGCCTATCAAATGCAGCCACCTGCCCATCAAATGCAGCCACTGTACCCATCAAACCCAGCCACTTGCCCATCAAACCCACCCACCTGTGCCCATCAAACGCAGCCACCTGTGCCCATCAAACGCAGCCACCTGTGCCCATCAAATGCAGCCACCTGTGCCCATCAAACGCAGCCACCTGTGCCCATCAAACGCAGCCACCTGTGCCCATCAAATCCAGCCACCTGTGCCCATCAAATGCAGACACTTGCCCGCCGACCCCCCGGCCCCCACTCGCGGGGTTTGCGGCTCTGGCTGCATCCCCCCCTCCCCCCGCGCGAATCGGGGCTCTGGCGCCGAGGGTGTTTCTCCAGGTAAGAGGGAGGTAGAAGGAGTGGGAAACCTCGGGAGCTAGCAGGCTTGGCAGCGGTTTTGTGGAGGTGCGCGTCAGGAGCTTGTAGTCTCCTAGCTTTTGAAAGATAAAAAGTGCATTTTATTTACAACTATAGAGATCAGACCAAAATGAGGGACAATGAGGAGGACAGAGGGACATTGCTCCAAATCAGGGACAGTCCCTCAAAATCAGGGACAGTTGGGAGCTATGGCAGCAATTTATGAAAAAAACAGAACCCGTTTAACAGGTGAACATGTTGAGATGTTATGCTTTCTGCACTATAATATTGTTCTACTTAACTGGGAGTATTGAATAAAGTGTAGTGTCAGTGTGTCCTGTCCACTGTCTAGCTTTTTGCACTACAGTTGTGATTTAAATTTAATCAGTGCAGTGCAATGAAGTTATACTTTTTCTATGTTTTGGGAAGCCATTTAAGAAATTATTTTTCAAGCACTTTATTTTTCCTAGTTGTTTTCTTTTAGACCTCAGTCATCACACCATGGTGCAATGCAGACAGAGATGTCTGTTTTCAAATCTGTGTGTGTAGGACCCTCTACCTTTAGGTAGGTGCTAGTGTAGTGGGTTTTTGTGTATACTGCCAGTGCAGGTAAATTTAGGCAGGCCTATCTGTGAGCTGATTTGATCTGGGGGCAGGAGTGTGGTTTTAGTGTAGCAGCAGGTGACTGACATGTGCCTCAGCTCTTGGGCGCCTCCTCTGTTTCCAGGAAGAAGGTTCTGGAAAAGGGCAGGGCAGAGAGCTGGAGTGACATGGGGTGCATGTGGGAGCCCTGACCAATCCCCAACTAGGATTGGCAGGTGGCAGGTCACCTATATATACCCATGGTCAGCCTGCTGTGGGAGGAGTTGTTGGGTGGAAGAACTGAATGATGGGTGTGTTAGACTTTGAGGGAACCCCCTTTCTGGGGGGGTGTACCTCAGATCGGGAGCTGGGAGGGAGCCTCTCATTACATGGTCATTGAGAGGTGTCCTGGAACAGGAGCAGGAAGGAGGACAGTTGGGAGCACTGCCAGGCAAGTCATTCAGGAGGGATCCATGCCGGGGTCGGTGAGTGAAAAGCATAGTGTGAAGCTCTTGGAAAGACATACCAGGAGTTGGATGTGGAGCCAGAGGGAGAGACTGTGGTGTTGTTTTGGAGTCAAGTTGTTGCAGCCTTCAGGATTTGCATCGAACGAGCTGGGATCAGTAGTCCACCAAGTGTCAGCACATTTATTGTTCTCTACGGGCACTCCTACGTGAATCGTTGTAGCTATAGGGCGCGCGTGCCCACTTTGTGACGTAGGAGCCCGTGCGCGTGGCCGGCAGCCGCGATGGCCATCGGCTACCTGCGATTGCTCGAGAGAATGGAGATCTGTCAATGTAAACAGACAGATCTCCGTTCTGTCAGGGGTGAGGAGAGCGATCTGTTGTTCCTACTACTTAGGAACAACGATCGGTCTCCTCCCCCAGGCTGTCAATACAGTAATCAATGGCTATTTAGAGCTCTGAGCGCTGTATAAATATCAATGGTCCCAAAACAGTGTGAAAAGTGTCCAATCTGTCCACCGCAATGTCGCAGTCCCAATAAAAATCACAGATTGCCGCAATTACTAGTGGAAAAAAAATAATAATAAAAATGTCATAATTCGAATCCCTATTTTGTAGACGCTATAACTTTTGCGCAAACCAATCAATATACGCTTATTGCGGGGTTTTTTTTTTTTGTACCAAAAATATGTAGAAGAATACATATTGGCCTACACTGATGAAGAAATTAGTTTTTTTTATATATTTATTGGGGATATTTATTATAGCAAAAAGTAAAAAATATTGCTTTTTTTTCAAAAGTCTGTCTTTTTTTGTTTATTGCGCAAAAAATAAAAACCACAGAGGTGATCAAATACCGCCAAAAGAAAACTCCATTTGTGAAAAAAAAAGGACGTCAATTTTGTTTGGATACAGCGCCACATGACCGCGCAATTTCAGTTAAAGTGACGCAGTGCCATATCGCAAAAAATAGCCCGGTCAGGAAGGGGGTAAATCCGTCCGGGGCTGAAGTGTTTAAAATGATATTAAAGTCTAAAGATTTTTTACCTTAACCACTAGCCGACCAGCTCATGCACATATACTGCGGCAGGTTGGCAGAGCTGCACGAATCGCCGTACCTGTACAACGTCTTGTGCAGTTGCGGGCGGGCCTGCACCACCAGCGGCGTTCTCCATGTCTGCCAGCGACCTGCAATCGCCTAGTAGAGAGGCAGAACGGGGATCTGCCAGTTTAAACAAGGCGGATGCCGTTCTGAGAGTGGGCATGTCAGAGATCTTATGTTCCCAGTGATTGGGAACAGTGATCTCTGTCATGTCCCAGTGAGCCCATCCCCCCTACAGTCAGAACACACCTAGGGAACACATTTAACCCCTTGATCGCTCCCTAGTGTTAACCCTTTCCCCGCCAGTGTCATTTTTACATTGATCAGTGCATTTTTATAGCACTGATCAATGTAATAATGTCACTTGTCCCCAAAAAGTGTCATTTGGGGTTAGATTTGTCCACCGCAATGTCGCAGTCCCGCTAAAAATTGCTGATCACCGCCATTACTAGTAAAAACAATAAAAAAAAAAAGTCCCTAAATCTATCCCATAGACGCGATAACTTTTGCGCAAACCAATCAATATACGCCTATTGCAATTTCTTTTTTTTTTTTTTTACCAATAATATGTAGGCGGCAAATCCTTCTGGGGCTTAAGTGGTTAATGCATTCTCTGCATTAAGGTTAAAAACAATTCCACTGCAGGACTTCTACTCCTCTCTTCTTGGACTCGCAGGCCTTACTGAAAACAGTGGGAGCCATTAGCTGTCAGTCAAATCCAGCGAGCAGAGAGCGATGGGTGGGGCTGAGCTGCACTGAATGTGCCTATGGACACACACACAGCCTGGCTCTAGAGCAAGCCCACGTCTTCCCCCTTACCAAGCGGTAAGAGGAGTTAAGGGGTGGCTCTGTGTAATACCAGGTATAAACCTGCTTGTTGTTTTATTTTTTTTTTTTTTAATATTTCAAAAAAAATAGACTTTACAATCAGTTTAAACTGGTTCTTTCTGTCTTGCAAAAACCATGCCTTGAAACTATAAGTTAAATTCTCTTGGGAGTGCCAGTACCCACTATCAGTAAAGTAGCCTTCCTGGTGAACATCATGTCTGTTAAATGTATCTCCGAACTGGTGTCCCTTTCCTGTAAAGATTCCTTGCTCATACTTCATAATGACAAGGTTGTATTACTACCTGGACCATCCTTCTTTCCAATGTGATTTCAGCGTTCCATCCCAGTGAGGACATTGTTCTGCCATCCTTGTGCCCTGCTTCTAAGCATCCAAAGGAAGTCTCTGTTCATTGCTTGGATGTTGTCAGAGCCATTAGTGTACTTAAAAGCTACTGCTTCCATAGACAAGCAGTTTCTCGGTTAGTCCTTTCTTTGGGTCCTCGCAAGGGGCACCCTGCTTCAAAATAGACCAGTGCAAGGGGGATCAGGAATATAATTAATTGAGCCTATGCTCTAAAACAAACAACACCTCCTCCTATGTTACGTGCACATCTGGTCTTCTGTTTATGCTTTTTTGAAGTTTAACTAGGTGCATGTTCAATCTTCTACCAACGCAACTTTCAGCCACGAGGTTTTTGCAGTGGCACCCTGAACCTGGATCTTGTTACCCCTGTTGTTTTGACACCATTTTCACAGTTATGTTGCCTTGTTGCTCCCCACCCTTGTATTTTTTGCTTTGTGACATCCCGTGGTGAATGAATAAGTTGCCTATGTATGATTGAGATAGGAGGAATTTTGACTTACCTGTAAATCCCATATCTTGGTTTACAGTGGAGGACACAGGCCACACTCCACAAAATTCTCCTTGCTGCTCTGCAGTGCTACTCAGGGTGATGTAGGGTTACAGGGGATGCGCCCCAGACGGGGCAGTCCTCAAAACCTTTCTATTGTCCAACCACCTGAAGGTACGAACCTATAACATATGGTGTCTGAATAAGTTGCCCGTGTCCTTTACTGTACTACAAAATTCCTCTTTTTGCTTAACTTGTTCACATTATGATGTGATGCAGAAATAGCAGTCATAATGGCATTTCTCCCATTACAGAGCCCAGCTTCCCCTGCACACGTTTAAGTCTGGTCTTAGTGTTAAAAGCAAAGACCGAGCAGTGTAATGTGACTTGCAATCCAGACCCCAGTTCCACCTCAGAAGCTTAATATAACACCGTGCTTCCTGGTCAGCTACTACTAAATGTGTGTCTCCATTACACCGGTCTCCGTGAATCATGTTCAGTAGTCCAAATTAATAGCGTGATATGAAAATTAGATATTAACCACTTGACCACTGGGCACTTAAACCCCCTTCCTAACCAGACCAATTTTCAGCTTTCGGTGCTCTCACACTTTGAATGACAATTACTCAGTCATACAACACTTTACCCATATGAAATTTTTATCCTTTTTTTCACACAAATAGAGCTTTCTTTTGGTGGTATTTAATCACCGTTGGGTTTTTTTATTTTTTGCGCTATAAAAGAAAAAAGACTGAAAATTTGGTAAAAAAATGAATTTTTCTTTGTTTCTGTTATAAAATTTAGCAAATTAGTAATTTTTCTTCGTAAATTTTGGCCAAAATTTATACCGCTACATATCTTTGGTAAAAATAAGTACAACTTGGTGTATATTATTTGGTCTTTGTGAATGTTAGAGAGTCCAAAAGCTACGGTGCCAATATCTGAAAATTGATCACACCTGAATTACTGACGGCCTATCTAATTTCTTGAGACCCTAACATGCCAGAAAAGTACAAATACCCCCCAAATGACCCCTTTTTGGAAAGAAGACATTCCAAGGTATTTAGAAAGATGCATGGTGAGTTTTTTTGAAATTGTCATCTTTTCCCACAATTCTTTGCAAAATCAAGATATTTTCTTTTTTTTTTTTTTTTTTTACAAAATTGTCATATTAGAAGGTTATTTCTCACACACAGCATATGCATACCACAAATTACACCCCAAAACACATTCTGCTATTACTCCCGAGTATGGCGATACCACATATGTGAGACTTTTACACAGCGTGGCCACATACAGAGGCCCAACATGCAGGGAGCACCTCCAGGCGTTCTGGAGCGCCCAGGCCAATTCTGACATTTCTCTCCTACATGTAAAAATCATCATTTATTTGCTAGAAAATTACATAGAACCCCAAAACATTATATATATATTTTTTTTAGCAAAGACCCTAGAGAATACAATGGTGGTTGTTGCAACTTTTTATCTCGCACGGTATTTGTGCAGCAATTTTTTGAACGCGTTTTTTTGGGGAAAGAAACAGTTTTGTGCTTTAAAAAAAAACAAAACAGTAAAGTTAGCCCAATGTTTTTGCATAATGTGAAAGATGAAGTTACGCCGAGTAAATAGATACCCAACATGTCACCCTTCAAAATTGCACACGCTTGTGGAATGGTGCCAAACGTCGCTACTTAAAAATCTCCATAGGTGACGCTTTAAAATTTTTTCCTGGTTACATGTTTTGAGTTACAGAGGAGGTCTAGGGCCAAAATTATTGCTCTCCCTCTACCGATCGCAGCGATACCTCACATGTGTGGTTTGAACACCGTTTTCATATGTGGGCGGGACTTAGGTATGTGTTCGCTTCTGCATGCGAGCACACGGACATGGGCGCTTTAAAAAATTTTTTTTTTTTTTTTATTGTTTATTTTACTTTATTTATTTTAGTTTGACACTTTCCCCCCCCAAAAAAATTTTTTTGATCACTTTTATTTCTATTACAAGGAATGTAAACATCCTTGTAATAGGAATATGGCATGACAGGTCCTCTTTACAGTGAGATATGGGGTCAATAAGACCCCACATCTCACCTCTAGGCTGGGAAGCATGAAATAATAATAAAAAAAAAACGATCTTGGCTTCGATCGTAGCGGTGAGTCGGTAGAAGCACCGGAGGGTGGCGGGAAGGGGGGGGCGTCCCCTCTCGCCTCCCATAAGAATGATCAAGCAGTGGAACAGCAGCTATGATCATTCCTATGTTGTAGGAAATCGCCGGCTGAAAAAGCTGATATCTGAATGATGCCTGTAGCTGCACCCATCATTCAGATATACCCGCTCAAAGTCAAGGACGTCATATGACTGTGGGCGGGAACTGGTTAAAAATTGCGGAGTATTGCGGGCTATTGCAGAGTATTGCGGGCTATTGCAGAGTATTGCGGGCTATATTGCAGAGTATTGCCGGGTATATTGCAGAGTATTGCCGGGTATATTGCAGAGTATTGCGGGGTATATTGCAGAGTATTGCGGGGTATATTGCAGAGTATTGCGGGGTATATTGCAGAGTATTGCGGGGTATATTGCAGAGTATTGCGGGGTATATTGCAGAGTATTGCGGGGTATATTGCAGAGTATTGCCCGGGTATATTGCAGAGTATTGCCCGGGTATATTGCAGAGTATTGCCCGGGTATATTGCAGAGTATTGCCCGGGTATATTGCAGAGTAGTGCCCGGGTATATTGCAGAGTAGTGCCCGGGTATATTGCAGAGTAGTGCCCGGGTATATTGCAGAGTATTGCAGGGTGTTATGCAGAGTATTGCAGGGTGGTATGCAGAGTATTGCAGGGTGTTATGCAGAGTATTGCAGGGTGGTATGCAGAGTATTGCAGGGTGGTATGCAGAGTATTGCAGGGTGGTATGCAGAGTATTGCAGGGTGTTATGCAGAGTATTGCAGGGTATAGTGCAGAGTATTGCAGGGTGTTATGCAGAGTATTGCAGGGTGTTATGCAGAGTATTGCAGGGTGTTATGCAGAGTATTGCAGGGTGGTATGCAGAGTATTGCAGGGTATAGTGCAGAGTATTGCAGGGTGGTATGCAGAGTATTGCAGGGTATAGTGCAGAGTATTGCAGGGTGGTATGCAGAGTATTGCAGGGTATAGTGCAGAGTATTGCAGGGTGGTATGCAGAGTATTGCAGGGTATAGTGCAGAGTATTGCAGGGTGGTATGCAGAGTATTGCAGGGTATAGTGCAGAGTATTGCAGGGTGGTATGCAGAGTATTGCAGGGTATAGTGCAGAGTAATGCAGGGTGGTATGCAGAGTATTGCAGGGTATAGTGCAGAGTATTGCAGGGTGGTATGCAGAGTATTGCAGGGTATAGTGCAGAGTATTGCAGGGTGGTATGCAGAGTATTGCAGGGTATAGTGCAGAGTATTGCAGGGTGGTATGCAGAGTATTGCAGGGTATAGTGCAGAGTATTGCAGGGTGGTATGCAGAGTATTGCAGGGTATAGTGCAGAGTATTGCAGGGTGGTATGCAGAGTATTGCAGGGTATAGTGCAGAGTATTGCAGGGTTGGCTGAGCATGGAGGGATGGATGAATGTGACTGCAAATGTCACTGAGCACCGCTGTGAGCACTACACATGCAGCCCACAGCGGTTCTGCCATCCGATCCCTCCCCCTCTCCCCTCGCACTGTACTGATCGGTACAGAGAGGGGAGGGAGGAACCGGCGTCATGAGATGACGCCGGTCTGTTGACATGTGATCGCTCCGTCATTTGACGGAACGATCACGTGGTAAACGGCCGCGATCAGCGGCTATTTACCGTAATCCGTGATGCGCCGGGTCCTCTGGACCCGGCGGTCACGGATGTTCCCGAGTGCGCGCCCCAGGGGGCGCGCGGGAGCATCGTTCTGGAATCACGTCCATGGACGTCCACCCAGAACTAGCCGACCGCGCTGTTGCCGTCTTTCGGCAATGGCCCGGTCGGCAAGTGGTTAATCTATACGAAGAAAGGAGAGCAAAGGGCGGGACTTTAAATGAGGCACACGGGGGCAAATACAAAAATCAGGTAAAAAGCAGGTTTTATTGTATTCACAATGGTCATATATTCACATAGTTTTAATTGTACATAGCTACTATTATTACTCTATATTTCATCAAAGTATACATTCCAACAAGGACTTATATTTACATTGCATGAACAGTTAAATAGCTAAAATCACAAGTAGGAGATATATGACACATTAAAGTGTTGTTTCTCAGAGTTCCACTTCATGCACATGCACAGTCACAAAGGAGAAAGGTAGTTGTGCTTAGAGAACAAAAAGCTGTTAAGAGTCACACCAGGTTATAGGGGAATTGGTACCACGCAGCGTCTATATATATATGCAATAGAAGAACATAGAGTTTTAAAAAAAAAATACTATCAAAATCAGATTGTATAAAAATAAGCAGCGCTTAAATCACAATGCTCAAGTGATATAATAAATGTCTAAATATCTAAACACACATGTGAAAACATATACAAAAATGATTAATGCAATCAAATCGCCCTGTGACAGATGTGAAAAATAAAATCTAATAGCAAAAAAAGTCCATAAACTGGATCCAGTAAAGTTGATTTAGTGTATTAGTGTAAACCTCACCTCACAGAAAGGGTTTAAAAGACTCTCCAAAATCCAGCCGTGTATGTACCGGATCTCTCCACATGTAAATAATAAAGAGTGCACTGATGGTGTAATAACGTAAAACCAGGTTAATAAACACTGTGCAAACTTCAACCATTACACTAGCATCAATTTCCTTTAAAAGCAAACCAAAAATAACACAGCAAGACTCTCCAATAGGCACCCAAAAAATGGAGTATTGCGGTCACGGCGGATCCGAGGTGTGCGGATGTTATCTCACCCCCACTCGCTCCTCAGACTTGGATCTCCGCTTCTCCGCTTCCTGGTTCGACTTGATGAGTCACACGTCACACACTAGCTCTGATGATTGCCGTACAGCTACGCCCCGACATGTTTCCCATGATTAAGTCGGTTTGACAAAACATGTCAGGGCATAGTATTTAAAAAAAAAAATACTATTCAGTCTTTCACTTTTAAAGTGGCAGCTCTACTTTTATATAATTCACTTGATCTGTAAGCGCAGTGGTGGGACTTCAAGTGTGGCGGGGTGTGCTTGGTGACCATCAGTTTTTAGGAGAACAATATATACTGAAAATTACACTTAGAATACAGAACAAGAGATGTTCAGCCTCTGAGTATACAAAATAAGAACAGATATAGAGAATAAAACCCATCATACAGGACAAGAACAGTGTTATAGGGCGTACACACGGTCGGACTTTGTTCGGACATTCCGACAACAAAATCCTAGGATTTTTTCCGACGGATGTTGGCTCAAACTTGTTTTGTCTACACACGGTCGCACAAAGTTGTCGGAAAATCCGATCGTTCTAAATGCGGTGACGTAAAACACGTACGTCGGGACTATAAACGGGGCAGTGGCCAATAGCTTTCATCTCTTTATTTATTCTGAGCATGCGTGGCACTTTGTCCGTCGGATTTGTGTACACACGATCGGAATTTCCGACAACGGATTTTGTTGTCGGAAAATGTCCGATGGAGCCCACACACGGTCGGAATTTCCGACAACACGCTCCGATCGGACATTTTCCATCGGAAAATCCGACCGTGTGTACGGGGCATTACTGTGTAGCATCCAGACAAACAGAGTAAGAACAGATACAAGGAAATAAACCCAGCATATAGGACAGGAGCAGTGCTACTGTATTGAATCCATACATATAGAATAGGAACAGATTCAGAGAATTAAACCCAGCATACAGGATCTGTAAAGCCAAAGAAATGCCGACTCTCACATGTTGTGAACTGGAACCCAGGGTGCTGCACAGCTCGTCTGTGAGACGCAGTAACATGCAAAATCCGGAATTACCCAGCATACAGGATAGCTCTAAGTCCTTACATGTAGAATACAAACACATTCTGAAAACCACATTCAGTTTAGTGAAGTGGTGCAGCATTTAAACATACACAAGAAAAACAGGTATCAGGAATTAGGCCTCGTGCTCACAGACGTATGAATTTATGCTGCCAGAAAAAACGCTTCTAATTTTGTTTTTTTTCACTTGTGTTTAGGTGCACTTACGTGTGTATGGCATTTAGAAGCATTTGCCCATAAATGCATTCTATTGGCTAGAATATTCGGGTTTTATGGCCATTATGCCCCGTACACACAATCGCACATTCCAACAACAAAATCCATGTGTTTTTTTCCGACTGATGTTGGCTCAAACTTATCTTGCATACACACGGTCACACAAATCTTGTCGGAAATTCCGAACGTCAAGAACGCAGTGACATACAACACGTACGACGAGCGGAGAAAAATGAAGTTCAATAGCCAGTGGTGCTCTTCTGCTTGATTCTGAACATACGTGGAACTTTGTGCGTCGGAATTGTGTACACACGATCGGAATTTACGACAACGGATTTTGTTGTCGGAAAATTTGAGATCCAGATCTTAAATTTTGTTTGTCGGAAATTCTGGCGGAAAATGTCCGATGGAGCCTACACATGGTTGGAATTTCTGACAACAAGCTCCCATCAAACATTTCCCGCTGGAAAATCTGACCTTGTGTACGCAGCATAAGAATAAATTTACACACATAAGTGCATCTTTATGCACGTTTATATGTGTTTATGCACATCTGTGCAGAAAAAAAATGCAAAAACGTTTCCCAGGGAATGTGTGTGTGGGCCATATTTTTTTTTCTGACACTGAACACTGAACACTGTGCATAAAAATGTGCTAAAACAGCTGCATGTTTTAGCTAACATGCAGTTGCATTCAAAGGTGTAAAAAAAAAAAAAAAAAGCCAAATGCCCACGTTTGAGTTTGTGTGCATTTGGCCTTACACTTAGCAAACAGAACAAGAGTTGTGGGACTGTGCAGCATCCATACATATAGAATATGAATAAATACTAAAAAGGATGTTATGCAGTACTGGGTCACAAATGCTTGTGTAGTGCTATCCCCCGTGGGAGCCACTGATGATGATGGGTTCTCTGTTCTGCCATGACTCTTTAAGCTGCTCGGTCCCCAATGACACACCTGGTTGTATGTTTGAGGCTGCTTACACCTGTGTAACTGAAGTGTTAATGTGCTACCACACAATTGAACTGTAGTGATGCTAGACCAAATTGTAACGGATGCAAACAGGGTGCAACAAATCTGGTCCCACATGCTTAGCAGTCAGTTGTCCCGGAAGTCTCAGTCCTCAAGACAAGGTCCTTGAAAAGCCTAGTCCAGGTGTTAGACTCTCACCAGTTCTCTTAGGATCAATTCCTCTGAAGGTGGGCACAGACAGGTAGGAATGGCAGATCTCTGCCCGGCAGTCTGCATCACCAGAGGCTCTCAGTGGCTCAGTCTTCAGCCTCTATAAACGCCGCACACAGCTCTGGCCCTCGCCCAGTATAGGCACACAGTCACAGGTCCGCACACCAAACTGGTTTCCTGGCACTCTCAATCTCTGCACATTTTTCAGTGGAAAGTTCTGTCTCTTCTCCTTTGGTGAGCAGAGAATCGTTGGTATTGTAGTCCACAGCCCAATCGCCTCAATTCACTTGTATTGTCCCGGCCTCCATGGTGTCTGCATAACAACTTCTCTCCCCTTTTTATTGGTGGCTCTCGGCTGCTGTTGGGGGGATTGATTTCTCACAGAGCAACTCCAGCAACACTGCAGTGGTGAGGAGAAGAGCTGGCTGAAGAACACACATCCCAGCATTTCTCACACACAGTATTACACTGGTTAGGGGCGGGGGGGTACAGAGGAGGAGAGTAAGCACAGACACACACAGCCCACTCCTCCAGCAACCGCTCAAGCACCTGGCTACACCTGCAAAGGAGAAAAGCAGAAAATGATATACTATGTGTAAAGTAAAAGACATAGTACTGTGCAACATCAATATGTAAATATTGAGAACCTTTTAGAAACCGTAATTAAAGCAGAAAAACGGGACAATATGACCGTAACAGAACATTTTTACACAAAATATTCAAATTATTCAGGGAAGATGGTCAATCCTGTCTGTAGTGAGTGCCAGGAATTATGGGAGATGTGTGCAACCTGCAAGAAGACTGGATGAGAATATAAAAAAAAAACAGAATGCCCTAGATTTTAGGGTGAGTTGACATAGATGCATATGTTGGCTCTGCTTCCTGCACAGCGGTACAGCACAGTGAGCCTCTTATTCTACTGCAAGTCTACCAAGGGCAGCCTAACTGAAAACAATAGATGCTCTACCAATAACAAAATAAAATATAAAACTGCAATTTGGCAATGTGGACATATGCCCTATGGTCTGATGTGAAGTGTGAACTTTAATGGTAGGTGTGCATTGCAGCAAACCCATACAGAGTGAACGTCATCTGATATTGCTGTCTTCTGAAAATGCCAAATGCCAGGTCAACTTCAAACAGGGCAACTGGTTGGGGGGTACAGGAAGTACTCCCGTGGCAGGCTCCAGTGGATCAGTAAGGGGAAGCCAAGCCCATTAGGGATGCCTGTGTGGCAGCCTGAGTGCAGGAAAACAGTGCAAAGGGCAGGATGCTGGAGAGGTAAGGCACTTTTTTAATCCAGTGCTTCTGCTGAAGGGGGGGCTCTGTCTGGAAGCATGTACAGAGCCCCATAATTTCTAATGATGACCTTGAATTCAATAGTGAGCCCTTCTTCAAACATTTGCAGTTGAAAAAGAAGTAGCATTGAGTTTAAGTTCAACAATTAAATGTATTCTTGGCCCAGTGTCAATGCAAATAAACATTTCTTAGTTATAGCCAAGATCTTTACTGTAAACTGAAGTATTTAAACTTCCTCTTTTTGGAAAGTCACATAAGTCCAAATAGCAGACCTGATCTAGCATTTCTTTGCAGAATATGGTTTAGAAAAATCCACAGGCATGTGACTGAGTTTCCAGTGACATTTACTGAAATTATAGATAAAATAAAATCATATGTCCATGCACAATATGTGACACACTATATCAAAAATCACATTGTATGTTCTCCCAAAGTGGAATAGTGTTGCATAAGACATGAATCTTGGTGTGGAGTATACCTTCCATACACAGTATACCGTAAACAGAGAACACAGTATAAATAAGATTTGCAGGGTGAAACCAAGTACTGCAACATCTCTTTCAATAATGTATTTCTCAATTTAGAGTAAAAAGTCGAAAGCCATGCTTTTAAAAACATCTAATAAACCTAAGGGAATAACCTGCAATACAGGGCCCTGTGTACTTGTGATTATTCTTTAGCTTGTTAAAAAAGGATGTAATCCCATCAAAAAATAATAGACTGTAGACTGCAGCAATGGTAAAAATTGTTTTTTTTTTCTTTTCAAGTATTTTAAGCAAGCCTTTAGGAATATAATGCAAATTATAAGATGAAACAATCAGCGCCACAAGAAAAAAATATTGTGATGTTTAAATAAGATAACCTAATAATAAACATGCACAGCTGCTAAACATTCCAAGTGGTACACCACACTAATTTCAAAATAGATAGTAAATAAATAAATGTAGCACTATGTGTAAAAATATATATAAATAAGTGTAAATCTCTAAAATAAATAGTGCAAATCTCTAAAATAATGGACATAATTATGGACCATTCATTTATATGTAGGATTTCTTTATTTTAGAGATTTGCACTTTAGAGCCGCTGGATTACTTTTATGGGTGCTGGAGGGGGTCCCCCCCACCATTGCCACCTTTACCAGACACTCATGAGCGATCAGAGAGTACAGTAAGGATGCAGTCAGTGGCATCTGGTTCCTGGGACACAGTGAGAGAAACGAATGTTGTTCCTCCCACTATGTGACGCCAGAAACCAGAAGCGATGAGGATTTAGCCACTTCCGGTTTGTTGTTTACAAACCATTAACAGCTTATACAAGCATCTGATTAAACCGATCTCGATTTGATCAGATGTTTTGGAAGCCAGAGGTGAGATCTGGGGTCTCAGACAGCAGATCTCTACATCATATGGACCTGTCACGGCACATGCTATCATGACGGATATTGTTCATCCCTTGGGATAGCAATAAAGGTGATAAAAAAGTAAAATTAAAGAGACAGTAACTGTAAACTGGTAACCTGTAAAGGCTTTAAAAGCGTAACCCATGTGGATTTTTAGGTACTGTAGATTGGCGTCATTCCTCTGGCATACACAATTTTAAAATATTCACCAAGTTCTCAAGTGCTAAAAGCTGTCAGCCAAATTTGTAGATATAAAACCTAGGTACAAGGGACAATAACCCAGTGCAGCTGGCCAACCACTGGAAAATGGAAGACTAGAGACAAAGAACAAAAACATGCGCTCTATATGGGTAAAGTCATGAGTTGCATAAATTACATCTGGAATGGTAAATAGATGAAAAATAGTTTATTGCACTAAGAAGATGAACAAGCCCTACACAGTTCGCTGTAGGACTGTGGGATGTTAAATCAAATGCAACAAACAGTCATGTAGCATAAAAAGCATCAAAGTGAGTGAGATGTTTAAAATGTTTAAAAAAAGCTAAACGGTACCACACTGTGAACTGGGTAGGAGGAAAGTAATATAATCCAGGTGGCTTGCTGGTAAGATGTGGAAAGTAAAATACCTGAACCACATGGGGAGTGGTGACAGCCTGGTGGGGAGAGGACAGGGCAACTGGTTGGGGGGTACAGGCAGTACTCCCGTAGCAAGGGATTCAAGAAAACCCCTGCCAATTGGCTGAGATACCCCATATACCCATAACCTGACCTTGGGTTGTCCTTCTCATATCTAGTACCACCAAGTGCCTGGCCACCTAGTGGTAGAAGAGAAAAAGTACAACAAGGCCAAACTTAGGTAGAAATCAATGGATCTCTAACAATTTAACTATGGTAGCTACCCCTGACAAGGAATTTGGTGAGGAGCTTCCTGACTAAACCCCAGGGCGCTACATCCTCCCCCTGCCCAAGAAACTACGTCTCAGAGTTTGCAAAACAATTTGAGCTCTCAAGCCTGAGAGTGGATGTCCTGGTAAAACTGGGATGGGTAGGGAAAACAGGAAAGGATTAACAGTATAACAAGATAACAAATGTATGTGGTGTACAACATGAATAAGCATTATTATCAAACATTAAATAGTCACGTATGACATTTAGATATCAAAAATGATTATTTACACTTTAAAAGGCATTAAAGCAATAGCATTGCTCCATGACTATCTAATATATACAGTTGTAACAATATACAAATGGTTAGTGTTTATTATCCAGCTAGATCCCTGTCTCTCCTTGGCCAAGGAAGACGCGCCGACTCAGCAACACCTGAAAGAGAGAAGACAAACAATGCAAAAGCATTCTATCCTATAATAGCATTATGCGATATGTACACAGTGATTTCAACTGGTCCTGACCCGAGGGACCAGGGACATTATTTACATTTTTGAAAGCAGGCCCCATTCTCTGTAAGAATGCTGCCCCATTTCATCAGCAGTATAGAACTATAAAACTTTCAGCAATACTTCAATCAGTGACAGTCCTGATATATATGTATAAGTCCATCATTTGAAGGAATAGGCAATCATTTCCCTATCACAGCCTATTCTAACTAACTACATGTTCAGTGTCCATGACCGATTACTGTCCATTAACTTTACTGTAAATGGACTACATTTCCCAGCAATTCATTTTCTTCTTTAAAGGAAACTCTGGGCACAGGGCATGACTGCATTTCAAGCAACAAGCAGTCAGGCCAAATTGCAAAATATATTACAGCGCACACATTCAAGAATGACATTTCCTGCAAGGCTATTTAAAAACACCTGAACATATTCAAAAAATATAGGGGTTTAGTCACACTATATGGTCATATAGTGCTAAGCCTACTTACTGCGACAAAGTAGACCCAAATTAGTGGGTCCTACTCTAGTAATAGAATGGAAGATCCTTTGTCTCGACCATGGGAGCTGAACTCCTCTATGTGGGAGAACTGAAGGGGATACATCCTATGCACTGGTGGCCCCTAAATAAGAGGTGAGGGGGAGGGGTGCTCCAGCCCAAAAAACCTGGTCAAGGTCTATTACAATATACAAAAACATATTTGGGGGCACGCCCTACAATGTGTTTAAATTCAAGATGGTGCTGCTATAAGACCTGCAAACAGTACAAAATATATTACAGCGCACACATTCAAGAATGACATTTCCTGCAAGGCTAGTTAAAAACACCTGAACATATTCAAAAATTACAGGGGTTTGGTCACACTATATGGTCATATAGTGCTAAGCCCACTTACTGCGACAAAGTATCCCAAATTAGTGTCGCAGTAAGTGGGCTTAGGCTATCTGTCATCTCCATCTTACAGACATCACCCCTGAGGCTCATACGGTTTCATATACCACCTTTGGATCTTTTTCCAGCTTCCACCGAAGTTCAGCAGCCGTTGATGACTAAAGCTTGTTTGACCCAATCAAACGTAGGTTTCATTGGGACCAAAAGTTCCGGTAAGCCTTCTTATTGTTGGTGGGGGTACACCTTCGAATCATCCTTTTCTTTGTCTATGGATGCGTGCAATATGAAGTCACATACATATTGAGGACTACCATCATTTTGCCAGACACATTCCTTGAGGACTATTAGGACTTTTCCGTCTTTTTATATACTTTTTATGTCCTCTTTTGTGAAATGTGCATTTAGGGAATCTATCGTTCTTCATATTATACAACACATGGTTGTTTTATATTAGCGCTACCCTATTTTTTGTTTTTTTGTTTCTGCTTATATCCTATTGGCTGTGTTAGCTGCTTGCTGTTTGGGTAGTGCAGAATTATTTGTTTTATATATTTCATCTTGTACGTGATGTCTGAACACTAAAATATTAGTATCACAAAATATTACTTGGTTAGAGGTGTGCTCTGTTGTTATTCTTACCCAGCAATCACATATATTTTACATATCATTCTGCTTTTTTGAGTTCAGATTCGTTATCATTATCTATTACTCTAATACTCAGTCTCCTCCCCTCTTCCTTTAATCCTTCATTCCATCTCCTGAGGTACATTTCAGCCACCCCGCTCATACTCTGTCAAATTTTTTGGTACTTCCTCTGGCTGCATACGTTGGTAATGAGTTGTTCACCAAGTCTATCTAGTTTTGCAGAGAAGGTGGGGTTGGTTCCCTCTAAGTGCAATTGCTTTCTTGCCGTAACAGAAAAGTATTCTGAGTAAAGTTTTCTGGGATGTGGATATACTTTCCTCCTCCAGATCACCCAATAGGCATCTGGCCGGGGAGTAAATATTAGGAAGAGCTAAGGCCTCTTTTAGATATTAGAGGATTGCTTTTCAGAAATTAACTATTTTTGGGCATTGCCAAACCATGTGGAAAAAGTCTCCCACTGCTCCCCTACATCTGTAGCAGTCCGGTGAGTCCAGCCTTCCCATTTTATGAAGCCTTTGTGGGGTATAATATATCCTATGGAGATAGTTAAATTGTAGCAACTTTTCCCTGGCTGAGATCATCGACGGCAGCATTGCCTCCAAGGCCTCACTCCAAGACTCTTCCATGATGGACGGGATGTCCGCCTTCCACTGCGCAGACACCCCGTCCATCCTGACCGAGGAGGACATCAGCAGAATAAAATAGTATCTAGATATGAGCTTAGAGTGGTCCTCGTCCGCTATCAGCTGTTCTATTGTCGATGAGGCAAGTACCACTTCCCCCCTACCATACTGTGTGTTTGCTGCATGTTTTAGTTGTATATACCTAAAAAAGAATGTGTTAGGTATCTTGTATTCTATCTTCACGTCTGTGAATGTTCTGAATGTTCCATCTCTAAAGAGTTGATGTGCATACTTATTCCAATATGTCGCCCAGCACGCCCCGTCCGGAATTTTAAAAATTTCTCCCAGCTGGGGGTTGTGCCACAATGGAGCATTAGGGGAAAAGGAGAGGCTGTTTCCTTTCACTTTAGCATTACACATATGAAATAATTTGTATGATAGCTTTGGTATGTCAGCCCCCTGTACAGGGTAGGGGCCGTTTCTATACAAGATGTTAATGCTTTGTAGGAATAAACCTGGGCTGCCTGGGTTGCCACTGAGGCAATATCCAGTTTTGGGAAGCCCCATCAGTGCAGATGCATTAACTGGACTGCTAGATAGTAGCATTGTAAATCCGGTAGTGCCAGTCCACCCGCCCGTATTGAGAGGTACAGTGTGTCCAGTGACACTCTAGCTGGCTTGGCTCCACAAAGAAAGGATGGAAGTATCTTATTGATTCCCTTAAACACTTTTAAATACTTCAAGGGTATGCCCTTTACCGCAAGGATAGAGAGGGTAAAAAAGGGGGAGGGGTATGCCTATATATCAAGAATAATGTACAAGTGAATGTGAGAGATGACATCACTGAGGGAGCTAGGGAGGAGGTGGAATCCTTATGGGTAGAGCTCCAAAGGGATAAAGCTAAGGGGAAAATAATACTGGGAGTATGCTATAGGCCCCCTAACGTGAGGGAGGAAGTGGAGACAGATCTCCTATCACAATTTGGATTAGCAGCAAGGATGGGAAGTGTTATCATAATGGGGGATTTTAATTATCCAGACATAGACTGGGCGGAGGGAACCGCGCATTCATTTAAGGCTCGCCAGTTCCTTAATGTCTTGCAGGACAATTTTATGGGTCAGATGGTAAACACACCAACTAGAAATAAAACATTACTGGATATACTGATTACCAACAATACAGACCTGATCACGGATGTGGAAATACGGGGCAATTTAGGTAACAGCGATCACAGGTCAATTCATTTCAGTATAAATCACACAAATAGGAAACATAAAGGGAATACAAAGACACTGAATTTCAAAAGAGCCAACTTCCCTAAACTACAAACCTTGCAAAAAGGCATAAATTGGGATAAAATATTACGGAGGAGAGATGGGTTTGCTTTAAGAGCATATTAAAAATGGGCATTAGCCAATGTATCCCATTGGGCAGGGGTCTCAAAGTACCGGCCCGCGGACCGGTTAAAAATGGCCCGCAGGCAGGGCCAATCCAGGATGTCTTTTTGCGCTGACAGAGGGGGAGGCGCCGAAGAGCGCTACCTCTTCTTCTGCTGCACGCTGCTACAGCCCAGAGAGAGAACAGAGCGGAGGAAGGATCCGCCCATCGCCCATCCCACCTAGGCACTGACCTCAGGGCGGGAGATTGTGTTCTCTGGGTCCCCTGTCACTAGGCATTTGTGGAAGCCAGGAGGAGAGGACTCGGGAGGCGGATGGTCCTGACTGCCAGGAGAGGTGAGTGAGCCATCACACTGAGACAAAGTCCTTAGTGGGGTGACTGGGGTAGAAATGTGTGCAGTGTGGGGTTTTTTTTTTTGGAGTGTGGGGGGATTTGTGCAGTGTGGGGGTTAATGCTGGGGGTTAATAATGCGTTTGCTGATATCAGAGCTGGGTTAATAATCTGTTTGCTACCATCAGTGTTGGGGGTTAATAATGCGTTTGCTGACATCAGAGCTGGGTTAATAATGTGTTTGCTAACATCAGTGTTGGGGGTTAATAATGCGTTTGCTGACATCAGTGCTGGGGGTTAATAATGCGTTTGCTGACATCAGTGTTTGGGGTCAATAATGCATTTGCTGACACCATTGCTGGGGGTTAATAATGCGTTTGCTGACACCAGTGCTGGGTTAATAATGCGTTTGCTGACATCAGTGCTGGGGGTTAATAATGCGTTTGCTGACACCATTGCTGGGGGTTAATAATGCGTTTGCTGACACCAGTGCTGGGGGTTAATAATGCTTTTGCTGACACCAGTGCTGGGTTAATAATGCGTTTTCTGACATCAGTGCTGGGTTAATAATGTGTTTGCTAACATCAGTGTTGGGGGTTAATAATGCATTTGCTGACACCATTGCTGGGGGTTAATAATGCATTTGCTGACATCATTGTTGGGGGTTAATAATGCGTTTGCTGACACCAGTGCTGGGTTAATAATGCGTTTGCTGACATCAGTGCTGAGGGTTAATAATGCGTTTGCTGACATCAGTGTTGGGAGTTAATAATGCGTTTGCTGACACCATTGCTGGGGGTTAATAATGCGTTTGCTGACACCAGTGCTGGGTTAATAATGCGTTTGCTGACATCAGTGCTGGGTTAATAAGGTGTTTGCTGACATCAGTGTTGGGGGTTAATAATGCGTTTGCTGACACCATTGCTGGGTGTTAATAATGCGTTTGCTGACATCAGTGTTGGGGGTTAATAATGCGTTTGCTGACACCAGTGCTGGGTTAATAATGCGTTTGCTGACATCAGTGCTGGGGGTTAATAATGCGTTTGCTGACATCAGTGCTGGGGGTTAATAATGCGTTTGCTGACATCAGTGTTGGGGGTTAATAATGCGTTTGCTGACACCAGTGCTGGGTTAATAATGTGTTTGCTGACATCAGTGCTGGGTATAGTATATTATTGCTGGTATAGTTTATTGTTTTTTGAAGTTTTAAAAGTTTGCATGCGGCCCCCATGGGATATGAAAACTTGTCATGTGGCCCTCTGCCAATTTGAGTTTGAGACCCCTGCCATTGGGTAATAATTTTAAAAGACCGAACAATCGGCTTGCTTCCGAGGGTACTTAGGAAACTCAGTCAAGTGATTGCCAGACCGTTGTTCCTAATTTTTACAGACAGTCTACTGACTGGAATGGTACCAGCTGATTGGAAAAAAGCCAATGTAGCACCAATATTTAAAAAGGGCCCAAAATACATCCCTGGGAATTACACACCAGTTAGCCTAACATCAATAGTATGTAAACTCTTGGAGGGGGTGATAAGGGACTATATACAAGATTTTAGTAATTAGAACGGTATCATTAGCAGTAATCAGCATGGATTCATGAAGAATCGTTCTTGCCAAACCAATCTACTAACCTTCTATGAGGAGGAGAGTTGCCATCTAGATAAAGGAAGGCCCATAGACGTGGTGTATCTGGATTTTGCAAAAGCATTTGACACAGTTCCCCATAAACGTTTACTGTACAAAATAAGGTCCGTTGGCATGGACCATAGGGTGAGTACATGGATTGAAAACTGGCTACAAGGGCAAGTTCAGAGGGTACTGATAAATGGGGAGTACTCGGAATGGTCAGGGGTGGGTAGTGGGGTTCCCCAGGGTTCTGTGCTGGGACCAATCCTATTTAATTTGTTCATAAACGACCTGGAGGATGGGATAAACAGTTCAATCTCTGTATTTGCATACAATACTAAGCTAAGCAGGGCAATAATTTCTCCGCAGGATGTGGAAACCTTGCAAAAAGATCTGAACAAATTATTGGGGTGGGCAACTACATGGCAAATGAGGTTCAATGTAGAAAAATTTAAAATAATGCATTTGGGTGGCAAAATATGAATGCAATCTATACACTGGGGGGAGATTCCCCCTCTGGGGGAATCTAGGATGGAAAAGGACCTGGGGGTCCTAGTAGATGATAGGCTCAGCAATGGCATGCAATGCCAAGCTGCTGCTAACAAAGCAAACAGAATATTGGCATGCTTTAAAAAGGGGATCAACTCCAAAGATAAAACGATAATTTTCCCACTCTACAAGACTCTGGTCCGGCCGCACCTAGAGTATGCTGTCCAGTTCTGGGCACCAGTCCTCAGGAAGGATGTACTGGAAATGGAGCGAGTACAAAGAAGGGCAACAAAGCTAATAAAGGGTCTGGAGGATCTTAGTTATGAGGAAAGGTTGCGAGCACTGAACTTATTCTCCCTGGAGAAGAGACACTTGAGAGGGGATATGATTTCAATATACAAATGGTGTACTGGTGACCCTACAATAGAAATAAAACTTTTCGCAGAAGAGAGTTTAACAAGACTCGTGGCCACTCAATAAAATTAGAAGAAAAGAGGTTTAAACTTAAACAACGTAGAGGGTTCTTTACTGTAAGAGCGGCAAGGATGTGGAAATCCCTTCCACAGGCGGTGGTCTCAGCGGGGAGCATCGATAGCTTCAAGAAACTATTAGATAAGCACCTGAATGACCACAACATACAGGGATATACAATGTAATACTGACACATAATCACACATAGGTTGGACTTGATGGACTTGTGTCTTTTTTCAACCTCACCTACTATGTAACTATGTAACTTTTTTGGGAATATATACTGGTGCATGCCACAGCAGGTATAAAAACCAGGGAAGGTAAATCATCTTATATATATTTATTCTACCTAGGAGGTTAAGAGGCAGCCTATGCCATGTCTGGAGGTTCTCCTTCATTCTCACCACTAGGAGAGATATATTATTATCCATATATTTGTTCAATGGCAGCTGAATCTCAACCCCCAGGTAGCAAATCTGGTGGCAACTTAGGATTGTATCCGGGGTGGAGTGGGAGGATTATGGATTTATTCCAGTTTACTTTAAAGCCCGAATATGCTCCAAACCCAGAGATCGTATGTAATGCCTTCCCCAGGGAATCTTCTGCCTCCGCCAAATAAAGGAGAATATTGTCTGCGTATAATGATGTTTTTTCCTCTCTACCGCTGATCTTGCAACATTTAATTCCCTTGTCCGCCCTCAAGCCTGCTACCAGTGGTTCTATAGCAAGGGCGAACAGCAGGGGCGACAGCGGGCACCCTTGCCGAGTGCCTCTGGTGATCTCGAATGGATCTGTGATGATATTATTAACTTTAAGTCTTGCTTTCGGTTTAGTATATAGTAGTTTCACCCATGCCACAAATCTGGGACCAAATCCCATCCGCCTAAGGACCGCGAGCAAGTATGGCCATTCAATTGAATCAAACGCCTTATGTGTATCCAAAGACACTACTACTCGTGTGTCCGGGTCATGGCCTTCAGATTGTAAGATGGTGAAAAGGCATCTTAAATTTATTGCTGTCGATCTCCCGGGTATAAAACCCGTTTGGTCGGGATGAATGATGGATGCAATTACCTTGTTCAATCTTAATCACTGATATGGGTCTAAAAGATTCACACAGCTCATGGTCCTTGTGCGGCTTCGGGATCAAAACAATAAGTGCCTCTCCCAGGAACTCAGGAAGGACTCCCTGCTCCAGAGCCCCCTTGTACATTTCTAACAATCTTAAGGCTAAGCTGTCTGCGTAGGTGTCATACCACACAACCAGGAAGCAATCCAGTCCTGGTGTCTTATTTGGGCTGAGTGTATGTATTGCAGATAATATTTCCTCCGCCTTAATAGGAAGCTTCAATTCCCTTGCTGCCTCCTCACTCAGTTGCAGGAGAGGAATGGGGGCCAGGTACTCACAAACCGCCTCCTCCCCATAGTCCACTCTGGAAGAGTATAATTCAGAGTAAAACTGTACAAATGCATTAGCTATATCCGTCTGTGTGGTACATTATGCTTGCTGTTTGTCATATATATTCGTGGGATAGAGGCTGGGGCCTGTTGTCAATGGGATACATAAGGCAACAGCCTACTGTTGTTTTTATTACCAAATTCAAATATACGTTGTGATTGATACAACATTTTTTTCTGAGTTTTTTCCGCCAGGACTAGGTCTAATTGACGCACCCCTTCCCTCCAGATTCTATATGTATTTGAATTAGGATTTTTAATATAATCCACCTCGGCGTCTGTGACTATCCTTTCCGAGTATTGCAGTTTCCACTCCCTGTCTGATCTAAGTTGTTTTTTTTTTTTTCCACATCAGCGAACACGACTAGCGGGCATAATCAGCGTAAAATTCATTAATTATCGCCAACTTAGATTCACATCATTGTGGATTTCTTTCCTTTTTACTGTCATTTATCAAGTATAAAACAAACATTGTATACAGCTTTATTAAATACCTTACTAAGAAAATTCCTAAGTTACTTATTCTCGGCTGCTCAGATATCTCAGATTGAGCTTGCCAAAAGGCAAAGGCAAAAAAGAGAGCAATAAAAGGAAAGAAAAAAAGGAAAAGAAAAAGGAGAGAGAAATACCACATATGTGAAGCTGGGCTAATGGGCTCCCCATAGCCCCCTATTAGGGCCTATGATAGACTGTTAAGTGGACATAATAGCCCCCGAACCCTTCCCGTTCCCCCACTCCCACCCCCCTCCATCCCCATACACTCTCTATACAGAATCCTACCCAAACACAGGATTTAATGATTTCTACTGTTACCTACCAGCACCATGTCACCACCAACCCTAAATCCCTCTGTGCAAGCCAAAATTCTATATTCCTACCGAGCTTATCATACTGAACCAATAGCCTAATCCCTTACACTCAAACCTTTCCCTTTAGGCAGACCACCTTTTCCTCCTATGGCTTCCACATTTTATCGAATTCCTGGAGATTCCCTCTCTTAATGTACTCCAATCTCTCCCTGCCGAGGGAATCACTAAGTGTACCTATCCAATCGTTCACAGTCGGGGGATCCTTTGATTGCCACCTTAGCGTTATCATTTTCCTGGCTTGAAACAAACCTCTCAAAATTGCCAGTGTAGTGCTCCTCCTCTTCCCCTCTACTCTTCTGTATCCCAAGATGCATTCCACCACCTCCCTTTTCACTGACGTGCAAAAAATATCTCCCAAGCTACTAGTTACCCTCTCCCAGTAGCGGAACAGCTTGGGGCACCTCCAGAACAAATGGATAAGATCCCCGGACTCCCGACACCTGGGGCATCTATCGTTGGACCTTCTACCGAACCTAAAGAGCCGTTTTGGAGTATAGTAAGCTCTGTTAAGCAGCATCAGATGCGAGAACTTCTGTGAGGGGGACACTGACACCAGGGGCCCCATCTCAAATATCCTCTTCCATTGTTCTTGGGAGATTACCCCCAGCTCCTCTTCCCATTTAGCTTTTACCCTCTGAAGTACCCCCCTTCTGTTCTCTGAGTTGCTTAGTTGGTCATAGATTTTAGATATTAGCCCCCTAGTGGGGACTACCTGTAGTAGATTGCGAACAAGGGGCATTTCCACCCATCCCGGGGGCTGATCTCCAAATTGGGCCCTGAGAGCATGTTCCATCTGCCGATATAGAAAAAGGGAACTCTGTGGGATCTTAAATTCTCAGGGAATTTTTTAAGAGTAATACCTGAGTAAAGCTGTCTTAGCATTTTAATACCACAAACCTCCCACCCTCTAGTTTTCCCAATTTTTAGAATTTCCTGTAAATTGCGATTATTCCAAATAGGGGTGTAGTCTGTAAATCCCTCTTGCCTCATTAATTTCTTAACAGATTTTCAGAGCTTAGTTAACAATTTAATTGTTGGGAATTCATGATAAAACATGTCTGCCTCCAAAGCCTCAATTAGCGTATTATGCCGAGCACTTATCAGTAATAGCCTGCCGTTCGGAGTACCACCCTCCGGAGTCCCGCACCCCATTAATTGCTGCAGTTGAGTTGCGAGAAAATAACGCTTCGGATGGGGAAGAGCAAACCCCCCTCCTTAGTGGGAAGCTGGAGAACTTGAAGCCATAGCCTGGCCTGTCCTCCTTCCCATATCAGTTCCCTAAACAGAGCCTCAATTCTCCTAAACCAACTCTTACAGATCCAGACTGGGGAGTTATGCAGGACATACAGCAGTTGAGGCATCCAGATCATTTTTATCAAGCTGCATCTTCCTGCTACTGATAAGGGGAGGCGTCCCCAAATGCCTATCTTTTGTTTGAATTTGGACAGAAAAGGTACTAGATTTTTATTGATATATTGATTGGGGTCCTTCGTTAGGACAATTCCCAAATACTTCAATGCTTCCACTATTGCCACCTGGGGCAGTCCGTGTACTGTTGGTGCTCCTAAGGGGTCCAGCGGTAGGAGCTCAGATTTCTCCCAATTTATTTCCAAACCGGAGAATCTACCCAATTCCTCCACTATTCTCATTGCCCCCAGCACTGAGTTCTTACTGTCTCCCAAGAATAACAAAATGTCATCCGCATATAGCACAATTCTTTCTTCGCTCGACCTCCTCTGGAACCCCTTTATCTCATGGCTCGATGGGGCTCCATCGCCAACGCAAAAAGCAATGGGGAGAGTGGACACCCCTGTCTCGTCCCCCTCTCTAGCTCGAACCACTCTGAAAACTCATTGTTTATTTTTACTCTTGCCTTAGGACTGTTATAAAGCATTTTAATCCACCCAATGAAGGAGGGACCAAATGCAAACTTTCCCAAGACGTGCCACATATATCCCCACCCCACACTATCGAAAGCCTTACAGATATCTAGGGTCAATAAGGCTCTTGAACCCTCATTCTCCATAGGGGACTGTAGGTTCAAGAAAGCCCTTCTGATGTTCAGACTTGTAGATCTATTGGCCATAAATCCCGCCTGGTCCTCCGCTCAATCTGGCAGCCAGGACCTTGGCCAGGATTTTTGCATCTGTACATATTAGGGATATTGGCCTATAAGCAGCCACGTCAAGAGGATCTTTCCCCTCTTTCTGCAACACTATGATTGTTGCTTCTAGCATTGATGCAGGCAGTCGCCCCCCCCTCATACGCATCCCCCAATGCTTTCAGCAGTTCAGGGATTAGCACCTCCCCATAGTGCCTATAGGCCTCAATTGGTATTCCATCGGGGCCAGGCGACTTAAGGCGCGCCATACTTCCAATTGCTTGTTGGAGTTCTGTGATTGTTATTGGGGATTCTAATAAATCCCTTTCCTCTTGCGAAAGGATCGGGATTGACAGCTTCCCCAGGAAGTTCTCCATCCCTACCTCTTTACCTTTTTTCTGGGAGGTGTACAGCTTTTTATAATAATTCCTGAAGGTTTGCACTATTTTTGGGGAGCTTGAGAGAATATCTCCACTCTGTGTTCTAATAGCGAGGACCGTTGATGGAGCCTTATTGGATTTCACCAACTGTGCCAACACTCTTCCCACTCTCTCTCCCTCCACCAAAGATACCTGACATTGGTGGAGCCGCCTAGTCTCAGCCTTCTGCATGGTAACCTGTTTATACACCTGATGTTTCTCTTGCCATATCTTTTCCTTCTCAGGGATTGGGTCTCTAATAAAGTTATTTTCAGCCTCCAATGCTTCCCTTAGTGAGTTCTCTTTCTCCCGCCTAGCTTCTTTATTAAATTTGGCCATCTGCTGTATTAAGACCCCCCTAAGAAAGGCCTTAAGGGCGTCCCATAGCACAGTGGATGTCACTGTTCCCTGATTGAAACCTACAAACTCCCTCAAAGAGGGAAGAATTCCATTCTCCTTCCTGATTACCTCAAACCAGTGCGGGCTTATCCTCCATTCCTTCCGGGGGCTGTGTCCCCCTACCTTCAGTGTAACTACCATGGGAGAGTGGTCCGAAACACCTCTTGGCCCATATATAATCTTGCCTGATAACTGAAGTGTTCTATCGTTCCCCAGGGCCATGTCTATCCTCGAGAGGGCTGAGTCTGACACCGATCTGCAGGAATATTGTAACACCCCCGGATTCCGCACCCTCCACAGGTCCACCAACCCCACTTCATCCAAAAATTGACTCAGACGACTCTTAGCGGCATACTCTGAGAGAGTTCTCACCGTGAAGCGGTCCAACTTTCTGTCTAGAACCTCATTAAAGTCCCCCACTGCTATAATCGGGAATTCCTTTTTATCTAACAGAAATTAATTCAGTTTAAGCATGACATCTAAATTAAAAGGAGGGGGGATATATATGTTTGCCAGTACATACATAGCGCTATCAATAGAGCATAATAAAAAAATGTATCTGCCCATTTCATCTATCCTGGTTTGCCTGCAGTAAAATTTGACCCCAGTTCTCACCAAGACACTCACCCCTCTACTATATGAAGAATGAACTGCATGGTATTGACATTGAAATTTATGCGACTGTAGGTATTGGGTTGTATCCCTGGTGAGGTGAGTTTCCTGCAGGCAAACCAGGTCTGCCCCATTGTTCTCCATCACGGAGAGCACTGCCAGCTTTTTGAGTGGTGTCCCCAGCCCTCTAACATTCCAGGATCCTATTTTCACTGTTCCAGCCTGCATCCTAATTATTTAAAGATATATAATGGGAAAGAGAAAAGGAACCCAAACAAATCCTTCTACCAAAACCTTAATTACTATATGATGTATTTTGCGCCTTGTGAGCCACAAGTGTAGTCTAGTGGAGACCATATCCCCTTTATCCATTCAAACAACAGTGACACTAAAAAAAAGAAAAAGGTGCAAAGAAACCACAACGGTACTACCTTAGTATAAGCGTGAAAATTGAACGTGTGTGTTTTACAAGAATAACTTTAAGAGCCAGTTTCCTGTCATTGTGTCTAGATGTTAATCCCTGGTTCCAACCCAGGTATTTTCCAAGGGTGTATAGATTTCCTGTTAAATTTTTTTCAAGCATTCTACCCCTCCCGCCCCCCCTGCTACTCCAACCCACTCCCACCCCCCTTCCGACCCCTCTCCCAACCATCCACCACCTACCTAGGTGAACCCCCTGGGGGTTAACCGTGACCATTACCCACCTAACTCCAACTAATTCCATACGCTGCTTCCTATACTCCTTTCCCATTCACTACACCTCCCCAGATGCCTGTGTGGCCCCACCCGCATAACCCAAAATATCCCAAGCCTATCATACCTCCCATAACACTCTATGCTGAACGTAAAAATTTTTCTCTATTCTCCTCGAGCCATTTCTCCACCCCATGAGGGGAATCAAAGAACAGGGTTCCCCCCAAAGCTGATACACGTAACTTCGCCAGGTAGAGAAGGGCATAGGGGAGGTTAAATTTTTGTAAGGTGCGTTTTGATTGAATAAACTCTGCTCTTCTCTTCTGCAGGTCTGGTGAAAAATCGGCATAAAAAGATACTCTGGCCTCCTTAAAGAAAACATTCCCTGCCTCTCTTATTTTATGGAGCAGCACCACTTTGTCTCTATAATTAAGAAACCTTATAAATAGAGGTCTGGGGAAGCCCCCTGCTGGGGGAGCTCTGAAGGGCACCCTATGGGCCCTTACAACTGAAAAAGATGCTGAGAATGATTCTCTCCCAAATAGATCCACCAAACACTTTTCTATAAATTCAGGCGGGTCAATGCCCTCGCTTTTTTCCGGAAGTCCCACCAGCCTCACATTATCCCTTCGGCTCCTATTCTCCATTTCATCCAATTTAGAGGCTTGTTTGGATAACTGCTCCTTCAGCCATTTCATTTCTTTGATCAATGGGGATAAGTCATCTTCTAGCAGGCCTTCTCTTTCTTCTAGAGCTGTTGTTCTCTCAGCGATTTTCTGGAGGTCTTGCCTGACCAACAACAGGTCCGCTTTTACTCCCCTCATCTGCTTACAGAGTTCTTTAAGCGAGGAGTTACACACCCCTACTGCCATAAATACATGCGTAAGTGTTGGTTCTTTCTCTGAGGGCAGGTTTGGGTCAGCACTAGCTTCCATGTTTGCATTTATATTTTGATCACTTGACCCTGATCCTTTTGTATTGTGCAATTTGGATGAGTGGGCCGCCTGAGAGCCACCTATTGGCATTGCTTGCTGCTGACCCTGGCTTTTCCTATCGAGTACCCCCCCTGATGTGTTTTCAATTGTGCCCCCTTCTTTGGAGCAGTCCCAGCTGGAGTGTGAGCATATTGCTCTAACTTCGCTGCTGCTGACGCTGCTACTGGGAGCTGCGGATTTTTATCTTTAGCAGAGCGAAGATTCTGCATTGTACGTTCTTTACCTTGCGCCTAGGAGCCCGCACTGTGCTTATATAAAGGAAGTATGTAGAGGAGAAAAAAAACCAAGAGGAAGGTGCTATATGCTGTATCCTCAGTATGCTCCGCTATTGCGCCAAGTGGTGAAGCAAGCAATATGACCCCTGCTCTATAACTTATAGAAAAGGTGCCGCCAACTGGATTGCCCTTCAGTTAGCATAAACACAAGATATTATGTGGGGGGTATCTACACCCTAAAAGGCAGAGCATACTATTGATACTGAACAGCCCACCATGCACGCCCACAGTCCCACAGTCCACCGAGCCCTCACTGAGCAGTATAGCTAGAAAATGTATAAGTCCCCTTCCCCTCCTAGCACCGTATCAAATTGATCCACTCAGCAAAGTAGATAGAGCAGTATGAGGAATGCGAATCATCCCGGTTAGCATGAACACAAGGTATGACTTGGGGGGTATCTTCACCCTAAAAGACAGAGCATACTATTGATACTGAACGCCCCACCAATCACACCCACAGACCTAGAGTCCACCGAGTCCTCACTGAGCAGTATAGCTAAATAATAAGTCCTTTTCCCCTCCTAGCACCGTATCGAAATGATCCACTCAGCTAGGTAGAGAGAGCAGTGTGAGAAGTGCGGAGCAGCCCGGGCTTCGCCGGCATGTTCTTCCTGTTACCCGTGTTAGACTGAGTGTTACCTGCTTTGAAGCTTAGATTTATATGCGCCGGTCCACTTACTGTAACCTATGAGTCTCTGGGTGGCAATCCTCCTGGGTAGTCCCGAGTGTAGCCGGTCACCTCTCACACGCTCGGTCTGCAGTCCTGGGCAGTCCCGAGCATCCACCGGTGGGTGGGGATTAACGTCCCTCCTGGGGGTTCTTAGGCTCGCACAGCCTGCCAGCAACGTGGGGGGCTAAGGAGGGGACAGGAAGGTAGCCGGGTGCCTGAGGCTTTCTCTGTATCTTCTGACGGCTTCCAGGCTTCCATCCAAGCCCGGGTATGCCGACAAGTATGCCCGAGGAGAGCGCTCGGCTATACGGAGGAGTGAAGCGGGAGGTGGGGAGAGCCGCACAGCGTCCCTGCGTTCACTCACTCACTCCATCTCACAGCGCTGCACACACCCATTCATCCGGTCACGCCCCTTTGATCAAGCTTTGATTAACGCTTGACTTAATTGCTGTTGAGCTTGGGTGGGCTGATCTAAGTTGTTTAATGACTCCAGCAATGGAGTTCCTAAGTGTAGCCTTGAACGCATCCCATGTAATCCCTATGGGAACTTCGTCTCTATTTACTAACCAGAAGTTTTGTATGGATGTCTGTGTAGACCTCTCAAAACATTCCTCTTTAAGCCACAGTGGGCTCAACCTCCACATAGTATATCCTCTCGGCCTTTCCATGTCGATAGTAATCATCAATGGGGAGTGGTCCGAGACAGCACAGGCTAAATATTGAGCCTCTATTATTCTTGGTAGTAGGTCATGTGATACAAAACACAGATCTATTCTTGAAAGAGTATTGAAAGTGGCGGAGTGACAGGAATATGCCCTGGTATCTGGATTCCTCCACCTCCAAGCCTCCACCAGGTCATATGGCTTAATACACTGTGTCAAGGGAGAGCTAGTTTTCGGTGTCATACCAAATCTGTCCATTCCAGGTGACTATACTATATTCAGTTCCCCTGCTAGAATGATAGGACCTTCTGCTACCTGAAGGATGCCCTCTATTATTTTTTCCCACACCTCCACCGTAAACGGAGGAGGTATATACACAGCCACAAAAGTATACGGTCTATTTTCAATCACTAAAACCAGAATGACAAATCTACCCAGGGGGTCAGTCTTGACCGTCTTAGCATGGTATAATAGGGATTTAGATATCAGTACCAACACCCCTCTGGCATAATTGGAGTACGTGGAGTGAAACGCTCTGACCACAAATGCTCTATGAAGGGCTAACATTTTAGACCCCACCAGATGTGATTCTTGAAGAAAAACAATGCTAGGGTTACGTTTTTGGATATATTTGAACACTAAAGCTCGCTTAATCTTGGAATTGAGGCCCCTCACATTCCACAATATTAGGTAAAGAGATGGCATTTTTAGTGGTAATCATAATCCCTATCGGACAACCACACAGGCAACCATAGAGGCCATGCTGACGGTTCTCCGGAAATGGACAGAGCATCACATCACACCCCACCCCCCTGTGCCACACTACACGTAGCAGGGCATAGGCCTAGGCCCCTTGGCAGACATCGATATCAGTGGAATACATACAAAGGTGAACACAGTAAGGAAAATTGTGCAGAAGTCTGTTGAACAAAACTTAGTGAACTTTGATCCATAACTAAGGATCAGAACTTCCCCTCCCTCCTCCCTGCCTGTAGCCCCTAACATTCCAAGAGCCTTCACCCCAAACTGAAAATCTGCAGATAAGTTCACCCTTGCGGGGGGTACTTCTCCCAGTCCAGCTGGACTGGGCGATCAAGGGTGGGTATGTGTTTTCAAAAGAGCAATATGAGGACCGCGTTGCTTGTATAACGATTCTTAGCCTGACAGTTCTGGGGCATTCAAGTGCTACGCAAGAGTACTATGTTCCATGATAAAACAAATATCTTCATTTATCTGGAGGAGCCCCTCCATATCACAATGTATCAATCCATGGTCAGCAGCATGTAAATAGGAGGACATTATGCGGGACCCAGCGATTCGATCCATTGGTTAGCTTCTTTGGGAGATGTAAAAAATTGTGTCTTGCCTCCATGCACGACACGCAGCCTTGCCGGAGCATACTGTAGGGGAGACTGCGCTCCCTCAGTCGTTGCTTCACGCTTTGGAAGGCCGACCTTTGTTTCTGCGTCACCGCTGAAAAATCCGGGAAAATGGTTATGCGATTGTTATTGTACATCATTTCAGACATATTGCGGGCTTTACGTAGGATGGTTTCCTTATCCCTGAAGTAAAGAAAACGAGCCAGCATTGGTCTGGGATATCTGCCCGGTTGTGGTGCCCTAAGAGGGACTCTGTGAGCCCTTTCAATGGCAAACGAGTGGGAGAAACATTCTGTTCCAAAAGTTTGCTTAAGCCAAGATAGCAGAAATTCCTCAGCTTGCTTGCCCTCGGACCCCTCCGGGAACGCCAGGAACCGGAGGTTGTTCCTCCTAAGGCGGTCTTCAATGTCCCCTAGTTTGGCTTCCTGGGACTTGTAGTCCGCCACAGTATCTCTCACCTGAACCAGCAGTGGATTAAGCTCATCTTCCACTGTTCTGATACTCTGCTCCGCATTGGTGACTCTATGCCTTATTTTCTTGACATAATCCTTTAGTATGGCAAAGTCCACTCGGATGGTCTCTATCTGATTAGAGAGCACCGTATGGCAGCTTTTAATTGTGTCCATTATATGTGTAGGTTCTCCTACCTGTGTACCGGAGCCTCCTTTCTCTGATTCAGATTGGGGAGAGGACAGGGGATTCGCCAGCGGGTCCGTCAGGTCCGGCCAGTCTGTGTCCCCCTCGGCACGCAGGTGTCCGCTCAGCACTAAAGCATCTTGTTTCTCTGCAGCTGCCTGGCCGCCATCTTGACTTGCCTCACGTGCGAATCTGGCCAATCGGTCCGCAGGCTTGCCACAGACCCGCGGGCCATACTTGTTGACCATGGTCATTTGCCCGGTGTATTTCTGCGGCAGTTCCACCAAATGGTGAACCAATTTTAAGTCTCAGGCTGTTTAGGATTGTTGAAGGATCTCAGCGCGGTCCGGAGCTCCAGGGAAAAGTTCCTCACCTACCGGAAGTCGGACACGCCCCCCTCTTTAATAACATTTTAAATGGGTCTGCAAGGTAACTGTCAGCAGACGGTCCTTGACATCACACAACCCATATTTGTAATCCACAAGGTATTGCTTTGATAAGACTTCACCAGTAATATCTAGAATCTGGCTTTTTACAAAACATTACGCTGCCCAGATTACTTTTACGGCCGTAGTCCCAGACATTCAACGCTGAGAGGTACTTCTCTTTTCAAGAGCTTGATATAAAGACTAGAGGTCGACCGATATGGGTTTTTCTCTGGCCGATGCCGATATTTAGAAATCTCGGTGGCCGATGGCCGATATGTGATGCCGATTTTTTTGGGCCGATATATTAGGCCGATTTTTTTTTTTCTTTTTTTCCTTCATCTCATAAAATTTAACAGTTAGACCCCTTTCACACTGGGGCGTTTTTCAGGCGCTTTTGGGCTAAAAATAGCGCCTGTAAAGTGCCTGTAAAACGGCTCCCCTGCAGTCTCAGTGTGAAAGCCCGAGTGCTTTCACACTGAGGCGATGCGCTGGCAGGATGTTAAAAAAAAGTCCTGCAAGCAGCATCTTTGGAGCAGTGTATACCACCACTCCTGCCCATTGAAATGAATGTGCACCGCTGCCAAAGCGCCTGCAAAGCGTTTCGGCAGCGGCGCTTCAGGGGCGCATTTAACCCCTTCCTCAGCTGCTAGCTGGGTTATAAGCTCCCCGCTAGCAGCCGAATAGCGCCGCTAAAATGACGGTAAAGCGCCGCTAAAACTAGCAGCGTTTTACCATCAACGCATGCCTGCTCCAGTGTGAAAGCAAGTAAGTGATACAGAAATTTTTTTACATTTAAACATTTATTAAACAAAACAAACCTCCAATCAGTTCACTTGTATGTAGAATTTAGATTTAAAAAATATATATATAAAAAACTATATCTTAAAAATAAATACACAAAAACAGGTAATCAAAACTTTTGGATGAAAAAAATGGGCTAACTTTACTGCTTAGTTTTTTTAAAAATTTATAAGTGAATTTTTTTTTTTTTTAAATTGTTACATAAAATATTGCAACAACCGCTATTTTATTCCTTAGGGTCTCTGCTAAAAAAAAAATGTAATGTTTGGGGGTTCTAAGTGATTTTCTAGCAGAAAATACAGGATTTTTACTTGTAAGCAACAAATGTCAGAAAAGATTTAGTCTTTAAATGGTTAAACTGAGAGCTTCTACACACAGAGTTCAGCTCATTCAGAAGTGTAAACATTGTATCAATTCAGGTTCTTTTTATCAGATTTGGCAGGCTGCCCAGAGAGGGGAGAGAAGTGCTTCACAGAAGAATACAGGCAACTTGTATTGACTTTAGAAGTCATTTGCAAGTCGCGCTGAGTTATATCGGCCTTTTTTATCAGGCCGATGCCGATTAAGAAAAAAACACCAAATATCGGCCAATATATCGGCCGGACGATATATCGGTCGACCTCTAATAAAGACACTGGAGTAGGGGGCGTGGCTTGGACTTCCATGTGAGAGGACGTGTCTCACAGAGGCTTCAGCATCCTGAACATAAAACATCCTGAAGTGAGCCCGATCCACCGCTACCATAGACCGGACACTTCGCTCCCGGCGTGGGGCTACACCTACAGCGACACCCGGTCGCTTTACATCCAAAACGGGGGTGTCTGGGAGGATGGAGGAGAGCCGTTCGGCCGGCCGGCATGGCCAAGATGGCGGATCCCCGCTCCCACAGCGTGCGGGGAAGGAATCACAGCTATCAGCAGCTGCACGCTTGGAGAGGTATGCTCATGACACTGGCACTCACAAAACAACACAGCCACATACCTCATATGCAAAGGCAGCAGCCAAGGGTGTCCCACAGCAAACGGCACAGCATGGCATAGAGAAGATGGCCCCTGGAGCAGCAGAGCACACAGTGAGGAATTCCCCATCCCCCCTCCTTCCTCTGAAGCAGCCAAAGCTCCAGACACTGAGCACTCTGAGCCTTCCTTACAAGATATACTGACTGCAGTTCACACTTATGGCTCCTCACTAACTGAACTCTCTATTGAAGTAAAAAGCATGAAAGAAGGCATATTACACATAAGGCAAGACATGCAGAAAATAAGAGAGAGAGCCACTGCTCTGGAGGGAAGAGTGAGCACACTAGAGGATGATATACCCCCTCTTGCTCAGGAGATTCACATAACTTCAGCTAAAGCCACAGAAACAGCAAATAGAGTGGAGGATATGGAGAACAGATTGAGAAGGTCAAATATTCGCATTATCGGTATACCTGAAAAATCTGAAGGAAAAAACCCCACTGATTTTATTGAAACCTGGCTAGCTGACACATTTGGGAGAAATAAACTTACACCATTCTTTTCTGTTGAAAGAGCCCATAGAGTGCCACTCCGTCCACCGCCACCAGGGGGCAACGACAGACCATTTTTGCTGAAGTTACTACATTACAAGGACAGGGATATTATACTTCGTTTGGCCAGACAGAAACCCAATATGGAAATTCAGGGTGCCAGAGTGTCAATATACCCCGATTTCTCAGCGGCTGTGCAGAAACAAAGAGAAAAATATACTGAGGTCAAAAAGAGACTGCGTGCTCTCTCTGTGATATATTCTATGCTATACCCTGCCAAGTTGAGAGTGGTTGCTGAGGGCACGGTGCACTTTTTTGAAAATCCTATGATGGCTACCAATTGGCTGGACAGACACGAGAGGCATTTGCAGGCAGCCGTGCGTGGCAATGAACCAGGATGAAACAACGCATGAACCCCGTACACTGATTCTATGCTCACCTTAGAAAAAATGGAGCCAGCAGAGAGTCACAACTGACTTTTTTGGTTTATTTTACCAGTGACCCCTATCGTTTATGACTTTTAGGGCACAAGGTTCCAGCCCTCTTTATTACCCCACCAAACGCCCTGTGGGGCACCAATGGAAGGCTTTCCAATGGAAGTTACTTTATTTCAGTTTGTTTTTCTTTTTTCCGTTTTTAAGCCCTGGTTGAACGGGCGCTATATATTTTGGTCGCAAGGCAAGTTTGCTTTGTCGCTGGTTGCAAATCTGCAGAGTGAGACACATGATACAAGTCACGCAATACTAGGGATGAGCCGAACACCCCCTGGTTCGGTTCGCACCAGAACCTGCGAACGGACCGAAAGTTCGCACGAACGTTAGAACCCCATTGACATCTATGGGACTCGAACGTTCGAAATCAAAAGTGCTAATTTTAAAGGTTAATTTGCATGTTATTGTCCTAAAAAGGGTTTGGGGACCCGGGTCCTATCCCAGGGGACATGTATCAATGCAAAAAAAACTTTTAAAAACGGCCGTTTTATCGGGAGCAGTGATTTTAATGATGCTTAAAGTAAAAAAAAAAAAAGTGAAATATTCCTTTAAATATCGTACCTGGGGGGGTGTCTATAGTATGCCTGTAAAGTGACGCGTGTTTCCCGTGTTTAGAACAGTCCCTGCACCAAATGTCATTTTTAAAGGAAAAAATCTCATTTAAAACTGCTTGCGGGTTTAATGTAATGTCGGGTCATGGCAATATGGATGAAAATCAGTGAGACAAACGGCATGGGTACCCCCCAGTCCATTACCAGGCCCTTTGGGTCTTGTATGGATATTAAGGGGAACCCCGCACCCAAATTAAAATAAGGAAAGGTGTGGGGCCGCCAGGCCCTATATACTCTGAACAGCAGTATACAGGCGGTGCAAACAAGACAGGGACTGTAGGTTTGTTGTTAAGTAGAATCTGTTTGTAATTTTGAACGGGTACATTTTTAACGTGTTTAGCTCCAGCCAAAAAATCTTTTTTAAGCTTTTTGGAAAACATAGGGAAGGGTTATCACCCCTGTGACATTTGTTTTGCTGTCTTTCCTCCTCTTCAGAAGATTTCACCTCACTTTTTGTCCCAATGAAAAATGTTTTTTGAAAATTTGGGTTTTTTTGTGGAACAAGGATTAGAAAGCATCAGTGGAAAGGAGAATTTTTTTTCCCATATTAACTCTTACAGGAGAGAATTTCCCTTCCTAGGGGTAGATTTCATTTCACTTCCTGTTGTCTCCTTCCGTTTGTAGGAGTCGTTTGTAAGTTAGATGTTTGAAAGTAGGGTCCTGCCCTATATACTCAGCAGAAATTTGGGCCTTAGGTGTTGCTGTGGCCACAACACTGTAAGCCCTCACAGGGCCCTGCTGTGAAATATTAGATCAAGAATTGTAATTACATGCCCCTGTTGAACAGGAGCTGAAAAATTAGGCCTTAGGCACTGGTTCTGGTGCCACAACACTGCAACACTCAGCATCAGCATAGGCAGTCTTTGAAGGGATCTGAGATTTCAAAAAAAATTATTCGGTTACATCAGCATCAGGTGCTTGGTAGCTGGTGGTGATCCAAGACTGATTCATTTTTATGAAGGTCAGTCGATCGACCGAGTCGGTGGACAGACGCACCCTGTGATCGGTTACCACGCCTCCAGCAGCACTGAATGTGCGTTCCGAAAGAACGCTGGATGTAGGACAGGCCAGTAGCTCAATTGCATACTGTGCAAGCTCTGGCCAGTGATCCATCCTCAAGACCCAGTAACCCAGAGGATTTTCGGTGGGAAAGGTGTCCAAGTCTGATCTTGACCCTAGGTATTCCTGCACCATGTAAAACAGACGCTGGCGATGGTTGCTGGAACCGATCATACCTTGGGGCTGCGGACCAAAAAATTGTCTGAACGCATCGGTCAGACGGCCACCTTCTCCACCGCTCCTTCTTTGACTGACCGAAGCCTCAGCAACACGTTGTCCAGAAACAGGAGTTTGTAACCTCCCAGTCTCTGGGAACGCGTTGCACAGACCTTTCTGCAAGGCCTCCCGAAGATGTTTCATCCTCTGCTCCCTCTGCGATGGCAAGATAAGGTCCGCAACCTTACCCTTGTAACGTGGATCAAGGAGGGTTGCCAGCCAGTATTGGTCCTTCTCCTTGATACCACGAATACGAGGATCCTTACGCAGGCTTTGCAGGATCAGGGAGGCCATGCAGCGTAGGTTTGCTGAGGCATTCGGTCCGGAGTCCTCTGGGTCACTAAGGACGACATGGTCCGCAGCCACCTCCTCCCAGCCACGTACAAGTCCATGTGTTTCTTGGGACTGATCCCTTAAAGACTGCTGCTGATGCTGAGTGCCAGGCTCCACCTCCATACTGACACAATCTTCCTCCTCCTCCTCCTCCTCCTCGTCCTCTTCTTGTGTGATCGGCGGGCACGCAGGAACACTGTCTGGATAAAGGGGGCCTTGAGAGCTAAGGAAGTCCTCCTCTTCCTGCCTCTGTTCTGCCTCAAGTGCCCTGTCCATTATTCCACGCAGCGTGTGCTCCAACAGGTGGACAAGGGGGACAGTGTCACTGATGCATGCACTGTCACTGCTCACCATCCTCGTGGCCTCCTCGAATGGTGACAGGACAGTGCATGCATCCCTGATCATGGCCCACTGGCGTGGGGAAAAAAACCAAGCTCCCCTGACCCTGTCCTGGTGCCATAGTCGCACAGGTACTCATTGATGGCCCTCTGCTGCGTGTGCATGGTGGGCATGTCACAGATTAGGCGGTTCTTGGGCAGGTTAAACTCCTTTTGGAGGTCCGTCAGCCGAGCACTGGCATTATATGACCGGCGGAAATACACACAGACTTTCCTGGCCTGCCTCAGGACATCCTGTAAGCCCGGGTACCTGCCCAAGAACCGCTGCACCACCAAGTTAAGGACGTGAGCCAAACAGGGGACATGGGTCATTTGTCCCTGTCGGAGGGCAGAGAGGAGGTTGGTGCCATTGTCGCAAACCACCATTCCTGCCTTAAGTTGGCGTGGCGTCAACCACCTCTGAACCTGCCCCTGCAGAGCTGACAGAACCTCTGCCCCAGTGTGGCTCCTGTCCCCCAAGCACACCAGCTCAAGCACCGCATGGCATCTTTTGGCCTGCGTACTTGCGTAGCCCCTTGAACGACTACGGAGCACCGCTGGTTCCGAGGAAGAGGCCATGGAGGAAGAAGAAGAGGAGGGGGTGGAGGAGAGAGGTGTGTCACAATCATTAGCATTTTGGAGGCGTGGTGGCGGAACAACCTCCAACACTACTGCACCTTGTCCTGCATCCTTCCCAGCTGCCAGCAGAGTCACCCAATGCGCCGTGAAACTTAGGTAACGTCTCTGTCCATGCCTGCTGGACCATGAGTCAGTGGTAATATGCACCTTACCGCTGACCGCCCTGTCCAGCGAGGCATGGACATTGCCTTCCACATGCCGGTAGAGAGCCAGAATCGCCTTCCGTGAGAAAAAGTGGCGTTTGGGTACCTGCCACTGAGGAACCACACATTCCACAAACTCACGGAAGGGGGCAGAGTCTACCAACTGAAAAGGCAGCAGTTGAAGTGCTAGCAATTTTGCCAAGCTAGCATTCAACCGCTGGGCATGTGGATGGCTGGGAGCAAACTTCTGACGTCGGTGTACCAAAAGCAGATTGCCCACAAGTACTTGGCTGTAACACACCTAATTCTACACCTTCATTCCTCTCAGTGCAGGTCTCAGAGAGGACTGAAGGTCTAGTGGGGTTGGAAATCTCAGCGGATTAGGAGCAAGGAGAGGTCCTCTTTGTTCTTTGGTGTGGGTCTTTTAGATGCGCTTGCCAACGAACTGCATGGCAGGTCAACATATGTCTGGTCAAGCATGTGGTACCCAAGCGGGAGATGTTTTGGCCACGTGAGATACGCTTGAGACATATGTTGCAAATAGCAGCGGTGCGATCTGATGCACTCGTCTCAAAAAAGGCCCACACCAAAGAACTTTTTGAATAACGCGCAGAGACTGCAGCTTCCTGCACATGTGATGCAGTCAATGTGCTGCCCTTAGGCTGGCCCCTGGAGGGCATCCTGCCTCGTTGGTGATGTGCCGCCTCCTCCTCCTCCTCCTCTCTCCTATCAGGCACCCACGTTGAGTCAGTGACCTCATCATCCCCTCCCTCCTCATCACTGGAGCAAACCTGGCAGTATGCTGCAGCAGGGGGAGCATGACTGCCAGATTGCTGTCCTTCTTGGGCACCCCCTCTGTCCGTGCTCATGTTACTGCCTTCATCGAGCTCAGTATCATCATCAGAGCCTTCCAAACGCTGGGCATCCTCCTGGAGCATGTACCCAACACTGTGGTCAAACAGTTCGAGGGACTCCTCAGGAAGACATGGTGGAACTAGGGAAGGAGTCACTGATGACATTGAGCCGAGGGAAGAGGCCTCTGCTTTGCCAGACAAAGCACCCTGGGCATGGGTGAGAGAGGATGAGGAGGATGAGGACGGCTTGGTCATCCACTCGACCAAGTCTTCCGCATGTTGCGGCTCAACACGGCCAGCTGCCGAAAAAAAGGCCAAGCGTGTCCCATGGCCACGTGCTGATGAGGATGCACCGTCTCCACGACCAGCACTAGACACAGAGCCTGCTTGCCCTCTCTTATTGGCTTGTGACTGTCTGCCTCTCCTTCTTGGCCTTCCAGACATACTAATGGCCTGTAGCTGCACTAAGCTGGGATATATATATATATATATATATATATATATATATATATATATATATATATACATATATATATATATATATATACTGCAGCTAGCAAAATCAACTGCCTGCCTGTAGTATGAGAACACCACCAACCTTCTACAGGTAGGTTTAGCTGAACACTGTGAGCAGGACGCACTGCACTAACTGTAAATAGTCTAGCTGCCTGACCGTGGTACTAATAGGATCAAAAGAACACCAGTAATTTTCTTTAGGTAGCTGTAAATACTTTAACAAGACAAGCCTGCCTGTCAGTAGGAAGGTAACAGGAACGGATCTAGCTGAACACTGTGAGCAGGTCGCACTACACTAAATGTAAATAGTCTAGCTGCCTGACCGTGGTACTAATAGGATCAAAAGAACACCAGTAATTTTCTTCAGGTAGCTTTATATACTGTAACAAGACAAGCCTGCCTGTCAGTAGGAAGATAACAGGAACGGATCTAGCTGAACACTGTGAGCAAGACGCACTGTACTAAATGTAAATAGTCTAGCTGCCTGACCGTGGTACTAATAGGATCAAAAGAACACCAGTAATTTTCTTCAGGTAGCTTTATATACTGTAACAAGACAAGCCTGCCTGTCAGTAGGAAGATAACAGGAACGGATCTAGCTGAACACTGTGAGCAAGACGCACTGTACTAAATGTAAATAGTCTAGCTGCCTGACCGTGGTACTAATAGGATCAAAAGAACACCAGTAATTTTCTTCAGGTAGCTTTATATACTGTAACAAGACAAGCCTGCCTGTCAGTAGGAAGATAACAGGAACGGATCTAGCTGAACACTGTGAGCAGGACGCACTGCACTAAATGTAAATAGTCTAGCTGCCTGACCGTGGTACTAATAGGATCAAAAGAACACCAGTAATTTTCTTCAGGTAGCTTTATATACTGTAACAAGACAAGCCTGCCTGTCAGTAGGAAGATAACAGGAACGGATCTAGCTGAACACTGTGAGCAAGACGCACTGCACTAAATGTAAATAGTCTAGCTGCCTGACCGTGGTACTAATAGGATCAAAAGAACACCAGTAATTTTCTTTAGGTAGCTGTAAATACTGTAACAAGACAAGCCTGCCTGTCAGTAGGAAGATAACAGGAACGGATCTAGCTGAACACTGTGAGCAGGACGCACTGCACTAAATGTAAATAGTCTAGAAGATAACAGGAACGGATCTAGCTAAACTGAATACAGTGTATATATATATATATGCAACACCTGGGATGCATATATATACACAATACACTTTAAGTGCAGCTAACTGACTGACTGTCCTGTCTAATCTAGCTAACTCAAATAAAATGACACTGTCTCTCTCTCTCTCTAAGCACACCGGAACACACTGCACAGGGCCGCCGTGCAGGCGGCCTTATATAGTGTGGGGCGTGTACTAAATCCCCTGAGCCATAATTGGCCAAAGCCTCCTTGGCTTTGGCCAATTACGGTTCTCTGTTCAGGCGGCGCTGTGATTGGCCAAGCATGCGGGTCATAGTGCATGCTTGGCCAATCATCAGCAAGCAATGCACTGCGATGCCGCAGTGAATTATGGGCCGTGACGCGCCACACGAATTTGGCGCGAACGGCCCATATCGTTCGCAATTCGGCGAACGACCGAACAGCCGATGTTCGAGTCGAACATGGGTTCGACTCGAACACGAAGCTCATCCCTACGCAATACACTTTCTACACTTTAGAACTTATACTGCATCATCTGAGTTTATCTACCACAGACTTCCAATACTGGGGGTTGGATCACAACTAGCAACTACACCAAATGACTAAGCAAACAGAGTCAATTCTCTCATAGAATGTGAGAGGCTTACATGACCCTAAAAAGAGAACTGCCATTTTCACCTCTCTCTCACATTGGAACCCCACTATAATATGTCTGCAAGAGACGCATCTCACTAGGGACACCACCAACCTGTTACACTTATCGAAATATCCTACTCAATACCATTCCACACATACCCGGTATTCAAGGGGTGTGAGTATACTGTTTTCCAAGACTACCTCATTCACAAAAATTGATGCACAAATTGATGTAGAAGGCAGGTTTATTTTTCTTATGGGAACTTGGGAATCACACACCTGTGTGATCATAAATGTATATATACCTCCACCATTTAATTTAACAATAATGCAATGTCTTTCTAGATTTCTGGCAAAATATCCTCGGGTACCGGTATATGTCATGGGAGATTTTAACAGTACTCTGGACATGTATTTAGATGTGCACAGGAAGTACTACCCTCAGGGCCCCAGGACATATACAGCTCTTGCAAAATTTTTGATGGAGATTGGGCTTTTTGATTTATGGCGGTGTAAGTTTCCTTTTTAAGGCACAATTTTCATGTCATTCCCTAACGCACTCTACTTTGTCGCGCATTGATTTAGTTTTGGCTAATACATTAACGCACTGTTATGATCCAGAGGTTACTTATCTTGCTAGAGGCCTATCCGACCATTCCCCGGTACAGCTCAGTTTAAGCTTTCCTACTGTAAAGTTACCAATACACTGGAAGATGAATCCTTTTTGGATTCCTCTGTTTAGAGATACTAAACATATGCAAATACAAATTCAACACTTCTTACTAGACAATAAACATTCTGCCCCACCAGGTATAGTTTGGGATACTCTAAAGGCTTTTATCAGGGGAATGTGTATTAAGGAAATAGCCGCAATTAAAACAAATAGCAGACAATGGGCAGCTGACGCCAGCATAGCGGTAGACAAAGCTGAGGAGGAATTCCTACAGACACCCACACCTGATAGTGAACGAAAATGGAAAGACGCACAAAAAATGTATCGCACCATACATACCCAACAAGCAGAAAACAAACGTTTCTTTACCGCACAAACATACAGTACTTTGAAGAGGGAGAATAAACAGGACATATGTTATCGGTAATAGCCAAATCGCAGCAGCCATCACCAATTATTCACCGCTTGGCGGTATCACCAACACAAGTAGCTATGGACACCCCTTCAATTATGCAGGGATTCTGTACCTTTTTCCAGGATGTGTATTCCTCGAAGGTGAGTTACCCTGAAGAAGACTTAACTGAGTTTTTAGATGGAATCTCACTTCCGACAATACAGGGGGAAGACAAAAATCTATTTAATGCACCTATATCTCTAGAAGAATTGCAACTTGCATTAGCAACATTCCCCAATTCTAAGGCCCCGGGAAATGATGGTCTCCCAGTAGAGATGTATAAAAAATTTGGTGGCATACTCTTACCGGAATTGCTACACGCAATTAAGGAAGCACATGCCAATGATTCATTACCAGACTCCATGTACGAGGCAATGGTAGTGGTCCTGTTGAAACCCGGGAAGGATCCGATCCAACCTGAGTCGTACAGGCCCATATCACTCTTGAATAATGATTTGAAATTGATCACTAAAGTCCTCGCTATGCGGTTGTCTAAGGTGGTGACAAAAATAGTGCACCCGGATCAATCGGGATTTATACTGAACAGATCCACAGCACACAATCTTCGCAGATTATATTTAAATATGCAAATCCCAACAGATAATACAGGTCAAAGAGCTATCCTGTCCCTAGACGCCGCTAAGGCATTTGATAGCGTAGAATGGAATTATCTTTGGAAGGTGCTAGAGAAGTTCAACTTGGGGGAGACATTCATATCCTGGATCAAACTACTATACAGAAAACCAAAAGCATGTATTAGAATTAACAACACACTGTCCTCCTTTTTTGATTTACACAGGGGAACAAGACAAGGCTGCCCATTATCCCCATTGCTCTTTGCTTTGGCCATAGAGCCTCTGGCTGCAGCTATCAGAGAGAACCTGGCTATATGCGGTTTTAAAAGAGGAAATTTGGAAGATAAAATAGCCTTGTATGCTGATGATGCGCTCATCTTTTTGGGCGAAACGTCTGCCTCCTTAACAAATCTTATGGAGTTAATTGGTAAATTTGGATCCTATTCAGGGTTCAAGATAAACTGGGACAAATCCACACTGTTACCACTGGACCCCCTTGCGTCGCCACTTCCCTCAGCAGCAGACCAGATAAAGGTGGTAGACACTTTCCGATATTTAGGCATAGTCATCCACCCCAATTTAGAACTATATGTTAAACTTAATATAAATTCCTTGATCAAAAAATTCCAGGAAAAAGCAGCCAGTTGGATAAAACTTCCCCTTTCAGTAGTTGGCCGATGTAACCTGATAAAAATGGTCTGGGGTCCACAACTTTTGTATGCGCTCCACAACGCCCCTATATGGATCCCTATACATGTCTTCAAAAAATGTAACACCATTTTTCGATCTTTGATCTGGAGGAAACAGGTGCCGCGTATTAAATTGGAAACACTACAGGAGGCAAAGGACTCGGGCGGGCTGGCAGTCCCGAACCCATATTATTATTTTATAGCGCCCCAATTGCAACACCTGACGGGTTGGCAGGACTCTGAGTTATCTGACCCTGCGAGCAATATTATACGTACATTACTTTCGAGTGGGGGCCTTGTGGAGTGCTTGGAAGCAGGAGAGTTCCGTAGGGTACCTGAATACAAAACTTTGGTGCTTATAGATAAGATATGGAACAAGGCCAAGCAACATTTTCACTATGAAGGGTACTCTGAATGGTCTCGTATATGGAACAATAGCAATTTTCCCGAACTGTGTAAATTAAAGGGCTTCTCTGGGTGGTCTAGGAGTGGGGTGGTGTATATTAAGCAGTTATACCAAGGAGGACTTTTACGGGACTTTCAATCCCTAAGAGATGGATATGGCATACCAAATGTTGTGTTCTTTCAATATTTACAACTTAGACACTACAAAAGAGAGAAGGGGATTATAGGGACTTTTAGGAAGCCTAAATCTGGTAAGATTATGTATTTCCATCCCTATGGGACTTTAAATGAAACCGTGGCCCGGTAGGGTCACAAATTTCCATCCCTATTAGTCAAACAAGAAGGGGAGCGGAGGGGGTGGGACTTTGAATGAAGCACATGAAAGCGAAATGATGGTAATTATGTGGAAGAGAGGAATTTTATTGTTTTTTTTTTTTTAAATCAGAAAAGAAAATTTTATTTTTGACTTTCACATAACATAATATATGACAGTTGATGTAATACAATATCATGGCAATATGGAACATACATCTTCAACAACACATCATCGGATACTACCGGATATCAATGTCCTTAAGAATGTGTTTTCCTGTTACATTGTCATAGCCATATAAAGAGAGCAAAGAGAAGAGTATAGAAGGGTAGGAACAGAAATAAAGAAAAACAAACAAAAAAAAACTTTTCTCTTTTTTTTTTTTGCCTTTTTTTTTTTGCCTTTTTCCTACTCAAGCTTCCCCAATACCCTGAGGGTATGGAGTACCAAAATATCGTAAAAGTTGCCTCAGCCCACCATGGCATGTTGCTTCCCCTGGAATCACACATTTTCTTTTTGCCAAGTATTTGGCTACCTTATTACCAATGCAGTTAAAATCTTACATTTGTAATAGCCTATCTTTAATCAGCTGATGTGGTGCTAAACCCGGAACATCTAGCCAAGCCTGCCACAATGAGTAGAACTTGCGTGGAACTTTTCTGTGTTGGTATGTTAGTTTCTCCCTGATTAGTAATTTGTTAACCTGTTCCACCCATTGTTTGCTAGTGGGTACTCTGGGAGTGATCCATAGTTGAGCAATGAGTTTACGTGCAATGTATAGTAGTCGAAGGACCGCTGTATGTGCCGAGGGGGTTAGGGCCTCCTCATCTAATGCTCCTAATAAGCACACTACTGGCTCTCGTGGAATATTGAACATATAAACTTGTGATATTATGTCTAGAACTTCCTTCCAGTAACGAAAAAGTTTGGGGCATCTCCATATCATATGGATTAGGTCCCCGTGGGCAACCTCACATTTCGGACATAATGGAGTCTCTCTAATCCCCCATTTGTGCAACCTGACCGGAGTCCTGTAAACCCTGTGCCGCAAATATAGATGCGATAGCTTTTGAGATGCGGACACCGAGACTAAGGGTGCAGAGGATAGACACAGGTTCCATGTCTCCCCGTCTATGTTCCCTATATCCTCCTCCCAGCCACGCCGACAAGGAAGGCCAGATGGGTCCTGCATGGCATTGAGAAGTATGTTATATGCTCTGGAAATCATTCCTTTCTTATTGTCTTCCAAGAAGATCCCCTGTATCAGTGTATGGTCAGTCAGATGTAATGGAGTACGTTGCGATTGCGTTTGTATCGCGTGTCGCAACTGCAGATATTTGAAGAAATTGGTACGAGGAATATTAAATTCCGCTTGAATTTCCATAAAGGATTTAAAATTTGGTCCATTATACAGTTGAGACAGGTATCGGATTCCTAACAGTTCCCAATTTCTAAATCCTTTTAACTTTAACAACTCTTTGTAGTTGGTATTATGCCATATTGGTGTATGCGCTATGAAACCTCTGATCCCCACTATTTTTTTCGTGTGAGCCCACAATGTTTTAAGCATTCTCACTGTAGGGGCTTCAGGGTCAAGATGCAGGTAGCCCGCCTCCAGGCACTCCAGAGCCGTCACACTCTCATCCTGTACAGCTAGCAGTCTGCGGATAGGGTCCGCTAGATCTGTCACCCCCCAGCCCCCCAGTTGCTGGAGCTGGGATGCTAGGTAATAGGCCCTAGAGTGAGGAACTGTCAACCCGCCCTCATCCTTCCTATACTGTAGTGTCTTTAAGCTAATCCTTGCCGTCTTTTTGCTCCAAATCAGTTCCCTGAATTGGGAGTCTATCCTGTCAAACCACTTTCTAGGGATCCAGACCTTGGAGTTGTTAAATATATACTAGAGTTGCGGTGCCCATACCATTTTTATCAAATTAATTCTTCCTACCACTGAGAGTGGCAGTTTGCACCAGGACGTGCATTTTTCACGGAATTTACTAAGTAAAGGAACTAGGTTGAGATTTATATACTGGGATGGGTTTGGGGATATCTGTATACCTAAGTAACGAAAGGCTGGTACTATTTGTATCATCTCAGCTCCCTGTGGTAATGGTTCAGTTATGGGATCTACCGGCATCAACACTGACTTATTCCAGTTAATGGAAAAGCCTGACAGGTTTCCGAATTCTTTAATGAGGGACATAACATGCTTTAATGTATCCTGTGTGTCACCCAAGTACAGTAAAGTATCATCCGCATACATGGAGACGACATCTGTGCCCTTATTTCGTTTGAATCCTATTATGTTTGGGTCCCCCCTTATCTTTGCTGCCAGAGGTTCCAGGGCCAAGGCAAACAGCAGGGGCGACAAAGGGCACCCCTGCCTAGTGCCTCAAAATAAGGAAAATGGTTCTGACAGTTCACCGTTAATTCTAATCCTAGCTGAGGGCGCTGCGTATAACAGTTGAACCCATTTAATAAATATTGCTCCCAGGCCCATATGTTCAAGTACCTTCCACAGGTAAGGCCACTCGACACTGTCGAAGGCCTTAGCTGCGTCCAATGAGAATATTGCTCTATTGCCAGGGTTATCCACAGGAATCTGTAGGTTCAGAAAGAGCCTCCTGATATTTTGGGCCGTGGATCTGGTTGGAATGAATCCTGATTGATCCCTATGCACTAGTTTGTGTACAACCTTGGCTAGTCTGGTTGCCAATATCTTAGCCAGAAGCTTCACATCCGCTGTAAGCAAGGATATAGGTCTGTATGAGTCTGGTGATGTTGCATTCTTGTCTGGTTTCAACAGTACGATAATAATCGCTTCATTCATGGAATCAGGAAGTTTACCTTCCCTTAATCCTTCATTGTATACTTTTAATAACTCAGGGAGCAATGTATCTGCATATCGCTTATATACCTCGGATGGGAGACCATCTATTCCTGGAGATTTATTGTTATGCGACTGTGCTAGAGCGATAGATAATTCTTCCTCAGTCAGTTGCGCATTGAGCATATTAACATCCGAGGCTGACAAGCGAGGCAGCTCACACTGTTCTAGAAAATCATCTATCTGTTCCCCTGTGGGTTGTACCTGAGAGGTGTAAAGGGAGGCGTAAAATGACTTAAAAATTTGTAATATGTTTGCGGTCTGGTATTGAGGGGATCCCTGCTCGTCACAAATGGTCGAAATCATGGAGGAGGGCCGCTGCGCACGCGCCATCACAGCTAGCATGTGCCCATTTGCCTCACCCTCCTCAAAATGGCTCTGTTGTAGGATAAAACGAGGAATTTTATTGTTACAATATAAATGTACAAAGATTGTTGATACATGATAACAACATTAAGAGGATAATATACGTATCTTGAAACATAATCATTGATGTCAAGGTAAAGGTAAAATACAGTACACGATAAATTGATAACAGGATACCAATTGAAAAGCGTGGTGATTCAATGAAAAATTCCAAAGTTCCACAAACATAATAGGGTAAAATAATAAATATAAGGTAAAACCTGCAGGGCCTATGGCCTCACTAAGCCTGTAAAGGTGATGATTGTATAGAAACTTGAACCAGGTATAGAATAGGTGAAGACACGGCATCATGTAGCTCTACGCGTTTCGTGGCTGAACGCCACTCGTCAGGAGCATGCACGTGGTAGTCTAAAAATTGGATATAAAGATAATCAATGATGGATAGAGGTAAAATGACATCACCAGCAGCATGCCAGTGCATACTTACTGGTTAAGGTCTGCAGGGTAATGGAATAATGTGGGCCGCCAAGGCATCCGGAATAACCTCCAACCGGGAGCCGCAGTGGACGGGCCAACGGAAACCCCTAACACAGGCCGTCAATGGGGAAGGCATGAAACCACGAGGAATCACTGTGAATGGGTGAAAAATAGTGGATAGAAGTGAGGGAATGACAAAAACTGGAGGTGGGATGAAGATAGAAGGGGGGGGGAGAGAGAGGGCAGGAGGCTGTGCCGAGGTGAAGAAAGGAAATGGAATAAAACCAGTGGAGAGACTGCCAGAAAAGGAAATGTGGAACCAGATGGAGAAGAAACTGGGTGAGGGAGAAAACAACAAGCCAGCCATGGAAAGTGTGCACATGAAAAGGGATCGGTGTGGAAAGAAGCCCGCTGGGGACAGTGGTGGAGTGAGGACAAGGTGACTGGTGATGAAGGGTATGAATAGGTACATACCTGAAAGGAGTGGAAGACCCGTCGCTGAGAAGAGATGGGCGTGAAGTGTGGTATCCACAGAGCCTCGAGTGTCAAAACCTTCCGGCAGGACGCCCATATAGGTGCCGTCAAGGCTCCACCCACCGCCGTCATGCTGCGTGGCATAGAATTGGGGGAGGGCAAGCACCGCTGATCGGAGCATTCCGGCCAGACGGTACTTGCATAGCTCCCCCATTGCTCACGAGTGTGGAATCAACCAGCAGGTGCGTGATGACGCCTACATTTGGGATGGAAGCACATGTTTAAGCCCCACTGCAAGTACCCTCTTAAACTCCCCCTGCCACCAATGATCCTATGTTGAGCCCCTCCTGTGCTTTAATATAGTTTACCTTTTGTTAATTGTCATCTATAGTATTCTTATTAGTTATCTTATGTAGCATCAACTTCAATTATCTTCTTATTATTTATCCCCATGCTGATGCGGGTTTGGTTGATGTGACTGCTACAGGCGTCCGCTTTCCTCCTCCGGGGGCCATGACGCGCATCACGGGCTTCCGCCCCCCTCCTTGCTCCCTGTATGCCAGGGGGGACGGGCGCGCTGTCATGCGCGTCGGCGTCATGCTTCCCATGCAGTGCGTGTGACGCCTCAGGCGTCATCACGCACCTGCTGGTTGATTCCACACTCGTGAGCAATGGGGGAGCTATGCAAGTACCGTCTGGCCGGAATGCTCCGATCAGCGGTGCTTGCCCTCCCCCAATTCCATGCCACGCAGCATGACGGCGGTGGGTGGAGCCTTGACGGCACCTATATGGGCGTCCTGCCGGAAGGTTTTGACACTCGAGGCTCTGTGGATACCACACTTCACGCCCATCTCTTCTCAGCGACGGGTCTTCCACTCCTTTCAGGTATGTACCTATTCATACCCTTCATCACCAGTCACCTTGTCCTCACTCCACCACTGTCCCCAGCGGGCTTCTTTCCACACCGATCCCTTTTCATGTGCACACTTTCCATGGCTGGCTTGTTGTTTTCTCCCTCACCCAGTTTCTTCTCCATCTGGTTCCACATTTCCTTTTCTGGCAGTCTCTCCACTGGTTTTATTCCATTTCCTTTCTTCACCTCGGCACAGCCTCCTGCCCTCTCTCTCTCCCCCCCTTCTATCTTCATCCCACCTCCAGTTTTTGTCATTCCCTCACTTCTATCCACTATTTTTCACCCATCCACAGTGATTCCTCGTGGTTTCATGCCTTCCCCATTGACGGCCTGTGTTAGGGGTTTCCGTTGGCCCGTCCACTGCGGCTCCCGGTTGGAGGTTATTCCGGATGCCTTGGCGGCCCACATTATTCCATTACCCTGCAGACCTTAACCAGTAAGTATGCACTGGCATGCTGCTGGTGATGTCATTTTACCTCTATCCATCATTGATTATCTTTATATTCAATTTTTAGACTACCACGTGCATGCTCCTGACGAGTGGTGTTCAGCCACGAAACGCGTAGAGCTACATGATGCCGTGTCTTCACCTATTCTATACCTGGTTCAAGTTTTTATACAATCATCACCTTTACAGGCTTAGTGAGGCCATAGGCCCTGCAGGTTTTACCTTATATTTATTATTTTACCCTATTATGTTTGTGGAACTTTGGAATTTTTCATTGAATCACCACGCTTTTCAATTGGTATCCTGTTATCAATTTATCGTGTACTGTATTTTACCTGTACCTTGACATCAATGATTATGTTTCAAGATACGTATATTATCCTCTTAATGTTGTTATCATGTATCAACAATCTTTGTACATTTATATTGTAACAATAAAATTAATCTCTTCCACATAATTACCATCATTTCGCTTTCATGTGCTTCATTCAAAGTCCCACCCCCTCCGCTCCCCTTCTTGTTTGACTAATAGGGAGGGAAACTTGTGACCCTACCGGGCCACGGTTTCATTTAAAGTCCCATAGGGATGGAAATACATAATCTTACCAGATTTAGGCTTCCTAAAAGTCCCTATAATCCCCTTCTCTCTTTTGTAGTAATATATTTGGGATGGAAGCACATGTTTAAGCCCCACTGCAAGTACCCTCTTAAACTCCCCCTGCCACCAATGATCCTATGTTGAGCCCCTCCTGTGCTTTAGTATAGTTTACCTTTTGTTAATTGTCATCTATAGTATTCTTATTAGTTATCTTATGTAGCATCAACTTCAATTATCTTCTTATTATTTATCCCCATGCTGATGCGGGTTTGGTTGATGTGACTGCTACAGGCGTCCGCTTTCCTCCTCCGGGGGCCGTGACGCGCATCACGGGCTTCCGCCCCCCTTCTTGCTCCCTGTATGCCGGGGGGGACGGGCGCGCTGTCATGCGCGTCGGCGTCATGCTTCCCATGCAGTGCGTGTGATGCCTCAGGCGTCATCACGCACCTGCTGGTTGATTCCACACTCGTGAGCAATGGGGGAGCTATGCAAGTACCGTCTGGCCGGAATGCTCCGATCAGCGGTGCTTGCCCTCCCCCAATTCCATGCCACGCAGCATGACGGCGGTGGGTGGAGCCTTGACGGCACCTATATGGGCGTCCTGCCGGAAGGTTTTGACACTCGAGGCTCTGTGGATACCACACTTCACGCCCATCTCTTCTCAGCGACGGGTCTTCCACTCCTTTCAGGTATGTACCTATTCATACCCTTCATCACCAGTCACCTTGTCCTCACTCCACCACTGTCCCCAGCGGGCTTCTTTCCACACCGATCCCTTTTCATGTGCACACTTTCCATGGCTGGCTTGTTGTTTTCTCCCTCACCCAGTTTCTTCTCCATCAGGTTCCACATTTCCTTTTCTGGCAGTCTCTCCACTGGTTTTATTCCATTTCCTTTCTTCACCTCGGCACAGCCTCCTGCCCTCTCTCTCCCCCCCCTTCTATCTTCATCCCACCTCCAGTTTTTGTCATTCCCTCACTTCTATCCACTATTTTTCACCCATTCGCAGTGATTCCTCGTGGTTTCATGCCTTCCCCATTGACGGCCTGTGTTAGGGGTTTCCGTTGGCCCGTCCACTGCGGCTCCCGGTTGGAGGTTATTCCGGATGCCTTGGCGGCCCACATTATTCCATTACCCTGCAGACCTTAACCAGTAAGTATGCACTGACATGCTGCTGGTGATGTCATTTTACCTCTATCCATCATTGATTATCTTTATATCCAATTTTTAGACTACCACGTGCATGCTCCTGACGAGTGGCGTTCAGCCACGAAACGCGTAGAGCTACATGATGCCGTGTCTTCACCTATTCTATACCTGGTTCAAGTTTCTATACAATCATCACCTTTACAGGCTTAGTGAGGCCATAGGCCCTGCAGGTTTTACCTTATATTTATTATTTTACCCTATTATGTTTGTGGAACTTTGGAATTTTTCATTGAATCACCACGCTTTTCAATTGGTATCCTGTTATCAATTTATCATGTACTGTATTTTACCTGTACCTTGACATCAATGATTATGTTTCAAGATACGTATATTATCCTCTTAATGTTGTTATCATGTATCAACAATCTTTGTACATTTATATTGTAACAATAAAATTCCTCTCTTCCACATAATTACCATCATTTCGCTTTTATGTGCTTCATTCAAAGTCCCACCACCTCCACTCCCCTTCTTGTACAACTTAGACACGCCATCTCAGCACAAACTACACTTTCTAAGTGGGAATTAACTAGACCAACGGTGCTCATACAGCTGGTAAATTCAATGTCTAGGAAAGGGCAGATATCATCTATATATGAATCACTAATAATGCAGATATCCAAGACTATGTCACTAAAATGCAGGACAAGTTGGGGGGAGGATATAGGTCACATTACAGATGAGGAATGGTCTGCTATAATGGAGACTGTGCCCAAGGTGTCTCTTTCCTCTTCCCAAAAACTCACACAACTATTCATTATACACCAAACCTACCGTACCCCCTATAAATTATATAAATGGAACAGAAGAGATTAACCTTTTTGCCCCCGTTGTAAGGTAGATAATGGCACCCTTATACACATGCTCTGGAAGTGCCCAAAATTGCAAAGATACTGGTCTGAAATAATCAGCTCTATAAATAAAATATGGAATCTTACATTTGTGGTTGACCCCAAGCTGTGTCTGTTGGGATGGTTGGACGAAGAACTATATACACCACATACGTATATAGCCATCACCAGAATATTGTTTATTGCTAGAAAACTTATAGCTAAGAAATGGCTTTCGGTGACACCACCGACGCATGCAGAATGGGTGAATACCATAAATGAAACTCTATTGAGGGAAAAGCTGACATACCAACACAGGGATAGCCCAGCAAAATTTGAACGTATATAGGACCCTTGGTTGGAGGTACCTGCTTTAGCCCCCTTCCAATTGGTCCAAAATAAAATACTAGGTGGCAGAATGCAGACGCCTACCCCCCTTGTTTGAGGAGGGAGGCTGTCTACATTGAATGGATACAGAATGATATGATGTTATAGGGACTCAGAATATAGATCAAACTGACATAATAATTTTGATGAGAAGTTGTCTTACTCTGCGGTGACGAGTTATATGGTTTTAATTATATATTAGTTAAAGAAAGAAAGCAGATACTATCCCCCCCCAATGTTTAGGGGGGAGAGGTACCTCTACACAGACCGATTGTCCGTTGAAGGACCGGGAGCGCGGTAGGGGTACAAAGTACTAAAAGGACACACTTACTAATCATAGAAAATACGAGATAAAGCTGAAATTTGTATAGATACGTAAAGATTTGTCTTCATAGATTGATTGTAACCCTATATATACCATAATATTGCAGGAAACATAAGCTGATTGATTGTATGTTTGGATAATAATATGTCCTTGGCAATGCAATTTGATGTATGTTTTTGTTTTTGTTTTTGTTGTAAGGAAGAGTTTTTTCTCTTCTTATGTTTTAAAAATCAATAAAAAGAATCTGATTTAAAAAAAAAAAAAAAGACACTGGAGTAACTTCAGCAGAGCGTCTTTTGCTCCACAGGTGCACATTTATAATTCCCCAGCGAGCTAGCTGTAGCATTTCCATAACAATTGCTAGTAGAGCCCAAGGCCGGGCAGACTCATAGTTCCTCTTGTAGCAATCACCGTAGTGATAACATTTAAAGTCTCTTTGTGAAACTAATATTATTAACTTTAAGTCAATGAATAGACTCGGAACAAGTAACAGTGGGGGCTTCCGATCCCTGATTCTTTCCCATGTTACGGTAGTAATAACTTGGTTACACACTTCTTAAGGAGGTGAGACTTTTGCAACCTCACCCGCAGTGAACATTTCCTCCCTCATGGTCGGAGGCAAACAATACAGTCTCTAAGAATCTAACACATATTAGCAGCTTTACTTCATAGTTACTTTACCTCTTTCAGCCTTGTCTTCTTCTTTATTTGAGCTCCCATGGGCCGTGTGTAAAGACTTCTATGCCGAATTCGTGTCCTTACATTTAGGGCATGCAGTGCCCATCACGCCACCACAACTTCAGGTGACCTTAGGAATCCAGCGTTCCTTACAATTTTCTGCCATTTCTCCTTCACTTACCAGCTTCAAACATCGCCAGGGAGGGATCCGAGACCGCCTGCCTCTCTATGCTGTGATGACTGAATGTAATGAGCTAGATGAGTAATGACAGTAGGCCGTCATCTTCTGTAGTAGTGATATCCACGTTGACTGCCGAAGTAGATGCTTGAACCCCTTTAGGAGAAAGGTGGGTTCCTAGTACCACCTGCTCCAGACTAGCGGTTACTGTAGAGGCTTCTGAAGAAACGCTGACAGTGGGAACTGACATTTCCACTGCAGTATCTGCGGGTTCGTCTGACACCTAGTTCTTCGTAGGAAGAGTCAGCCTGAGTTGTGGTAGGGTTGCCAGGATTTACAGCATCAATGCTGGAGATAGGCTCCTCCACAGAAGCATGTCCGCGAGCCTAATCCGCCCTCATCACTCGTGATGGCAATAGAGGCCTGGCAGCTATTAGCAATAACTCCCCACATTGACAGCATCGACTCCAAGGGTGCATGAATAAAGCAAACCCAGAACCTTATAGGCAAACAATCCCCATAGCTGCAGAGCTCTGAGAAATATACAAAGCGATCTCACCCTTCAGTATCATTCGAATGCCCGTATCAGTAACCGTTGGTCCCAGAGGCGAAGAAACAGGCAATTTTTCTGGGGGTCTTATTCAGCCATCATGGGTTGAGGAACTTCGAACCTTGGGGCTCCCAAGTGCACCATGTCTCCTTTCAGTCCACGAGGTCTCAGCATGTGAACCCAAGATGGCGACCCGAACAGTAATGCATCCTCCTCTGCAGAGCAGGAGCTCCTGCCCCTGCCAACGGATTGGTGCAAATGTTTCTTGGGAACTGTGGCGCCCACCTCCTTGTAGCTGCGGTGCGCCAAAACTGTCCATTTTGGGGCCTGTTTTAACCCTTACAGCGCTGGCGGGAAGTGTCAAAAGACCAGGCTGATTCTTTTCCATGAGCAGTGAGACTCGTTGGGTCTTCCCCACACTAATAGTACACACGACAACACAGTCTATAAGAAGGGTAAATGTTACTTGCCACCTTCCAATGGATCCAGGCAAAGTCCCAATGGAGCAGAAGCCAGTTGCTATGGCTACAGTACTTAACAGTTCCTAATTCAAATGTAAGAGTTCTCTCAGCTTTACTACAACTTCTACTTTTAGTTCTTCAGCCGCTTGAGTGCTTATGCCCCATACACACGATAGGATTTTCCGACGGAAAATGTTTGATAGGAGCTTGTTGTCGGAAATTCTGACCGCGTGTAGGCTCCATCGGACATTTTCCATCGGAATTGCCATCACACAAAATTTGAGAGCTGCTTCTCAAATTTTCTGACAACAAAATCCGTTGTCGGAAATTCCGATTGTGTGTACACAATTCCGACGAACAAACTTCCACGCATGCTCGGAATCATGCAGAAGAGCAGCACTGGCTATTGAACTTCATTTTTCTCGGCTCGTATGTGTTGTACGTCACCGCGTTCTTGACGTTCAGAATTTCCGACCAACTTTGTGTGACCGTGTGTATGCAAGACAAGTTTGAGCCAACATCCGTCGGAAAAAAACCATGGATTTTGTTATCGGAAAATCCTATCGTGTGTACAGGGCATTGGTCTCTCACTGGACTCTCGGATTCACTGACTGAATCCCTTGAGCTCCTCAAGGGTTTTGCGGTGGTATTTTCCTTAAGCATCACCCAGGCTTCCCTGCTGGGTCCCTAGCTTGGCATTTCGGATACCTTAAAGCTTCACCCCTGCTGACCGACTCGCTCCCTAGCTTGACGCACAATAAGAAACAATGGTTCCGCGCTTAGGAGGAAAAAAGAACTGCAGCCCCCCTGACACAGAATATCACCTAGGTGAAATTCAAATCAACAGAATTCTATAATGAGGGAATTGGCGCTGTTCAACTATATATGCACTGGATATTGATCGTGAATAAATAAGTGTAAAAAATATATATTATTGAGTGCAAAAATTTATGTATAAGAAATTGTAGTAAAAGAAGAAGCTAAATATAGGTGAAATGCTCCTACGGCCATATACTATACAATAAAGTGCAACGTGCTAGTACAAATATAATCTAATATATCACTAAAAATGAAAGTCTGCAAACATTCCAAATTGTGATGAAAAAAAAGGTGGTACAAAATTATTAAAAACAATCTGAACCACTACGGTAAAGTCCCCAGCGTTGATGTGTAAAATGTCCAATTCATAAACAAAGTAATAAAAAAAAAAAAATTTATAAAAAAGTGATGAAAACTGATGGAAAAAAAAAAAAACAGTGTCCCAAAAAATATATATATTCAGAAACAACTGTGATGTGTCCCTCCAATAAAATGGCAATACTCTTAGTGTGGCAAGTGCTCCCCGTCTTCCACTGCACCCCCACTCGTGCCCTCACTCACCAGAGTGCCCAACCCCTACAGGGGTAAAAGGCATGTAGACAAAATCCAGCAGTGATGATCCTTGGTAACAGTCCTCAGCCCAGTAGCTGTCCTTCCCTTCTCTGATATCGCGGTTTCCCCAGCATTAAACATCCATATATGGTAAGAAAGAAGTAAATCTCATAGCGTGAATCCATATGGTTTATTATTAAAAACATTAATAAAAAGGAGCTAACAGTGCTCCGCTAGCCGGCTCAAAGCCTGTGGCCAAGTAGGCAATGTGGTATAGCGTGCGTTCCACCACTCGCCTGCCCGAAACCTGAAGAAACCACAGCACAAGAGGTTGACGTATGCGTATCACGCGGCCACGCCTTATGCTTTTCGTCATCAAGACGTCATCTGAGGCGCGGCCATCTTGGTACTCCATACGTCTGTTTGTAGTCAATGGAGGTGCCATGATCACCAATCAGAACGTACAGTCCCACCCTCCTGACGGATAAGAGAGCCTAAATACCATAAATAAGAGGGTATATCCCGAGCACCATCTAGTGGACTTTTAGATGAATCACATGATTGGCACCTCCATCAATCATACAATACAAAACATCAATGGACAAAAGCCTATTCAAAATTAACGGTGCACAATCTCCAGTCAGTCAACAGGAGGAAAACAGAGGGGGAAGTACTGAAGAGTAGATATATATAAAAAATAAATATATATAAAAAAACATATACCCGTATATACTCGAGTATAAGTCGTTCCGAGTATAAGTCGAGGCCCTAATTTACCACAAAAAAAATGGGAAAAACTTATTGACCCGAGTATAAGACGAGGGTGAGAAATGCACAGCTACTGTAAGTGGAAAAGAGGGTCAACAATGCCAATTTGCAGCATCACTGTTCCCATTTGCATGCCTCACTGTGCCCATTTGCAGCCATTGGTCCCCTGAACTTCAAACTCGGTAGTTAAGGGTTCCTAGATGCCCCCTAGCTGCAGCCAAAATTTGGGGTCTCTGAACCCAAAGGGTCCCGAAATGACATTGCTGCAGATGGACACAGTTGACGAATTTGGGGCCCCGTATCTCGGGGCCACTTAGTGCTAGGAACCCCAAATTTGGTGTGCAAACCCAGTGGAACTAGCACCATAAAATTTCCAAAGCTGGGGTTTCTAGCACCAAGTGGCCCTGAGATACAGGGCCCCAATATCAGTTAAGAAAATGTCAAGCACTTTTCTGCAGCAGAGAATGACATTTTCCGAACTGATTTTGGGGCCTCGTATCTCAGGGCCACTTAGTGCTAGGAACTTCATCTTTGGATATGTTATGGTACCAGTTCCATCGGGTTTGCACACTAAATGTGGAGTTCCTAGCACCAAGTGACCCTGAGATATGGGGCCCCAAAGTCGGTTCAGAAAATGTCAAGCACTTTTCTGCAGCAGAGAATGACATTTTCCGAATTGATTTTGGGGCCCTGTATCTCGGGGCCACTTAGTGCTAAGAACTTCAGCTTTTGATATGTTGTGGTACCAGTTCCACTTGGTTTGCACACCACATTTGGGGTTCCTAGCACTAAGTGGCCCTGAGATACGGGGCCCCAAAGTCGGTTCGGAAAATGAAATTTTTTGCTGCAGAAAAGTGCTTGACTCGAGTATAAGTCGAGGGGGGCACTTTCAGCACAAAAAAATGTGCTGAAAAATTCGACTTATACTCGGGTATATACGGTATATAAAAAAATTTTTGTGAAAATTGGCAAAATTATTACATGAAAAACTAAAAAATAAAATAAACTAAAATAAAAATTGAAAAAAAGGATTAAGTAAAAAATATATATATTAATAATAGATTATCGATAAATTCTTAGTAAACTGTAGAAACTCCATAAACAATATATGTACATTTATGAATAATAAAATATATATTTATAATTTTTATTTGTGTGTGAAGACCCCAAATTCATTATATAAATGAAATATATCAAGAGGAGGGGTATAAATTATATAACTCCCCAAGGTCTAATGGCTCTAGGGGAAAAAAAGACATCTGGAATATTATGACCAATATGCGGTTCTATATTAATGAAAAGAATCAACCAACAAACTTTTCTATTAAAAGCTGTGTATGGGAAATGCTACATTAGAAAAATTTTTTTGAATAGATCTACAAAGAGAAAAAAAATGAAAATATTTAAATGAGTCTAAAATATAGTGAGGTATACTAGGATCAAGGCCTGTAACCTTGATGTTACAGGCCTTGATCCTGTGGAAAGCATTGTAAACACTGAGACCGAAGAAAAGAGGTGGTGCAGAATGGTCACATTGGGAGGGGTGTGGGGACTGGGGAAAATGTACTGTCTGAAAACTGATAATTAAAAATTAGATAAAAAACAATTTAACTCTATTTCCACATTAAGTCCCCTGGGAACCAGACAATCTAAACGATGTATCCATCTAGTTTCGTTACGCGAAAATTCAAGTTAGACTTACCGGTAACTTGTTTTCCTTGAGTCTTTCAGGACAGCACTTGAGAGAGTGACTCCTCCCCTTGCCAACAGGAAACACCTCTTCCACCAAACTTTAAAAGGAGGCTCCTTTCCACATCTTGTCAGTAGTAGTAGAGAACCTCCGGCCCCAAACTGGAACACATAATCGAGATATGATTAGTCACAGTATATATATGTAAAAACAATAGGGCGGGATGCTGCTGTCCTGAAAGACTCAAGGAAAACAAGTTACCGGTAAGTCTAACTTGAATTTTCCCTTATCGTCTTTCAGGACAGCACTTGAGAGGATAAGAGAGACTTACCCCCCTAGGGAGGGACCACAGCCTGCAGAACCTTTCTGCCAAAAGCCTGATCACCTGCTGATAGGAGATCCAGTCTGTAATGACGGACAAACGTTAAGTAGCTTGACCACGTAGCCGCCTTACAAATCTGATCTGGGGTGGCACCAGCTCTTTCTGCCCATGTAGTGGCCTGGGCTCTTGTTGAATGAGCCCTAATTCCCAGCGGGGAAGATAAACCCATTTGAGAATAGGCTACAGAAATAGCTGTCTTAAGCCATCTAGCCAATGATGCTTTTGATGCTTGTTGGCCTTTCTTGTTTCCAGAAAAAAGAACAAATAATGAATCTGAAACTCTAAACCCTCCTGTTACTTCCAAATACTGTAATAGGATACGTCTTACGTCTAAATTGTGAAACTGCTCTTCCTTTGCACCCGAAGGGTTAGCAGAAAAGGTTGGTAGAGTAATCTCCTGAGACCTGTTACTAAAGCTTGCCACTTTTGGCAAAAACCCCGGATCTACTTTAAGGACAACTCTATCAGGAAAAACTGACAAAAAAGGCTCTTTTACTGATAGAGCGTGCAGTTCACTAATCCTTCTTGCTGAAGTAATTGCGACCAAAAAAATAGTCTTCAAAGTTAAATTCTTTATGGATATGGCCTGTAAAGGCTCAAAGGGTTCTTTTGCCAGAGCCTGCAGAACCACCGAGAGATCCCAATTTGGGAAATGCTTCACCGGGACCGGTCTAGACCTGGAAAGTGCCTTGAAAAATCTCATGATCAGAGTTTCTGAAGATAAGGATCTCTCCAGATAAACTCCCAAGGCGGCCACCTGCACCTTAAGGGTGCTGACCGCTAAATTCTTGTCTGCACCGCTTTGCAAGAACTCCAGCACTGAAACTAGATCTTTAACCTCTCTATGTTCAGAATGACAGAAAGAAACATAGACTTTCCATACTTTGGCGTAAATATCCCTGGTTACCTTTTTCCTACTGGAAAGCAACATCGTAGTTAAACGTTCAGAAAAGCCTTTGCTTCTCATTAACTGCTCCTCAGATACCAGGCAGTGAGTTTTAACCTGCCTACATCTGGATGATGCACTGGCCCCTGAGTCAACAGATCCTGACTGAGCGGAAGATGCCAACATGGTTTGATTGCCAACTGAAGAATCGTGGAAAACCAAGCCCTCTTTGGCCAATATGGAGTAATCAAAATTATTGATACTCTCTCTTCCAGTATTTTCCTCAACACTAGAGGGATTAACCTGAATGGAGGAAAAGCATACCCCAGGTGAAAAACCCACGGATGTGCCAGAGCATCTATCCCCTGAGAGCAACTGTCTCTCTGAAGGGAGAAAAAATTCGGGAGCTGCGTGTTTTGTTTTGAAGCAAACAGATCTACCTGCGGAAGGCCCCAAACACTGGTGATTAATGCAAACACCTTCCTGTTCAGACTCCACTCTGATTCCTGAACTTTCTGTCGGCTCAGATAATCCGCTACTTCGTTCAATGTGCCTTTTAGATGGACTGCGGATAGAGATAGTAAGTGGTTTTCCGCCCACTCCAGAATCTCTACTGACAGTAAGTGAAGAGCCTTGCTTCTTGTGCCTCCCTGTTTGTTCAGGTAGGCTATGGCCGTGGCATTGTCCGACAAAATCTGGACATGGCAACCTATAAGGTTTTGAGAGAAGAAAACTAATGCTAGGGCAACTGCCTTCAGCTCTCTCCAATTTGAGGATTTTTGGGCCTCGAACTGGGACCATGTTCCCTGCGCTAAGGCCTGACCCATGTGGGCCCCCCATCCCTGCAAACTGGCGTCTGTTGTGACCACTTTCCCGGTCGGAAAAGACCACAGAAGACCTCTTTGCAGTACCACCTGACTTTTCCACCACCAAAGTGAACGTTTGACTCTGGTGGGAATCTTTATTTTTGTATCTAAACTCTCCGTCCTGTGGTTCCATGTACTTAGAAGGAACCTCTGGAGAGTCCTGAAATGCAGCCTTGCCCATTGGATGGCTGGCATTGAAGAGGTTAATGTCCCCAGAGCCGACATAACCTTTCGGACTGAAATCAGTTGATTTGTTTGTAGTGCCGTTATTACCCTTTGGACCTTGATCTTTTTCTCTTCTGGGAGAAAAATCTTTTGCTCCACTGAATCTATCAAATAACCCAGAAACAGTACTTGCTGAGCTGGGATGAAATTTGATTTTTGAACATTCACTATCCACCCTATTGACTCCAAATGACTGCGGGATTTGCTCAAATCCTCCTGCAACTTCTCCCTGGATGGGGCAAAAAAGAGGAGGTCGTCCAGATATGGAATTACCGCAATCCCCTGGAGTCGAAGAGGGGCGAGAGCTTCCGCCATTATCTTCGTAAAAATACGAGGAGCTGACGACAGGCCGAAGGGAAGGGCCCTGAACTGAAGATGTATAATCTCCTTGCCCATATTCACCGCAAACCTCAGGAACTTCTGGGACTGAGGTGCTACAGGAATATGAAGATAAGCATCCCTCAGATCGATTGATGCCATAAAACAATCTTTTGTTAGAATGTTTCTGACCGTGAAAATTGAGTCCATACAAAACTTTTTGTATAGGACTGACATGTTCAGGGGTTTTAGGTTGAGGATAAGACGGAAGTTTCCGGATGGTTTTTTTATCAGAAAGATGTGTGAATAGAAACCCTGACCCTGTTCTTCTGGGGATACTGGTATCACTACCCTCTGGTGCCTCAGATCCCTTAAAAGGTTCTTCATGGCCAGAGCCTTTGTTTGATCCCTTGGTAGGTTTGTTACAAAGAATCTTTCTGGCGGGCGATCCGAAAACTCTATCCTGTAACCTTGGGACAGCATGTCCAAAATATATAGACTTTCTGTCATGCTGGCCCAAATGGGAAGGAAACCTTGCAGCCTTCCCCCTACCGGTACGCACAAGTCATTGCGTTTTACCGGAGGCTGCAGGAGGATGGAAAAGGACATTTCCTTTTCCCTTTCCCTTCTGCGATGCCCAATTTTTTCTTTTCTCCTGGGGTTTGTTTTGTTCTTGAGCCCTTTGGGAACGAAAAAAACGCTTAACTGGCTGTTTTTTCTTTTTGATTGGAAAAGACTTCTTTTTATCCGCTGTTCTATCTAGAACCGCATCTAGGTCAGGCCCAAAAAGTAAGTCACCCAGGAACGGTATCCCACACAGCTTGTTTTTGGATGCCGCGTCCCCCGGCCAAGTTTTCAACCACAAAGCCCTTCTGGCTGAGTTGGCCAGGGCAGCAGATCTGGCTGTCATTTTAATTGATTCCGCTGATGCATCAGATATAAATGCGACAGCGGCCGACAGAGTTGAGAATGAATCCAAAATCTCTTGTTTTGGAGAGTCTGCTGAGATATGGGCCTTAAGTTGCTCTAACCAGAACTCCATATTTCTGGATACCACTGTAGTTGCCATAGCAGGTTTAAGATTTCCCATGATAGATTGCCAAGCCCTTTTTAGAACCTGGTCCATCCTTTTATCCATGGGATCTCTCAACACCCCCATGTCCTCGAATGCCAAATCTGTAGACCTCGAGACCTGGGAAAACGCGGCATCTAGTTTGGGGTTTTTGTTCCAAACTGCCGCTGGATCTTCGTCAAAAGGAAAACGCCTTTTTAAGGCTTTGGGAAAGAAAGGCTTTCTCTCTGGCTCTGCCCACTCTTTCTTAATAGTTTCAGAAATAACAGAGTGCACTGGGAAATTGCGATTTTTGTGCTCGCTAAGCCCTGCATACATTTTATCATGCAGAGATAACTCCTTTCTTTCCTCCTCCAGACCCAGTGTGGTATAGATTGCTTTTAACAGGCCATCTACCTGTTCTAAAGACAATTTAAATCTTGAAGGTAAATTTTCTCCTTCCTCACCCTCATCAGAATCCTCAGATTGAGAGGGGAAATGTCCCTCTGGGGTAGGAGATGCTTCAGTCTCCACCGCCGGGACTATAAGTGAGCCTTGGGAGGACTGTGAGGTAGTAGGCTGACTCAGGGATGGGTTTGCTAGGGAAGAGCGAAATGATTGAATAGTCGCATCAAGTTCTTTTTTAACAGATGCAATCAAGTCGCTACAAGCGGAAGAAGCTTCTTCTTTAACTAGCAAATCAATACAAGCTTGACATAACGTCTTCTTCCATCCTTCAGGTAGCTTGGATTTACATGAAGGACATTTTCTTTTTGCCACTGGATCAGAGCTCTTGGCCTGCCATGAGACAAAAGAAGAAACCATCCCAATGAGACAACCTGTCCTATACCCAAGGATGCTCACCACAGGTGCACAGTAAGAACTAAACTGCCTTATGTGCCCAGACAGGCCCCTGCCACCGGGGGGGGAGAGATAGAAAGAGAGAGAGACCCCACAGTACAAGGAGGACAGTATACAACTGCCCCTTACCTGGGCCTTGCTGGTGCCTGTGCCTGTCCCACTTGCTGCCGCCATCGATTCCATCGAGGAGCGCTTGCTGTGTTTGTGTGGCTAAACGCCGGTTCCGGACTCCAATAGCGCCTGTGCGCCGGACCGGAACCGCCAAATAAGCACCAGCCCCGTTCCTCCCCTTTCCCTCTGCGATTTCCGGCGGAAATGACGCCGTACGCCTGTTCCGTGGGCTCCGCCCCCTCCGGATGCCTCACTTCCGGCGGATGGAGCCCCGCTGCCATCCCCAAGATGGCGGCGGCGCAATAAGCAACAGGCGGTGGACCTGAGAAAAAAATACAGCAAACGGCCACCGCCTGTCTTGCCGCCGCCTAGGAACGATGCCCACGACAGTCGGACTCACCCTGAGCCCATATGAAGAGGGAGAGGGAGCCCAGCCAGCAGCACTTCACCTCAGCTGTGGAATGGGAGGAACAGCTCTCATGAGGTAAAAAAGTGTTTGGTGAAAAAACCAGGAAACCTGAGCTCCCAGGACAGCACCTGAGAGCCCTGACTTCCCCACGAAGTGTTCCCTCCGGAGGAAACACAAAAACTGACAAGATGTGGAAAGGAGCCTCCTTTTAAAGTTTGGTGGAAGAGGTGTTTCCTGTTGGCAAGGGGAGGAGTCACTCTCTCAAGTGCTGTCCTGAAAGACGATAAGGGAAATCAGAATTTTCTTACTGCCCCCCCTCCAATGGTCCTTGATAGTATCAATACCATAAAAGACCAAACCAGATGGATCCCTGTGGTGAAATTCATCAATATGTCTGGAAAGGTTGTGTTTAGGGAACCCCTTTCTGATGTTATTAAGGTGTTTCCTAATACGTACAGAAAGGGGTCTTGTGGTCCTGCCCACATATTGCAGTCGGCACAGACATTCGATAATGTAGGTTACGTGAGTGGTATTGCAGGTGACCAATTCTCTGATCTCATACTCTTTACCATTCCTTGCTTTAAAGGAGGTTCTCTTCTTAGGTTGTATTTTGGAAAATCCTATCGTGTGTACAGGGCATTGGTCTCTCACTGGACTCTCGGATTCACTGACTGAATCCCTTGAGCTCCTCAAGGGTTTTGCGGTGGTATCTCCCTTAAGCATCACCCAGGCTTCCCTGCTGGGTCCCTAGCTTGGCATTTCGGATACCTTAAAGCTTCACCCCTGCTGACCGACTTGCTCCCTAGCTTGACACACAAGGCTTGATCACCGCCTGAAGTTTCCCGATTCTCCACCGTGCCCGTTTAGTGAGAATATTTCTCTGGTACTTGCTTCAGTTACTCACTGTGGTCCCTGGTAAAAGTGGCTTCCCTTCTACCTCCAACCACGACAGGTTCTCTGGCCGGCAGAACCGTCACTTCTGGTTTGACTGCAAGCCGCAGTCCCAACCCTGCTCTGCTCTCTTACTTCTGGATAGGCCCTCACACAGCCTAGCAGCCCAGGGCAGACAACACAAGTCCACCCAGACAGCAGTCCAGGTGGCACAAAACATAGATCACCTGACTTCACCCAAATATATAGGCTCTCCCAGCAGGCCATGGGATTCAAGAAAACCCCTGCCCGTTGGCTGAGATACCCCATATACCCATAACCTGACCTTGGGTTGTCCTTCTCATATCTAGTACCACCAAGTGCCCGGCCACCTAGTGGTAGAAGAGAAAAAGTACAAGGCCAAACTTAAGGAGAAATCAATGGATCTCTAACAATTTAACTATGGTAGCTACCCCTGACTAGGTCCGGATTACCATAGGGGCTAGTGGAGCTGCAGCTCCAGGCCCCTCCATCAATATAGGCTCATGCCAGTGGCTTATCTATATCTGTGTGCTTTCCTGAAGGAAGAGGAGCCCTCTGGGCACTGCACACATGGAGGAGACAAGTGTTAGTCACTGCAGCCAAGTCTTGTCTTGACTCCTATCATAGGATCTGTTACATTCACACAGAGCCTCAGTGTCTGGGAGCTGACTGGGGGAGGGGCGCTGATGTTGTCCTAACCAGCAGGAGCCTGGGAGGAAGGACATCTCCCATGCTGTTGAGATTAGGTTAGTAAATTTGTTAGGGAGGTGTTGTGTAATTATTGTGCTAGGGGACAGACTGCTGCTTCCCCCCATGTAATGTGCTCTCTTGTGCCCAGTGCCCACCATGTCATGTGCTGTGCATTGCAGTGCCCATTATGTAATGTGCAGTGTCCACTATGTCGTGCTGTACCTTGCTGTGCCCACCATGTTATGTCATGTATTGCAGTGCCCCCCATGTAATGTACTGTGCCCAGTATGTCATTCATGCTCACTATGTAATGTGCAGTGCCCACCATGTCATGTGCTGTACATTGCAGTGCCCACCATGTAATGTGCATTGCATTGCTCTTCATGTGATGTGAAGTGCCCACTATGTTGTGCTGTGCCTTACAGTGCCCACCATGTAATTTGCAGTGCCCACTATGTCATGTGCTGTGCCCACCATGTAATGTGTAGTGCCCACCATGTCATGTGATGTGCCATGCAGTGCCCGCCATGTCATGTACTGTGCCATGCAGTGCCCGCCATGTAATGTGCAGTGCCCATCATGTCATGTGATGTGCCATCCAGTGCCTGCCATGTAATGTGCAGTGCCCACCATGTCATGTGCTGTGCCTTGCAATGCCCGCTATGTAATTTGCAGTGTCCACCATGTCATGTGCTGTGCCATGCAGTGATCCCACCATGTAATGTGCAGTGCCCACAATGTAATGTGCTGTGCCATGCAGTGCCCACCATGTCATGTGCTGTGCCCAGCATGTAGTGTGTTGTGCCCACTGTGTAATGTGCTGTGCTGTTCAGCAGTGCCCACCAAGTCATGTGCAGTTCCTAACATGTAATGTGCAGTTGCATTGCCCACCATGAAATGTACTATGCCATGCAGTGCCCACCATTTAATACTGTGCCCATCATGTAATGTGCTGTGCCATTCAGTGCCCACCATGTAATGTGCTGTGCCCACCACGTCATGTGCTGTGCCATGCAGTGCCCACCATGTAATGCGCTGTACCCACCATGTAATGTGCTGTGCCATGCAGTGCCCACCATGTCATGTGCAGTGCCCACCATGTAAATTGCTGTGCAGTGCCCACCATGTCATGTGCTGTGCCCACCATGTCATGTGCTGCACCATGCAGTGCCTACCATGTAATGTGCTGTACCCACCATGTAATGTGCTTTACATTGTCCACCATGGCATGTGCAGTGCAGTAACCACAATGGAATGTCCTGTGCAGGGCTCACCATGTCATGTGCGGTGTCCACCATTTAATGTGCTGTGCTCACAATGTAATGTGCTGTGCTGTGTCACGCAGTGCTCATCAATGTGCCCAATGGAAAGTGGTGTGCAGGGCTCACCGTGTCATGTGGTGTCATGCAGTGCCCACCTTGTCATATGCTGTGCAGTGCCCACCATGCCATGTGCTGTGCCCACCATGTAATGTGCTCAACTGTGCCCACCTTGTCATGTGCTGTGCCCACCATATAAGGTCCTGTGCCCACCGTGTGCATGTGCTGTGTTGTTCTCACCATGCAATGTGCTGTGTTGTGCACTACCAACCATGTCATGTACTGTGCCCACCATATAATGTACTGTGCCTACCTTGTAATGTGCTGTATTGGGCAGTACCAACTGTGTAATGTGCTGTCGCTGCCATGTAATGTGCTTTGCCCACCATTAAATGTGCTGTATCCATCATGTAATGTGTTGTGCCAACCATGTAATGTACTGTGCTATCCCCCCCTGTAATGTACTATGCTGTGCCCCCCACAGACTCACCCCCTCACTCTCACCCCCCCTCTCTCCTTCACCCCCTCGCCCCCTCTATCTCTGATGACCTCTCTTTCACCCTGTTCTCTATCTCACCCCCTTCACCCCCCATTCTCTCTCTCTCTCGCCCCCTTCAACCCCATTTCCTACCACCCTCTCTCTCTTTCAAGCTCTTTCTATTCCCCTTTTTCTCACCCCCTCTCTCTCTCATCCCCTCTCTCACCCTCTCTCTCTCATTCACCCCCTTTCTCTCTCTTTCCCCCTCCCTCTCATACCCTCTCTTTCACCCCCCTATCTCGCTATCACCCCCCTCTCTCTCTCTCAACCACATTCACACCCCTCTCTCTCTTTAATTTAACAAAAGATTGTTTGCGTTTTCATTGTATTTATTTTCATAAAAGGCCCACCAAAATCCTTAGCACCAGGCCCATGATGCTCTTAATCTAGCCCTGCCCCTGACAAGGAATTTGGTGAGGAGCTCCCTGACTAAACCCCAGGGCGCTACACAAACTATACAAAGTGCTTCTGAACCTAAGTCACACTCATACGCAAGATGTGGAAACCTTGCCAGAAGATCTCAACAAATTAATGGGGTGGGCAACTACATGGCAAATGAGGTTTAATGTGGAAAAATGTAAAATGATGTATTTGGGTGGCAAAAATATAATTGCAATCTGCTCACTGGGGGGAGAACCTCTGGGGGAATAAAGGATGAGACAGATAGAGACAGTGACGGATAGATAGATACACAGACAGAGAGGTAGATGGATAGATAGAGACAGAGAAATGGAAACAGACAGAGACAGATAGACAAAGACAGAGACAGGGACAGAGAGGTAGATGGATAGATAGAGACAGAGAGATGGAAACAGATAGACAGAGAGGTAGATGGATAGATAGAGACAGATAGATAGTAGATACACAGACAGAGAGGAAGATGGATAGATAGAGACAGATGCACAGACAGAGAGGTAGATGGATAGATAGAGACAGAGACAGATAGATACACAGACAGAGAGGTAGATGGATAGATAGAGATGGAGACAGACAGATAGAGAGAGAGAGATACAGACAGACATACAAACAAATGTACAGATAGATGGAGAGAGACCGATAGATAGAGACAGACAGACATACAGACAAACATATAGATAATCAGATCGCACCACTGGATGTTTAAGACCATCACATTACTCTTGCCTACTGATGAACTATCTACTGAATATGGGGAACACAAGTGGCATTGCCCAGCTGCCCTATCTCTTTCTATGGATAGATAGAGACGGAGACAGACAGACACAGATAAAGAGATAGATAGAGATAGATAGATAGATAGATAGATAGATAGATAGATAGATAGATAGATAGATAGATAGATAGATAGATAGATAGATAGATAGATAGATAGATAGATAGAGATAGAGACTAGGGATGAGCTTCGAGTTCGAGTCGAACTCATGTTCGACTCGAACATCGGCTGTTCGCAAGTTCGCCGGACAGCGAACAATTTGGGGTGTTCGCGGCAAATTCGAATGCCGCGGAACACCATTTAAAAGTCTATGGGAGAAATCAAAAGTGCTAATTTTAAAGGCTTATATGCAAGTTATTGTCATAAAAAGTGTTTGGGGACCTGGGTCCTGCCCCAGGGGACATGGATCAATGCAAAGTTTTTTCAGGAGCAGTGATTTTAATAATGCTTAAAGTCAAACAATAAAAGTGTAATATTCTTTTAAATTTCGTACCTGGGGGGTGTCTATAGTATACCTGTAAAAGGGCGCATGTTTCCCGTGTTTAGAACAGTCTGACAGCAAAATGACATTTCAAAGGAAAAAAAGTCATTTAAAACTACTCGCGGCTATTGCATTGCCGGTCTGACAATACACATAAAAGTTCATTGATAAAAACGGCATGGGAATTCCCCACACGGGAACCCCCGAACCAAAATAAAATAAAAATTACGTGGGGGTCCCCCTAAATTCCATAACAGGCCCTTCAGGTCTGGTATGGATATTAGGGGGAACCCTGGCCAAAATAAAAAAAAAATGACGTGGGGGTCCCCCTAAATTCCATACCAGACCCTTCAGGTCTGGTATAGATTTTAAGGGGAATCCAGCGCCGAAATAAAAAAAAAAAAACGGCGTGGGGTCCCCCCAAAAATCCATACCAGACCCTTATCCAAGCACGCAACCTGGCAGGCCGCAGGAAAAGAGGGGGGGACGAGAGAGCGCCCCCCCTCCTGAACCGTACCAGGCCACATGCCCTCAACATTGGGAGGGTGCTTTGGGGTAGCCCCCTAAACACCTTGTCCCCATGTTGATGAGGACAAGGGTCTCATCCCCACAACCCTGGCCGGTGGTTGTGGGGGTCTGCGGGTGGGGGGCTTATCAGAATCTGGAAGCCCCCTTTAACAAGGGGACCCCCAGATCCCGCCCCCCCCCTGTGTGAAATGGTAAGGGGGTACAAAAGTACCCCTACCATTTCACTAAAAAACTGTCAAAAATGTTAAAAATTACAAGAGACAGTTTTTGACAATTCCTTTATTTAAATGCTTCTTCTTTCTTCTATCTTCCTTCATCATCTTCTTCTTCTTCTTCTGGTTCTTCTGGCTCTTCTGGTTCTTCCTTCGGTGTTCTCGTCCAGCATCTCCTCCGCGGCGTCTTCTATCTTCTTCTCCTCGGGCCGCTCCGCACCCATAGCATGGGGGGAGGCTCCCGCTCTTCTATTCATCTTCTTCATCTTCTTCTCCGGGCCGCTCCGCATCCATGCTGGCATGGTGGGAGGCTCCCGCTGTGTGACGCGTCTCCTTTTCTGATGGTTCTTAAATAACGGGGGGCGGGACATGACGGGACTTTGCCTGTGGCATTCCCCGGGACGTCACAGGGAAGTCCCGTCAAGTCACCGTGCATCAGAGGGGGGCGGGGTCACCGAATGGCCCCGCCCCCGTTATTTAAGAACCGTCAGAAGAGGAGACACGTCACACAGCGGGAGCCTCCCACCATGCCAGCATGGATGCGGAGCGGCCCGGAGAAGGAGATGAAGAAGAGAAGAAGATGAAGAAGAGAAGAAGATGAAGAGAAGAGCGGGAGCCTCCCCCCATGCCATGGGTGCAGAGCGGCCCGAGGAGAAGAAGATAGAAGACGCCGCGGAGGAGATGCTGGACGGGAACACCGGAGGAAGAACCAGAAGAGCCAGAAGAAGAAGAAGAAAATGAAGGAAGATAGAAGAAAGAAGAAAGCAGAAACATTTAAACAAAGGAATTGTCAAAAACTGTCTCTTGTCATTTTTAACATTCTTGACAGTTTTTTAGTGAAATGGTAGGGGTACATTTGTACCCCCTTACCATTTCATACAGGGGGGGGTGGGATCTGGGGGTCCCCTTGTTAAAGGGGGCTTCCAGATTCCGATAAGCCCCCCGCCCGCAGACCCCCACAACCACCGGCCAGGGTTGTGGGGATGAGGCCCTTGTCCTCATCAACATGGGGACAAGGTGTTTTGGGGGGCTACCCCAAAGCACCCTCCCAATGGTTCAGGAAGGGGGGGTGCTCTCTCGTCCCCCCCTATTTTCCTGCGGCCTGCCAGGTTGCGTGCTCGGATAAGGGTCTGGTATGGATTCTTGGGGGGACCCCACGCCGTTTTTTTTTATTTTGGCGCGTGGTTCCCCTTAAAATCCATACCAGACCTGAAGGGTCTGGTATGGAATTTAGGGGGACCCCCACGTCATTTTTTTTTTAAATTTTGGCCGGGGTTCCTCTTAATATCCATACCAGACCTGAAGGGCCTGGTATGGAATTTAGGGGGACCCCCACATCATTTTTTTTTAAATTTTGGTTCGGGGTTCCCGTGTGGGGAATTCCCATGCCGTTTTTATCAATGAACTTTTATGTGTATTGTCGGACCGGCAATGCAATAGCCACGAGTAGTTTTAAATGACTTTTTTCCTTTGAAATGTCATTTTGCTGTCAGACTGTTCTAAACACCGGAAACATGCGCCCCTTTACAGGCATACTATAGACATCCCCCAGCTACGAAATTTAAAGGGATATTACACTTGTATTGTTTGACTTTAAGCATTATTAAAATCACTGCTCCTGAAAAAACGGCCGTTTTTAAAACTTTTTTTTGCATTGATCCATGTCCCCTGGGGCAGGACCCAGGCCCCCAAACACTTTTTCTGACAATAACTTGCATATAAGCCTTTAAAATTAGCACTTTTGATTATTCATGTTCGTGTCCTATAGACTTTAACGGTGTTCGTGTGTTCGAACAAACTTTTTTCCTGTTCGCATGTTCTGGTGCGAACCGAACAGGGGGGTGTTCGGCTCATCCCTAACAGAGACAGACAGACAGGTCGATAGATAGAGACAGACAGACAAACATATAGATAGATAAATGATCTAATGAACATGGGAAACACAAGTGGCATTGCCCAGCTGCCCTATCCTTTTTTGGTGGAAGTTGTCTGCATATGATTCCAAAGAATATTTACCTTTAAGTCCCCTGTACTACATGCCATGGGCGCCGCCCCCCCCCCCTTTCCCTGCTGCCGCCTCCCTATCCATGCGCCCGGCCTCTTTCAGGACGTCGGACACATGGTTTCCTATGGCGGGGGTGGGAGGGGATATTTATTTTTTGAAGCACGTGATTAGAGCCAGAGGCTCTAATCAGCTTCGAAAATGGGTGTGCTCCGGGCGCAGAGAGTGCGCCCTGATCCCACCCAATTGTGTGACCATAGCAAATGAATTTTCGCTATCGTCACACTACAGTGCCTCCCTGCCAATCAAGAGGCAGGTCAGTGAAACCTGTTTCCCGATTGGCCAAAGTGCCAGGCAAATCTATTGGATGCCTAGTGGTGCTTTGGCAAGTGGAGGAAGCATGAGAGGAGCGGACACCTCCGCCGCTGCTGCTGCCCGAGTGTGGAGGAGAGGAGGAGAGTGGAGACACAGAGCATGCTCTTCTGGTAAGTGCTGGAGCACCCGTGGGGGTGGAGGGGGGTTCTAGAGCTGCGAGCCCCGTGTAGGGAGTGCAAGTGCCAGCTGCAAGCCCCGAGGGGGTGTGTGCAAGTGCCAACAGCTGCGAGCTCTGAGTGGGGTGGGGGTGTGTGTATGTGCAAGACATTTAGTACTTTTTCTCTCAAATTTTTTTATTGCCAGGGTAAGTGGCTGCATATGATGGGCACAAGTGGCTGCATTTGATTGGCACAAGTGGCTGCATATACTGGGCACAAGTGGCTGCATATCAGTATACCCCTGATGATGACACGTGATCCCTGTGTCGAACACGCGTAGGGGAGGGGCCAGGACGGAGCGAGAGACAGCTGAGCTGCCTATTGAGGAGACGCACACCATACCCTCACGAAAAACATCATACTTGCCATGTTTAGAGCGGTGCACTGACGCACCTATATATTGTGAGTACCCCTTTTGGGGAGAGTATCTATATCTTTTAATAAATTTTAAAACGGTATTATACTATGTAGTTTTTTTCTTCCCATCTATATACTCTTTACTGCATTGGAGCCTGGGATCCTGTGATCTACATAGAACCCAGGGTGGTTCATAAGCGTGGTTTGACTTTGTCCAGCGACTTGGTCACACGCTTTGAGGTGAGCGCATTACCTTTGGGGTCACCGAATCGCACCATTGCATGGTCTGTGGCACTTTGAGAGTTACTAGCAAGTTGATTTTATCACCAGTGGACATCACGTTTAGGCACCTTTATACCTTTTGAGGGACTTCATAGTGAACCATTTTTGGTTCCATTGAGGACTTTTTTTACACATTAACTGTGTGACACCAGATTACTTTTTGTTTTGTATTTTTTGCACTTGGCACTATTTACATGCTCATATATATATTTATATTGTAATAAGTATGTTTATTTGCACTTTATGCGTTTATATTTTGCACATTCGAGGAATATTGTCATTTAGTTATGCATATTGGCACATTTGCACTTTGATGCGGTTATATTCATTTATTCATTGCACCTAGTAATGCTGTGATTCAGTTATGCTTATTGGTACCTATGCACTTTGATGCATTAATCTGTCGTATTTCACATTTGAATTTGAATTTGCATTTATACTTTGATGCGTTTATATGCATTTGGTAATGTTCACATTTGTATTTATCTATTATTAGGTCCACTTACCTTGTAGAGGTATTGTGTTTCCCACATCCACATGCGTTTATTTAGACGCAGTTGTTCTATCATGCTATAATTTAGTAGCATGTCTAACACACTCTAGCGTAATCCTTTTTACATTTGTCATTTTGCACGCGTATGAGACATGTTTAACGCACGCAGCTGAGTAGTGCTTTACTAAGTTTTGTGTGGCACGCAGGATCTTTCCCATCGTAAGTGGCTGCATATGATGGGCACAAGTGGCTGCATATGATGGGCACAAGTGGCTGCATATGATGGGGCACAAGTGGCTGCATATGATGGGGCACAAGTGGCTGCATATGATGGAGCACAAGTGGCTGCATATGATGGGGCAAAAGTGGCTGCATATGTTGGGGCACAACTGGCTGCATATGTTGGGGCAAAAGTGGCTGCATATGTTGGGGCACAAGTGGCTGCATATGTTGGGGCACAAGTGGCTGCATATGTTGGGGCACAAGTGGCTGCATATGATGGGCACAATGGCTGCATTTGATAAGCACAGTGAGGCTGCACTTGATGGGCACAGTGGAGGCTGCAATTGATGGGGAGGGTTCAGTATTTTTCAGTTTGTTTGCGTCCCCCCAAAAATTTTGAGCAACAGCCGCCACTGCTACATGCTATAGTGAAGTTATTCCATTTAACACATTTGCAGTTGTGCCTTTTTAACTAAAATAACATTATTCTCTCATATGTTAAGTGTTGTGACTGCTTGGTGCACTGACCCAGTGAGGTGATGCTATCCATCCATTAGTAATATACCGTGAAAAGCAGCCGTGTTCATTAATAATGTGTAAGCTCAAATCATGAAAGTCTGATACCTTACAGCTTATGGCATCAGGTCTGCAGGAAATGATTTCTCATCAAATATTACATGAGGGGTCTTCTGGCAAGGAAGAGTATGGGGAAGATAGGGGAGGGGAGCAGAGTGCTTGAACTGCGAATGCAGGAGAGCTCCCAAAGGGTAGCTAAGAGAGAGATGAAAGAAGAGGAAAAAAAACCCCAGACTGATGAGTGGGATAGGGAGATAAAATGAGATACGTCTTTACACATCATCTTACTGCATAATGGAGGAAACAAACAAAGGAAATAGAGGAGATTTTTCTATGAAGGAAGAGGAATGCATGGCTAGCACTCAGAGATTATATCTACCTACTGAAGCTCTACTCGGGCCGTGCATTCCACGGAGCTGCCGACATCACTGACACAGGGAAAACCGGAAGTGACAACGTATCTACGATAGAAAGCACCGCCCATGTCCTAGGGCGGTGCCAATGTCTATCATGCACCCGGCCATTTACATACTATGGGCACCGCGCCGGAAGTTGTACGTCATGATGGACTGCGCCACAAAGCAGGTTTAAAGCCTGCAAATGAAGCACCTCGTCTGCAATCTCGTGATTTCATAGACGTGGCACTTCCCATAGTGCACTGTGTCCGGTGCCCGAACACAGTACACTTAAGGACCTTTTTGTCTATATTTTTTTCTTAGAGGGCCATTTTACATTTTTTTTGTGACTACCTGGGGGGGCCCGTGCGCCCCCTATGGATGGACCGCCACTTTTGGGGTGTGTGTATAAAAGGTCAATGAGTTTCTGGACGCCTGACAGACCCTTGCATCTTTCATCTAGTGCTACACTGATGTTTCTGGACTCTGAATCATGGGGAAAGCAAAAGAATTGTCAAAGGATCTGAAGGAAAAGGTAGTTGAATTGTATAAAACAGGAAAGGGCTATGAAAAGATATCCAAGAAATTGAGAATGCCAATCAGCAGTGTTCAAACTCTAATCAAGAAGTGGAAAATGAGGGGTTCTGTTGAAACCAAACCACGGTCAGGTAAACCAACTAACATTTCAGTCACAACTGCCAGGAAAATTGTTCGGGATGCAAAGAAAAACCCACAAATAACTTCAGGTGAAATACAGGACTCTGAAAACATGTGGTGTGGCTGTTTCAAGTTGCACAATAAGGAGGAACTTGAAGAAAGATGGGCTGCATGGTCGAGTCGCCAGAAGAAAGCCATTACTACGCAAATGCCACCAAGTATCCCGCTTACAATACGCCAAACAGCACAGAGACAAGCGTCAAACCTTCTGGCACAAAGTCCATTGGAATGATGAGACCAAAATTTAGCTTTTTGGCCACAACCATAAATGCTTAATTTCAAGAGGAGTCAAAATGGTCTATGATGAAAGGTACACCATTCCTACTGTGAAACACAGAGGTGGATCGCTGATGTTTTGGGGATGTGTGAGCTACAAAGGCACAGGAAATTTGGTAAAAATTGATGGCAAGACGAATGCAGAATGTTATCAAAAAATACTGGAGGAACATTTGCGTTCATCAGCCAGGAAGCTGTGCATGGGACGTACTTGGACATTCCAAAATGACAATGATACAAAACACAAGACCAAGTCGACCTGTCATTGGCTACAGCAGAATAAAGTTAAGTTTCTGGAGTGACCATCTCATTCTCCTGACCTCAATATCATTGAGCTACTCTGGGGAGATCTCAAATGTGCAGTTCATGCAAGACAGCCCAAGAATTTACAGGAACTGGAGGCTTTTTGCAATGAGGAATGGGCAGCTTTACCATCTGTTAAGATAAAGAGCCTCATGCACAAATACCACAAAAGACTTCAAGCTGTCATTGATGCTAAAGGGGGCAATATACAGTATTAAGAACTGGGATATGTAAACTTTGATCAGGGTCATTTGGGTAGTTTCTGTTGTCATTATGATTTAAAAAGAATAAACACGGTTGATTTATAATAAATGGCTTCAGCCAAACACCAACCATGAGTGAAAGAAAAGTTTTTGTGTTATCATTCATATTCTCTGAAAAATGGCCAAGAAATCATAAATTCTGCCAGGGTATGTAAATTTATGAGCACAACTGTATCATACTGGTGACCCCTCACCAAAAACAATGGCTCTGATCCTTATTTCACGTATTTTGTAGTAGATAATCTGATGCTCACAACTCTCATCGGATCATATAAAAAGCAAAAAAGGCAAAAATAGTGTATTCTGCATAGGTATTTTTATTGTAACACCCCGCTATACAGAAACGGGGTGTTATAATAAATATACCTATGCGGAATACACGCATAGTACAATCCCAGCTCACCACCTCGTGAGATTCAGATGCACGTCACTACGCTCCAATCCTCCCCTACACACGTATCACCAAATGATAGGCTTCCTCAGCAGGTACTGCATATAGCCACATGAAGAAGCAGTTAACCAACCTAATCACAAAGGAAACACAGGTCAACAGTGACATCATCTTTCTCTCAAGATGCAAAAAGAGGAATCTCATACCACAAGATCTCCGGATTTAAAGACCTTGTGCAAATACACTGAACTCTCCTTATGCAGAAGGACTTTGCAGATGTACCAGTGAAAGATTAAGGAACAACCTAATTTACAAACTGTATAGCAAAAGGGTAACAAGCAGGAAATAAAAGCAGTCAGTTGAAACCCTAACATCATTGGATCCTACCAGTGTTAACCAAATTAGGAACAAATTACCAACTGCAAAAACTTGCCATGAATAGGAAGCAAAGGAAAAAATAAGGAAAACCTGCGCTACCAAGCAAAAATTAGTGTAACTGCAGCTGCAACAAAAACCACAAATATCAATGAGGTGAAAAATTTAAATAAAAAGGAAAAATTTTGTGTGCTTGCATTAGATACTTAAATCTATATTCCTGTGTGATTGTCATAAATAGATGAATAAATGAATAAACACCATCAGAGTTAATTGTAAATTAGAAGTAAATTAGAAAGTGGCTATGCTACACAGCAAATAGCGATATGTAAATCCAATACTAATATTAACCATTCCATACAAATAAATATAAAAACTTATGTGCAAAAAATAAGGTTATTCCACCCAAGTGCAAAGTCATAAGTGTAAAAGTTCAAAATTGCGTAATGAGTTGCAAAAAAACGCATATCCAAAGTTCATAAGTTGCATTCCTTAGTGTGTATAAATGAATAAGGGGATGTGAAGGGACCTCCAACCGCCAGTGGATCCAAAGGTTGATAACAGATGTATCCTTACCAGACGCGTTGGACCTACTTTATAGCAAGGTCTTATGCCGCGTACACACGAGCGGACTTTACGGCGGACTTTGCCCGGCGGACTGGATTTCGTCGGACAATTCGATCGTGTGTGGGCTCCAGCGGACTTTGTTTGCTCAAAAGTTGGACGGACTTAGATTTGAAACTAAAAAGTCCGCCGTCTGTATGCTAGTTCGACGGACAAAAAGCCACGCTAGGGCAGCTATTGGCTACTGGCTATGAACTTCCTTGTTTTAGTCCGGTCGTACGTCATCACGTACGAATTCGACGGACTTTGGTGGATTGTGTGTAGGCAAGTCCGTTCATTCAGAAAGTCCGTCGTAAAGTACGTCAAAAATCCGCCGGGCAAAGTCCGCCATAAAGTCCGCTCGTGTGTACGCGGCATTAGAAGCATACAAGATGACAGCTCACCACACGACCGGAGATGATTCCGACACTTCCGCGTTGATGTAAACACTCCCTCGTTTTAAACTCGTGGATAAAAAAAGGGGAGAAAAAACTCCAATAGTGTAGTAGGTAAAACACTGAATTTTATTGTCTCAGACAACTAGGCATCTTACAAAAACATCCAAAATATAAAAGCCGGCAAAATATAAAAACAACAGAGACGCCCGTGCTAGATTACATGGGGCTCTATGGCGATCTGGCATACACTGCGTAGCCACGCCCTTCATGTTTCGTGATAGGTCACGTCTTCAAAGGGGCACGGGCGACGCAGTGAACCATCGCCATTTATAATACTTCCTCACACTCAAGCCTCGTTTTCATCTAACATTCAATTACAATCTGAGCATGTGCAAAGGATACCAAGCCTCGACATGGCTCCCATTATAATGCTTCCTCACATTCAAGCCTCGTTTTCATCTAGAAATCCAGTTACAACCTGAGCATGTGCAAAGGATACCAAGCCTCGACATGGCTCCCGTTATGGAACGCAAGCTAGGAAGCTTGTTCCAGAACATCATTAAAACACTTTATATAGCCAAAATTTCGTTCTAATCTCAAACCGGTATATATCATCTATTATAAGCCTCAGCAATTGGTTATCTTTGGGTCAAATTGTCCTCTTATATGTACTATAGGACCATTACTCCTACTGTAATGGACATTTTGACAACAAAAAGGGAAAAAAAGAAAGGAAAAAATGAAAACGGCTAAATCCAAACGATGTATTACTTATTCCTTCTTTAGACCACAACTGCTATATTATTGAAAAATAATGTATTTTGGGGATATATTACTAAAAAACATCATGCATTAGTTCTTATGTTTAAAGAGGAGTTCCACCCAGAGGGGCCGTCAAAAAAAAAAAATTAAAGGTCAGCAGCTACAAATACTGCAGCTGCTGACTTTTAATTGGACACTTACCTGTCCCTGGGTCCAGCGATGCGGGGGATCGAAGCCCCGCTCGTCCCCCCACTCCGCTCGTCGGCGCCGGCATTTCAACTGTGGGCGCCGGGCTGTGGCTTCACAGCCTGGCACCCACTGCGCATGTGCGAGCTGCGCCGCGCACCGTGATTGGCCGCTCAATCACCTGGGACCTATAATGGGTCCCAGATGATTGACAGGAGGGAGGGAGCAGAGCGGAGCCCTTCCTGTGCCTGGGGGGAAGTGATGTCACCAGCCCAGGCAAAGGAACAGGCAGACTACGAGGGACCACCTAGCAACAGGCATTTAGAGGTTAGTGAAAAAAAAAAAATATCCAAATGTTTTTTTGGTTTTTTTTTTTAGAATTTTTCCAGGTATTTTTGTTTTTTGGGTGGAACCCCACTTTAAGTATATGCATTTCTACATTCAAAGGGCAGCCATATCTGGACCTGGTATCCCCTTACATTTTATACAAAAAAACTACAATGTAGCCAAACACAGAAAAAAGAGAAAAAAGAATATTCTCACGGGTATCGGAATCAATGCGTCCACCAACAACATCGCCTAAGCATTGTCGATGACCGCATTAATCTCGACATCCACGTTAAGCCCATGAGGTTTCAAACATTTCATTTTATATATCCACTCCATCTCAAGTTTAGATATAGCTCGTTTTTTCGGACCACCCCTCCATGGTGTCTTAAGTCTATCTATGGCTATAAATTTTGTACCCTTAGGGTCTTGCCCATGTACATCCAAATAGTGTTTGGATACTGGGTGACCTATAAACCCTCTTCGGATGTTTCTGATGTGCTCGTTCAATCTAACCTAAAGGGGTTGTACTGTACAGCCCACATATTGTAATTGGCATGGACAAATTAAAAGGTATACTACGTGGGTGGTGGAACAGGTAATAGATTAGGTCAGATCAGGTTAGATTGAACGAGCACATCGGAAACATCCGAAGAGGGTTTATAGGTCACCCAGTATCCAAACACTATTTGGATGTACATGGGCAAGTACAATGTACCCATGTGCCCATGGTTTTTGTATCCTATTATTATCTTGATAGATAATAGCAGAATGTCCAAATGTCCTCAAATGTGTACAATGTGTATTTATATCTTTGTATTATGACACTTCTTACCTGTCCAGTGGGCTGCCAATAGTGTAACTAAGGAGGGGCTGTTCCAAGTAATACCCATTATTTAGGCATTCATCTCCCAATGAAGTGAAGAGGGTTACCTGTCCAAGATTTCCACACACCCCATAATGTTAGAAATGGCCCATGTGAGGGGGGGAGGGGGAATATAATAGGTGTACCTTATACTTTGGCCTTGTTAAATTCCCCTTACTAAATGCTATCTGGAGGTTGCCCCATAATGTTTGTGTCTAATCTGCTTGCCATGTTTCAGAGTAAAAATAGTAATGTTTATTGTTTTTTCCTCAACAGTTTCCTTCCACGCGACAGGAATGGCAGACTGTGGCCTCCCACTTTGCCCAGCGGTGGGACTTTCCTAACTGTGGAGGGGCAATTGATGGGAAACACGTCCACATCGTCCCACCACCCAACTCGGGGTCGTACTATCATAATTACAAGGGGTTTAATAGTATAGTGATGTTGGCGGTGGTGTCGGCTAATTACGAATTCTTGTATGTGGACATGGGGAAGAATGGCCGGATGTCCGATGGTGGAGTCATCGCCCAGACGGAGTTCTACAGGTGTCTCCAGAATGGCAGCTTGGACTTGCCAGCTCCAGAGGACAATGTTGATGGACTCCCATTTGTGTTCGTTGCTGATGAAGCATTTGCGCTGGGGGACCACCTGATGCGGCCATTCCCGATGAGGACCCTCACCCCGGAACAGAGGGTTTTTAATTACCGGCTGGCCAGAGCCCGAAGAGTGGTGGAGAACACATTTGGAATCCTGGCCAGCCGGTTCCGCCTATTTCTGACACCTATCCATATGGCGGAGTATAAACTGAACCATATAATACTTGCGTGCTGTGTTCTCCATAACTTTTTACGGAAACATTCGGCCAACTATGCTGGCTCAGTTGGGCCTGCGGCCGGAATCCTACATCAAACCACACTGACGGCGCTTGAAAGTGGCCGTCCTGGCTTGCCCTCCCTGAGTGCCCGTGATGTCCGGTTACGCTACCTGGAGTTCTTTGCGGGTAGGGGGGCTATCAATATGCCCGACAATATGTGAAGCCTTTTTCAAATAAAAAAAAAAAATCTTTGTGGACATTTACTGCTTGTGTTTGTTTGAGCTGACCCTGACAGAAATGTGTGGAGTCCAGAAAATGTTGTGATTGTGTAACCTTATACAAAGCACTGTTGGCTGTTATTTACTAAATGCAAAAACACATTTCACTACAAGTGCACTTGCAACTGCACTGAAACTGCACTTGTAGTGCAAAGTGGATTTGCCCTTAGGAAATAACCCCCATTTTCTCATAAAAGAACAATTACATCACCCCAAAAGTGTTGTAGCATTGAGACAATAATCCACACATTCTTGATTAACAATCTTTTTAATACCTGCACAATCACATGTGCATTTACCAAAGGTTTTGCTGACAAACCAACATGTTTGTTGTATAACAATTTTTGTGGTGGCATTATCCCAAATCAAAATGTCCATTTTATAGAAAACAGGCCTGTGTAAAACCAACAAGAAAGACACAAATCTTGATCTTACAAAGTTCACATTTGGTAGAACTTGAAGGCAATATCAGACATGAGTATTTAGGAACTGGGTTTGATATTGCGTTCAGATGGGGGGAAATCACCCCTGGAAAAGCCAAAATTGGAAGATGCACACAAATTTCCCAATGTCAACATGTGCTACCTGCCATCACGGGGGATCAAGGGATGTGTTTTGGGGGAGCAAGCCCTTCCTCACCGCTACTTTATTATTGAGGAAGGGGTTGCACCCCCAAAACGCGTCCATTGATCTCCCGTGATGGCAGATAGCACATGTTGACACACTGTGTGCATCCTTCAAATTTGGCTTTGGGAAAAATCACAAAAACATTTAGCACATTGTAGCACACAAAAGAAGAAAGTGATTTGGAGGGGTTTTAAACTCGCCCCAAAACATCAATGATGTTTTTATATTTTGGAATAACATCATTGATGTTTTGCTTGATGATTTCCAATTGTAAGTTACACCCCATGATCTCCCCGATCAGGATCTGGGCACTTTCGGATGTGAAAGGATCTTCATCCACAACCTCACGATCACCTAAAACGAGAGGAACCCCACCACGTCTTCATCCTCCTGCTCAGCTTGTGTTGGGGGGATTTCCCCTTCTTCCAGGGGGGGGGCTCTGATCTCCTCAGATGATGGATGTCCTCCGAGTCTTTTCTCCCCTATGTCAAACAAAAATGGTATAATTAGCACACAGATATTTAATGTCAGAACTATAAAGATGAAACATTGCTTGGAAGTGGGGTACAATTATCTATTTTAGCAGAGTTCCAAGATGTAATTTTTTTAATGCCCTTTGTCAACCTGCAATACTTTACCTGTTTTGTACAAGCTTCACAGATGGAGACCCCCCCTATAGTATACACTGGAGCACCTGTGTGGCCCCCCTAATAAAAATGGTGTTCTTTTGTCCCACACTAGTGCTCCAGTGTCCAGATGTGAAAATAGCTGCTCAGTGCCCTCTCCTTACACAGAATCTAGTTTGCATTTCATTCTAGTAACAAAGCTATCTACACAACCCAATTCTTTTAAGACAAGTATAGGGCGTCAAAATGGTGGCCAAATGCATATGGGCTAAACAATGGTATTTTATATTTGGAACGAAAAATGTTTGATCCGAACGAATAATGTGCCCATGAACATGAAAGTTGCCATTTTAAACTGTACAACAGTTCCTAAAAGCACATGGAGCAGCACGAACGTAATAAACACAAAAAGAATAGGAACACAGCACAACTACTTACTTTTTTGTAGCACTCTCCGGATCTTTCTGTACTGCTCATGTTCTCGTAATTTCAGGTCTGACCACCGTTTCCTGAGCTGATCTTTCGATCGTCGTACCCCGAATTTCCAGTGCAGACTCCTGACCACTTTCGCCATGATCTTGGCCTTTCGGACATTGGGGTTGGGGTAAGGCCCATACTTTCCATCATAGTCAGACTTCTTCAGGATGTCCACCATCTCCAACATCTCCCCAAAGGACATATTTGAGTCCTTAAATCTCCTTCTGGATCAGGACGTTTCAGGCTCTGGCCTTTCCTCCCCCTCCTCCTCGTTGCTACAATTAGCACGCACCTGCTGTCTATCCGCCATGTGCTCTTCCCCCACTGCGCCGAACGAAAAGGGGCGGGGAATAGACTAGAAAGAACGTCAGGGGCGGGCGGAGTTATACGCATGCGCAGTGTGTATACAGCGTAACACACGTGCGTCTTACGTACGATCTGTGAGCGGAGGAAGGAGCATCGGAGATGCCGATCGTGATAACGAAGGTAAGATCTAAACTTGCGCCTATACTGCTTCGAAATGGAAGTCTATATTGTAACAAGATTAGGGGAGTTTGGCCTGACATTAGGGTTTGTCTTGTGTTGTGTCTTGCAGAGAAAACGGATAAGTTAAACGACCACAATTTCCTGCCCCTGTTCATAGACAAGTACAGGGAGCTGCCCTGTCTGTGGCAGGTCAGACACCCCCACTATAACCACAAACAGAAGAGGCAGGCAGCACTGGAGAAACTGCTGGAGTTGGTGAAGCCGGTGGTCCCCACAGCAACCATCCCCTATTTAAAAGCTAAAATTAGTGGCCTAAGGAGCACATATCTGAGGGAGCGCAAGAAGGTCACGGATTCCCAGAGGTCCGGAGCTGCAGCAGATGACGTTTATGTCCCCAGGCTGTGGTACTATGAGAGACTGCGATTTCTGTCAGACCACACTGAAGTCAGGGAATCCCTCTCAACTCTTCCTTCCACTCTTCCTTCCACCCCAGCTGAGGCTTCCGATGTCCAACCTGGGCCTTCCAGCCAGGAAGAAGTGGAGGAGCCCAGCTGGAGTCAGGTATAGCATTGTTCTACAGATTTCTGGTCAATAAATAAATGATGTTTATTAGATGATATTATTGATCACTAATTTCTGATTAAAAAAAGTGTTTTACATATCAATACACAGTAGTGGGCACCCAAAATTGGGACAAAAATGAAAACTGCTGGGCTCAGAAGGATAGTCTGTTATATTTGTTAACATTCAATTTGCAGCAGTCAGGAGGTGAAAATTGTGTGTGATTGATGAAAACAATACTAAAACTATGTCCCTTTTTCATACACAGGAAGACCTCAGCCAGGAGGAGGCTGTGGAATGTGGCAGTCAGGAGGAGGTGGGGATTAGTGGCAGCCAGGAGGAGGCGGGGATTAGTGTCAGCCAGGAGGAGGCGGGGCTAAGTGGCAGCCAAGAGAAGCCTGGGACCAGTCGCAGCCTGACTGAGTCTCAGGTCCCTCCCCTCCGCCTTCCATACAAAAGGGCCAGGAAGGCCACTCCGAGTCCCGTGCAGGATTCAGCGTACAGGCTGATCCAGGAGGCTTCTGCGTCCCTCAGAGCCTTCCCCAGTCCTGAAGAGGCCTTTGCCTGCGTGGCTGCCACCAAATTGCAGGGCATGCAGGAGGGTCAACGCAGGCTCTCTGAGGACCTGATTTATAAAGTCCTACGTAAGGGGTTGAGTGGGGAACTAACACCCAAGACAGATGTCATTGAGATCGACGATCCTCCTCCTCCTCCTGCTGCCACTACTCCACCACCAAAGCCACAGCGTGGAAGGAAGCATGGAAAGAAGACCAAAGAGTGATGACCCTGGGTTCAGTCTGGTCTGACAGAAGATGCAGTCTCTCATATGACCACAGCCTGGGGACACAGATGTCATCTGCTGCTTTCCGGATCTCTGGGACTTCTGGACCACACTGCCCTCCCTTAGATAAGGACTCCTCAGGCCACCAATTTTGCTTTTAAATAGTTGATGTCTGCCCTGGGGGTCCAAGGCTTCACCCACTTCTGCAGTTTCTCCAGCGTTGCCTCCCTCTTTGTTTAGTTGTGACCCCTTAATAAATTTTTTTGGTAAATTCTACTCTCCTGTGTGTGTTTTCATCCAAAAAGGACAGTTTGTTGGTGACGATTCAGGTACATTTCTAACATAAAATGTGAAATTAATAAGGGACAACACCAAACAATCTCCTACAGATTAAATATAACAACATATCAATGGTGTTGTGGGAACTTGTCACAAAAAACACACACAAACATTTTCGGGAGTACAAATCAAAATCGCAAAAAAAAAAAAAAAAATAGAAACACAAAAAAAGATTCTACATTAAAGCCAAAAAATATATAAAAAATATACAAAAATATGTTGTCAGATGTGAGAAATCAAAATATATTGAGGGAATCCCGATAAATAGTAACGAAATAAGTTTGTGAGAAGTGTGTGTGAATATGAGCAGCAAAACTACTTAATTCTTCTCACATTATAAAGAAGAAGAGAGTGCGCTGTATTGAACCATTTTGAACATTGCAGCGTGACGAAAGTGCTGTATCCATTGCGAACGCTGTCCCGTCTCGGAATTTCTTCTGAGCATGCGTGGCACTTTGTGCGTCGGAACAGGCCACACATGGTCGGAATTGACGCGATCGGATTTTGTTGTCGGAAAATTTTATCTCCTGCTGTCCAACTTTGTGTGTCGGAAAATCCGATGGAAAATGTCCGATGGAGCCCACACACGGTCGGAATTTCCGACAACACGCTCCGATCGGACATTTTCTATCGGAAAATCCGACCGTGTGTACGGGGCATAAAGAATGCAACTTATGAACTTTGGATATGAGTTTTTTTGCGACTCATTACGCAATTTTGAACTTTTACACTTATGACTTTGCACTTGGGTGGAATAACCTTGTTTTTTGCACACAAGTTTTTATATTTATTTGTATGGAATGGTTAATATTAGCATTGGATTTACATATCGCTATTTGCTGTGTAGCATAGCGACTTTCTAATTTACAATTAACTCTGATGGTGTTTATTCATTTATTCATCTATTTATAACAATCACCCAGGAATATAGATTTAAGTATCTAATGCAAGCGCACAAAATTTTTCCTTTTATATGAATAGGAAGCAAAACAAACTCCAGAAGCTACACCAAGAGCAGACCTTTTGGATACAACCTAAACAACATAAAACAAATACAACATCTATACCTCCTGCTATCATCTATACCTCCTGCTATCTGTGACCTGGAATCCAATACAGAACACCAAGGTATCTCTTGTCTAAATGCTGACCTTACTGAAAATGTGGACATAACAGAGGAACTTGGAATCATCAATTTGTCAAACCATAAACTTTCCGAACCAGAAATAACAGTCCTCTCCAAAGGCCTCACATTCTGCCCAACCACCAAATTGGATAATTTACAGGTATTGTCAGATATGGAAGAAGTCTTCAGGAGATTAAGGTTCAAATAATATTTTCATAGTAATGAAAAGAATCCTATGAAAATGGATTGTGACAGAAAGAAAAACAACATCCCCGATATCCACTCAGAAAAAGAAAGTTTATACAATCTTTCACCACTGGAGTGAAGAGCTGTACACGAATTAGGTAATAATCAGGCCATCACCATCAAAGCAATGGACAAAGGGGGAGCAGTTGTTGTGATGGATACAAATACATACAAGAGGGCTAGAGGCAGCTGGCAAATGCTACTTACTTTAAAAATCTGGAATATGATCCGACCCAGGATTTTACTAAGCAATAAAAAGGTCTCATTAAAACACTACAACCCACCTACATTCAGGACTTATTAATGCGATTCCAGATAATCCAGAAATTGGGGACCATTACATGCTGCCCAAGATCCACAAGCCAGGAAATCCAGGCAGACTCATAACAGGTATGAATACACTTACTGAACAAATCTCAGGCCTTCTAGAAAAAAAATGTTAAAACCATTAGTCATGAACGCTGTTAGTTTCCTGCAAGACACTTCTGATTTTATGAACGAGCTTAACAATATACAGCAGTTACCACCAAATACACTTCTAGTTACTATGGATGTAGAATCTCTGTATAGTAACATCCCTCACAAGGATGGGTTGGCCGCATGTCACAGATTCTTATCATCTTCGCCAAACCACAAATACACTGTTGAGAATGTTACACAGCTCATTGAATTAATTCTTGTACACAACTACTTCACTTTCAACAACATCTATCTTCAGTGTATGGGTACTGCCAGGGGAGGGCTGGCAGCCTTAGGCCTGGGGGGACAAGTCCAGTCAAGTGGCCCACTGAACCACCGAATCAGCTCACCATCCATGCCCACCTGGTTTTATAACGGATATTGATGTTATGAAGCAGGACAAATATGATGCAATGGGGGATATTTACTAAAGACAAATCCACTTCATAGGGACCAGGTGGGTTTCGTATCGGGCAGACATGCGGGAGACAATACCCGCCGTACAGTAGATCTAATAGATTTTCTTAACAGGTCTTCCCGCTCGGCACTGATCTTAAGTTTAGACGCACAGAAGGCCTTTGATAGGCTGAGTTGGCCTTATATGTTTGCCACCTTAAAAACATATGGTTTTAATGGCCCTTTTTTAAAAGCTTTAGAGGCTCTTTATTCCACTGTCACGGCTCAAGTTCAGATGTCGTCCCTCCTGTCGCCTGGTTTCCCCATGACTAATGGGACTCGGCAGTGATGTACTTTATCACCCTTACTTTTTATCATGTGTCTGAAACCACTGGCCGAGTCTATTCGTACTCATCTGGATATTCGTGGGGTGCTGATGCGACAGGGGGAATATAAACTGTCACTCTTTGCAGACGACATTCTGCTAACTATTACCAACCCACTGATGTCTCTCCCTTCTTTACACAAACTACTGACCTCCTTTGGTGCCATCTCCGGGTACAAAGTCAATACTTCCAAAACTGAAGCCCTCCCCATACATCAGTAACCAAAACTGCAGTGTTTATCCTCATGACACAACACAGAAAGCACCTCCATGGTTAACAGAGGACGGAATTAAAATTAGACTTGAGAAACTTAACATTAATAAATCACCGGGACCAGATGGCTTGCATCCGAGGGTACTTAGGGAACTCAGTCAAGTGGTTGCCAGACCGTTGTTCCTAATTTTTACAGATAGTCTACTGACTGGAATGGTACCAGCTGATTGGAGAAAAGCCAATGTAGCACCTATATTTAAAAAGGGCCCAAAATACATCCCTGGGAATTACAGACCAGTTAGCCTAACATCAATAGTATGTAAACTCTTGGAGGGGATGATAAGGGACTATATACAGGATTTTAGTAATACGAACGGTATCATTAGCAGTAATCAGCATGGATTCATGAAGAATCGTTCTTGCCAAACCAATCTATTAACCTTCTATGAGGAGGTGAGTTGCCATCTAGATAAAGGAAGGTCCGTAGACGTGGTGTATCTGGATTTTGCAAAAGCATTTGACACAGTTCCCCATAAACATTTACTGTACAAAATAAGGTCCATTGGCATGGACCATAGGGTGAGTACATGGATTGAAAACTGGCTACAAGGGCGAGTTCAGAGGGTAGTGATAAATGGGGAGTACTCGGAATGGTCAGGGGTGGGTAGTGGGGTTCCCCAGGGTTCTGTGCTGGGACCAATCCTATTTAATTTGTTCATAAACGATCTGGAGGATGGGTTAAACAGTTCAATCTCTGTATTTGCAGACGATACTAAGCTAAGCAGGGCAATAACTTCTCCGCAGGACGTGGAAACCTTGCAAAAAGTCCTGAACAAATTAATGGGGTGGGCGACTACATGGCAAATGAGGTTCAATGTAGAAAAATTTAAAATAATGCATTTGGGTGGCAAAAATATGAATGCAATCTATACACTGGGGGGAGAACCTCTGGGGGAATCTAGGATGGAAAAGGACCTGGGGGTCCTAGTAGATGATAGGCTCAGCAATGGCAGGCAATGCCAAGCTGCTGCTAACAAAGCAAACAGAATATTGGCATGCATTAAAAGGGGGATCAACTCCAGAGATAAAACGATAATTCTCCCGCTCTACAAGACTCTGGTCCGGCCGCACCTAGAGTATGCGGTCCAGTTCTGGGCACCAGTCCTCAGGAAGGATTTACTGGAAATGGAGCGAGTACAAAGAAGGGCAACAAAGCTAATTAAGGGTCTGGAGGATCTTAGTTATAAGGAAAGGTTGCGAGCACTGAACTTATTCTCTCTGGAGAAGAGACGCTTGAGAGGGTATATGATTTCAATTTACAAATACCGGACTGGTGACCCCACAATAGGGATAAAACTTTTTCGCAGAAGAGAGTTTAACAAGACTCGTGGCCACTCATTAAAATTAGAAGAAAAGAGGTTTAACCTTAAACTACGTAGAGGGTTCTTTACTGTAAGAGCGGCAAGGATGTGGAATTCCCTTCCACAGGCGGTGTTCTCAGCAGGGAGCATTGATAGCTTCAAGAAACTATTAGATAAGCACCTGAATGACCACAACATTCAGGCATATACAATGCAATACTGACACATAATCACACACATAGGTTGGACTTGATGGACTTGTGTCTTTTTTCAACCTCACCTACTATGTAACTATGTAACATATTCCCCCGCCACTGCTATCTCAGCTTAAAGACTCATACCCTTATAAATGGTGCACTGCCTCTCTTAAATATCTAGGTGTCTTACTTACCCCATCTTACTCTTCCCTTTACTCCGCAAATTTTCCTCCTTTGATCTTAGACATTAATAAATCTTTATCGACTTGGACAAAATATCCTCTATCCCTATTAGGCAGGATTAATGTCCTCAAGATGTCTATCTTACCCAGGTTACTTTATCACTTTGAGACATTACCAGTTGCTTTACCCTCCTCTCAAATGAAAGCACTCCAGAGGAATTTCTTAAAATTCATATGGAATGGCAAAGCTCACCGCATTCCAGGCTCAGTAGTATTTTCTCTGAGATCCAGGGGAGGTTTGGGTGCTCCGGACATCACCAAATATTATTACGCTACACACTTGAGGGCTATCGCATTGTGGTCCTCTTTACATGCATCTTATCAATGGACTGCTATTGAAAGGGGAGTGCTATACCCAGTTCACCCGTGTTCTCTGGTTTGGGGTGCCCCCCCTTCCCTGGATCCCATATACAAACGTCAATGCACTGCTCCAATGGCTTTTTCCCTAACCATTTGGCGTAAGTGTCTCAAAAACTAGTCTCTCGCTTCGTCATGTTCTCCTCTTGCTAATGTGCTATTTAATCCGCTCATTCCAGATAGCTTGTCCCTGGGTAGGGTCTTCCCATGGATCACCGCATCCCTCTTCCAGCTGCGAAACTTAGTCCACCCCATTACACGAAAATTACATACTTTCAACACTTTATGTGTGAAATTTAATATACCTCCCTATTTCTTCCATTTCTATATGCAGGTAAGACACTTCTTTCAATCTAAATCCTCAACGCTGACCCTTGGCATACCTACTGCTTTTGAACACTTATGTGCACAGGGTCCGCACCAATTACACTTAATTTTGTGCATCTACCGTATCCTCCATGAATCGACTCCCCTCGCGGAGACCTCACACCATTACATGAGAAGGTGGTCCCATATACTAAGCCGACCTATCACGGTACAAATGTGGGACAAGATTTGGTCCTCTATTTTTAAGTCTTCAAAATGTGTAACCCAGAGAGAGACATCCATTAAAATCCTTATGTTCTGGTACAGGTCTCCAGATGTATTTCATAAATTTGACCCCTCGGTCTCGCCCAGCGGGAGCCTCCCTCCATGCCATGGGTGCGGAGCGGCCCGAGGAGAAGAAGATAGAAGACGCCACGGAGGAGATGCTGGACGAGAACGCCGGAGGAAGAACCAGAAGAGCCAGAAGAACCAGAAGAACCAGAAGATGAAGGAAGATAGAAGAAAGAAGAAGTATTTAAATAAAGGAATTGTCAAAAACTGTCTCTTGTCATTTTTAAAATTTTTGACAGTTTTTTAGTGAAATGGTAGGGGTACTTTTGTACCCCCTTACCATTTCACACAGGGGGGGGGCGGGATCTGGGGGTCCCCTTGTTAAAGGGGGCTTCCAGATTCCGATAAGCTCCCCGCCCGCAGACCCCCACAACCACCGGCCAGGGTTGTGGGGATGAGGCCCTTGTCCTCATCAACATGGGGACAAGGTGTTTTTGGGGGCTACCCCAAAGCACCCTTCCAATGTTGAGGGCATGTGGCCTGGTACGGTTCAGGAGGGGGGCCGCACTCTCGTCCCCCCCTCTTTTCCTGCGGCCTGCCAGGTTGCGTGCTCGGATAAGGGTCTGGTATGTATTTTTGGGGGGACCCCACGCCGTTTTTTTTTTTTTTTTGGCGCGGGGTTCCCCTTAAAACCCATACCAGACCTGAAGGGTCTGGTATGGAATTTAGGGGGAACCCCACGTCATTTTTTTTTAAATTTTGGCCGGGGTTCCCCTTAATATCCATACCAGACCTGAAGGGCCTGGTATGGAATTTAGGGGGACTCCCACGTCATTTTTTTTTTTTAATTTTGGTTCGGGGTTCCCCTTTGGGGAATTCCCATGCCGTTTTTATCAATGAACTTCTATGTGTATTGTCGGCAATGCAATAGCCGCGGGTAGTTTTAAATGAGTTTTTTCCTTCAAAATGTCATTTTGCTGTCAGACTGTTCTAAACACAGGAAACATGCGCCCCTTTACAGGCATACTATAGACACCCCCCAGGTACGAAATTTAAAGGGATATTACACTTTTATTGTTTGACTTTAAGCATTATTAAAATCACTGCTCCTGAAAAAACGGCATTGATCCATGTCCCCTGGGGCAGGACCCAGGTCCCCAAACACTTTTTATGACAATAACTTGCATATTAGCCTTTAAAATTAGCACTTTTGATTATTCATGTTCGTGTCCCATAGACTTTAACGGTGTTCGCGTGTTTGAACAAACTTTTTTCCTGTTCGCATGTTCTGGTGCAAACCGAACAGGGGGGTGTTCAGCTCATCCCTACTGATCAGTGCCCACCAATGCAGCCTCACCAGTGCCCACCAATGCAGCCTCACCAGTGCCCATCAATGCAGCTTCACCAGTGCCCATCAATGCAGCTTCACCAGTGTCCATCAGTGCAGCCTCGTCAGTGCAACCTCAGTGCCCATCAATGCAGCCTCACCAGTGCCCATTAATGCAGTCTGATGTGGGGGTCAGCTGTGTCAGGGTCTCTCACCTCAGCGATGGCAGCTCAGGAGGTCCTTGCATAGCCTCCTGGGGGGGGGGTGATGGTCCCGGGGACAAGTTGTTGCAAACCAGCGCCTAGCCTCACAACCTGAGCCAGTCACGTGCATCCCGACTCCCTGGTGTGCCCTGCCTCTGCCTGCCTCCAAAACTCTGGGAGTTTCCTCTGCGCTGCTCTAAGTTCTCCACCCTCTCCCATTATGCAGAATTCCCCCCAGTCTGTTCAATACCTCTTATCCCCAGTCTACACCCCCCTGTCTGCCCAATAACCCGAGTCTGCACCCCCCTGTCTGCCCAATGCACAATTATCCCCCCAGTCTGCACAATCCCCCCTTCCCCCAGTCTGCACAATCTCCCCCCAGCCCCCCCCAAGTCTGCACAATCCCCCCTCCCCCCAGTCTGCACAATTACCCCCCTCCCCCTAGTCTGCAAAATCCCCCCCAGTCTGCACAATCCCCTCTCCCCCAGTCTGCACAATTACCCCCCCCAGTCTTTACAATCCCTCCTCCCCTAATCTGCACAATTACCCCTCTCCCCTAGTCTGCACAATCCCTCCTCCCCCAGTCTGCAAAATTATCCCCCCAGTCTGCACAATCCCCCTCCCCCAGTCTGCACAATTACCCCTCTCCCCCTAGTCAGCACAATTACCCCCCTCCCCCCAGTCTGCACTATCCCGCCTCCCCCCAGTCTGCACAATAACCCCCCAGTCTTCACAATTACCCCCCCAGTCTGCACAATTACCCCCCTCTCCCAGTCTGCACAATTACCCTCTCCCCCCAGTCTGCACAATTACCCCCCCCCCAGTCTGCAGAATCCCCTAACCCTAGTCTGCACAATCCCACCTCCCCCAGTCTGCACAATCCCCCTTTCCCTAGGTCTGCACAATTATCCCCCCTCCCCCCAGTCTGCACAGTTATGAGGGGTAACTGTCTGCACAATCCCCCTCCCCTAGTCTGCACAATTACCCCCCAGCCCTCTCCTAGTCTGCACAATCCCCCCTCTCCCCAGCTCTGCACAATTACCCCCCTCTCCCCAGTCTGTACAATCCCGCCTCCTCCAGTCTGCACAATCCACCCTTCCCCCAGTCTGCAAAATTACCTCCAGTCTGCACAATCCCCCAGTCCGCACAATCCCACCTCCCCCCAGTCCGCACAATCCCACCTCCCCCCAGTCCGCACAATCCCACCTCCCCCCAGTCTGCACAATCCCCCCTCCCCCCAGTCTGCACAATCCCCCCTCCCCTAGTCTGCACAATTACCCCTCTCCCCTAGTCTGCACAATCCCCCCTTCCCCAGTCTGCACAATCCCCCCTTCCCCAGTCTGCACAATTACCCCCCCAGTCTGCACAATTACCCCCCCAGTCTGCACAATCCCCCCTCCCCCATTCTGCACAATTACCCCCCTAGTCTGCACAATCCCCTCTCCCCTAGTCTGCACAATACCCCCTCCCCTAGTATGCACAACCCTCCCACCAGCCCACCCCTAGTCTGCACAATTACCCCCCTATCCCTAGTCTGCACAATCCCCCCTCCCCCAGTCTGCACAATCCCCCCTCCCCCAGTCTGCACAATCCCCCTTCCCATAGGTCAGCACAATTACCCCTCTCTCCTAGTCTGCACAATTGCCCTCCCAGTCTGCACAATCCTGATGTAGAGTGGGTAGATAATTAATTAGTAAGCACTCTTCAGCAACCCAATTCTTCCAGAGAGATGCACTTTATTGACTTCCAACACAGAACAAAGTCCAAAGTCCACAGGTGACAAAAAAATCCGACAGAGTATATAATTCAAAGTCCCATGTTCTTAGGTCTGTTTGTCCATACACAGACAAGCCTCACTTAAACTATAGACTGAATGCCGTGTTATATTCACCAGGCATTGAATGGCTGAGCAATTTGATTGGCCGTTTCAATTTAGGACTTTGATAAGCTTTAGTCTATCAAACAGACAACAACCCCCAGCCGTGAACAGCCGTGAACCACCCCAATTTGCACTCCCGCATATCAACATCAACAAGTCCCCTTTAGATATGTGTAATTAGATTAACAGATACCACCTGAACACCCTTTTGAGCTCTTGGAATACCTACATTCCTAATCTGTATTCTTGCATATCAACAAGCCCCCCTGATATATTAGCCCCACAGGAGGGAGCCTCCGCTAGGCCAACCCAAAACACTCCTTGATCCCATTGTTACCCCCTCAAGTCTAATTACCATCAATAAATACTTCTTCTATGGTCCTTTAAACAATGTACCCTTTGAAATGTTCAATTAGGTTAACAGCCCATACCTCACACCCCTAGGTAGACTTGCATAAGATCAACACATCAAAGGGTTTTCAGCTGTTATATTAAAATTGAGTTGGCTTGGACAAATCGACCATTGTCAACTCAATTCTGGCCTGGTTAATATAATAATGTCCCACATAAATCGGTGAACATATTACAACAAATCCCCCCTCCCCTAGTCTGCATAATCCCCCCTCCCCCAGTCTGCACAACCCCCCCAGTCTGCACAACCCCCCCTTCCCCAGTCTGCACAATTACCCCCCCAGTCTGCAAAATCCCCCCTCCACCAGTCTCCACAATCCCCCCTTTCCCCAGTCTGCACAAATACCCCCGCAGTCTGCACAATCCCGCCTCCCCCCAGGTGTGCAAAATCCCCACTCCCCCCAATCTGCATAATCCCGCCTCCCCCAGTCTGCACAATTACTCCCTCCCCCCAGTCTGCACAATCCTGCCTCCCTCCAGTCTGCACAATTACCCCCCCAGTCTGCACAATCCTCCCTCCTTTAGTCTGCACAACCCCCCCTCCCCCCAGTCTGCACAATCTCCCCTCCCCCAGTCTGCACAACCCCCCCTCCCCTAGTCTCCACAATCCCCCCTTTCCCCAGTCTGCACAATTACCCCCCCAGGTGTGCACAATCCCCCTCCCCCCAGTCTGCACAATCCCATCTCCCCCCAGTCTGCACAGTTACCCCCCTCCCCCAGTCTGCACAATTACCCTCTCCCCCCAGTATGCACAATTACCCCCCCAGTCTGCACAATCCCGCCTCCCTCCAGTCTGCACAATTACTCCCCCGTCTGCACAATTTCCCCCTCCCCCAGTTCTGCACAATCCCACCTCCCCCTAGCCTGCACAATTACCCCCCAGTCTGCACAATTACCACCCGATCTGTCTGCACAATCACCCCCCCCAGTTTGCACAATAATCCCCCTGGTGTGCACAATCCCCCCAGTCTGCACAATTACCCCCCAGTTTGCACATTCACCCCCAGTCTGCACAACCCCCCAGTTTGCACAATTCCCCCGGTCTTCACAATTACCCCCCAGTCTGCACAATCCCCCCTCCCCCCAGTCTGCACAATCCCCCTCCCCCCAGTCTGCACAATCCCCCTCCCCCCAGTCTGCACAATCCCCCTCCCCCAGTCTGCACAACCCCCCTTCCCCCAGTCTGCACAACCCCCCTTCCCCCAGTCTGCACAATTATCCCCCTCCCCCAGTCTGCACAATTACCCCCTCCCCCAGTCTGCACAATTACCCCCCAGTCTGCACAATCCCCCCTCCCCCAGTCTGCACGACCCCCTTCCCCCAGTCTGCACGACTCCCTTCCCCCAGTCTGCACAATTACCCCACTCCCTCAGTCTGCACAATTCCCCCCTTCCCCCAGTCTGCACAATCCCTCCTCCCCCAGTCTACACAATCCTGCCTCCCCCGTTTTGCATAATTACCCCCTGTCTGCACAATTACCCCCCTCCCCCAGTCTGCACAATTACCCCCCCTTCCCCCAGTCTACACAATCCCGCCCCCCCAGTCTGCACAATTACCCCCCCCAGTCTACACAATCCTGCCTCCCCCCAGTCTGCATAATTACCTCCCCAGTCTGCACAATCCTTCCTCCCCTAGTCTGCACACAATCCCCCTTCCCCCAGGTCTGCAAATTTATCCCCCCTCCCCCTAGAGTTGCCACCTCATCCCTTTAAACCCGAACACCTTTGAATTACACAGGTTCTGAGGCTAATTAAATGCAGATAAGGCACCAAGTGAGTTTAATTACCACCTTAATCAGCCACAGAACCTGTGTAATTAATATGTGTTCGGGTTTAAAGGGATGAGGTGGCAACCATACCTCCCCCCCAGTCCAGGGGCGGATTAACATAGGGGCTATTGGGGCTGCAGCACTAGGCCCCTTCCTTAAAATAGGCCCTGGCTGGCCAGACTCACTGTAAATGTGTAGACCCCCCAGGTCTGCACAATTATCCCCCCTCCCCCCGTCTGCATAATTACCCCCCCCAGTCTGCACAACCCCCATCCCCTAGTCTGCACAAATACCCCCCAGCCCCCCCCTTGTCTGCACAATTACCCCCCAGTCCTCCCCTAGTCTGCACAATCCCCCCTCCCCCCAGTCTGCACAATCATGCCTCTACCCAGTCTGCACAATCCCCCCTCCCCCCAGTCTGCACAATTATCTCCCTCCCCAGTCTGCACAATTATCCCCCTCCCCAGTCTGCACAATTACCCCCCTCCCCAGTCTACACAATTCCCTTCTTCTCCAGTCTGCACAATCCTGCCTCCCCCCAGTTTACACAATTACCCCCCCCCAGTCTGCACAATCCTGCCTCCCCCCAGTCTGCACAATTACTCTCCCCCAGTCTGCATAAACCCACCTCTCCCCAATCTGCACAATTACCACCCCCTCAGTCTGCACAATTCGCTCCCCTGGTGTGCACAATCCCTCCTGTCTGCACAATTACCCCCAGTTTGCACAATCCCTCCAGTCTTCACAATTACCCCCAGTCTGCACAATCCCCTAGTCTGCACACACCCCCCCCGTTTGCATAATTCCCTCCTGTCTTCACAATTACCCCTCCCCCAGTCTGCACAACCCCCCTTCCCCCAGTCTGCACAATTATCCCCCTCCCCCAGTCTGCACAATTACCCCCTCCCCCATTCTGCACAATACCCCCCAGTCTGCACAATCCTGCCTCACCCCAGTCTGCACAATTCCCCCCCCCCCCAGTCTGCACAATTCCCCCCCCCCCCCAGTCTGCACAATTCCCCCCCCAGTCTGCACAATTGCCCCCCAAGGTGTGCACAATTACCCCCGCCAGTCTGCACAATTACCCCCCCTGGTGTGCAACAATCCCCCCAGTCTGCACAATTACCCCACCAGTCTGCACAATTACCCCCCTGGTGTGCACAATCCCCCCAGTCTGCACAATTACCCCCCAGTCTGCACAAACCCCCTCCCCCCAGTCTGTACATTCCCCCCTCTCCCCAGTCTGCACAATCCCGCCTCCCCCCAGTCTGCACAATTACCCCCCACCAGTCTGCACAATTACCCCCCTGGTGTGCACAATCCCCCCAGTCTGCACAATTACCCCCCAGTCTGCACAAACCCCTCCCCCCAGTCTGTACATTCCCCCCTCTCCCCAGTCTGCACAATCCCACCTCCCCCCAGTCTACACAATCCTGCCTCCCCCCCGTTTTGCATAATTACCCCCCGTCTGCACAATTACCCCCCCCTCCCCCAGTCTGCACAATTACCCCCCCTTCCCCCAGTCTGCACAATCCCGCCCCCCCCCAGTTTGCACAATTACCCCCAGTCTACACAATCCTGCCTCCCCCCAGTCTGCATAATTACCTCCCCAGTCTGCACAATCCCCCCTCCCCTAGTCTGCACAATCCCCCTTCCCCCAGGTCTGCAAAATTACCCCCCCCTCCCCCCAGTCCAGGGCCGGATTAACATAGGGGCTATTGGAGCTGCAGCACTAGGCCCTTCCTTAAAATAGGCCCTGGCTGGCCAGACTCACTGTAAATGTGTAGACCCCCCAGGTCTGCACAATTATCCCCCCTCCCCCCAGTCTGCACAATTACCCCCCCCCCCAGTCTGCATAACCCCCATCCCCTAGTCTGCACAAATACCCCCCAGCCCACCCCTAGTCTGCACAATTACCCCCCAGTCCTCCCCTAGTCTGCACAATCCCCCCTCCCCCCAGTCTGCACAATCATGCCTCTACCCAGTGTTCACAATCCCCCCTCCCCCCAATCTGCACAATTACCACCCCCCAATCTGCGCAATCACCCCCCCCCCCAGTCTGCACAATTTGCTCCCCTGGTGTGCACAATCCCTCCTGTCTGCACAATTACCCCCAGTTTGCACAATCCCCCCAGTCTGCACAATTACCCCCAAACTGCACAACCCCCCCAGTTTGCATGATTCCCCCTGTCTTCACAATTACCCCCCCAGTCTGCACAAACCCCCCTCCTCCCAGTCTGCACAATCCCACCTCCCCCCAGTCTGCACAACACCCCTTCTCCCAGTCTGCACAATTATCCCCCTTCCCAGTCTGCACAATTACCCTCCCCCAGTCTTCACAATTACCCCCCCAGTCTGCACAATCCCCTAACCTAATCTGCACAACCCCCCTTCCCCCAGTCTGCACAATTATCCCCCTCCCCCAGTCTGCACAATTCCCCCCTTCCCCCTAGTTTGCACAATTACCCCCCAGTCTGCACAATCCCTCCTCCCCACAGTCTGCACAATCCCCCCTTCCTTTTAATCTGCACAACCCCCCCCCTTCTCCCAGTCTGCACAATTACCCCCTCCCCCAGTTCTGCACAATCCCGCCTCCCCCCAGTCTGCACAATTACCCCCCAGTCTGCACAATTACCCCCCTGATGTGCACAATCCCCCAGTATGCACAATTCCCCCCCAGTCTGCACAATTCCCCCCCAGTCTGCACAATTCCCCGCCAGTCTTCACAATTCCCCGCCAGTCTTCACAATTCCCCGCCAGTCTTCACAATTCCCCCCAGTCTGCACAATCCCCCCTCCCCCCAGTCTGCACTATCCTGCCTCCCCCCAGTCTGCACAACTCCCCTTCCCCCAGTCTGCACAATTACCCCCTCCAGTCTGCACAATTACCCCCTCCCCCAGTTCTGCACAATCCCGCCTCCCCCCAGACTGCACAATTACACCCCAAGGTGTGCACAATCCCCCCCCCAGTCTGTGCAATTACCCCCCAGTCTGCACAATTACCACCCGTCAGTCTGCACAATTACCACCCCGTCAGTCTGCACAATTACCACCCCGTCAGTCTGCACAATCACCCCCCCAGTCTGCACAATCCCCCCTAGTCTGCACAACCCCCCCCCCAGTTTGCACAATTCCCTTCCATCTTCACAATTACCCCCCCAGTCTGCACAATCCCCGCCTCCCCCCAGTCTGCACAATCCCGCCTCCCCCCAGTCTGCACAATTACCCCCTCCCCTCAGTCTGCACAATTACCCCCCAATCTGCACAATCCCGCCTCCCCACAGTCTGCACAATCCCACCTCCTCACAGTCTGCACAATCGGCCCTCCCTCCAGTCTGCACAATCGGCCCTCCCCCCCAGTCTGCACAATCGGCCCTCCCCCCAGTCTGCACCCCCCCCCCCAGTTTGCACAATCCCCCCACCAGTTTACACAGGGGGGAGTAAGAAATGAGAGAGAAAGTAGAGGCAATGCAAAAAGAGGTCAGGGGAGGGGGGGGAGTGCAGATAGCTCACATAATATTAAGCTTCCCCCACAGGCTGGTCTCCACAGATAGGCTGAGCACAGTACATTCAGAAATCTGGAGTGTGACCGGGGTTTGGCAGAAACAAATGGGAGGAGGAATGTCAGATTGGACAGGCAGCCGAGTGGGGGAGGAGCTAGGAAGACTGTGGTCGACAGGATGGGCAACAAGCAGATATAGCCCCCCAGTCTGCACAATCCCGCCTCCCGCCTCCTTTAATCTGCACAATCTCCCCCTTCCCCCAGTCTGCACAATAACCCCCCCTAGTCTGCACAATCACCCCCCTAGTCTGCATAATTACCCCCCCAGTCTGCACAATTACCCTCCCTGGTGTGCACAATCCCCCCCAGTCTGCACAATTACCCCCCAGTTTGCACAATTCCCCCTCTTCTGAACCCAGCGCTCTTTGTATTACGCTCTACTGACCCCAACCGCTCTGTGTAATACGCTCTCCTGAACCCAGCGATCTGTGTATGGCACTCTCCTGAACCCAGCACTCGTTGTATCATGCTCTCCTGAACCCAGCGCTCTGTATTACGCTCTCCTGAACCCTGCACTCTGTGTATTACGCTCTCCTGAACCCTTTGTTATGCATTCCTGGTTTTATTGAACAATGTCCCTTTAAGACCCTCCCACTGTACAATTTGGCCACATCCACCCTATGGGTGGAAGCGGGGGTTCCTGCACCTATTCCCTGAAAAGAAAAGCCCTGGGCCCAGCCGCCCAAAAAGAACAGGCTGCACATGGTAAGCAATGGGCCAACAGGGAGTGATCCCCCTGGCCTTGATTGGTCCCGCATCCACATGCGCCACCTGCTCTGAGTGAAATTAATAACGAGCACTGCAGACAGTCTTAGGCTCCATTCACACTAGCGCGTTTTTTGATGCATTTTGCATTTTGCAGAAATGCACGGGAATTTTTTAACATGGGTTCCTATGGAACATGTTCACATCAATGCTTTTTTGTTTCTCTGCATTTTTGGAAAGGGTCAGGGACTTTTTTTCATGCAAAATGCAGCGTTTTGCATGTAATAGAATTCAATGGACAAGCATCAAAAACGCAAGTGCACCGTTTTTGGTGCGTTTTTGATGCGTTTTTGGTGCGTTTTTGATGCGTTTTTGCCGTTTTTTTTTGTTTTTTTGTTTTTTTTTTATTTGTTTTTTTTTTTCTAATTTTTTTTAAGACTGTAAAAAAAAATGTAAAAAAAATAAAAAACGCAAAACACAAATCGCGGCAAAAACGCGGCTCAAAAACGTGGCAAGCATGAAAAACAAAACCTCCAAAAACGCTCAAAAGCAACATGCATAGGTGTGAATCGAGCCTTAATGGGAGCCATGTATTCAGCTCCTGTAGTGTTGTGCTAGGTCTGCACGGTTGTGCCCTTCAACCTCCCTTCAGGGCACGCCACGCCAATGCAGGACTCTTATGGAAGCCTGATGCCGCGTACACACAATCGGACTTTCTGGCATACTTAGTCCGGCACACTTTTTGACGGACTTTGTCCGCCAGGTGCGCTGGATTTTAAAACGGACAGACTTGCCCACACACGACCGGACTTTCCGCTAAGTCCGCCCGTCTTTCCGACGGACTTTCGCCGGAGTTACGGAGAATGTGACTCGGGTACGACTAGGCTAGAAAAGGAAGTCAATCTTGCCGCTTTTATTGGCGAGATTTACACCTTGAGAGCCCCGTCGCGGGGCATAACAGGCCCTTAGGTCTGGTATGGATTATTAAGGGAAACCCCCTATGCCGAAAAAACGGTGTGGGGTCCCCCCTGAAATCCATACCAGACCCCGATCCGAGCACGCAGCCCGGCCGGTCAAGAAAGGGGGTGGGGACGAGCGAGCGCCCCCCCCTCCTGCACCATAACAGGCCGCATGCCCACAACACGGGGGGGTGCTTTGGGGGAGGGGGCGCCCTGCGGGGCTCCCCCACCCCATAGCACCTTGTCCCCATGTTAATGAGGACAAGGGCCTCTTCCCGACAACCCTGGCCGTTGGTTGTCGGGGTCTGCGGGCGGGGGGCTTATCGGAATCCGGGAGCCCCCTATAATAAGAGGGCCCTCAGATCCCGGCCCCCCACCCTATGTGAATGAGTATGGGGTACATGGTACCCCTACCCATTCACCTAGGGAAAAAGTGTCAATAATAAAATACACTACACAGGTTTTTAAAATAATTTATTAAACAGCTCGGGGGGGAAATCTTCCTCCGGCTTCGGGGGTCTTCTTCCGGCTTCGGGGGTCCCTCCGGTTCATCTTCTCCCGGCGTCCGGTTGGTTCTTCTCCGCTCTCTCCGGTCTCTTCTCCCGGTGTTCCAGTTCTTCGACCGGCTCCTCTGCTGTCTTCAGGTAGCTCTCTTGCCAGCGGAGGTCCGGACTTCTGGGCTTCTTGTCTTCTCAGCTCTTCTCCAGATGTTGACACGACGCTCTCTCCGGCTGGACTGCTCTCTGAGGGCTCCATTGTGACTTATATAGGCAGAGACCCCGCCCCCTATGATGTCACTGGGTGATGTTGACCACGCCCCCTAAAACGTCACAGTCCCAGCATGCCCAGGGACTGTGACATCATAGGGGGCGGGGTCTCCGCCTATATAAGTCACAATGGAGCCCTTAAAGAGCAGTCCAGCCGGAGACTTGTTTCAAATCTAGGTCCGGCGGGCTTTTGGAAAAAGTCCGCTGGAAAAGTCCGCTGGAGCCTACACACGGGCGGATTGTCTGGCACACTCTGGTCCGCCGGACCAAGTATGCCGGAAAGTCCGACCGTGTGTACGCGGCATGAGACTTCAATGGCATTGGGCCTGCGCTGCTGCACTCTTTCACTTCCACCTCAGGGCGCACACCGACGCACAGCCCTTAAGGCCCACCAAATCTCCTCAGCACCAGGCCCATAATGCTCTTAACCTGGCCCTGCCCCAGTCTGCACAATTACCCCCCCAGTCTGCACAACCCCCCCTCCCCTAGTCTGCACAATTACCCCCCCAGGCAACCCTAGTCTGCACAATCCCCCCTCCCCCAGCTCTGCACAATTACCCCCTCCCCCCAGTCTGCACAATCCCGACTCCCCCAGTCTGCACTATCCACCCTTCCCCCAGTCTGCAAAATTACCCCCTCCCCCCAGTCTGCACAATCCCACCTCCCCCCAGTCTGCACAATCCCGCCTCCCCCTAGACCGCACAATCCCGCCTCCCCCCAGTCTGCACAATCCTGCCACCCTCCAGTCTGCACAATTACCCCCCTCTCCCTAGTCTGCACAACTACCCCCCCCAGTCTGCACAATCCCGCCTCCCCAGTCTGCACAATCCCCCCTCCCCCCAATCTGCACAATCCTGTCTCCCCCCAGTCTGCACAATTACCCCCCTCCCCCAGTCTGCACAATTACCCCCCTCCCCCCAGTCTGCACAATCCCGCCTCCCCACAATCCTGCCGCACAATTACCCCCCTCCCCCAGTCTGCACAATTACCCCCCTTCCCCAGTCTGCACAATTACCCCCCCCCAGTCTGCTTAATCCTGTCTCCCTCCAGTCTGCACAATTACCCCCCCCAGTCTGCACAATCCCCCCTTCCTTTCGTCTGCACAATCCCCCCCTTCCCTCAGTCTGCACAATTACCCCCTCCCCCAGTTCTGCACAATCCCGCCTCCCCCCAGTCTGCACAATTACCCCACAAGGTTTGCACAATTACCCCCCAGTCTGCACAATTACCACCCCCTTTGTCTGCACAATAACCCCCCCTGGTGTGCACAATCCCCCAGTCTGCACAATTACCCCCCAGTTTGCACATTCACCCCTAGTCTGCACAACCCCCCCAGTTTGCACAATTCCCCCGTCTTCACAATTACCCCCCTCTCCCTAGTCTGCACAATCCTGCCTCCCCCCAGTCTGCACAATTACTCCCCTCTCCCTAGTCTGCACAATTACCCCCCCAATCTGCACAATACCCCCTCCCCCAGTCTGCACAATTACCCCTCTCCCCTAGTCTGCACAATCCCCCCTCCCCTAGTCTGCACAATCCCCCCTCCCGAAGTCTGCACAATCCCCCCTCCCGAAGTCTGCACAATCCCCCCTCCCGAAGTCTGCACAATCCCCCCTCCCCCAGTCTGCACAATCCCCCCCCTTCCCCAGTCTTCACAATTACCCCCCAGTCTGCAAAATCCCCCCTCCCCGAGTCTCCACAATCCCCCCTTTCCCCAGTCTGCACAATTACCCCCTCAGTCTGCACAATTACCCCTTCCCCCAGTCTGCACAATCCCGCCTGCCCCCAGTCTGCACAATTACCCCCCCAGGTGTGCAAAATCCCCCCTCCCCCCAATTTGCACTATCCCGCCTCCCCCCAGTCTGCACAATTACCCTTTCCCCCCAGTCTGCACAATTACCCCCCCAGTCTGCACGATCCCGCCTCCCTCCAGTCTGCACAATTACCCCCCCAGCCTGCACAATCCCCCCTTCCTTTAATCTGCACAATCCCCCCTTCCCCTAGTCTGCACAATCCCCCCTCCCCCAGTCTGCACAATTCCCCCCCCATTCTGCAAAATCCCCCCTCCCCCAGTCTCCACAATCCCCCCTTTCCCCAGTCTGCACAATTACCCCCCAGTCTGCACAATTATCCCCCAGTCTGCACAATTCTCCCTTCCCCCAGTCTGCACAATCCCGCCTCCCCCCAGTCTGCACAATTACCCCCACAGGTGTGCACAATCCCCCCTCCCCCCAATCTGCACAATCCCGTCTCCCCCCAGTCTGCACAATTACCCCCCTCCCCCAGTCTGCACAATTCCCCCCTTCCCCAGTCTGCACAATTCCCCCTCCCCCAGTCTGCACAATCCCGCCTCCCCACAATCCTGCCGCACAATTACACCCCTCTCCCAGTCTGCACAATTACCCCCATCGCCAGTCTGCACAAATACCCCCCTCCCCCAGTCTGCACAATCACCCCCTCCCCCCAGTCTGCACAATTACCCCCCGTCTGCTTAATCCCATCTCCCTCCATTCTGCACAATTACTCCCTAGTCTGCACAATCCCCCCTTCCTTTAGTCTGCACAATCCCCCCTTCCCTCAGTCTGCACAATTACCCCCTCCCCCAGTTCTGCACAATCCCGCCTCCCCCCAGTCTGCACAATTACCCCACAAGGTGTGCACAATTACCCCTCAGTCTGCACAATTACCACCCCGTTTGTCTGCACAATAATGTCCCTGGTGTGCACAATCCCCCCAGTCTGCACAATTACCCCCCAGTTTGCACATTCACCCCCAGTCTGCAAACCCCCCCCAGTTTGCACAATTCCCTCGTCTTCACAATTACCCCCCCAGTCTGCACGATCTCCCTGCCCCCCAGTTTGCACAATCCCGCCTCCCCCAGTCTGCACAACCCCCCTCCCCCAGTCTGCACAATTATCCCCCTCCCCCAGTCTGCACAATTATCCCCTCCCCCAGTCTGCACAATTACCCCCGCAGTCTGCACAATCCTGCCTCTCCCCAGTCTGCACAATTACCCCCCCCAGTCTGCACAATCCTGCC